>JALMGJ010000001.1:239237866-239837866 GCA_023362775.1 Charina bottae
GCTTATTTCACTAATTGATCATCAAACCTGAATATATTTCTTTCATTTGGAATAAGCTACCTCAAAGAACAACCCAAGAGTGATAGTACCACATAAATATTACACAGCATAGTGAGATGAGTTTTTCATTCTGAAATGGTCTCTTTTTTTTTCTCCATTCCATTTTATGCCCTTCTTCCTTTTGCACAATCAGTTTTGATTTCCTACCATCTTTATTGTCAAAACTGATCAGTTCTTGTGGCCTATATCCTTTGAATTGTTCCATTGTCCTTTTGGATTGTTTACAGTGACAAGGTAAAAAAAATTAGAGAAAAGAGAATGGATGTTTCCTTTCTTGTTTTAACCTAAATGAGTGTGTGCCAGTGCATTGCATGTGCCTCCTAGTTGGGGGGATTTAGGCTATGGGATGTTGGCTTGCAAGGTAGTTTCTAGTTTAGAGACCCTAGCTTGCACCGAATAGCATAAACACACTTGGGGTAAAACTGGGATTTTGGTTGCTCTTCTGGGATACTGGCCCAAACTGACCAACTTTTCTTACCATTTGCAGGGAATGCAGTACATTGCATGAGTATAACTAAGGAGAGTAGCCCAATCTACACCTTTCTATATTACAAAACAGCATTTTTGGTTTCTGCTTTTAAAATAAAATCCATTTAGGATTTACAAAACAGTGCGGCTGTATGTAGGGGCATTGGGGAGGGGGGTCAAACAAGTTAAGCTGGCAGGCACAAAGATGCATGTTAAAAAGGGTACAGGAATTTGATCACTATCATTCTGTCTTTTTTTTACAGCCTCCCCCCCCTCCATGGATGCTCCTGCCATTAGCATACATATCAGAGATCTGAAAACCTGAAAACTGTCTGTAAGGCCTACTGAAAACAACCAGTTTGGAAATCTAGCTAGTAGTGTTAAAAATAATGCTGGTGCAGATAGTATGGAGTTTTAGGCATTTGATCTGCCTTTCCACATGATCCTATCTATATTTTCCTTTGATTCCACCCACTACTCTCCACTGTTGTTCTCCCTGAATCAGCAATCTTCTTGTGCAACAATTTTGCAATGCTAGGGCAACTCTGCTATGTGAGTGTATTTGTAGCTCACTCGTGCAAAGAAATTTAACAATAATCTCTTCCTCTGACATAACAAGGATGGGACTGTCCTCTAAGGCTTTCAAAAAGGAATGCTGTTGGTCTGCAGGTAGATCTGCTGTCATTTGAGGGCTGTTGTTTATCCTGCAGCTACTGCCAATCCATTTTATTAGATGAGGGTACTTCTGTACATTCACTCCATACAGTCTATAGTATTATCATAAACTGCTACCATCTCCCCTGTAATAATTGTTGGGTCCGTAAATGCAGAAGAAACGAGGATTAAAATAAAATACATTTTCAACCATCAATAGTTTGTCCCAAGGTTTTCATTCACTGGTCTGTTAGGCTCCTGGTAGTAGTCATTCAATTACTATTTTTAAAACACCAATACTTAGAAAATCTATCTGGACATCCCTTGCTAATTATCTATCCCAACAAGCCAAATTAAAAATAGGGAGATGAGTCTCCTTTAAAGGTAGGACAGGATAAAAGCAGAATAAGAGCCATGCTCAGTGGCAAAGCATGGGCTTTGCATCCAAGGAGCTCAACTTGGACCAATGGCCTCACTTGACGTAAGACAATATTCTGTACTCCTAGCAGACCCCTTTCATCTACCATCTAGCTATCAGCCATATGTTTGCCCTGGTAGAGAGCAGCCACAAAGCATCAGTCCAACTATCAAGCCATATTCCAAAGCTATTGCCAGCCTCTCCCAGTGTTTAAAACATATTAACAAATCTATCAGTCTCCCCAGCAAAGCTTGGCAGGACTTCCAGCACACTCAGCTCAGCTTTGCACAGCAGGTCGGGGCATGGCTCAGCTTGACTGGGAGGCTTGAACTTGGCTGGAGGTTCTCAGACACACAACAAGATCAGCATCTTTACCGCATACCAGACTGAAGCCATTTGAAGCCGTTGGTTTCTCTCTGTCAGAGTGAAGCTGCAAATCCCCCCTTACACACTCAGCAGCTCCAACCCACTGACTTTCTTTCCCACTGTTTTCCAGCGGCCCCTTTGCTCTGTGCTTCATGGCCTTGAAGCTGCACAATTGCTTGTTTGTTTAGTTTGTATGGCTGCCCACTCACCATGCATCTTTGGGTAGCTGGCATACAACTGAAAATATCAACAGAATAACCCAACGAAAATTAAATGACATTTAATTTATATATGAGGCAGCTCATTTATCCATATCAAATAAAACCCTCAAAACGGGTTCACTTAATCTCCAGGTCCAATGCCCAAGGGAACAACCAGGTTTTTAACACCTTGTGAAAGGCCAGTAGGGTCGGAGTCATCCAGATCTTGGGGAGTATGGTTTCGCACAGGGCAGGCACAACAATATAAAAGGCATGCCTCCTGGCAACCATTTCCAGCGAAGCCTGGCAAAGTGTCTTCTGGCAGGCCCTGTCCCCTATTAGCCCGCCTAAGGGCTGTGCAAGCTGATGTAATGCCCCAAACAGTGCTAGGTGGGTTGGGCTGAGCAATATTCAAGTTTCCTACAATGCCCCCAGTTGAATTCAAATGGATGCTAGGTGATCCAGAATATCAAGGGTTAAGAGTGAGAGTAAGAAGGAGCGTGAAAAGGACAGCCAGTCTCACTTAATACCTGGTTTAAATCAAGAGCCAGTTTGGTCTAGTGGTTAAGGCACCAGGCGAGAAACCAGGAGACCGAGAGTTCTAGTCCCACCTTAGGCATGAAAGCCGGCTGGGTGACCTTGGGCCAGTCACTCTCTCTCAGCCCAACTCACCTCACAGGGTTGCTGTTGTGGGGAAAATAGGAGGAGGGAGGAGTATGAGGTATGTTCCCCGCCTTGAGTTATTTATAAAAATAAAAAGGCGGGATAGAAAATAAAATAAATAAAATAAGAATAAAATAAAATAATAAATAAAATAAAATAAAATAAAATAAAATAAAATAAAATAAAATAAAATAAAATAAAATAATAAAATAAAATAAAATAATAAAATAAAATAAAATAAAATAAAATAAAAAAATAAAATAAAATAAAATAAAATAAAATAAAATAAAATAAAATAAAATAAAATAAAATAATAAAATAAAATAAAATAAAATAAAATAAAATAAAATATAAAATAATAAAATAAAATAAAATAAAATAAAATAAAATAAAATAAAATAAAATAAAATAAATAAAGAGCTGAGATATAGCTAGATTGCCACTGTGGCTGAACCACTAGAAGCAAGTCTAGAGCCCCTCTGCCTGAAGAGATTTGAAATTTAGCATTGTACAATCTTAAAAAAACAAATATTTATATTCTAGTTAGAAGAGCTTATCCTCACCCCCATATAGCTGCTTGATTCCCTTCTCTCTCCACTAACAATACAGTGAAACTCAGCCATTTCTTCCTTTTCTGTTGTCTGGCTGTAGCGCCGTCCTGCCTAACACCTTGATTTCCCTGAAGTCCTCTCGACAGCCTCATCGAGAATCATCTAGAGAGCCTCTGGAGAAATGAGGAAAAAAAGGAAGAACACCAGTGTTGTCAGAGAAGAGAGAGAAAAAGAGTAGGAGAGAAAATACCAGGATGGGGAACTAGGGAAAGAGAAACAAGGCCCTCAACCCTACCAGCAGTGTGGGTGGGTGGTTAAATGCTCAAGATTATGTATTAGAAGGATATGCCTGCTGGCTGGTGGGAGAGAGGAGTCTCACTCTCACCATGGATGTCTGCAGGGAGGGCAGCGGCAGCACGAGGTAAGTGACATCGCACGATGCAGCTGATGCAAATTACATAATCGGTGTCATTTGTTTGATGACATCATGATAAATAGGATGGCTTGTACTGGAGGCCTATGTCACGTACTTTCCTCCTTTTTTAGCCCCTGATATGTACAGACTTCAATTGGAGAGCTATATTAAGGAGACTGTCTTGAAAGTTCTTGCTTGAAAGCCATCTATAGAACTTAAGAAGAACCCATTCAATGTTTGTGTACATCCTGTTTCACAGAAAAGTTTGCCTGGTGACAGAAACTTGAGGGGTGCTTAACCAAGCATCCAGCTGATTCAAATATACCGTGAGCACCAACCTTTTTTCTTTTTCTTTTTAACACAGAAATTAACTAATACCAACGAGAAAAGATAAACAGTTTCCATAGAAGTGTATTGTGCCATTAGCTTAGTGCCTCTTTCTTTGGGATGGTATTTTAATATCTCTTCAAGGCTTTTTGGTCTTCTCTTAATTGGACCAGCCATTTAATCGGTCTGACAGACTGTCCGCTGATAAGCCAATTAACAGGCTTCTACTGTCATCATAAAAAAACCCACACCATCTCTCTAATAATAAATTGTAATTGTTGTGTGCTTCAGCCTGGAGAGTCTTGCACACTGGTGAGGCTCTTGTTCCGTCTTACAACCAATAGGAAATCTAAACAGGAAAAAGCCAAAAAAAAAAAAAAGAAACCCAGTTTTTAGCACTAATCATTTTGCTGCCTCTGGCTAATTTTGATGAGATTTAGAGTGCAATCCTTGACAGCCCTGCCTACTGAAAAAGAAGACTCCTGATCTCCTTGGCTTCGAAAATATTTCTGAATGCAATTCCCGCTGTTCCCTGCATATTGGAAGCAGCTGGTGACCATCGCTTACCTGATAAAGAACAAGTGCTGACCTCCCCCCCACCCCGCCCCGCTTCTACCCAAATGGGCCATGGAAAAAGTAGGTTTTCCATGCAAAAACAAGGTCTGAAGTCAGTCTGAAGCCGGCTCAGTTTCATTCTAGCCTATTTAGAGGTAAAAAGCAACCCTGTCCTTGCAACATCTCAGCTAAGCCAGATCATTTGAATGTCAGATTACCCATATGAGAAGTGTTTTGGCAAATTGCATCCTTTACCAGCAAAGCGTTCTCATGATGACGTGAACGCCAGGTGGCTAGATAACAAGCATTCCCATAATTTTGAATGGCGTTGTTTACATCTTCATGAGATAGGGAGCGAGAAGGTACCATGTTATGGCTAGCAATGGAAATCTTCCCATGAGAACAAATCCTCCTGATTTCCTTCTGCGGGAAGCCTTGCCCAGGCCCCCTGAGCAAGGAGGGGGGGAACTCACATGCTTGCTGAGATGCAAGCCACTGCCACCCAATGCTGTGTGCTTTGAGGCCTGGTGTGTGTCACACCTAACTGTCAGCCTATCAGAATGCTGAAAGAACTGCTATCTAATATCTAACCATGCAAAATGGTGTTCTATACTTCTTGGTTTCTTGACATCTGTCTGGTCTTGTTAGTCATGTTTGTGTGTGTATCCTACTTCTAAGGGCTGAGCAGAGCAGATATGCCTGCCTTTGTGTATAGGCCGTGGTGTGAACTCTGGCCCTGGGATCAATACACGTATCTCTGCTTATAAGTTTGTTTTTGTTTTACCTTTTTTGCAATAATGTACTATATCTGCATTTATTGCCTTATGCTACCAGTAAACACTGTTAGCCCTAAAAAGCTGCATTCTTGTCTGTTTATTCTCAAGCCTTGGTTTTTCCCTTTAAGCCAGCATACATCCCATCATTGAAATGGCAGTGGATTTCACCACGCCTTAGTTGCACGTGCCCTGGGACATCATGCTGCCCAACACAGAGGACAGCTAGAATAGAGCAAATTTGAATGCAGAAAATAAAAACAGTAGCTATTTATTTATTTATTTATTTATTTATTATTTATTTATTTAAATTTATCCCCGCCCAACTCCCGGAATACGGGACTCTGGGCGGTTTACAAGATAACATAGTTAAAAACTATACATAAAAACTACAAACCGTATAAAATAATTATAAATTATGAATCCAGATGTATGAGATATTCGATTAAAGAAGGACAGGGAACTCAAGGGATTAGCCATCTCCATGATGAACTATCCCTTCTTCCATCCCATGCCAGGCGGCAGAACCAGGTCTTCAGCTCTTTCCTAAAGGTCGGGAGGGAGGAGATCTGTCTTAACTCTGGGGGTAAGCTGTTCCATAACGTGGGCGCAGTCACAGAGAAGGCCCGCCTCCTAGACCCCATCAGGTGACATTCTCTAATTGATGGGGTACGTAGCAGGGCATCTCTGGATGACCGGGTGGGGTGGGTCGATAACATGGGGATAAGACGGTCCCTCAGGTATTCTGGCCCCATGCCATGCAGGGCTTTAAAGGTGATAACCAACACCTTGAATTGTACCCGGAAGCAAACCGGCACCCAATGCAGCTTGCGGAGCAACGGTGTTACATGTGCAGATCTTGAAGCACCCAATACTGCTCGCGCGGCCGCATTCTGCACCAGCTGAAGCTTCCGGATAGTCTTCAAGGGTAGCCCCATGTAGAGCGCATTGCAATAATCTACATGGGAGATGACGAGAGCATGAGTGACTGTACGGAGGGCATCGCGTTCCAGGAATGGGCGTAACTGGCGCACCAACCGAAGTTGCGCAAAAGCTCTCCTAGCCACGACTGCCACCTGCTCTTCGAGCAGGAGTCGTGAGTCTAGAAGAACCCCCAGATTACGCACCGGTTCTGAACGGGGAAGTGCTACCCCATCGAGAACCAAAGATGATAATTTCCCAGAAGACGCTGAGCCATCAATCCACAGCCACTTGGTCTTACCAGGGTTCAACTGAAGCCTGTTGTTCCCCATCCATTTTCATGAATTCTGTCTGAAATGAGATCACTTTGGAATACTGAGAAATTCATTCACCTGGTATTACCTTTAAACTCATTGAAAAGTGGTTTAAAATACAGGCCACATTTGGCAGCAGGCCCATATTCCTATAGCTACCTGATCCTTATTAATACTATATCTAAGAAGCCCAGCTGCTCCATTCTCCAGCCACAGAGAGTGTGTTGCCACAGAAAACTCAGTAGGCAGAGCAGAAAAAAATAAAATAAAAAATAAATGTGTTGCAGAATGCAAAAAAAAAATAGGCCAGCCAGTCTGAACTGAAAAAATCCAGACACCCACTAGGTGTCTGGATTTTAAATATTAAATATTTAAATATTTTAAATATTAAAACAAATATTTTAATAGGTGGCAGCAAAGCATCAAAGTTTTCTGTTCCCTCTCTGCTGCTATGAGGTCATCCAGGTTTTTGCCACCCAGGTTGGAGTAGATTTTAAAAAATCCACCCTGACTCAAAGCAACTGAATTGGTCTGAGGCTATTCCACCCCCTCCACCATCGCCAAATGGTACAACTCTCCCCTGAGAAATAAGACTGGTGGAAGACCTTTCAATTGCTTTGCGCTGTGGAGGGGAGACCAGCTTGTGTCACTCAACTTCCTATCTTGATGGCAGCAAGAGATGCTGAGGAGAAGCACAAACCTAGAGAGCTTGTTTGTTGTAGCCAGGAGAGAGGTCATTAAGGAGACCCCGAGGAATACTGCTACAGTTTTTAATTAGGGCTTAAGGGCCCAGTCCTGTGAAGCGTTGTACAGCTTGGCGGGATAGCAAGAAGAGCGTAAGTCACAAGAGGCTGGTTACCTGCCTTGAGAATCAGGGCCGTCTGTCTTAATAAGAAGACGTTCATTGGTGAAACAGAGAAAAGCATGCCATGTGTATATGTTGGGGGGATGATGGGATTTAAATGGTTCTAATAATGATACTCTACTTAACTGATGTAAAAAAGAAATCCAGTAAAACTGGCCATGGAAAAAATAGCCTGGCAAAGATTCACACCACTAAGGATATGGTTAGCTAGAGGACTAGTTAGATGCTGAGTGTCTCGAACATGACAACCTAAATCTAAACATCTCTATTCCAACGGCCTATCGTTTAGTTAATTTCTACTTCTGAAAGTTAAATTTCTTTACTTTTTAGTATTAGTCATGTATTACAAGAATTAACATAAAGGTGATAATGCATGATCTTTATATGCCGTCCTATTAAAATGAAGCTATTTTTAATACTTTTAAGAGGCCTATCAGAAAACACAATTTATATCCTCAAAGTATATTTTGTCAGATTCAAGTATAATTTTTGCATTCATATTCTTTTATGAATTTTAATGGAGACACTTAAATTGTAATTATTCCTCTCAGCTCAAACGCAGGTAACAAATGGAATTCAATCAGTGTTTGCGCATAATGACCATCATTAAGAGAGAAATAATAATGACATTCTCTCTGCATTAAACTTGCAGACTCTTTACACAATGATCTGAATACCATTATTGATCTCCATGGAGATATGCAATTGTCACCTATTCTGCATAATATCTGAATGTTAAATACATTTGTTTGGAACAAATATTTTAATGAATATAGTCAGTTCCACTTAATTAACTATCTGATAACTGAATATTTTTACTTAATAATTCAATATGGAACATCAAAATTGTCCTTTTTTTAAAAAAATCAAATAAACTCGGTATTAGGGGGGGCTATAGATGTACCTAACAATGTATATGTAGTTTAGAATTTTCCCCGAAATTCTTTGTAGCTTATGTATGAGAGCATCAGCTACGTATTTAAGTAGAACTTGCTTTCTCTTTCTGCTTTATTCTGTTCTTTTAGAAGCTTGCAAGTGCAAATCCATGTCAATATCCAAGTAACAATTTCATGTATATTGCCTGCTAGCACATAATTGTAGGATTGGTCAAGTGGGATTGGTTGATGGCATTCATTCAGAATGGGAAATTGCCCAATTTTATACTATCTGTGTTGTTATATGGCTTTGTTAACTGATGTTTAGCAACAAAAATGAAGCAGAAATCTGTAGAGTACCTTTTCTCATTGTTCTTATTAAGTCATTAATTGCCATAAACCTGCTGACTTCAAAGATATGTTTGTTTTGAAAGGGTGATCAGTGCCATACTTTTAAAAATGTGATTATGTGAAACTAATTAACAGAAGAAAAGTATAAATACTTATAACAGTATTATCAAAATAATATACAGTAACATCTAATAATCACGACAAAAAAAATGTAAAATAAAAAAGGGAGAAGGAGCTAGAAAATAATGATAGAGAAACTCCCTCTAAATGTGGCTATATTGCTCAAATTCTCCTGCCCCTTTGTCAAAACAAAAACAATCATAATTCAAATGTTATTTATTTATTTATTTGTCAAATTTCTCTGCCGCCTATCTCGTATACAACGACTCTGGGTGGCTTACAGACAATAAAATGACAGTCATTAAAAACACTACAATATAATATCAATACATGTATAAATACACATAAAAACAGATACAAGTTTAAAAATACAAAAATATAAAATATAAAAATTCAAGATAGGCATAGGATGTTATTCTTGGCACAATCTATTAACTTTATTAACTTTGTAATAAAAATTACAAATTCTGTTTTGGAAGTGAAGTGTTTGTTCAGTTCATATTTAACAGAGACCAAAAATCTATTTTGGACAGTAGATGGATGGGATGGGTAAGGAAATAATGATCATTTTATTATCCCCTTTAAAAAAGTTAATTTTAGTCAACAACTGCTTCTATTTTTACATGAAGTCAATGCAATAATTTGACCTTCTATAAATGCTTTAGAGGTGTACCATTCCAAGGACAGTGATGTAACCACATCCCTATTAATACAAAAAAGCTATTTCCTGTTCCATCTGTTTAATAAAATCTCCATCATTCAGAAAAGATACATCCAAGTGTCATTTAAAGAATGCATTCAAATGTTACAAAATAAGGGAATACATTTATTGCTAGTTTGAAATTGTAATAGCATCTGTATCTTTATGCTTTATGCTTTAACTTTAAATATCAAACAATGAAGTATCAGGAATTAATCTAGTTGAAAAACAATGTCTATGTGCAGATGAAAGGAAAATATATTCCCATTGGGAAGGATTAATATAATGCCAAATATCCATTAAATTACATTCAGACATGTATTCTTGCAGAATGTTTTGAATCCAAAAATATAATTTGGAAGCTGGAATGGTGAAACCTAAAAAAGAATCTGAAGTTTCATTAAAATGAACCACTATAAGGTCCACAGATTAAGTATACAGATGTTGAAAGCAATTAGGCATTTATTCTGAGAATTTGTGGTTAGACCATATCAATTCTAGACACTGATCACCTAGTCCAACAGTAAGTATTAAAGGCAACCTAGTCCATCAGATATTACTTCTTCAACAACAGCGATTTCATTCCCCATCTTTTTAAAATCTTAGCTAACACTTGTGTATGCTTAGCTGGGGACTCCAGTTCTTCAACATTCCATATTACAATGGAGACTGCAACTAGACATTATTAATATTAAAAACAGTGAGCAAGGAAAAAGGCATATCTCATATCTATCCATACCATATCTGGCCCAGGCCCTGCCACTAAAATAGTGAGAAAAATAAAAGGATAATTTAAAAACTCCCTTTTACAGTCACAAAGGAGCAACATTTTTATGTATCACCTGGAAAATACAAATGTGTGTTTGCTCAGAAATTCCCAGCACCATATACCCATTTGTTTTGTTAGGTGTGCTCCCAGGGATTTGGACAAAAAATGCCACAGCCAAGATTGCTTCACGATTTCATACCAAATACTGAACAGATTCTGTCCTCTGGGCAAAACAAAGCCTCTTTTCATTAGGGATGGGTTTTCAGCTAATATCAGCTTTAGAAATTGTATTCTGTATTGGGAAGGAGAAGGAGAGGGAGAGGGAGAGGGAAAGGGAGAGGGAGATGCCATTTGCCTCCCTTCTCTTCCCCCCCCAACACCCACATATTTTATTACATTTGCAGATTACCCAGTTGTACTGCTAGTCAGTTTTTGTAGCCTACATTGAGATAATTATAGAATCACTATCTAGTACATAGTCATAATGAGGTGGACATTTGTAGGTAGACCAGCTTCCTGAAGAACATTACAACAACTTGCTTCTGAATTTCTATTTAAATTCTAAATTTAAATATAGGATATGTGACAAAGAAGGTTGATACTTCCATAACTACCAGTTACAGAGTAGGAACTCCAGAGTTGGCAGGAATCATAAGAAGTATGGTTGAGCACATCAGAATACAGCTCAGAACTGTTGCACTGATGAAACCTGACCTGATCCTGGGACAAAAAAGAGCCCAGGATTTCAGGCATTGTACAAATGTGTTGTACAACTAACAACATGTAAATGCCTTTGATACTCCTGATCAAGAGAGGAAGAAAGAGAAGGAAGGTAGGAAAAAAAGAAAAGAAAAGAAAAGAAAAGAAAAGAAAAGAAAAGAAAAGAAAAGAAAAGAAAAGAAAAGAAAAGAAAAGAAAAATGGATATTTTTCTTGCAGCTGGAAAGAACCCTGCTTTAAAAAGCAGAGGAGCTCACCATGCTAGACAATGGGTAGAAAAGGCCAGATTGGACTATGGGGGGCATCCAGTGATGATAATTATACATTTTCCTGTCAACCCAGCAGTTCGAAAGCTAAATGCAAGTAGATAAATGGGTACCACTTTAAAGTGGGAGAATTTGCCGGCGTCCTGTCGGGGGTTGCCCTCGGAGCGAAAGAAGATCCCGGGAATCCCGTGAATGGCGGCAGAGGATGACGGAACCCGATCGGCAACATCCAGGACGTCAGCAGCCGACTCGGAAAAGCGAGGTATTCTGGGACATGTAGTCCAATACCTACGGAAGAAGAGTCGGTTCCCTTACCCCTCTCCCTTAGCGCACGGTAATAATATATATGAATGGATGTATAATATATATTAATTTGCAATGTTGTAAGCCGCCTAGAGTCCTCCGATAGGGAGGGGATAGGCAGGGTATAAATATGATTAATAAATAAATAAATAAATTGTATGTACAAACATAGATAGTATATTTTCCTTTCCATTATGTTTTCCATTTCTGTTTGGGGTAACATTTATAAAACATCTGGAGAGTAGGCTTTATTATCAGTTTTTTTTTTTTTAAAAAAAAACAGAAAATATGAATGAAAAGCAGTTGACAGCTTTTTCTTTCATGCAAGCCAATACACTAGCATGAACATTTTTCAAGACTATCACATAAGACAGGGATTGGCAATAGAGAGCTTGTGGGCTGGGCACTGTGTCTCATTTGACCTTGATGACATCTGTGGAATGCTAGTAGTAAATAAAAATTATTTTTTTTTTAAAAAAATTAAATGTTGAAATCTCATGAGATATTTCCATCTGAAATGGTGAGACATTTTGAGCAGCAACAGCAAAACTTCATGCAATTTGGTTACTTTCTGAGATGTTGGTCATCATCATTATCACCATCATCACTGTATTACTACTACTACTACTACTACTACTACTATATTCTTCTTCTTACTATTATTATTTTGGTACTTTTACCATCTGCAATACCCTTTTGAACACCAGTGGTCCTCATAGTACAAGTTGCAAGACACTGCTGTAATAATATACCCAAACATTACACTAAATTACTACATTCTTTATTTTAACAAGAATCCATGGTTCTTACCTCTGCCCACATATTTATTTATTTATTTATTTTTCCAATTTCTTTCACCACCCATCTCCCCCGAAAGGGGGACTCTGGGCAGTTTACAGTGAAATCAGCAATTAAAATACATAAAATACTATACAATACAATACAATACAATACAATATAAACACTATGCAAGTAAAGAATAAGTTAAATATAAAATCCAAGGGGCGGTAAGATCATGTTTAAAAGAGGACTCTATGGCACTAGCCATCTCCAGGAGAAACTGTCACCCTTCCCATCCCAGGCGAGGCAGCAGAACCAGGTCTTCAAGTTCTTCCTGAAGGCCGGGAGCGATGGGGCCTGCCTCACCTCTGGGGGTAGAACACAGCTTTCCAAACTTTTCATGTTGGTGACACACTTTTTAGACATGCATCATTTCGTGACACAGTAATTCAGTTTTACTAGCAAACTGGAGGTTAAACTAACCCCTTATAAGAGATACGGACACATACATAAATTGTAATAGCAAAATGTATGGGGACACAAGATATCTCGTGAAAACCTTTCATTTATATATTTAAAAATATATGATTTGTAAGATAATAACATACATTTCCAAGATTGTTGTCATTTATGAGTAACAATATGTAAATATGTGCAAGAATTAAAATTTTTTTGAATAACACCAATAACTACTTACCATTATAATGAGATATATGAGGTTGAGGGGATGAACACAGCTTTTGAATATTTGGTAGAATATTAGATAAAGACACTCGCATTTCGTCATCAAGCATTTTTAAGCTTCCACGTTTCAGTGTCTTTAAGTTTGTCATCGTTGAAAAGGATACTTCACAAATGTATGTAGCAGAAAACTGCAGAAGAATTTTTAACACGTTTTTACCTATGTTTGGATGCATTTTTGAAATGCGAATCCAAAAGCTATCTAAGTCACCCTCTTCACACATCATTAACAGACTTCTATCATTTTTTATTTCAGCTAATTCTTCTTCTTCAATAAGTGAAAATTTCCTCGTTGCAGTTGAAAGAAATGGATTTCTGATCCAATCATAGTCTTGGACTTCAACATTTGGGAAGTAATGATGAAGTTTCTCTCCGGGCAATATTAAATGGTCAACAATTAGCGAGCTGATATCACATTTTAGCTCGCACTCAGCAGTTTTGGAAAACATTTCAAAATTTCCTTCTTTCACTTTCCTTTTCCAAATTGCTATTTTGTCTCTCATAGCACAAATTTTATCTACCGCTGTTAAGATATTTTCTCCTTTTCCTTGCATACTGGTGTTTATTTTATTCAAATGTTCAAATATGTCAGCAAGATATGCCAATTTTGTGCACCAAAGTTTGTTTTGAATTAGATCGCAGAATTCATTTTGCTGATCTTCCTCAAAAAGTTTAAGCATCATGTCCCTCAATTCGTATACACAACAAAGCACTCGACCTCTTGAGAGCGAATGAATCTCAGTGTGTAGTAGAAGCTTTTTAAACCTTGCCCCCATTTCTTCACAAATATAAGCAAATAATCTTGATTTAAGAGTTATTTAATGTAATTGACCATTTGAACCACTTTGTCCATAACTTTTCTTAATTCATTTCCAATGGTTTGCGCGACTAGTGCTTCGCAATGTAAAATGCAATGAGTAATTATAATATTTTCATTCTCTTTCTTTGCTAAAGCTATAAAACCTTTTGTTGAACCAACCATTGAGGGTGCATCATCTGTGCATATTCCTACACAATTTAACTATTGCAAATTATTTTCCTTCATGAAGCAGTCTAAAGTTTTAAATATGTCTTCACCTCTAGTTCTCATTGGAAGTTCTAGACAACACAAGAATTGCTCAATAATTCTGTCAGTATGAATGAAACGTATAAAAACCAATAATTGTGCTAACCCACTGATATCTGTTGATTCGTCTAATTGTAATGTAAAGATCATATTATTGTCTTGAATAATATCCTTCATTTGCAGCTTAATGTCATCAGACATGTCTTGAATACGTCTTCCAGTCGTGTTATCTGCCAAAGGGATTTTATTAACTTCTATCTCAAATTCGGGCCCAAACATTGTTCGAACAATAGCACAGCAAGATTCCTTTATGGTGGTTTCGACAATAGTGTGTGGGTCTTTGTTTTTGGTAATTATTTGAGCAACTTGCCTTTTGAGCTTTCTCTGATGTCTTCATTCTCTTTCTGAATGATGCAGACTGCTTCTTTATAGATTTTGAAAACTCAGTAAAGTATTGTACTGGTTTTCCTGACAAATGACTGTGTTTTGAGGTAAAATGGCACTTTAATTTGTTTGGTACCATACTTTCATTTGCAAGTATATCCCCACAAACTAAACACTCGGGACAAGGACTGTTTTCATTACCATAAAATGTGAACCCCAGTTTCATATAACCTTTACTGTATAAACGAGGCTTGGAAATTTTTCCTTTACACTTCTTACGTACTAATACAGACCATTCAACAGTTGATTCTTCTGTAGTTTCCTCTGTAGCCGCTACATTTTGTTCATCACAAACGTCATCTTCACCAGCTTTTCTTTTCTTAATTAGAAACTCATCCATTTTAGAGGTTATTGAACTGCAATTTAATGAATAAATCTGTGCAAGTTTATTATAAAGTTTTAACAGTAACTAAACATGAAAATAACAGCACCAGCACTCCACTCCCGCAGTGATAAAGTGAGAGAACAATCCTGCGTTGCACACACCTACAGAGAGTGCAGACTAGGCCGCTTTTCGTCAAACGGCCGCACATAACTTTTCACATTGAACAAATTTTGTTGAGCGGCAATTGAGCGGCGGTCGAGATGGTGTTCTATCAAAAAACTGGACCCATGGAATTTCTCGAACGCGTCACTGTGTCCTGTTTGACAGACCGACACAAGATCTTTATTTACAGTAGAAAGGCACACACAACTCAGTGAAGGCAATGAGAATCAAGGAAGCAAAATTACAATGTCTTTCTACATGGGATGAATTCAGGCACACAAGGTTTAACTCCAAGGTGGTAATGTGGCAGCAGAAACGGGCATGGCAACAGAGTAACAGCAATGGCAGGAAGTGGCGCGTTGAACCGGCAAGGAATCCTCACAACACAGCAGCACAGTGGTATGGCCAGGAACAGTTTCTAGGAGCGGCGCAGCAGCAAGGCAAGAGCAGGAAACACGAGGTGGGGCGGCAACAGGGCACGGAGCAGGGTCCCGAGATGGTGCAGCAACGGGGCAAGGACCACGGTCTAAAGGCAGTGTGGCAGCAAGACTGGATTCCTCAGAGGGTGCAGGCATGGCGGCAAGGCAAGGAGTGACATCCAGGAGCAGCGCGGAGGCAAGGCAGGAAGTTGGATCCGGAAGTGGTGCGACATTAGGACAGGAGTTCCCAGATGTGGAAGTTGTGGCGATGGGTCGAGGAGCGATATTCAGGAGCGAAGCTGCGGGATGGCGGGAGTCCTTGGAGGATGTTGGTGGGGCAGCAAGGTTGGGATCTTTGAAGGATGGCGACGCAGCGGCAGGGTCGGGATCAGAGGGTGGTGGCAGTTCAGCGAAGGAGGTAGGAGGAAACTCGGCAGCAGGAGATGTCCTGGGGTTTGGTGGAGGCGGGAGCAGGGATTCTGGAGAGGTGTCCAAGCAAGGCTGAAGGGGTCCTCAGACATGGCAGGAATGCAGTTGTGGTTTGCAAAGCTGAAAATCAGTGACTGAGCACAGGAGTGGTTGTCTCTGGCAACTTGCTCTGTATTTCGGCCCCTTTTATCTCTTGCATTTTCACGCCGTTGACGGTTAGAAGCCAACGGTGCGAAAAGAAGCATGCACAGTACCTGTATGATCCCTCGACCGCGCGACACACCTACACACTGCAGCTGACACACTAACGTGTTTGGAAAGCTCTGGGGTAGAATGTTTCAGAGGGCGGGTGCCACTGCAGAGAAGGCCCATCTCCTGGACCCTGCCAAGTGAAATTCCCTAACCTACTAGGTCTGTAACATGCCCTCTCTGCATGACTGGGTGGGATGGGTCGATGTTATGGGGATGAGATGGTCCCTCAGGTAACCTGGTCCCATGCCATGTAGGGCTTTTAAGGTGGTAACCAACACCTTGAATTGGACCCAGAAGCATACTGGCACCCAGTGCAGCTGGCGCAGCAGAGGTGTCACATGTGCCGATCTGGGGCACCAATAACTGCACATGCAATAGTCTATATGGGAGATGACCAGGGCATGAGTGACTGTACAGAGGGCATCCTGATCCAGGAAAGGGCATAACTGGAGCACAATATGGAGTTGCCCAAAGGCCCTTCTGTCCATGGCTGCCACCTGCTCATCGAGCAGGAGCTGTGAGTCCAGGAGGAACCCCAGATTCTGCACCGGGTCTGTTTGGGGCAGTGCAACCCCATCCAGAGCTAAAGATGGTAAATTCCTGGATACAGAGGAGCCATTAACCCACTGCCACTCCGTCTTACCAGGGTTCATTTGCAGCCTGTTGTTCCCCATCCAGACCCCCACAGCCCCCAGGCACTGAGAGAGGGTGGTCACCGCATCACTTACATCACCTGGGACGGAGATGTATAATTGGGTATCATCAGCATACTGATGATACCTCATCCCGTTGTGACAGATGATCTCACCCAGTGGTTTCATGTAGATGTTGAAGAGGAGCGGAGAGAGTACCGAACCCTGCAGCACCCCGCAAAGGAGGGGCCATGGGTCGGATCTCTCGCTCCCTATCACCACCGATTGGGACCGGCCCCAGAGGAAGGAGGTGAACCAGCACAGAACTATGCCGCCCACCCCGAACTCCCTGAGCCATCCCAAAAGGATACCATGGTTGATGGTATCGAAAGCCGCTGAGAGGTCGAGAAGAGCCAGGATGGATGCACTGTCTCCATCCCGCTCCCGCCAGAGATCATCCTTAAGCGCGACCAATGCAGTCTCCACCCCATATCCCGTCCTGAAACCTGACTGGAAGGGGTCTAGATAATCTGTCTCATTCAGAATCCTCTGGAATTGTAATGCCACCACTTTCTCAACCACCTTCCTCAAAAAGGGGAGGTGGGAGACAGGACAAAAATTGTCCAATACATATGTTGTGAAGAAAACTGCACGGATGTGTCCATGTACCCTCAAGCAGTCTAGCTCAATTTAAAGAAGACTTTATTTGGTTAGGTGCTGATCTAAATGAATTTAATTCCCAGATAAGAAGGTATTTGCAGCCTAAAGCATCAGGAATATTCCCTCTTGTGATAGAAAATGAATAGAGGGACAATCCACTAGGTGTGCTTCACTCCCTTGATGAAAAAACGCCATTGGGAATTGCCATGTATAGCAATGGGACAATTCTCACATTCCTCAGTACTATATCTGACGAGACTTTTCCCATTTTTCTGTGCCATTTGACAAGGTTCTTTCCCCAAATATTTCCCCAACACATAAGAAACTTCCTGATTTTTATCTTAGCATAAAAGTAAAAAAAAAAAGGTAAAGGTACCCCCCGCACATTTGTGCAGTCGTGTCCGACTCTAGGGGCCGGTGCTCATCTCCGTTTGTTAGCCGAAGAGCTAGCGTTGTCCGAAGACGCTTCCACGGTCATGTGGCCGGCATGACGCGCACGGAACGCTGTTACCATCCCACCAAAGTGGTACCTATTAGTCTACTTGCATTTGCATGCTTTCAAATTGCTAGGTTGGCAAGAGCTGGGGCTAGTGCGGGAGCTCACTCCGTCATGCGGGGCTAGGGTCTCAAACCTCCGAACTTGCGATCTCCCGATCGACAAGCCTGGCGTCTTACCCAGTGAGCCACCACGCCCAAAAGTAGGAGATTATAAATGGATTTGAAAAGCTAAGATGCCATCTTGGCCATTAAAAAAAAAATGAAATTGTAGTAGTAGTAGCAGCAACAGCAGTAGTGATATTCATGTTTATTATAGCCCAAGATCCAGTATAAATCAAAACAGAATACAAATGACAGAATTTATTACATTAAGTGATACAAGGAAAAATAAGATTTAAACTGTTAACATTCAACACTGGTTATCTATTAACAATATACCAGAAAAAATCCAGCCATCGACTAATTGTGTCCCTATTTTGATAACATCAAAAATCTGGTTGTTGTTAGGATCTATGTCAGACAGAAGAACTTAAGCAGAATTATATCTGCCTGGTATCATTTTAAATATAAGCCAATCAAATCCTGGCAAGACCCTGCATAAACATTATCAATTCTACCTCTTCATTTTAAAATATTAGAGAAATTCATTTATTAGGTCATTAGAAAAAAAAAAGATCTTCAGACCAAATGTCACAAAAGGATAGGGGGAAGGGTCTCCATTTTTATTATAATCAATAAATCTGTATCAACAAGCGTCCCGATCCTGTCAGAGGTCCAGAATCTGGGCTGAAGACTTCTAGACTGAAGGGAAAAAAACCATAAACCATAGTTAATCCCTGATTTGCAAATGTAAGATCCAAATGAACCCCGAGAAGTCAATGATTCTGAATAAGAGTGGCAATAGAGAACACAGTTTCATGAAAGGCTGATACTGTATACCAGTGTTTCTCAACCTTGGCAACTTTAAGATGTGTGGACTTCAACTCCCAGAATTCCCTAGCCAGCCCATGCTGGGGAAGTCCAGACATCTTAAAGTTGCCAAGGTTGAGAAACACTGCTGTACACTGTTAACCTCTTGGAGATCTGTCCTCACTTCCTCTCCTTTCCATTTAAGTGGGTTGGTGTCTCTCAGGCATCATGCACCAGAGATGCTGATGAATGCCCCAATGCTCTCTTAAACTTTCCTTCTACTGAGGTATCCTCAGCAAAAAGGACCTGACTAGATGCCTTTCAGAAATGCTCTAAACCTTGTGGGGCAAGCAAAAAAGAAGAAAGAAAGAAAGAAAGAAAGAAAGAAAGAAAGAAAGAAAGAAAGAAAGAAAGAAAGAAAGAAAGAAAGAAAGAAAGAAAGAAAGAAAGAAAGAAAGAAAGAAAGAGAAAAGAATTCCCACACTCTTAAAATGCTCAATTGGGATATTGCAGAACTCTTGTGGGGTGGGGAATGAGATGACTCTGAAAATATTAATATCCTCCAGGCTAGCAGGAGGATGTGTTTATCACAGACTACTTAATCAGTCTCATTTCATGCCATATCCAGGCTGGGTGGCACTGCTAGCATTTGTATATCTATATGCTTGATCACTTTCTTTATACTGTGCCGTGTATATGACATTCCCTGGACGAATGCAGAGTGTGTTTACTCTACTAGCGCTCGATCATTATCTTGGGTGAACAGCCACTGTGCAACCTCCTTCTTACTCATTATTATGGTGGCTGAATACCAGCAATTGATCACACTCCTGGCTCCGTTCAACAGCTCTTTGGGTGGGAATAGTTCTGTATCTGTTTGCTACGTTTGCTTTGTGGTGGCAGTAAAGTATACCAAAAATAATAATAATAATGAATCAACAATCTTATTTTTGCTGTTTCGTATTGAGAAGGAAAGAAAGGAATTACTCCCCTCCCCTTAACATCTTATTTGCCTACACAAAATGGGAATAGGGATAGAATACTGTATACCCCATAGCAAGGCTTTCCAAAGTGCCGCCGCTGGCGACACACCAGCAGCGGCGGCGGCGGCGAGTGCGTGCATGGCGGCGGCGCGGGGGGTCATGCGGTGGCGCGCGTGCGCACGGTGGCGGCGCGGGGGGCAGGCGGTGGCACGCGCGCGCATGGCAGCGGCGCGGGGGGGCGGGTGGCACGGGGGGGCGGGCGGTGCGGGCGGGCGGTGGCAGCGGCAGCAGCCTCCGCTAAAATGCGGAAGCACTGATCCCGCGCCGCTGCCGCTGCTGCCGTACACGCGCGCGCCGCCGCTTCCGGGTGGTGTGGCAACACACCACGCTGTGTGTGGCGACACACTTTTGTGTCGCGACACACAGTTTGGAAAGCTCTGCCCATAGTATAGTCAGAAAACGTTGGCGAACCATTGACTTAATCCTATGAAAAATCCTAATTCTTGGGAATTAGCTGTGGGCTCCTCCACATGAGGACTTTGCATCTATTCAGATTGGTTCTTGCACTGTCTAATCAAATGATGTTGGCTATTTCAAGAACTAAGTTGGATTTTTTCTGACTCTGAACTGATTGATTTCAAACTAGAGTGAAGCTAGTATTTTCTGTGGCAATGGGCATATCTGCAATGCACCCTTAAGCTCCTGCTGCTGGTGGTTAGGTTGTAAAGCAGCTTAAGAAAACGTTGTCCAGATTGGGATGCTTCAGTAGTGACTTGCCAGGTATACAGTCTAGACGTCCTACTGGACAATTGTCCTGCTGCTGTTCCTTCTCAACTTTCTAGTCCAGGAAAACAATTGCCAAATGCTTTTCTTCCTGTGGATGGGTATATACTTTTATATGTGTACTGTATGTGTGTTTATATGTGTTATATGTACTATATGATATAATATATGTATGTCTCTGTGTGTTATATGAACACACACATCCACACATAAAAATGTATATATACAAAGTGAAAGCATCAATGGCTGTTGTGGGTCTTCCGGGCTGTGTGGCCGTGTTCTGGAAGTTGTGGTTCCTAACGTTTCACCAGCATCTGTGGCCGGCATCTTCAGAGGGCAGGAGCACAGACAGAAGCGATCTCTCTGTGCCCAGGTAGAGTGGCAATGTTTGTTTTCTATTTATAGAGCTAAGTTATAGGAGATTAGGTGGGGTTTTTTGTTGTGTTGAAATGTTAATGAATGGCTGCTGAGCATGATTAGCATGTTCATTGTGAGAAGTATTCCCATGTCCTGGTGGTTGAGCTGAGTTCGTTGACCTTTTGCAGGCTGTGTTTTTCAGGACTGGTAGCCAGGTTTTGCTAATTTTTAGACTTTCTTCTTTTTTATTGTAACTGTGCTGGTGTTTGTGAATTTCAATGGCTTCTCTGTATAATCTGGTGTAGTGGCTTTTGGTGTTGTCCAGTATTTCTGTGTTTTCAAATAGGATTTTGTGTCCCGTTTGCTTGAGAGCATGTTCAGCTACTGAAGATTTTTCTGGTTGCTGTAGTCTGCAGTGTCTTTCATGTTCTTTTATCCTGGTGTGAATGCTTTGTTTTGTGGTTCCGATGTATACTTGTCCGCAGCTGCATGGTATGCGGTATACTCCTGCAGCGGTGCGGGGGTCCCTTTTGTCTTTTGCTGATTTTAGCATTTGTTGTATTTTTCTGGTGGGTCTGAAGACTGTTTGAAAGTTGTGTTTTTCCATCAGTTTTCCCATGCGGTCAGTGACTCCTTTGATGTAGGGCAGGAATACTTTGTTTGTGGGGGGCTGTTTTTCTTCAGTTGGATGTTGTTTTCTTGGTTTGATGGCTCTTTTTATTTCATTCTTGGAATAGCCATTTGCCTGTAGGACCCAATTCAGATGGTTAATGGTTGTTGTGGGTCTTCCAGGCTGTGTGGCTGTGTTTCTGGAAGCTCAGGCCATTCTACCTGAGCACAGAAAGAGCCTTCTGTCTGTGCTCCTGCCCTCTGAAGATGCTGGCCAGAGATGCTGGTGAAACATTAGGAACCACAACTTCCAGAACACGGCCACACAGCCCGGAAGACCCACAACAACCATCGAACTCCGGCCGTGAAAGCCTTCGACAATACATCAGATGGTTAAGTTCATTGTTGAGAAATTTGGTTTCACAGTTTCGATTAGCATGATCCACCAAGGTTTTGATCACGCCTCTCTTTTGTCGTGGGTGGTGATTGGAATTTTTGTGCAGATACCGGTCTGTATGGGTGGGTTTTCAGTATACTTTGTGTCCTAGTTTGAGGTCTGGTTTGCGTATGACCAGCATATCTAAAAATGGAAGTTTGCCGTCAGTTTCTTTTTCCATAGTGAATTGTATATTGGGGTGGATGTCGTTTAGGTGGTCCAGAAATCTCTACAGTTCTTCTTCAGTATGACTCCAAATTGCGAAGGTGTGATCCACGAACCGGAACCAGACTGTTGGTGTAATGGGTGCCGATTCCAAAGCCTGTTTTTCAAAATGTTCCATGTAAAAGTTTGCTATGACTTGGCTCAGGGGGCTTCCCATGGCAACGCCATCCATATGTTCGTAGAACTCATTCTCCCATTGAAAGTAACTAGTTGTTAGGCAGTGTTGAAATAAAGCTGCAATGTCTTCTGGGAAGACCACAAAACGAAGCATTCACACCAGGATAAAAGAACATGAAAGACACTGCAGACTACAGCAACCAGAAAAATCTTCAGTAGCTGAACATGCTCTCAAGCAAACGGGACACAAAATCCTATTTGAAAACACAGAAATACTGGACAACACCAAAAGCCACTACACCAGATTATACAGAGAAGCCATTGAAATTCACAAACACCAGCACAGTTACAATAAAAAAGAAGAAAGTCTAAAAATTAGCAAAACCTGGCTACCAGTCCTGAAAAACACAGCCTGCAAAAGGTCAACAAACTCAGTCCAACCACCAGGACATGGGAATACTTCTCACAATGAACATGCTAATCACGCTCAGCAGCCATTCATTAACATTTCAACACAACAAAAAACCCCACCTAATCTCCTATAACTTAGCTCTATAAATAGAAAACAAACATTGCCACTCTACCTGGGCACAGAGAGATCGCTTCTGTCTGTGCTCCTGCCCGCTGAAGATGCCGGCCACAGATGCTGGCGAAACGTTAGGAACCACAACTTCCAGAACACGGCCACACAGCCTGGAAGACCCACGACAGCCATCGAACTCCGGCCGTGAAAGCCTTTGACAATACATTGAAAGCATCAACATAGACATACATGCAGGTTCAACAAATAGCTTCAAGCCTATTAGTCTCTAACATCTTCTAGAGCTGCCTTCAACGCAATAGGACAGTAGATATAATACTTCTCCATCATACAGAAAGTTGCTGATGTGGAACCCAGCAGAACCTTTTTCTTAAATTACTCTTTTTCTTTTTCTGTGCTACCTGTTTTTTCACTTAAAAAAAAATAACTACAGGGGTACTTTTCATCATTTTCCCCACCATTTGATGTAAAAGGGGGTGAAACTCTTTTGCCTCAAGTGACTATGGATGAAGGGTAAGTAGAAGGTGATGTCTTCTGTCTCTGCCATCCAAAACTGGTTGCTGGCCTATACTGTTGATGGTACAGATGAGCCCCATGTCTAGGTTTGCAGGTGGTCTATCCTCCCATTCATGGGAACTCCTTTCTGGGCTGAAATGAGCATTCCATTCATGGCAGTGGCTGAAAAATCAAACCAAACCAAAGGAAGCAAGAAACCAGATGCTTTGTATACCTGCTGGGTCCCCTGCCGGAGAGAAGAGTGGGAAACAGACAAAAGTCTAGTCAGTTATATCCCTGTTCACCATGTCTGGGCTGCTGTGCAGGTTGGAAGAATTGCTGGGATCTGCAGAAGGACAAAACAATCCAGTTGATGCTGGCTGCATTTTAAAGAGGATTTTTTAGAGCTTGTCTGCATTGTTGAGGACTTATGTCCCCTACTCTAGACCCTCTAGCAGTGTGAACCAATATGGTCTCATATTGGGGAAAGCGCCTAGTTGGAAAACTGCTCATAAGGTACCCTTAACCTGCGGATGCTCTTACAGGTAGTTCTCGCTTACTGAATGCCTTGTTTATCAACCAGTTGAATTTCAAAAGTATAAAAAACCAGCTTTGTGACCAATCCTGGCATTTATAATCATTGCATCATCCTGAGGTCACCTCCACCTCCATTTGCATGCTCCCCAACTGGCTTGTGACAAGTAGAGTTAATGGAGAATGCGGAAGTAAAATCGTAAGTCATGGTCACGTGATGTTTTGCTTAACGACCGAATGGGAAGTGACATTGTAAGTCCATCGTGGTCATGTGATTTTCTACTTAGTGACCGTGATGCATAGCAACACAGTTGCTGCTCCCGATTGTGGTTGCTAAGCGAGGACTACCTGTATAAACAACAACATAGTTATGGAACAAAGTGGCCCTGATCTTTTCTTTTTTATAAACACCTATCTTTGTATAACTCTTATTATAGCAACATGGATGCATGATGGAGACACCAATTTCTTTCATGTCCTTTTTTGCAGACAGTAGGGAGAAATTATTTGAGTTTCTCTGGGATCCATAATGGCTCAAAGGATAGAGTACACTGACTAAATGACTTTTAGCGCTTTTCTGTTCAAGTAGAGGGAGTGCTAATTGGCTCATGATGATCTTAACCTGATTGAGAGTCTGGCATCAGTGAAAACAGCTGCAGATCAGTTTCAGACTATGTGGAGAGATGGGGGGGGGGGGAATAATAGTGGTGTGGAAATGCCCTGTATCAACAAAAAGACAATTTGGGGACACTTTCAAGACTAGCAGTTTTTTTTAGACCATAATTCTTTGGTGGTCTACAGTCCATACAATGTCCACAAAATTATGTCATGGGATGTTATTCTAAGTGAGGAATACCATTTACAGGTGAGACCCAGAGTCTAGTGCGCTGATTAACACGTGTCTTGAGGAAACATTGATCTCCGTTTAAGGCATGAGCAGAAATAAAGCCTAAAGTTCTTCTGATTTTAAACACAGGAGAAGAAGGCTACTGGGTGAGCAAGAATCAGGACTTGGCCTTTAGTACCTTGCCTATGATTCAAAAAGTGCCTGGCCAGAGCAAGATAGGCAGAGGCAGGGGATCCAATGCTTGCACTGGCATCACCAGAACTCATTACACAGCAGAGGCCCCCAACACCCTCTCTATTGGGTGTGCCTTGTAAAACAACGTCTCCCATTCCCAAGGTTCTGCCCAGCATCTCCCTCTTCCTCTAGAAAGCCCATGGGGCGAGTGGTGATGCCATTGCTGATGATAGTGTTCAAGGAAGAAATGTATTTACTAAATTGAATTTTGAATGGGATAGCAAGAAGATAGCCATAGGCAATAGGGAGGACTGAAATAATCCTCCCAGCTTAGTTCATGTTGTTGCATGCAGGCGAAACAACTGTATCATTTACGGCAGAAGAAAAGAGTAAAAGGAATCACAGGACACAAGATATATTAGTGCTTACATTTAATGTTATTGTAGCCTAGTGTAACTGTGTGTTAGAGCAGGTCCAATCACTTTCATTTATCATAAAACACAAATGGAAAAGAAAACAACTCTGGAAACTTGGGGTTTGTTTGCTTTCTGTATTTTTTTTTCTGCTATTCTATAGGGGAATATATACTTGATACTTGACTTGGCTATTTTTCATTTAGTGATTTATAATGCCAAGATTGTATGGGATGCCATCTTTATTGTAACTATTTTCTGTGGCTAGCAGCAATCCCAGTATCAGCCAATATTACAGTATATAAAGCCAGAGAAAAAGCAAAGCTAAAATGCAGAGTCCAATTTTTCCCAACATGATTACACCATATTAAAGCTGCAGGAAATAACAAAGAACCTAAAATCTATTTTTATCTCCTCTTTTCTTATAACCATCTCATCAAACTATAGTAAGCATATTTTTTATTCTTACCCTTTTAAAGCCCAGTGTTGCTTCTTTATTGGCATCTCTTCCTGCTTATTTCAGATTTTAAAAGTTAATATTGAAAAGTCATAAGTTATATCTGGGGGAGGAGAAATACATACTGTACATACTTAAGCCTATAAGTACTTAGCAGCTGCCTGCCATAGCAAACAATTCTGAAGCTCTGATAAAACACTAATTAACTAACTTTTTTCTTTTGTTCCTTCATGTTTGGCAAGATTTCAGAAAAGGTTTGTCCTTGCCTTCTTCCTAGGGCTAAGAGGAAGTGACTGGCCCAAAGTCACCCAGCTGGCTTCATGCCTAAGGTGGGACTAGAACTCACTGTCTCCTGGTTTCTAGCTCAGTGCCTTAACTACTACACCAAACTGGCTCTCCAACTAACTTATGCTAGGACTGAAATGTTTGCCAGGGAGAAGCTTGGAGGAACCAATCATTTTAATCCTTAAACCACATTTTTTAAATTTATGAAATGGTACCCTGGTCCACACTTTTCTTATTAAGGCTCCTGTTCCCTTTCCCTTTTTGTTCTTCTTGTACATTCTAAGTAAGAGTCCCTTGAAAGCTTGCTGAGTTGACATATAAGTTGACATAAGCCACACTTTGTATAAAGATAATTTGTTGAATAAGACGTGATTTACTGGATTCACACAACATGATAAACAATAAAACATGGTTTACAAACTACAATGTCTAGGTTCATGTAATAGGTAAAGGTAAAGGTTTGCCCCTGCATAGTTGTGTCCGACCCTAGGGGGCGGTGCTCATCTCCGTTTCTTAGCCGAAGAGCCAGTGCTGTCCGAAGACGCTTCTGTGGTCATGTGGCTGGCATGACGCGCGTGGAACGCTGTTACCATCCCACCAAAGTGGTACCTATTTATCTACTTGCATTTGCATGCTTTCGAATTGCTAGGTTGGCAAGAGCTGGGGCCAGTGCGGGAGCTCACTCTGTCACGCGACACTCGGGTCTCGAACCGCCGACTTTCCGATCGACAAGCCTGGCGTCTTAACCACTGAGCCATCGCGCCCCCTTAAGGTTCATGTAATAAGGAGAGTTTATTATGGCTAAGTGAGATATCTGAATCCAGAGTATTTTGGAACTTGCTTTGGGAGACATTTATTGTGGGATGTGTTGCTTGCATGAGAGAGGTCGCTCCAGGAGACCTGGGTACTCCAAATTCAGCTCTGGAATTCTTCCCAGACCCCCAGGGCAGATTTTGAGAGGCCAGGGAAAAGAGGGAATTGATACCAATGGTAGCTACTACTGCATCCATGGAGGTACACAACTGAATGTCATCATCCTTTCTGTATTTTAATTTTTGTTTTTAACAAAAGTCTAATCAGGCAAACATGACATTTTATAAATAGTCTCAGTCATTATACTCTGGCCTCTATCATTGCAAAAATCATGAATTGTCTCCCCAAAATCAATTTATAAGGAGACATAAGAGGCAAATAGGGAGATTGCTTAAGTGATCTTGTCCCATCATAAAATTGGAAGATTTAATGGTGTCCTTTAGCTTCTTCTAGTTACTGCTGGAACTACTGCCTGTTTTTGGCCAGACAGAACAGTAAATGTGTGTGTGTTTGTCTGTGTGTATACACATATACTGTATGTGCATAAGAGTGTTGTGAGACTGCACCAGACTTCTACTCACATATACAATATTTTAGAATTGTAGCTGCTACCAGCAAGTTCTCACTATTCCTAATAATTATGGTGCTTTGTATCATAATTTGTCCCACACCTTCTCCACCAAGGTAATGTTTGAGAACCAATAGTTCTGGAGACAGAAAATTACACAGGGATGCCAACATTTCTGTCTCCCAAATTATAGATCCTTTGTGTTTCATAATATTGCTCATTCTGCTTCTCCTTGGCTGCTGAAAATCTCTCTAGCTCTGTCCATGAGCAAGGAATGAATTGTTTGCTGCAAGGGACTGGATCTCCTGGGATCTCAGCCTTGGTAAAAAGCAGCACCTTGCCTTCTCATAACTGGTAATCGACTCTGGGGTAGAGGGCCCAATGTTGGGAGAAATAAGGCTTAGAGCAAGGTTGAGTTGTAGAGATTCAGTTATGGTAAACTATTTGGTAAATGATTTGTGGAAAATGTGACAAAAGTTAGGAATCTTTCTGGAGACAATTGATAAGTTTCAAATTTGCCAACATGACTGTCTGACTATCTATACAGAATATGTACTTTTAGCACAAATACATATTGTAAATAATATTCAAAGCTGACTCTTAATGCAAGATAGGCCAGGGTGACTCACTACTAATTACAGGTCTCAGTTATGCCAACTTGGCACAATAGAGAACATGCCACTGGCATTATTGTAGGATAAAGCTAACAGTTCTTTGCACTGAAATCAGTTACACTCTAGATTCTCTGCACTGTACTTTCTACCCATTTTTGAAAATTAGAGTTCACTGATCTTCCATGATGGACCAAATTCTCACCAAAGGCTGGCCATCATAAACAATTAATTGTTTATGAACAATGAACACAAAATTGAACAAGCTGCACTACTGAAAAACAGATGCACATATTATGAAGTAGAAGTCCTACTGATATTCAGCTGACAGTTGGCTGTGAACTGCCACACATCATACAAATTAAAGATAGATCACCCCCAGTGGCTTATAGACAAAATCAAGCAACATAACAATTAAAGACACTGTGTTCCATATTCAGACAGCAGCATGAAAACATGTCCATTTAAAAGCCACAGAGGAATCCACAGTAATCCACCATTTAAATGCAAATGAAATATATAGAACGTCTTCTGTAGTCTCCAGTCTAGGAGCTTCATATAGCTTCATGTTCCTGCATGACATTGTTTCTCCATTCATTTTAATGGAAGGAATATCTGGCCCATACACTTCTTCTAACATTTATCCCCGCAGCTAAAGTGAATGGAGATACATATGCAAATAAGATATGTACGTAAATGCCAAAAATAACAGCGTATGCCCATCTTGAATTTTTATATTTTATATTTTTGTATTTTTAGACTAGTATTTGTTGTGTGTGTGTGTGTGTGTGTGTGTGTGTGTGTGTATTATTGTACTGTTTTTAATAATTGTTATTTTATTGGTTGTAAGCCGCCCAGAGTTGTTGTGTACGAGATGGGCAGTGGAGAAATTTGATAAATAAATAAATTAGACTATTGATTCCTCAAAAAATTTTAGGTACAGAAAATGAGTTCTGAGTATGGGGGGTATCATTCTTGCATTGAGTCTTCTATTAAAATATCTTAAAGGGACCAGTTCTTTGGGGCGCGGTGGCTCAGCAGGTTAAACCGCTGAGCCGGTAGTCTGCCGACCACAAGGTTGGCAGTTCGAAACCGCGGGGCGGGGTGAGCTCCCGCTACTAGCTCCAGCTTCTGCCCACCCAGCGGATCGAAAGCATATGCGAGTAGATAAATGGGTACCACTTTGTGGGTCAATTTGCCGGCGTCCAGCGGAAGGTCGTCCTCCTCGAACCAAAGAAGATCTGGGAACCCCGATAATGGCGGTGGAGAACGACCGAGAACGACGGATCCAAAATCAACAGCTTCCTGGACGTCAGCAGCCGGCACGAAGCGAGGCATCCTGGGACATGTAGTCCGATGCCTGCAGCTGAAGAGCCGGTTCCCTGTCCTCCTCCCTATCGCGCGGTAAAAATTACATATGATATATGATGTATAATTAATGATGTATAATTAATATGTACTGATGTTGTAAGCCGCCTAGAGCCCTCCATTAGGGAGAGGATAGGCGGGGTATAAATAAGATAAATAAATAAAAAATAAATAAATAAACAATAAAAACATAAGTACAATAAAATCCAAGTGGCAGGTGGTTCTTACAGTGCAGCTAAACATATTTAAAATATTTGAGGCGGCTCTAGGAAATCAGCCATCCCCAGGCTTGACCACTTTCCTTCTTGCCCCAGGCGAGATCACAGAGCCAAGTTTTTAATTTTTTCCTGAAGTCCAGGAGTGAAGGGGCCTGTCTTATCTCTGGGGGGAGGATGTTCCATAGGGCAGGTGCTGCTGCAGAGAAGGCTCACCTCCGAGACCCCGCTTGCTGGAATTCTTTCATAGAGGGGGTCTGCAGCATGCCCTTTCTGCAAGATCGGGTGGGACAGGATGATAACCTGGTCCCGTGCCATGTAGGTCTTTAAAGGTAATAACCAACACCTTGAATTGGACCCGGAAGCAAACTGGGACCCAATGCAGCTCACGGAGCAGAGGTGTTATGTGTGTCGATCTTGGTGCACCTAAAACTTCCTGTGCGGCCGCATTCTGCACCAGCTGTAGCTTCCAGATATTCTTCAAGGGTAGCCCCATGTAGAGCACGTTACAGTAATCTATATGGGAGACAACCAGGGCATGAGTGACCGTTCGAAGGGCCTCTCGGTCCAGGAAAGGGCATAACTGGAGCACAACACAAAGTTGAGCAAAGGCCCTCCTGGCTACGACTGCCACCTGCTCTTCAAGCAGGAGTTGTGAGTCCAAGAGGACCCCCAAGTTACGCACCAGGTCTGTCTGGGGTAGTGCAACCCCATCCAGAACTAAAGATGACAAATTCCCAGAAACTGAGGGGCCATTAATCCACAGCACTCTGTCTTACCAGGGTTCAGCTGAAGCCTGTTTTTCCCCATCCAGACCCCTACAGCCCCCAGGCACTTGGACAGGGTGGTCACGGCATCACTTACTTCACCTGGGATGGAGATGTATAACTGGGTATCATCCGCATATTGATGATACCTCAGCCCGTGGTGACAGATGATCTCACCCAGTGGTTTCATGTAGATGTTAAAAAGGAGCGGCGAGAGTACTGAGCCCTGTGGGACCCCACAAAGAAGGGCCCGTGGACTGGATCTCTCGCTCCCTATCAACACCGACTGGGACCGGCCCTGGAGGAAGGAGGTGAACCAGCGCAGAACCATGCCGCCCACCCCCAACTCCCTGAGCCGTCCCAGAAGGATACCATGGTCAACGGTATCGAACGCCGCTGAGAGGTCAAGAAGAGCGAGAACGGATGCACTGCCTCCATCTCGCTCCCGCCAAAGATCATCAATAAGGGCGACCAATGCATTTTCTGTCCCATGACCCGGCCTGAAACCTGACTGAAAGGGGTCCAGATAATCTGTTTCATTCAGAATCCTCTGGAGCTGCAACACCACCACCTTCTCAACCACCTTCCCCAAAAAGGGGAGGTGGGAGACTGGACAAAAATTATCCAGTATAGTGGGGTCCAGCAATGGCTTCTTGAGGAGGGGGTGCACCAATGCTTCCTTGAAAGCTGCTGGAAACACCCCCTCTCTCAAGGATGTATTTACCATCGCTTGGACCCAGCCACAAGTCACCTCCCGAGCTGCTTTCACTAGCCAGGAGGGACAAGGATCTAATTGGCAGGTGGTGGCATTTACAGACCGGAGGACTCTGTCCACTTCCTCAGGACCAACAGGGTCAAACTGCTCCCAGATAACAAGGTGGGTATGTTCCCTGGGTGTCTCCCCAGACTCTGCCTCACACTCAGAGTCCAACTTGGAGTGGATCTGAGCGATTTTATCCTGTAGATGCCTAGAAAATTCCTCGGCCCGACCCTGCATATGAACTTCTGACTCCCCTTTCCCCAAAAGGGATCAGGTAATCTTAAACAGGGTTGCTGGGCAGCATTCCGTGGATGCAATAAGAGCGGAGAAATATTGACGTTTCGCCGCTCTTACCACCACAAGTTAGGCCTTAACAGCGGCTCTAGCCTGTGTTCAGTCAGATTCTTTGTCTTCCTCCAGTGGCGCTCTAGGCGTCTCTTAATCCTCTTCAGAACCCTTAGCTCTCCCGTGAACCATGGGGAGTATTGGGTTCACCGGGACAAGAGAGGCTGCACAGGTGCGATCTTGTCCAAGGCCCTGGCCACAGGGTAGTAGCCAGGGCCTCCGCTGGACCGTTCAGCAAATCCTCGGGTATAACCCCCAGCTCCCTCTGAAGCCCCTCTGGGTCCATCAGTCGCTGGGGACGGACCAATCGAATAGGTCCCGCCTCCCTGCAGAGGTGGGTGGCATAAGAGAATCTCAAAGTCACCAGGGCGTGATCTGACCATGACAAAGGGGAGAGTTGTAACTCTCCCCTCAGATCACACTGCCATTGCTCCGACAAGAAAACTGAATCTGGTGTGATGCCACTGTCTTGAGTCGGGCCCTGAATGATTTGGAACAGGCCCATGGTCACCATGGTGACCATGAACTCCTGGGCCGCTTCCGAGGCCCGTCCCAGGGACAGCAGATTGAAGTACCCCAGAACCATAAGTCTGGGAAACTCCACCGCCAACCCCAAGACGGCCTCCAGCAGCTCAGGCAGGGAGGATGCTACGCAGCAGGGAGGCTGGTACAGCAGCAACACTCCCAACTGTTCACGGGAACCCAACTTAAAGAACAGGGTCTCACATCCCAAAACTTGTACTTTCCTCTGGGAGGAAAGGCTGGACATCACCCTAAAAAAACCAAACAAGCAAATGACATTTGTTGCAATCATTGCATTGGCTATCAATAGGCTTCTGGGTGAATCCAAGATACTGGTTTTAACCTTTGAAGTCCTTCATAGTTGGCCCCTCTCCTGACCAGTATCAATCTCCTTGTGCCTCCATTCTGGGAAGGGCTGCTGAAGGTTCCCACCCCATGTGAGGTAAAAGGAGTGGGCCTTCCCAGTGGTGAACCTCATGTTACTTTGCCACCCCCCCACAAAAAACAAAAAACAAAAAAAAACATGCACCTTGCTTGCCTTTCACAAAAAGCCATGAAGACTATAATGTTCCAATGGGCTTTTAGTACAGACAGTGGACTTGGGCTGCCTCTGTAATTCATAATTGGATGGCCCTAGAATTGCCCTTCCAATGTTTTAAAGAAGACATCACCATCTTGATTTTATTATATTTATTGTATTTTTAAATTGTTCATTTTAATGTTTGATATTTTATTGAATTGTAAACCGCCCAGAGTCCCTTTGAGGGAGTTGGGCAGTGAAAAAAAATCGCATAAATAAATAAATATTTGGGCTTATGTCTACATGTTTATTTTTGTTATTTGTAAACCACTTTGCTTTGAAGTAGGGTGAGATAGAAATCTTTTTATAAATAAATAACAGGTTGACTGATTGAGGTTGTAATTATGTGTACTGTATATTTGACGAGTGTTTTTTTTCCAATAATACATGACAAAAAATGTAGTTGTTCACATGTTTTAAGGTGGATTGACTTAGAGCTCAAACAGTCCTCTAGGTATGGACTATCTCAGCAACACAAGCAGAGGCTCTGTGCTCCCCCTCCAGAGCCCCGAGTATAATCCCCAGAAACCTCTAAAAGTGGTTGTTTGCTTATCATTTTTAATCGGTCTGGGGAAGGAAATTAGAAAATATATGAATGGAGAATCGCCATATGGATGCTGTTTAATTTTAACTCAATATAAATAAAATTTAAAAGTACTTTTTATCCAAGCCCTGGCCACCATCACCACCACTAGGTTTGGCATGTCTCCGTATCATGCTGCACAAAGGATACCAATAGCCTGCAACCCCCCTCCTCCCAAAGTTGGAGAACACGGTAAATATGGGATGAGCCTATTAGAACCACATGCCTATTCTTTTAACAGTCCCATCCTTCCAACCCACCAGTTTGGTTGTGTGGATTCTAATGGTGTCGTATCCCCCACTTCACTTTGTGAAATGTGCACATTCAGTCCCTGAGCTTGTCAACAAACTCACAAGTAATGAATGATGAAAATCCAGCAGGGGCTCCTGGACCAGCTGAGCTTTTATTTAATTGGCTTAGTTCCGATTCTCAATATGGAATTTTTCCTGTAACTAACAGGCAGAAGGTCCAGAACTGGACCAGTGGCAGGGGTCACATTCCCAATGAATGTTGTGAATAGATTCTTATCCCTTTGCTTTTCATACATATACAAGTGGAAGTTGACGATCATATTTCTGTGGCTATCAAATTCACTGTTGTACCTTTGAGTTTTCAAGTATTCCTAAAATTCACCTGGGATTCTTAATATCCACCCACAAATGTTGGCAGTTGCCAAATTCCATCAAAGTTCACTGTAGCATATGCAGCCAAGGATTTAGAAGGAAGGCCCAGTAAATCAATGAAAGCCCGATAAAGATGTGTAAGGGATTTGCAACACACTTGACAGCTTTCCCATTCATGAAGCATCCCGAAGCACAGTGATTGACACAGATGATGTCCAGCTATGTCAATTAGCAAAGGAACCATATTTTAGATTTAAATTAGTACCTCTGATTATTTAATATAACATCAGTACATGAATACCTATTTTACATAATTAGACTTAATTTTTTTTAAAAAAAACAACCACCAGAAATGTATAGCCAATTTTTGTGCATTATCTACAATTTCCCCTAAGGTCCCCAATTTTGTGTTGCTTTCACACTTTCTAGATCAGTATCTAATAGTTTCATTAATTTTACAGTTTATGATTTCTATTCAGTCTTTTAATGTGGATGCTCCTGAGAGCTTCAGAAATTCTAGTCAGACATACAGTGACATGGGGTTGTGAAATATGGATGAGGGTTTTTTTTAATGTTACTATTAAATGCCCAATTATCTTGTAATAAATTTATTTATTAAAGTCTGTTGCAATGATGTCTGCATTTCTTCACCTCCACATAAAAGTCCAAGGCTAATCAGACTGATTTCTAGCCATGATTTATGTAATCTCATACAGTTCCACAGAAAATGTAGAATACTTTTGGTCCTGCAGTTATTTAAATCACACTAGAACTAGAAATTGCATAGATGAACTGGAAAAGAAGCTGTCTAGCTAAAAAAATGTTTTTCTTGTCACTAAGACTATAACTAATACCAGATGTTTACACATTTTTTCAGATAATTAACTTAAAATAATATGGAACATTTAATGCTTGTACATCTTTACTTGCAATTTTAAAAAATTGTTGTTTATTTGTTCAGTCGCTTCCGACTCTTCGTGACTTTACTTTACAGGTATTTAAAATATCCCAGATTTCAAAGAGCAAAATGAGAAATAATGTGCAAAATATATCCCTGTGCATCAGAGCTGATATAGATAACCTATAATCTATATAAGAGTTCATATCAACAGGTTTTTTCAACTGTCTAGTTCAGAGCTTTCCAAACTGTGTGTCGGGACACGTTAGTGTGTCGGCTGCAGTGTCTGGGTGTGTCAAGGCTGCTGCTGCCTCCAAGCCCTGCCAGGATTCCACGCAGGTCCTAGTGCCTGCCTTGTGCCCTGCCGCCTCCAAACCTGCCCTGCCAGGATTCCGCGCAGGTCCTAGTGCCTGCCTTGTGCCCTGCCGCCTCCAAACCTGCCCTGCCAGGATTCCGCGCAGGTCCTAGTGCCTGCCTTGTGCCTTGGTGCCTCCAAGCCTGCTGTGATTCCGCGCAGGTCCTAGTGCCTGCCTTGTGCCTTGCTGCCTCCAAACCTGCCCTGCCAGGATTCCACGCAGGTCCTAGTGCCTGCCTTGTGCCTTGCTGCCTCCAAACCTGCTGTGATTCCACGCAGGTCCTAGTGCCTGCCTTGTGCCTTGCTGCCTCCAAGCCTGCTGTGTTTCCACGCAGGTCCTAATGCCTGCCTTGTGCCTTGCTGCCTCCAAGCCTGCTGTGATTCCGCGCAGGTCCTAGTGCCTGTCTTGTGCCTTGCTGCCTCCAAGCCTGCTGTGATTCCGCGCAGGTCCTAGTGCCTGCCTTGTGCCTTGCTGCCTCCAAGCCTGCTGTGATTCCGCGCAGGTCCTAGTGCCTGCCTTGTGCCTTGCTGCCTCCAAACCTGCCCTGCCAGGATTCCACGCAGGTCCTAGTGCCTGCCTTGTGCCTTGCTGCCTCCAAACCTGCTGTGATTCCACGCAGGTCCTAGTGCCTGCCTTGTGCCTTGCTGCCTCCAAGCCTGCTGTGATTCCGCGCAGGTCCTAATGCCTGCCTTGTGCCTTGCTGCCTCCAAGCCTGCTGTGATTCCGCGCAGGTCCTAGTGCCTGCCTTGTGCCTTGCTGCCTCCAAGCCTGCTGTGATTCCGCGCAGGTCCTAGTGCCTGCCTTGTGCCTTGCTGCCTCCAAGCCTGCTGTGATTCCGCGCAGGTCCTAGTGCCTGCCTTGTGCCTTGCTGCCTCCAAACCTGCCCTGCCAGGATTCCACGCAGGTCCTAGTGCCTGCCTTGTGCCTTGCTGCCTCCAAACCTGCCCTGCCAGGATTCCACGCAGGTCCTAGTGCCTGCCTTGTGCCTTGCTGCCTCCAAACCTGCTGTGATTCCACGCAGGTCCTAGTGCCTGCCTTGTGCCTTGCTGCCTCCAAGCCTGCTGTGTTTCCACGCAGGTCCTAATGCCTGCCTTGTGCCTTGCTGCCTCCAAGCCTGCTGTGATTCCGCGCAGGTCCTAGTGCCTGTCTTGTGCCTTGCTGCCTCCAAGCCTGCTGTGATTCCGCGCAGGTCCTAGTGCCTGCCTTGTGCCTTGCTGCCTCCAAGCCTGCTGTGATTCCGCGCAGGTCCTAGTGCCTGCCTTGTGCCTTGCTGCCTCCAAACCTGCCCTGCCAGGATTCCACGCAGGTCCTAGTGCCTGCCTTGTGCCTTGCTGCCTCCAAACCTGCTGTGATTCCACGCAGGTCCTAGTGCCTGCCTTGTGCCTTGCTGCCTCCAAGCCTGCTGTGATTCCGCGCAGGTCCTAATGCCTGCCTTGTGCCTTGCTGCCTCCAAGCCTGCTGTGATTCCGCGCAGGTCCTAGTGCCTGCCTTGTGCCTTGCTGCCTCCAAGCCTGCTGTGATTCCGCGCAGGTCCTAGTGCCTGCCTTGTGCCTTGCTGCCTCCAAGCCTGCTGTGATTCCGCGCAGGTCCTAGTGCCTGCCTTGTGCCTTGCTGCCTCCAAACCTGCCCTGCCAGGATTCCACGCAGGTCCTAGTGCCTGCCTTGTGCCTTGCTGCCTCCAAACCTGCCCTGCCAGGATTCCACGCAGGTCCTAGTGCCTGCCTTGTGCCTTGCTGCCTCCAAACCTGCTGTGATTCCACGCAGGTCCTAGTGCCTGCCTTGTGCCTTGCTGCCTCCAAGCCTGCTGTGATTCCGCGCAGGTCCTAATGCCTGCCTTGTGCCTTGCTGCCTCCAAGCCTGCTGTGATTCCGCGCAGGTCCTAGTGCCTGCCTTGTGCCTTGCTGCCTCCAAGCCTGCTGTGATTCCGCGCAGGTCCTAATGCCTGCCTTGTGCCTTGCTGCCTCCAAGCCTGCTGTGATTCCGCGCAGGTCCTAGTGCCTGCCTTGTGCCTTGCTGCCTCCAAGCCTGCTGTGATTCCGCGCAGGTCCTAGTGCCTGCCTTGTGCCTTGCTGCCTCCAAACCTGCCCTGCCAGGATTCCACGCAGGTCCTAGTGCCTGCCTTGTGCCTTGCTGCCTCCAAACCTGCTGTGATTCCGCGCAGGTCCTAATGCCTGCCTTGTGCCTTGCTGCCTCCAAGCCTGCTGTGATTCCGCGCAGGTCCTAGTGCCTGCCTTGTGCCTTGCTGCCTCCAAGCCTGCTGTGATTCCGCGCAGGTCCTAGTGCCTGCCTTGTGCCTTGCTGCCTCCAAACCTGCCCTGCCAGGATTCCACGCAGGTCCTAGTGCCTGCCTTGTGCCTTGCTGCCTCCAAACCTGCTGTGATTCCACGCAGGTCCTAGTGCCTGCCTTGTGCCTTGCTGCCTCCAAGCCTGCTGTGATTCCGCGCAGGTCCTAGTGCCTGCCTTGTGCCTTGCTGCCTCCAAGCCTGCTGTGATTCCGCGCAGGTCCTAGTGCCTGCCTTGTGCCTTGCTGCCTCCAAACCTGCCCTGCCAGGATTCCACGCAGGTCCTAGTGCCTGCCTTGTGCCTTGCTGCCTCCAAGCCTGCTGTGATTCCGCGCAGGTCCTAATGCCTGCCTTGTGCCTTGCTGCCTCCAAGCCTGCTGTGATTCCGCGCAGGTCCTAGTGCCTGCCTTGTGCCTTGCTGCCTCCAAGCCTGCTGTGATTCCGCGCAGGTCCTAGTGCCTGCCTTGTGCCTTGCTGCCTCCAAACCTGCCCTGCCAGGATTCCACGCAGGTCCTAGTGCCTGCCTTGTGCCTTGCTGCCTCCAAACCTGCTGTGATTCCACGCAGGTCCTAGTGCCTGCCTTGTGCCCTGCTGTAAGAGTGTGTCGTGAAATGATGCATGTCTAAAAAGTGTGTCACCAACATGAAAAGTTTGGAAAGCTCTGGTCTAGTTAGTACATGTGAATTGGCTGTTGGTTACTTGGACAGCGAAGAAGTGCTTCAGATTTCATATGAGCACACCACCTCCCTGCTGTTCATTCAAGCAGCCATGTCTTTGTTTCCAAGGCTTGTACAGAAGCCTGAAAAGAGAATGTGGCCCCTTGAATTAGCGGCAGAAAGGTGCTGTGCTCACACTTGCACAAAATTGAAAGCAATTCTTCTGAATCATCTTTCAAGGGTGCACAGCCCTACTGGCCCCTCAACACAGTGTGACTGCAGCTTTTTCCTGACCAGCTCCTCACTGGATCTATACGGTATCTGGTTGATTAACTATATGATTCTATTCCACAAGAAATGTGGGAAGTAAGAGCTCTGCTGGATCAGGCCCCTGTAACCCTGCTTCCAATAGTGATGTGCCAGATGCCTCCAGTAAATCCACAAGAAAGTTTGAACTGGACCTGGGTACAAATGGCCTTTCAAAAATGACCACCAAATCTGTGGGCAAAGAAATTGGGTACACAATTTCTGTGTATTTCTCCATGGGAAGGAAAAATTCTCCAACCATTTCTCAAGGACAGGACTTCCCTTTAGCAATGACAAGTCCATCGCTCCCGAAAAGGCCCCCTGGGAAGTGTTGCCTCCTGAGGGCTTTCTGCGGAATTTAATTAAAGTGTGGAAGCCAGGGAGGCCAAGAAAAATGGAAAGATGAATGGATACTGTGAAAGACAGAGAATTCCCACACCCATACACACAAACCCCTTGTAAAAAACTACAAGAACAACTATGAAAATTTCTCAAGGATGTTTCTGAAATAATTTCTAACATAAATTCTCCTTCATGACATTGATGGAAAATTCTTACAAAAAAATCAAAAAAATCTCTGCCTGGCACTAGTTTGCTGGTAATAGCCCTCTGCATATTATACCCCCAATAACCAACATTTAGTGGCAGTTATTTAGTGGCAATAATGTTGTCCCTGAATACAGAAGCTTCACATTGCCCATCATAGCTAATACTTATTCACAGATCAACACTTTTTTAACCTTCCCTTCTAAGCCACTGGCCACCATCATTAGGGCCAGGAGATCTGGGCTGGAAACTCCAGTCAGCCACCATCTTGCAGCAGAGTTGGTGTTTCCTGTATTTCTCTGCTGCCATGTAGTGGTCACCTGGATTTTTTCAGCCCCAATATTCTAGTCCTAAACAACCCATTTTATGGCAGCAAGTCTCATGTATTTATGTTGCATCAAACTGAAGAAGTATTTTTGTCTGTTCTGAATATCATACAAATTAACCAGATTGGAAGATAAATGAAGATAATACTGATTGTATTGGTCTAGTTTTCCCCACCCTGGAATCCCTCTAGCCCTTTTGGACTACAGTACCCATCTATCCAAGCTCCCACAGTTAATGGTCTGAAGGCATGGGAACTGCATTTAAAGAGAACCAGGTTTGACAAAGGCCAAAACTGGACAAAATATATCAGATTTTGCAGTCAGACATCATTCAATATCATAGTGTAGTTTGTCTGGGTTTGCCAAAACATGTCTGAACTTAGCTATAGCAATCTGCAAATCATGATTTATAGCTTACTATTTTGTAGTTGTGTTGTATTGTAGTTTATTAAAATGGTTAAATGAACCATGGCCTATTGTAATGCATGAATCAAGTCAGCATTAGCTTTATATATAGTATGCAATCTGGGCATATAATATAGATTGGTTTGAGGAAGAGGTGCCTCTGTTGTAGCAAAAAAGTTAACCTAAATTAGTTTTCCCTAACCTGCCTTCATTCCCAGCCAGCCATGCTGGTTGGGAGTTATGGGAGGTGAAATCCAACACATCTGGAAGGCCCCAGATGATGGAATGGCTTTGCTAGATGACATTTGAGTCCTTTTAGCTGTATGAGGCTGAACTGTATGACTATTATTGTTATGAGATTATCACCCAGATTTTACACACAACCTCTGTCAAGCCAGTGTATATTCATGTATATCTGACACTCCTACTGAACCTGGTAGAAATAAATCAATTGGGTGTGTAAATTCATTAATTAATAGCAAAATGTGGAAATTGAATTTCAAACAGGAAAAAAGATGCTGAACTTGAAAAACAGTGGTAAAAAGGTCATCAGCAAAATTAGCCAAAAAGGGGTGGGGGGGGGGAAGTCTGGCAAAGTTACAGTTAAGCAGTCAGTAATACTCTATTGATCAGACATTTTCAATCAATGGCGCTGTGCCTAGATTATTGATGCAAAAGTATTAAGCAAAATTTTATTTCAGCTAACTTGTTGGCTTAGATGTCAACTGAAAGTCATTTCCCCAGTCAATCAGACATAAAATAAATCGGAGCAGAGTTAGCTCTTTTTTGAAGCTTTGCCTGCCTTACTTTCTAATTACATAATGAACTTTGGGACTTCTACATTTAGGCTGCAATCCTATACATCAAGGGAGCACAACCTTAGCTCCAGGGCTGCATATGCCCCCTCCCCAACAAAACTTGTTGCTGAATTTTAATCTATAATGTGACAGAAAACAGAAATTACAGCATATGTAAGGAGTGATTGCATCTAGTTAATTTGTCTTTAAAAGGTGAGTCTCCTTCAAGTCAAGCTCATGTCCAGATAGATTTCTTGGCAATAATAGGGAGTGAAATTGTCTTAAAATTGTCTTGTTCCAGAATGTTTTTCCAAGCAGTCCACAACGCTGGGATTTTCTGATTCTAATCTCCCATTCAAGTAGGGCTCTGTAATGCTACAGAGTCAATTTGGAAAAGATTCTTTGGAGTGTGAATGTGGCATCTTTCTGTGACTCATTAAAGCAGCCTTTTATTGGTTTCTAGGATATGTGGCTGCTGTAGCTGCTTTAATGAGTTGCAGACAAGTGCTGCATTTGGGTTCCCATGCATTTCATCATCCTTCTCTCTGAAATCAACCTGAAACTTTGCACTGCCCTACTTCTGCCCTACTTCTACTTAGGTTTTCAAGGTTAGCCGAGGTCGGTTAGGTACTTCATTTAAATTATATTAAATCGTATTTGTTTTTTGTCATGGTACATATGCTTGGAATGTGGCCCCAGCACAAGACTCAAAGTCTTGATTATGGCCCTTGGTTTGAAAATGATTGCTTGCATCATCTAAGCTGGGAGGAAATCCCATTGTTATTTACAGACTTCTGAGTAGATATGCATGGAGGTGCACTCCTAAAGTGATATTCCTAGAAGATCAAGAACTGACAAAGTGAAATTATGGGATGCAGGTATAATAGCCAAATAGATATTTTTCTAGCTTTTAATGAAGGTATCTAGAACTCTTAGATAACAAACATCCTGTTATGCATTGCACTACCAGATCTGGGATGCAAAAACCTGGATGACCACTAGATGGCAGTAAAGAGAGACAACCCTAACTCTTAACTCTTAACTAGTGGTTGGGTGGTACTTTGTAGGCCAGATCTGGTAGCCGTAATCTCAACTAGCAATTTCTGAAAGAGAAGGGGATCCGCTGTTCCTTTACATACTTACTGTGCTTTCATACTAGCATACTCTTCAAAGATACCCATATACGCTTGAAGGAAGCTACATTAGCAGTCATCCCTTGAATGTGAGTGGAGCTCCCTGTACAATCCAGGAGCCTGTTTTATTAGGTCCATGATTATACTGTATGTGGAGTCAAACTCATGTTTCATGTTTCAAATGAGTAGAGCTTCCCCAGCATTGCCTCCCCGCTCCCCACCACCTGGTGTTGCAGGCTGACGAAGCAGAACTGCCCATGAGAGCCTAATGCACCTGCATTGGATTTAAAGAAGCATTTTGAACTAACAGCCAGAAGAGGGTGGGGTTTTTTTTTGGTAAGATGTGAATATTTAAAATAAACTTATATTGGAATTTAATGAAAAATGTCTAAAGGTTTATTCCTTAACTGACTACCATTTCCTGCTCCAAAAATTAATCACATGATCATTTTGAAACTCCTAAATGGGGTTTAGTAGGACTTTGTAGCCCTAGTAAGAAATGTGTAACTTGTGTAACCGCCCAGAGTCCCCTTCGAGGGAGATGGGGCGGTGATATAAATTGAATTATAAATAAATAAATAAACTTCATCTATACAGTAAATTCACGCTACTACTTAGCTTTCTTTCTTTACTCTGAAGTAAAGGTCCTTAAATTCAGTTATTTGTACAGAACAGATGCATATCCATTATACATAGATCAGAATGGAAAAAAAATTATACCAACTTTTATTTTATTCTTTTATAGTATTCCATGCTAGCTGTAGAAATAAACATATAGCTATTCCTGATTGTGGCATAATGAACACTTATACTGTGTATGAATAAATAAATAATTTGGGAGAAAATGTATATACTACCATAAACTCATAAAATCAGAAAAGAAAAGAAAAGAAAAGAAAAGAAAAGAAAAGAAAAGAAAAGAAAAGAAAAGAAAAGAAAAGAAAAGAAAAGCAGTTCTTCTGTACTGGCAGAATTTATTTCTCTTTTAGTCACCAAGTACATTATCTAATGATGTTGGAGATTTGTTAAACATTGTCTCTCTTCTATAAAATCCTGAAAACTTTCCACTTGTTCTCCCACACACATCACAGAATTCAACTACAGCTCTTGGGTTTCTTATGCTAACTTTCCCAATGAAATAAAGAATTCAAAAAACTATTTAAAACATTTTTTTTAAAGCCTAGGGTATTGCTGGTGTGGGATATTGGTTGAAATCAATAGCAAATCCTGCTGCTGGCTCTCAGTTGCCCTACAGAAGGGTTAACACACCATTTTTTCTTGCAGCATGTGATCTTAACACATAGTCTTAAGTCTAAAAGAATTTTACTAATGCATGGAATAAGAATTTGAACAAATCTGGTTTCTATCAGTTTGTGATTAGTCGTCATGTTTGTGCTGCTCATTCCTGAATTTAGAAATCCCTCCGGAAACCTGATCAGCACTGTGTAATTACAGCCTGTTCAAATCAAACCAGTCAAATAATGTCAAAAGCAATTATTTTCTTTCTTTCTTTTCTTTCTTTCTTTTTTTTTTTTTTTTTTTTAGCAGAGACTGCATTTTAGACAGACACAGCAGAAAATGCAGATTTCCACAGGCAAATGGCCTGATGGCATCCTTTAGTTATTCTTGAACTGGGAATTCACCGTGAATCTACTGGTGCCTCTTTATTACAGCGGTTGCTTGATTTTGCTTTTTGTGTCCAGCAAAATTTAGAATGCTGTCTTAAAATATTTTTTTGTGTTTTTTAAAAAAGCCCTCTACCTCATGGCACATGCAAATATATTTTGCATTGAATAAACAATTATTAATATTAATATTCAAATTATAGCTACTACTGCAACTGCTGTGATTCTTACTACTACTATAAATATCAACATCAGCAATAGCTTATAATTATGAGGGCAGCTGACCAAACAATTGAAAAAAAGGATATATCTCACATCAATTCAGATAAAATGATAGCCAGTTTGGTCTAGTGGTTAAGGCACCAGGCTAGAAACCGGGAGACCGTGAGTTCTAGTCCCGCCTTAGGCATGAAAGCCGGCTGGGTGACCTTGGGCCAGTCACTCTCTCTCAGCCCTAGGAAGGAGCCAATAGCAAACCAGGAGACTGAGAGTTCTAGTCCCGCCTTAGGCAGGAAAGCCGGCTGGGTGACCTTGGGCCAGTCACTCACTCTCTCAGCCCTAGGAAGGAGCCAATAGCAAACCAGGAGACTGAGAGTTCTAGTCCCGCCTTAGGCATGAAGCCGGCTGGGTGACCTTGGGCCAGTCACTCTCTCTCAGCCCAACCCACCTCACAGGGTTGTTGTGGGGAAAATAGGAGGAGGAAGGAGTATTAGGTATGTTCGCCGCCTTGAGTTATTTATAAAAATAATAAAGGCGGGATAGACAACAAACAAACAAATAAATAAAATAAGACAGCCCATAATACTATGCAACCAACATCTGCTACATGGTGATTACTTATACTTAGGCTGAAAAGGACAGAATAAGAAAATGTACTTTTATCTGAAGTCAAAATACATGAAACACATATCATCTACACCTGCCTGGCTGTTAAGATCTCCAGAAGATCCTCTGCTGTTAGAAGTCCATCTTTCTGGCACATGGGAGAAGACTCTCTCCTGCACTGCTCCAGGTCTATGGAGCACACTCCCCCAGGAATTGTATTTACCCCCTCCCCACATCTCAGTCTTGAACAAATCTATCAAGACATATCTCTTCTGCCAGGTGTTTATGGTTCCAATTTTTACTGCCTATTTTACCAATGATTTTAATCTGTGTTTTAAACTATTCCCATTCTGCTTTCACTTTTCACATTTTGTTAGTCACCTCAACAAATCAATCAAACAAAAATAATGTTTATCTCATTTATTTCTTATGTAATTTAGCAGGCTTCTAAGCTCTGTGTCCAGCTGCACCCCAAGATGTGGGTGGGGCCAGGGACAAAATGTGGGTGAGGTCTCAGGTAAAAATAAAATAAAACAAAATTTGAACCCAAGTTAAATTAAACTATTTCATATAGTTCACATGATTACTCCCCATATAGTTTTAAAATGTTCCCCTCCGTAGCTACAATAAGGGAGTAAATTTTGGAGGAGGTCTGAAGGTTGCCTCAAGGTCCCATGGAATTGCATGTTTTCTTGGATCCTCCGGTTTGCCTACCTGCCCTTCCATAAAAGTGGAAAATTCCTGCTCCAAAACACTGCTGGCTTCATTGAGGTGGGGGACAGGGAGAGCTGAGTTCAAAATACCCTCCCTGGTTTCCTCTTCCCCTTGGACAAGCCTCCCTTCTCTTAGCATAAGAACATAAGCAGTGCCCCGCTGGATTGGATCCCTGACCCATCTAGTCCAGCAGTCTGTTCTCACAGTGGCCAACCAACTGCACAAGCCCACTAGTCTTCCAGGAGATGGCCTTCAGAGGTAGTCACACGGCCATCAGGGCTAATAGCCATTGATTCTCCATGGCTGGCTGGGGAATTCTGGGAGTTGAAGTCCACACATCTTAAAGTTGCTGAGGTTGAGAAACACTGCTCTAAGGGAAGCTTTTTCTTAGGAGAGGTGGGCTATGTTCAGCAGGGCATCTCCAGAGCATTTAGGAACTGCAACTTGCTCTTCCAGCAAATGTGATGTTGACACTGACGTTGATACAATTGCAACCAGATTTGGTCTCAAAGCCAAATAAAACACAAAAGGAATGGATATGCTTCTCAAAATGTGCTGTTTTACTGCAGTGGGTTTCACTCATCCTTTATACAGTTTGCCAGCTGAAGTTATTGGCTTTTCACTGCAGCATGTTTTCCCATGATATTGTAATCAGACAGTATAAATTCTGATTTAATGATATATTCAGCTAATTATCCAGTATTAATTAATGCATTTATCCATACATGTTATCAATTGCCATGGTAAAAAAAATATTTGTCTTGATTAGGAAATGGAACCTATCAGAAAAGAGCTGTTCTATTATAACCTTCTTGTCTGCTTCCCAAAGGCTTCCATCCAATGGCTTTGGGAAACCTAGTGCCCTCCAGACCTCAACTCCCATAATCCTGAATCAGCATGGCGTCTGATCATATTGGGTTTGGGCCATGTGCTTCAGGATTATGAGAACTAAAGTCCAGCAGATCTGGAGTCATGGTTGGGGAAGTCTGAGATGGGTTATTATTTTAATCTCTCTGGGTTCTTACATTTTAAAATATTGGTTTAATCAATGAGAACATGAGATGCAGGTCCTTTAACGTCTTTCTCTGCCTGTGCCCTATGACATGCATAAACAAAGGTCTGCGATCCCTTCGTGCTTGGTTTATTTGGAGAATACCGTCTTTAGAGTGACAGAGGTCAATTTCTCCTTCCCCTCTAACAGTCATTTAGCAGGGGGAAAGTTCCTCTGCAAAAAAATGTTCACAGTTGATGGAATTGGAGTAGGGAAAGCAGCAACATCATATGGGGACCATATGGTCCTTGTTAAAATTATTGAGTGAGAAGCCACAGCAATCATGGTTGGCCCATTTACATTATATTCCAGAGGACTCAACAGAAATCATTTTATTTATCAAGAAAAATGGGGGGTTACAAAAAGTTTAGTAGTGATGTTAAATGAACAAACAAAAAACAGAATGCCAAAGCTTTTATATCGTATGGAAGAACATAGTGTTGTTTAGTTACATTAAACTTTTTTTTGTGGGCCAACCTAAACATTGCTACTTACTTGTCACATCAGCAAATGTTCTCCCATGTACATTGTATCAAAACAAAAAGTTTGAGAGCAGATGTGTTTGTCCTTGTACCAGAAATTTTTTTTTGATAGAAAGCACTGTGGCTCTTGTGAACAACAAGGAGAATGATTCAGCAAATATAAATACTTTAAACCCCCATTATTTTAAGCAGGAAATTATTTTAAGTAAGCATTCTCTCATTAAAATCAATGGAGCTAATTCTCCATTTTGGCACGAGTCCCATTGTGGCATTTTCTAGCTGGTGGCATAAGCTTTTCTATGAAATCAGTTATGGCCTAGAAGATGTAGATGAAGAATTAGATCATAACCCACTATTGTTTGCAGCCCAGTCCTAAACACGCTTGCCCAGAAATAAATCTCACTAAATATACTGTACATGCAGATTAATTTTATCCATGTATATTGAGAATTCAACTGCAGTTTCTCCTAAATAAATTGGCATAAGGTTGCTACTATAGAAATGTAATGCTTACAGTAATAGAAAACCAGCACAGAAGGCAGACAGTATATATAAACCTAAACTGTCCATCAGGATCGGCCAAATGCTGTGATCTACAAAAAGTAACAAGTCAAAAGATTGCTTTTATGTTCCTCAGCTATTCCGTATTTTTATTATTTCTACCTGTGATGAAGAAAGGACACGGTTCTCTGCCAAAGTTTGTTACTTTTGTTATGATTCAAGCACAGTGAATCATAGGTTACCAGCGCAGAATGGGTTTTGTTTAGATTTGTGTTCCATCAGTCCTGCTACAAAAATCTGGCCACCTCTCATCTGTTAACGTTTATATTTGACTTTTTTTTTTTGCAAGGTCACGAATCCGTGCAGATCTCAAATGATAAGAAAGATCAGAGATGCATCTATCAACAGACCCTTCAGTAGAATATACTCTCTCTTTCTCTGTGTACATATATGCCTACACATGCACATATATTCAAAATAAATATACACCAGTCTTTGTATTATTGCTACTTCCATTAAGCTTCCTTTACAGTAGATAAGTCTCCAGATCTAGCTTTATTAAAAATGCAGAAAAACAATAAGCATAAACCCATTTCTTTACTGCCAATGTATATGCAAAATAATTTTAAATAAGTTACAGTATGAATGTCTTTTTCCATCTAGCCATTAATACTGTGCAGCTGATGTCAATTGTGTGTTGTATCTTATACTGGTGCAGAACACAGTCTACATTTTGCTGACCTATTATATTTAATTACACAACAAAGGTCTCAGTTTCCCTCAAGCCACCACAAAGTAGAGGAACTAGTTCTTATGTTGGGTCTTTTTTTTTTTTTAGAGAAGATACAGAAACATAATACAAGGTTGTATAACATGGCTGTAGAATGTTGAAATACTTATAATGTATTTTTAAGAACACAAATCGTTCCTTCTCAGTTGCAGTGAACAAGAACATACAAATGAATATGAAAATGTGTGATCTCAGTGAATTTCTAAATGTGCTATTAAATAAAATATGCATCACACTCCTAAACATTTAAACTCCTTTAACACGCACAGACACACAGTTACACACACGCACATTACCAGCACCAAGCAGCATGGAGAAAAGATGGGGGGGGGGGGAATTCCTATCATTTGCATTTCAATCAGAACTTACAAATTCATGGGCTTCCGGTGGGAATGGCAGACTGAACGGCTGTGCCCGCTGGTTCAGCAGGCAGAACAGACAACGCGGTAACTTTTTTCGGGCTCAGGCAGGTTTTCCTGAAGCCCAGAAATGTTCTCCGGAACAAGGAGAATACCTGGAATCATCCCATCTGTCCTCCGGAGGGCTGCTTGCAGCCAGAAGATCGCAAGCAGCGTTTCGCTTTCGACTGGTAAGAGCCAGCTGGGAGGCGAGGACTTCATCACTTTCCAAGCTGCGCTGTAGCCTTAAAGGGACACTAAGACCGGCCACCCCATTTCTAAATCACCAATTTGTATTTTTTTTAAGTATATGTACCTCAAGAGAGGCTTCCTACAGCGAGGAAAAGCTGGTTCTCTTGGTGCTTAACGTTATTTTTGGGATTACATTTTTTAAAAAAATTATTTTAAGTTTTGGATTTCATTTTCCTTCCAAAGGAAATTCCAAAGATTGAGAGTAAACAATTGTCTTCCTATTATTATTTTTTTATTAAATTTGAATATATTAGCATTTTCCTACACGTTGAATTGGCTGATTTGAACCTTCAGCTTTCTGTTTTCACTTTCCCTTGAGAACTGTCTGCTATCACACTCTCACTTTATGTAAACACCCTTTGGAACTCTTCCATATCTTCAACTTTCGCTGGTTAAGCTCCTAGGGCAGAGCTTTCCAAACTATGTGTTGTGACACCTTAGTGTGTTGGCTGCAGTGTCTGGGTGTGTCGCAGCTGCTGCTGCCTCCGAGTCCTGCCAGGATTCCACGCAGGTCCTAGTGCCTGCCTTGTGCCTGCCTGCCTCCAAACCAGCTGTGATTCCTTGCAGGTCCTAGTGCCTGCCTTGTGCCTTGCTGCCTCCAAACCAGCTGTGATTCCGCGCAGGTCCTAGTGCCTGCCTTGTGCCCTGCTGTAAGAGTGTGTCGCAAAATGATGCATGTCTAAAACGTGTGTCACCAACATGAAAAGTTTGGAAAGCTCTGTCCTAGGGGGTGCCATAATCTACTGCATGAGACATGGAGGATTTAAAACAGATTCTTTCTGACTTTCACCAGGATTTTAAACAGATTTCTTCTGACTTCTATCAAGCTTTTATGCAAGATACCCAGGACATTGTGGAAAATATGAGATCTAAAATGTGCCATCAGGTTGGGGATGTGGTGGATGAAATTGAGGAATCTAAGAGCGATAGAAAGGGTTTTTTAAAGACTGAGATTGGGATTTTTATCGAGATGCTGGATGAAGTTGGGATAATGGAGTTGGAGAAATCTAAGGGAGAGAGTGATCTGCAAACCATAACTAAAATCGATCTCCTGGTGGAATTTATTTTTTATTTTTTTATTGTTCATATTTCTATCACCGCCCATCTCCCCAGACATGGAATGCCATGAAAAGAACCTGGAATCTTTGAGGGGGGCAGTTGGGCTCTTTGATTCTTTTAAGAAGAAAGCTCTGTGCACATTGTGGGGATATGTAACTGCTTTGGTTTATTTTGAAGTGGGATAAGGGTTGAAGAATGTTCATCTGGTTTGCTTTAAGGATTTGATTGATGCTATTTGCCTTTAAAGATTTGAATTTACTGTTTTGAACTGGCTTTGTTTTTTGGGTTTATTAAGATGAAAATTATTAAAACTGTTGTATTAGGGTTAAAGAATGTTTATCTGGTTTGCTTTAAGGATTTGATTGATGTTATTCCCTTTTAAAGATATGGAATTACAGTTTTGAATTGTCTTTGTTTTTTGGGTTTATTAAGATTGGGTTTATTAAAATTGTTGTACTATTAAGTATAATAGCAGACAACTTATGTGCTTTTTAATTTGATTCTTATTATAGTAGACAGAAATGTATCGAATAGTGGTAGGAAGGGAATAATTAAATATGTTTTATCTTTTGGAGGGGAGAAAGATATTTAGGAGGTTTATATGAACTTTTTTTTCTTTATTTTAATATAAGGGGGAGGAGTAACTGTACTTAGTGATTTTTATTATGTGTTAAAGTGGAATGACTTATTAGGGTGACCATACGTCCCGTTTTGAATGGGACAGTCCCATTATTTTAGCATTTTTGAACCGTACCGTCTTTTTGACAAAAATCTCAGTATTGTCCCGTTTTGGGAGACAGCCTGGAAAATGAAGCCCTGCCGCCTATCAGCGCGCAGCAAAGGAGGGTGGAGAGGCGGGCCGAGCAGTGCGAGGCCCGATTGGCCAAGACGCACAAACGGCGCGAAATGCAAATAATAAAAGGGGCAGGGCAGCCAACATGCGCTGCTGGAGACACCCGTCTACACCGGTCTTCTATGCTGCCCTGGAAGCCCGGTTGTTTCGCCATGTGTGAGCCCATCGCCAGAACTAGCACCACAGTCCACCCCATTCCTGCCTCCTTACCTGATCCTGTCGGTGCCGCATGCTCCGAAGCCCTGCAGTGGTGAGTCCTGACCCTGAGCCTTGCCTCCTGACCAAAGATCCGGTCCCTGAATCCCATCCCTGCCTCTCTGCCGGGAGTTCCGCTGCCAAGCTTTGCCTCGCTGCCAAGAAGCCGGTGTCCAAACGCCCACTCAGCCTTCCCCCCTGGAATCCGCTGGGCTCTCCGCCGCTTTTGCCCAATTCGTGCGCTCGTCTTGCCACCTCGCCTCACCACCACTCTTGCAGCTGAGCCGAGCCTCACGGCCCCCAGTCCCTCCGCCCTGGCAGCCAGCCTAGCTTACGTGCGCTCACACACCCTTTCCAAACTTCCAGCCAGGTGGAGAAGTTCCTCTTTCAGCAGCACTGCTGAGCCGAGCTGTCCTGGGTCCCTGGGAGGACTGAGCGAGGCATGGCAGGAAGCCTCCCAGCATGGCGCTCTGAGCTCCTCCACCCTGGTAGCAGCAGCGGGCCCCGGGATGGGAGGAAAGCGCTCTCACCACCTGTCCACGCCGGGCAGGAGGAGCCGTCCCAGCCAGGGAACCGATTGGCTGGGGCACCGCCGAGCTACGCGGTGGGATTCAGCCCCTCCGGGTATGGAGCTGCCTCTGCCTCCTGGAGCTGCTGCTGCTGGTGGTGATGCCAGCCCTCGCTGGAGGTACGCAGGATGGCGGTGGGGCCGGCTACATCCTGTTCTGTCTCTTCGGAACAGGCGCGGGGGAGGCGATGTTCGCGTCTGCGGTGCTGGAGCTGGTGCTGGTGGGAGAACCCCTCTGGACAGGCACAGTCTACCGTTGGGGCCACGGTGGGCTGGGTGCCCCTTCCCGCCTGAATAGACGCAGCTGATGAAACCTGCAGTCCATAACATCTTAGGATATCAAACTCCAGTGTGCCTTAGTTAGACCTTGTCCTATATTTCTAGTCTTGCCGTATTGTCAAACTTTGACAATATGGCAAGACTAGAAATATAGGACCAATTGGCAGCAGGGCAAGGTCTGGGTCAAGGTTCCCTTTGACAGTCAATATATATATTTCCAGTCTCACCCTATTGCAAAAGGGAACCTTGACCCAGACCTTGTGGGTGATCACAAGTCTTTTTATATAAACAGCAATCTGTTTAAGCAGGGGTACCCAAACTTTTTGGCATGAGGGACCAGTTTCGTGGAAGACAATTTTACGGGGGGGGGGGGTTGCAGGCAGGAGCCAATCGCGCATAACGGGGGGCAGGGTTTGCAGGTGGGAGCCAATAGCGCATAACGGGGGGCTGGGTTTGCAGGCGGGAGCCAATCGCGTGGACCAGGGGGCAGAGTTTGCAGGCGGGAGCCAATCGCACAGACTAGGGGGCGGAGTTTGCAGGCGGGAGCCAATCACGTGGATTGGGGGTGGGTTTGCAGGCAGGAGCCAATCACGTGGACCCGGGGGGCGGGGACCCCTGTCCCGTTTTTTCCATCCCAATGTCCCATTTTTGTCTCAAGGAAATATGGTCAGCCTATGACTTATAGAAATAATGTGGTGTGTTGGTTTAATATAGAGTAAGAGATTGATTATGGATTTTTTTGTATATCCTTGCTGTTAAAAGTTGGAAGCCACATCTTTTTGTAAATTTGAAAAAAAATTCTCTTGTGTTTCCGCACTTTTTTTAGTTTTTTTTCTTTCTTTGTAGTTTTTTGTTTTTGTACTTTTTATTCTTCTCTTGAAACCTAATAAAATTTACTATAGAACTTACAAATTCATGTATCTCAACTTGGTTCACAAGCCAAGATGAAATTGACTTTTGATATTCAGCACTTCTTCAAACTTTGCAAATTGCTTGCAAAATACAGTATGTATATATATTAAGAAAGGCAGATTCAAAAAAGTTTGTGAAAATGTGAAATAACTTGTGCATGTATTTTTTTCTTTGAAAAAATTAATAAATGCAAACAAATGGGCAGAAGTTTCAAAACATGAGGCGCTGAGCATAACTTAAACTTGCACAATTCCTCTGCATTACAAGTAATTGTTTCAATCACATGGTTAGACCAACTGTGGGAGCCTCTCCAATAAATGTGCAGCTTCACAGGGAATAAAAATATTGATTAGCTGAGTAATACCAAAGATCAGCTGTACCACTTGGTTGCAATATATAGACACAATCCATGCAGTAACATGAGCTGAATATGAAGTAACAGAAGAGACAATAAGGGAAATGTATTATCTGAGATGATTACTGTAATGCCCACCATTTGTTTTAGACTTCAACTTCTGTCAGTTTCAGCCAACATGGTCAAAGTCAAGGGATTGTAGGAGCTGTAGTAGTAAGGATGTTTACCTGTGGCCTACATTATAGCCATTTTTGCATACTATAACAAGCCATAAAGTGTTTTGTTGGTTTTTAGCTTAGCATCTCATGGGAACTGTAATTTGGGTGACAAGACGGTCGGTCAATTCCTGTTGCAACCAACAGATCAACGTTCGATTGATCTGAAAAATGCGGACCCTTCACATTTGGGAAAAACACTAGGAAGTAAAAAAAAAACCTCATGTGAACTATAATGTTCTGGTTTATGGTTTACAATCTATGGTTAAAACAATCAATAGCTTAATATGATATATGATGTGGCCAGTGACAAACAATGAATCTCCAGGTCTTTCCAAGCCTACATGGAGATGGGCTGAGAATTTATTTCTTTTGAAAATGTATGTGCTATTGACTCCCAAATGGCTCTGGGCAGTTTCAAATATAAATATATCAACATTAAAAACCATATATGTGAACATTTAAAAACCAGAAGCATAAAACCTCTATATACTGTAAAATGCCTGGGTCAAAATATAGATATATGCCCCCTCCTAAACTACAAAGAAGAGGCTTCACTCAACTTCAGTGGCAATTTGCATACAATGAAGGCTGCACCATGGGAAAAGCAGAATTTACTGTCTGTATGAGATGTACCCAAGATGGAAATTGCAAGGTGGAAGACTTAAGAGCACAGGATAGACCGTATGTCAGGATGGGGGTTGCTTCTGAAGGGGAGGAGGAAGAAGAGCCGTTGCTGGAAAGAGCGGGAGGAGGACAGGGTGCAAAACTTGAAAAAGAGGACGAATTGCCCATTGGCAAAAATCCGGAGGTGGGCTCCCTGCTGCCTATCAGCGCTCGGGAAAGGAGATTAGCAAGGCAAGCAGAGCAAAAAGAGCAGCAATTGGCCTCTGCATAGAAACGGTGGGAGAGCCAACAGAATAAAAGCCGGTGGGACCTAGAACAGTTTGTCAGTGACAACCATTTGCATCAGACTACAAGGAAATAAAGCCAGACTGCTCACTTGAGGGAACGATATTAAAGGCAAAACTGAAGTACTTTGGCCGCATAACGAGAAGACAGGATACCCTGGAGAAGAAGCTGATGCTAGGGAAAGTGGAAGGCCAAAGGAAGAGGGGCCGACCAAGGGCAAGATGGATGGATGATATTCTGGAGGTGACAGACTCAACCATTGGGGAGCTGGGGATGGTGACGGCCGACAGGAAGCTCTGGCGTGGGCTGGTCCATGAAGTCACGAAGAGTCGGAAGTGACTGAACGAATAAACAACAAAACAAAAGAGAAACCACCTTGCCTTGCCACTACGCCAGACCTTCAAGCCCCATCAGAGCCTGTCAACACTTCCTGTCTTCTTCCTGTTCCTTGCCTGGCTGCTCTTCCATACCGTGCCGAATCATCTAGCCTGGCTGCCGTCCCATAAGGCGCTGAAGTACCTTCCCTGGTCGCTGCTCCCGACTGCGCCGAGCCGGCTTGCCTGATCGGCACGTCAGACCGCGTCACACAGCCTCAACCTGTTCTGTTTGGAGTATGAGACCATCAGAACTTTTAAGGAAATAGTTTTATTTACAGTTAAAAACTATTTACAATTGGCAAAAGTCCTTTAAGCACATAACTGGAATTAGACTTGGATCAACTGGACTACACAGTAGGATGTACTTGAAGGATTAGCAGCTCTGCAGTAACACTGGCTAGCGATCATGACAAGTTGAACAGACCAAAGTCCTTGAAGCAATAATACAAGGCTGATTGGAACTGTAGGACTAACTGGTTTCACTTCGAGGCAGGATCTTCTGAAGCACTGAGGCAGGACTGGACTGGATTACAGGACAAGCGGGACTAGATCCACTGGACAAGGTTCTTCTGGAGTGACAAGGCAACTCTGGACTGGATCTGCAAGGCAAGGCTGGACTGGATCCACTGGACAAGGTTCTTCTGGAGTGACAAGACAACTCTGGACTGTATCTCCAAGACAAGGCTGGACTGGGTCCACTGAAGTGACTACAGGGCAGGACTCTGAAGACTGTTCCAGCTGGACTTCTCCCGAAGAAGCTGTTAGCTCAGTGGAACGTTTGTCACCGGCGATTGGGTGTTTGCTTTGACGTCCTTTTATTCTGTTCTCCGAACACCTTCTGTCCTCAGGAGCCAATCGGGCTTCCTTCTGCTTGGTGCGCTTCTCTACCCTCCTGTCTCGTGCATTGATTGGTGCTCTAAGCTTTCTTCCTGGTTCTGGACCAATCAGCTCCTCAGGATTCTCCAGCTCTGCTGGGTCATCTCCAGGTCCGTTTCCCTGCACCTGCTCATCACAAGCCTGGTCACGAGTATCGCACTTTTGACCCTGCACCTGCTCATCACGAGTTCCTCTTGCCAGTTGCTGCACAAGATCCGTTTCGTTTCTCTGGTAAGTTTTGTTTTCTCCTAGCTCAGAGTCAGTCAGGCTGGACTCTGACGCAACCGGGCGCCGTTTCAGATGGGATGCCAGAGAGCCATGACAATGCCTCACCTCAGCTGCTCTACTCCCTGACATCAAGCTTGACAGCCGGATCATGCCACACCGCCTTCCGCGCCTCCGTACTTGAGCCCCGCTCATCCGCCGCGCCTGAACTCTGCACAAAGACAGAGTTGTATGAGGTAACGGAGCCACGTCTTTCTGCCGCGCCCCCGTCACTCATTTCAGAGCCGCACCATGGGGTCAGACCAAGCCCCAGCTCCATACTTACCTTGTTGGGTCCGGAGTCCCAGTCCTGCCAAAACATCTTGCCGGCTGTTTATTCGCATTCTGCCTCACCATTGCATTGAAGGAAATTGTGTCAACTTGCTCCTATGCGAACTTCTATTCAAGCCCTGCTGGGTCAAGTGGGTGACTGCGCTCATTGAAGTGCCACGTTCAGAATTCATTTTCTGGTTGAATTGTACCGTTGTGTTAATAAAACTTTGTTAATTCACCTTCCTGTGTCTGAGTGATACCCCAAAACAGGATGCCGTATGAGAAGAGGTGGTCTAACAGGCAATTTGGGCTAAAATCATTTCAGAATCAAAATGACCCCGAACTGGTCTCAGAAAACAACCAGGATAGCTATTTGAACTGAGAATTGCTATTCAACATCTGTGCTGCTGCATTCTAGATCAGCTGCAATTTTGGACCATCTTCTGGACCATCTTCAAGGGTTCAGGATTGCATTGAAATAATCTAACCTTGAGTTAACCAATGTCAATTGGCTATTTTTCACAAAGGGGCATAAAGCCTTCCCTCACCACAGATACATGGTGTTCAGCATCAATGATGGGTCCAAGACTGCAAACCTATTGATACACCCAAGCCAGAACAGGTGTATCACCCAGTTCTTGAAGCCCAGCCCCAGGATCAACAACAACTTTGTATTCTCTACATTCAGCTTAATTTTTGTTCAATTTCTAATTCCTTACAACCTGGAGACCTATGAAGGCTGTCAAAATGTCCAGTTCTGAATTTGTGGGAAAGTTGACACATACAGTAGCTGAGAGTTGTTGGTGTACTAGCCACAACAAGCTCCAAAACCAAGAATAATGTTTTCCAGTGTTTTCATATAGATACTAAATAACACGGGAGAGAAAATAGGACTGACCTGGAGGAGATGGGAACAGGACATTTCCCAAGGGATTGAAGAGATGTCTTCCATTTCTATCTTCTGATAGTGCCCAGAGATGCAAAAACAGAACACTGATTCCAGCTCCCAAGGATTTCAACAGGGTACCATACTCCTTGGTATTAGAAACCACTGAGAGATTCAAAAGCATCAGCACTATCGCATTCTCCCTGTCTCCTCTAATCTGAACCCAGACTAGGAAAGATCTAGATAACTGTTTCATCTAAGAGTTCGTGGATCTGCAGCACTACTGCCCTCTCTACCAGCCTGGCTAAATGTGGAAAGTTATTAAAAGCAGTTGGGTCTAGAGATGGCTTTGAGCAAGAACTTCAAGAACTATTCCTTTAAAACATTCTGCATCAGCCCAGATATTCCATCAGTTAGCAGAGTGGCTGTTACAGTACCTCAACAGAATCACCATTTTCATTCAGCTGTTTCAAAATGTGGTCCACACCCTGAAAGCTGTAAAATCCCAGATGTGAGAAGAAAGATGGAATATTAATGCTTACTTCTTCTCCCACCATTTGATCTGCATTAATCCTGCCTGGAATATCTACATCCTATCCCATCCTGCCAGCTTTCCATATAAACATCAGATCAGCTCTTTGATATGTAATAAAATCATAGAATCATAAAATGTATGTTATTTGCTTTATCAGAGACTATCTTGTCATTTGCCAAGGGTAGCATCAAAACCTTGGTTGCTCAGACTAATTCCTCAAATTATCTCAGTAAATTGAAGGGGCAGATACAGGAGCAACGGTGACCAAATGCCTGCACAAGTGCTCCTCATTTTGCACCACATTACCAATGCTGCTGGAGGAAGGTGAAAAACACAACAGGATCACCATAATCCCCGATGGATGGATGGATGGATGGATGGATGGGTAGATGGACGGACAGTCAGAATATAAAAAACACAAAAGGGTAGAAGAAATCAATAGGGAAAGAAAACTAACAATATCAGAAACTAAATGGGGGAGACTCTTGCCTTGCCTTGCTAGCAGTTTAAAACAATTAAGAGCAATGATCCTCAAACATTTCCCCCAGCAGCCCAATTCCTTTTCTCTTTGGTCCTCTGTTGCTGTTGCTGCTAGGGCAACAATAAGGCCTGCAATATGGCTTTCTTTTGTTCATCAGTGCCCTCTGCTTGTTTTTATAGGCCAGACCAGGGCCGCTCAGTATTTGGCTAGCTAAGATGGCATTGCCTGCCGTGACTTGGCTAGGTCTACAAGAACTGGGCTGTAAAACTCTGGATGACCACTAGAGGACAGCAAAGTATACAGCCCTCTTGTGATCATCTTGGAAGGAAAGAGAAGAAGAAGACAACCAGCAGCCAGGTGGATGGACTCAGTTACAATAGCAATGAGTGCACCATTGGGAGACCTGAAAGAACAGGTTAGGGATAGATCATCGTGGAGAAAATCTATTTGTGTGGTTGCTAGGAGTTGAAAACAACTTGATGGCACATAATCAATCAATCAATCAATCAGTGGTCATATGGATTTCTGCAGCCTGGACCTGAAAATGCACTTTGTTATCCTCAGCCAGGCTAAGTCTGGCGGGATGCACTCTAAAAAGAAGAGGGTGGGACTGGGACAAAAAAAGAAGAAAATCAATGGGTTTAATCTCCATTGCCAATTAATTTTTCATGAAATAGAATGACTATGGACACTCTCCAGGTGTGGCTTCTCTGATTTTACTCTTTCCAGCACCTTGACCATTACATTTTGGTGATTATTTTTGAAAGTTGATTCAGGGTCCCCCAAGGCTTTCAGAGGCCACATACTGGGTATCCCTGAGGCTGCGCACCTCTGATTTATGGCACAGACGCCACACAAGTCATCATCATTACCAGTGGTATGAGCAAGTTTATTCTATGTATTTATTTACTGCCAATATTGGTAGCGCTTTTCCAGCCCAACGTGTTGGTAGCTGCAGCCCATCATCGCCCTTGCTGACGGGCAGCACTATGAACAAAGGCTGCACGGAAAGCCACTCCAGGAGAGCTCCTCATCTGGTCACTGAAGACCCGGTGCTTAGCAGAAGCCCACAGAAGCATAAGGCTGATAAACATGAAGAAAGCTCTAAAGTGTATCGTCCATCTTTTGTCTACTAAAACCTCAAGAAAACTTCAGGGTTCTCCTACTGAATATGTTCAAAAAAATGGGAAAGAAAGGTACCCGAAGGTGTTGCTGAGAAATGACCGCATCTGAGTATGTTTCAGGGAATGGGTGTGTGTGTGCCAACTGTCCAGCTGACACTTGCAGACTATACTCACTTCTTTATGGGGTGTGTAAATATGTGTACCCCATCTTTTCATGCAGATGCCCCTGCAACAACTGATGGGGACTTACATGCCACGAAGAGGCAAAGTATTAATTTCTGCAGAAATTAAAAGCACAAGAACAACCAGGGAGATTTTTTTCTCATCACTTGGCAACCCTCATAAGTAACTGGAGCCAAGTACAAATTGGCACATTAAAAATCACTAAGAGCGGATTCATATATTGTGCTCTTACATGGATTTTTAAAGCATGATTTGTTGCTTAAGCCACAACTGGCTGGACTCACACTACACAGTAAACTAAAATGGAACACACACACCCCTCCCCACACACATTATAGATGAGCACAAAATCACTGTTTCCTGCAATGTATCCATGATAATGCTATTTTAGAATCCGCTTTTTCAGATACGCTGTGTGTCTTGGAAAATAACCAAGGATTCACTGAAATAAACAAACAACAAATTTCAGCATTGCAACAAGAGTTTGTACAGGAAGGTTATGATTTGCTGTAAAAATATTGAAGCAAAAACGCTAGTTGTCCAAAAGTAATTTCCACACTGAAGCTATCATTAATCTCTTAATTTTTGAAATCACACCTCAAAACATACAATGTTCTATAAACTATAACTTGCAAAATAGTTTTGCCCATAATACCTGAATTACAAAAAAGCTATCCAGGTAAGAAAAAGAAGGCACTTGGTGGGTACAATGGATTAAGCCAAGTAATCCAAAGAAAACATGATAGATGATCACTTCTTGGGCAGAAGATGATGAGAGCGGTAGTTGAACACAACTGGAAGACACTAGACCGCTTCTACAAATGACCAGGGTGGCTGAATGCACCCACTGCACTGGACCATCATGTGATTTGCTTGCTTTTGGCTTAGTACAATAAGTGAACTTAGCCATGGTGGCTGGTTGGTTACTTACTTAGCATGATGTATGAACCACTAGTTCATATTCAACAAATTAAAGTTAAAACCTAATTATGGCTTAGGATAATGTGTGATCCCAGTCTTTGGGTGATAACTCTATTAGGAGAATGTTTATGACAGCAGACCCTTGTTTCAGAATCTTAGATCAGAGACAGACTAGAGTATGGAAAATAGGGGGAATATTAAAAGGTTCTTTGCAACACTGATCCATTCATAAACTTCTGGTATGAATCATAGTCGCACGAACATGATGAAACACAAATCTTTTAGACTTGCGTCCTCACACTGCATCCAAATATATATTGTGGAGTATATTGGGGTTATATTGTGACATCAGTAGGCACATTTCATCACTCGCCCCCCTTGCCTCCCCTGGATCCACCTGTTTTTAGGGTATCACACAAGGCTTTCCTAGTACCACTTAGAGATGAAGATGAAGATGATGGAGGAAACAGGCAGAATTAAGTGCAGTGTTCACTTATTACTTTCTAGTTGGGGGTATAGAAGGGTGTAGATGGGGACAGGAATAGTTTGTGCCAGTATGGGAGACTTCCTAGGAATCCAAGCTCCATGTATACCAACTTGAATCCTGCCATGGATGGAAAGCATGTTATATGAACGTGAAGGAGTTTGGCATATCATCTGGGCTTTTCTCCTATTTGCTTCATATCTTTAGTGCAAACTCACATGCAGGCAAATTGCTGAGTTAATAAAAGTAAGCAGTTGGGTAGTTTTAAACCAGCAGCTATAAATTGAAAAACTCCCCAAAGGAAACCCACAGGGTCAGTCTGCAAACAACCAGGGTGCCTCAGCTATTACTCTTAGTTCTCCCTTTTATGGGCAGGCTCCAGTCCTGGTATTATTAAAAATGCATACCAGTAAGACTTAAGACCATTTCTTTGTTGCTTGCATTTATGCAAAGCCACTTTAAACCATTCCCAATATTCATCTCCTTTCCCAGCTACCAATTAATGCTTGGGCAGCTGTTGACAACACCCATTGCTCCTTATGCTGGAAAATAACACTGCCAACATTGCACATTGACCTACTGTACTTAATTACACAACAAAGCACTCCCTTTCTCCAAATTCACCAAAATATACTGTCAGTGCTTAGGTAAGCTTAATTAGGGTGCGATGCTAATGCTACTTCTATTCGGGGTAATTCCGATTCTTTATATTCCTTCTAAATACTGGAACCACACTGGGTTCTACAAATGTTTCATTTTATACCTTAAATATGAAAAAGTTGTTTTAAGGATTTGGGTTTTGTTTTGTTTTTTAGGAACTTTAGAAAGTCAATCTAAGATGCTGATGACTTTTGCTGAGCAGAGACTAATTTCTGCTTCAGACAAACTTGGCTGTTGCTGATAGCTGGAAAAAAGAGGCATGATTTAAAACAAAAAAAAACAAAAAACCCCACCTTCCACAGATCATTAACCTGTGATCATTTCAGGATAATACTAAATAAGAATGGCCTCGATTCCCAGAGCAGAGTTATCACACTTTGGTGATGTCAAAATCAGTGCAAACACTTTGTCATGACACATGCCTGAATTAAACTCCTGTGGACTTCCATGGGAGCAAAGTGGGACAACCTGGCAGTTTGATCCAGGCCAGAATCTTCAAGATTCTACTAAATGAGCTTGCTTTCAATCAACTCTCAAGGAACATCTGCCTATGGAACTCCCTGAAAATGTTGAGGAACACTGGATTAAATTGAAGACTTCTATTATTTCAGCCTGTGAACAAACTATCAGATACCAGACTAAGAGACATCAGGACTGGTTTGATGAGAACGATAGTGAGATTGAACATATTATTGACAAGAAAAGGAAAGCCTTCCGGATATGGCAAAAAGATATTAACTGTGCCGTTAAGAAAAAAAAAATCTACGCCAGTGCAAAGGCAGAAGTCCAAAGAAGAACTAGAGAACTTAAGAACATATGGTGGATAAAAAAAGCCCAAGAAACCCAACATTTTGCAGATGCTCATGATGCACGGGGCTTTTTTAATGCCATAAAGGCCATCTATGGACCAACAAACTATGGTACAAATCCCTTACACTCAATAGATGGTGCTAAACTTCTAAAGGACAAAGAGTCTATTGCACTGCGCTGGAAAGAGCATTACTACAATCTCCTTAATCGTCACTCTACTGTGGCTGATGAAGTCTTCTTGCAAATCCCGCAAAAACAAATAAGAGATGAGCTTGCAGTACCCCCTAGTTTGGAGGAAGTCAGTAAAGCCACTAAACAAATGAAAAATAACAAAGCTAGTGGACCTGATGGGATTCCTGCTGAAGTCTTTAAAGAAGGCGGGCCTGAACTTACACAACAACTTCATAAGCTCATTGAAAAAATCTGGATGAGGGAGGAGATTCCAGCAGACTTTAGGGATAAATTATAACTCTCTTTAAAAAGGGTGATAGAACAGACTGTGGAAACTATCGAGGCATCTCCCTTCTAGCCACAGCAGGCAAAATCCTGGCAAAGATCATCGCAAACCGTCTCCTATCTGTATCAGAAGACATCCTCCCTGAAACGAAAAATGGCTTCTGCCCTTCCAGGGGAACAGTGGATATGATCTTCACTGCACGACAGCTTCAAGAAAAATGCAAGGAGCAAAACCGCCCTCTGTACATGGCATTTATTGATCTGACTAAAGCTTTTGATACTGTAAATTGTACTGCTCTCTGGACCATCCTTCTGAAAATCGGATGCCCTGATAAATTTGTGAACATCTTGCGACTACTCCATGACGACATGATGGCAACAATCCTGGATAACAATGGCTCTCAAAGCGATCCATTTAAAGTGGAATCCGGCGTTAAACAGGGATGTGTTATTGCTCCAACCTTATTCGCTATCTTCATCGCTATGATTATACACCTTGTTGAAGAGAAACTTCCTACTGGTGTAGAAATTATATATCGAACAGATGGAAAGCTTTTTAATCTTAGTAGGCTGAAAGCAAAAAATAAGGTAATTACAACTTCTGTTATAGAACTTCAATATGCTGATGATAACGTAGTCTGTGCACACTCCAAGGAAGATCTTCAAACTATCCTAAACATCTTTGCAGAAGTATATGAAAAGCTCGGCCTCTCGATTAACATTAAAAAACCAAAGTGCTTTACCAGCAAGTTCGAACCAATCCCTCCGCAGTGCCATCAATCCAGCTTAAAGGTGTGTCACCAGAAAATGTCGACCACTTTTCTTATCTCAGCAGACATCTATCTACAAAAGCCGACATCGACGCTGAAATTCAGCATCGCCTGAGCTCTGCGAGTGTAACTTTCTCCCGAATGAAGCGTAGAGTGTTTGAGGATCGGGACATTCGCAGGGAGACCAAAATGCTTGTTTACAAAGCCATTGTACTACCAACCCTTCTGTACGCCTGTGAAACATGGACCCTCTACAAATGCCACCTCCAACTTCTTGAAAGATTCCATCAACGCTGCCTCCGAAAAATTCTGCAAATTACTTGGGAAGATAGGCGGACTAATGTTAGCATATTAGAAGAAGCAAAAACCACCAGCATTGAAACAATGATCATCCAACATCAACTTCACTGGACCGGCCATGTTGTTCAAATGCCTGTCCATCGTCTTCCAAAGCAGCTACTTTATTCCCAACTTAAGAATGGAAAACGGAATATTGGTGGACAGCAAAAGAGATTCAAAGACACTCTCAAAGCTAATTTAAAAAATGTAATATCAGCATTGAGAACTGGGAAGCCCTAACTCATGAGCGTTTCAATTGGAGGTCAGCCTTTATTAATGGCGCTATGGACTTTGAAGAAGCACGAGTACAGGGTGAAAGGGAGAAAAGAGCTAAAAGGAAGGCACGTCAGGCAAACCCTCATCATGACCGTCTCCCACCCGGAAACCTATGCCCTCATTGTGGGAGGTTGTGCGGATCCAGAATTGGCCTTTACAGCCACTTACGGATCCACTGTTAAAATTTTACCCTTGGAAGACAATCTTACTCGGCTACGAGTGATTGCCAATGATGAATGATTTAAGAATGCCAGACTCCTGGAGCAATCTGCATCCAAGAATGACCAGCCATCCTTGGCCCACAGGCAGTGTATGGAAATAACTGTCCTCCTCTGGAGCAGGAATGTGGCATGGTGGGGCTCAGCTAGTTTGCTTGGAGTAGGAGAGTGGTACTGGCCATTGGAACTCTGGAGGAGCATGGAGGGAGGGCAGGCCTGCTAAGGGAACTTTGATTAGACATGGTCACCCCATGAGCCTTGTGAAGATGTGGCTATGGGGGCTGTTATGCTGAGCTTTTGCTCTTCAAAATTTATTATTATACTGCTGTTATAAGTATAGTACATAATGTTGTAATGTTGTAATGTTGTAGTGTGTGTGTGTGTGTGTGTGTGTGCTACATAGTATAAGATGGAGAGAGAGCATCAGATTGTAATCAGAGGTGTACTGCCTGCATACATAGGGGATCCATTCAGCTATCACTGGTATTTTCTCATAATAGTTCTTATACTTTGTTGTCCATTTTAAAGCCACTAAAATGCTGCCTAATGACTTAGTTGTTTCCTTTTTCCATTTGGTGGCAGTGCCTATCCAGCTTTGGCTGATTTTGAAAGGCTAAGCAAGGTTTGAACTGGTTAGTACCTGGATGTGAGACCACCAGGGAATCCGAGTACTAGATTGGAAAGTTTAAAATAAACAAAACAAAACCATCCAGAAAGAAGATAATGGCAAACCACTTCTTCACTGTTGCCAAGAAAATAACATGGAGAAAGTCACCAGGAGCCAAACTTAACTCAAGGCTTTACCATATTTTTGTTAATCCTGCTTGTTTATCCCTATCCCTATTGTTTGTTTTGATTCTGTGGGCTGCCCAGAATTGATGGCAGTTGGGCAGTACCCAAGTCAAATAAATAAACAAACAAACAAACAAACAAACAAACAAACCCTACATCTTTTGGAATTGTACAATTTCACTGAAAATAATTCACGGGATCAGTTTTCTGAAAATAGCTGCCAAAGACTGCAGCATGTCTCAGGTAAATAAGTAAATTATGGCATGTTACCATATTATGTGGTATGCAAACTCTAAATCTGGCCCATATTCACTTCTGGACATTGTAAATGGGCGGATGTGTGCTGTTTTGTCTGTTACCTTCAAAGCAGATTAAAATATCAAAAGCATGGATAGGGGAGAAAGCTTACATACAAATGAATGCCACTTAATTTTTTCCCCACCGCTTTCCTCAAACATTTGGTCTGATCTCTTTCATCCGCAGGAAGACTGTGTGTGTAGCAGCTGTACAATAGAGGTGGCACGTTCTATAACTAGGGCTACCAGATCTAAGTACCAAAAGGGATTCTGGGAAAAGTGCATCAAGAAAAGCTTACCCATTTCACATCTCTCTTTTTTAAAACCCATCTGGTTTGCTGCTCACATTTTTATTAAACACAAGCCATTCTGTACGATGCTCGCCAGGAGCAAAATGTTCCATAGTATCACTCCTCCATAATAGAATCATTTAAAATCATGACTTATTCCACTGTGGAAGGCAACTGTATATTATTTTTTAGTGATTGCTGCTACCCTTGATGCTTTCAGGCACTGAAACGTCTGCTTTGCCTGATTTTGTTGGGACATTTTACATCATGACATCTTTTTGCCTTAAAATGTAAAAGTATTTCACCAAAATCTCTGTTAGGTTTTTTTTTTTTCTATAGACGGATGTGGTGTATATACAGAGGTCTTTCCTATCACTTGCATCTCACCCTTTTCACTGGAAATGCCATAGCCTGAACAGAGGGATCTGCAAAGCACGTACTTGGACACTGAGTATTGCTCTTGAACATTGCCCCTTGCCCAGATGTGGCTTATGAAGTGAGCTCATCACCACCACTTGCTCCCACTTGCATCATCATACAGCAGCTCTGGAATGGCATGCATCGTTACTGCAAGGGCAAGTGAAGCCAACATCTTGCAGTCGGTTTCATGTTCCAAGGGGGAACAAATGTCTTGCCTTGGCGGGAAGACCCAGGGGTTCTACTCACACCCAAAAGCCAAATGGCCCTAGCATTAGACAAGAACGGAGAATCGATGCAGTCGAGGGAGGAACAGGACGGTCATTCTAACTGCTCACATTCATATGGCTGCATGGATGATATTGTGTGTCATATTTGCTCTTATGGTTAGAACATATGACTGTAGCCAATGCCTCAGGATATGTGGCCAAATATGTGGAGTGGAGGGGAGAATATCATCTCCTTTCTCTCAGATGGAAAAATGGGCCGGGCCAACTCTGCAAAGTCTGCCTGTGTGATGAACTGCCAGAATTCCAATTCCCCTCCTTCAGCTGTTTGCAGCAGGCATCAAAACAGGAAGTACCTTCACCCTTCCTGTATTCACCCATCTTATTAATTTCTGCAGCCACTCTAGCATCCACACACAATGAGTGGCTGCGCTCAAAGCCAGGAACGTCTCAGTGGTATGCAGCAGAAGCTTCCAAATGGCACTTTCGGTTTAGGAACTTTGCCAATCCCATCAGCTCTTGGCTCAGTAAACACAATTTTTGCTTAATTACCGTTTTAAAATATTGAATAATTTCCATAGAAACATAGTGCAGAATTCTGGCCTATTTGAATTGGACAGATGGTGAACAGGAAGGAGGTGGACAGAAGCAATCCCAAGGAGACTCAACCACCTTTGCCGGACTGTTCTAAATACACATGCCATGGAATGTTATTCTGCTAAACTAGCTTGTCTGCAGATATTTGAAAGGGGCTATCAGCCTGACTTTGAAACACTAATGTTTAGATGGAAAAAGCCTGAAGATAATAGGAAGGGACAATATTATCAGCCTTATTGTACCATTACAAATATCTTGAATCAGTCATACTTATGTAGCAATCTGATTGTTTCAATCTTTTAAATAGATTAAGAATGTAAGGGCAAGATTTATAAAGATTTTCCTAACTTTAGCAACTCACAGATAGGTTTATTTGACTGCATCGAAATAGTAAGGTAAGATTCTGGCCATGCTGGTTAAGCAGTTATGAGAGATTCAATCCAACATAGCACCAGGTTGGAGAAAGCAGGACTAGAGGTTTTCCCATATAGAAAGTGGAACCAGTTTGGTCTAGTGGTTAAGGCAACGGGCTAGAAACCAGTAGTCTGTAAGTTCACTTTCTCTCTCAGCCCTAGGAAGGAGCCAATAGCAAACCAGTAGTCTGTGAATTCTAGTCCCGCCTTAGGCACGAAAGCCGGCTGGGTGACCTTGGGCCAGGCACTCTCTCTCAGTCCTAGGAAGGAGCCAATAGCAAACCAGTAGTCTGTGAATTCTAGTCCCGCCTTAGGCACGAAAGCCGGCTGGGTAACCTTGGGCCAGTCACTCTCTCTCAGTCCTAGGAAGGAGCCAATAGCAAACCAGTAGTCTGTGAATTCTAGTCCCGCCTTAGGCACGAAAGCCGGCTGGGTGACCTTGGGCCAGGCACTCTCTCTCAGTCCTAGGAAGGAGCCAATAGCAAACCAGGAGCCTGTGAATTCTAGTCCCGCCTTAGGCACGAAAGCCGGCTGGGTAACCTTGGGCCAGTCACTCTCTCTCTCAGCCCTAGGAAGGAGCCAATAGCAAACCAGTAGTCTGTGAATTCTAGTCCCGCCTTAGGCATGAAAGCCGGCTGGGTAACCTTGGGCCAGTCACTCCCTCTCAGCCCAACTCACCTCACAGGGTTGCTGTTGTGGGGAAAAGAGGAGGAGGAAGGAGTACTTGGTATGTTCACCACCTTGAGTTATTTATAAAAATAATAAAGATGGGATAGAAAATAAATTAAAAAAAAAAAATGAATTTCAAAAATATCCATCCATCCATTCATATCTATTGTTGGCCAAGAATGCCCATGACTCGGCGCGAGTTGTCACCCAATAAACCACACCGAGGTGGGAAGGTCCTTTGTTCTCTTTTATTTCTGTGCACAGCAAGAAGAGAGGTCTCCTGCCCAAATGCAAGAGCCCTGAACAACACATCTGGCTTCTCTTTTATTTATTATTTATTTATTATTTATTTATTTATTTAATTTATATAACGTTTTTATACGTTTTCTAGCAAGGAAATGAAGGCAGCAAAATCTCTTTATTGGCTGACTCTGTTAGCACTTGCACAGTAACTCTACATGCTACATGTTATCCCATAATAAGAGCCAGTTTGGTCTAGTGGTTAAGGCAGTGGGCTAGAAACCAGGAGACTGAGAGTTCTAGTCCCACCTTAGGCATGAAAGCTGGCTGGGTGACCTTGGGTCAATCACTCTCTCTCTCAGCCCTAGGAAGGAGCCAATAGCAAACCAGGAGTCTGTGAGTTCTAGTCCCGCCTTAGGCATGAAAGCTGGCTGGGTGACCTTGGGCCAGTCACTCTCTCTCAGCCCAACTCACCTCACAGGGTTGTTGTTGTGGGGAAAATAGGAGGAGGAAGGAGTATTAGGTATGTTTGCCGCCTTGAGTTATTTATAAAAATAATAATAAAGGCAGGATAAAAATTAAATAAATAAATAAATAATATCCCTTAGCATGTTCTATGTTTTCTGAGACCCCCCACCTTAGGGGTGTGTGTTTTACTATGTTAATAAGCCCTTAGGTCGCAGCTGGGTCAGCTGGTGGTCTTTTAACTAGGTCGTTCTGTGGTTTTTGAATACCTTGAAACCCATGTTCCTGTTTTCTGAGTACAGCAGGCCTTCTACCTAAATGCCTTGTATCTGTTCAAACCACATCCTCTTGAAACTTAACCACATGCATCTAATATTGCCTTGTTATCAAGCAAGCATTAAACAATAATGTTTCCTTGTTAGCAATCAAGCATTAAACAATAATTTTTCCTATGGATCCCTGGGCCCTCACTATCATAGTATTTCCTTTCCATTTCAGGATAAGCAACATGACACAGAGCACAGGAAAGAAGTTAGAAATAAAAAGCCAAAGAAATTAAAGGCATGAGACAAGGAAAAACATAGTTAAGTCTGATTTACAAAAACATATTCACTCTACCTGTCCATACCATTCTATCCTTATAAATGATCCTTACTTCCTACTACATCCATACACTGCTTCACCCTTCTCTGAGGATCTTATCAATTCTATCCAACCAAGATTTTCTCATTCTTCCCCTTCCTTTTTTTTATATACAGTATAATTTTATTGAACATTTTAATTACAGTAATAAAAACTCAAAGAAACTAAACTCAGAGAAAGAAAGGAAAGTAAAAAGAGAGAGTAAAAAGCACAAAGAAGGAAAAAGGGGAAAAAAGGAAAAGGAAAGAGTGAGACAAAGAAAAAGAAAAGGAATATAAGCTGCTCAAAAAAATAAAGGGAACACTGAAATAAGACATCCTAGATCTGAATGAATGAAATATTCGTATTAATTACTTTGTTCATTACATAGTTGAATGTGCTGACAACAACATCACACAAAAAGCAATGGAAATCAAATGTAAGCAACCCCTGGAGGTCTGGATGTGGAGTTACACTCAAAAATTAAAGTGGAAAAGAACACTACAGGCTGATCCAACATTGATGTAATGTCCTTAAAACAAGTCAAAATGAGGCTCAGTAGTGTGTGTGGCCTCCACGTGCCTGTATGACCTCCCTACAACGCCTGGGCATGCTCCTGATGAGGTGGCGGATGGTCTCCTGAGGGATCTCCTCCCACACCTGGACTAAAGCATCCCCCAACTCCTGGACAGTCTGTGGTGCAACGTGGCGTTGGTGGATGGAGCGAGACATGATGTCCCAGATGTGCTCAATTGGATTCAGGTCTGGGGAACGGGCAGGCCAGTCCATAGCATCAATGCCTTCGTCTTGCAGGAACTGCTGGCACACTCCAGCCACATGAGGTCTAGCATTGTCTTGCATTAGGAGGAACCCAGGGCCAACCGCACCAGCGTATGGTCTCACAAGGGGTCTGAGGATCTCATCTCGGTACCTAATGGCAGTCAGGCTACCTCTGGCGAGCACATGGAGGGCTGTGCAGCCCCCTAAAGAAATGCCACCCCACACCATTACTGACCCACTGCCAAACCGGTCATGCTGGAGGATGTTGCAGGCAGCAGAACGTTCTCCACGGCGTCTCCAGACCCTGTCACGTCTGTCACATGTGCTCATTGTGAACCTGCTTTCATCTGTGAAGAGCACAGGGCGCCAGTGGCGAAGTTGCCAATCTTGGTGTTCTCTGGCAAATGCCAAACGTCCTGCTGTAAGCACAACCCCCACCTGTGGACGTCGGGCCCTCATACCACCCTCATGGAGTCTGTTTCTGACTGTTTGAGCAGCCACACGCACATTTGTAGCCCACTGGAGGTCATTTTGCAGGGCTCTGGCAGTGCTCCTCCTGTCCCTTCTTGCACAAAGGTGGAGGTAGCGGTCCTGCTGCTGGGTTGTTGCCCTCCTACGGCCTCCTCCATGTCTCCTGATGTACTGACCTGTCTCCTGGTAGCGCCTCCATGCTCTGGACACTACGCTGACAGACACAGCAAACCTTCTTGCCACAGCTCGCATTGATGTGCCATCCTGGATGAGCTGCACTACCTGAGCCACTTGTGTGGGTTGTAGACTCCGTCTCATGCTACCACTAGAGTGGAAGCACCGCCAGCGTTCAAAAGTGACCAAACCATCAGCCAGAAAGCATAGGAACTGAGAAGTGGTCTGTGGTCACCACCTGCAGATCCACTCCTTTATTGGGGCTGTCTTGCTAACTGCCTATGCTTTCCGCCTATTGTCTATTCCATGTGCACAACAGCATGTGAAATTGATTGTCAGTCAGTGTTGCTACCTAAGTGGACAGTTTGATTTCACAGAAGTGTGATTGACTTGGACTTACATTGTGTTGTTTCAGTGTTCCCTTTATTTTTTTGAGCACTGTATAAAGAAGTGACTTCCAATCTCCATCACAAAAAGTATAAACAAATTTGGTAGCTCTTCACCCCCAATAAGGTTACAAACAGATATATCTTCTTCTCATAACCCACCCCTTATCTATAAGCAGATCCACAAGACATCAACTTTACTATCCTGGTGTCAGCAAAAAGTTCAAAAAGGGTTGCCAGAACTTTATAACAATATGTTTTACTTTAACCTTGATCAAATAAACCAACTTTATACTCTTCCCCTTCCTCTTGTCCCTCTTGTTTTATCTATAAACAAATCCATAAAGCCTCATCATTTCAGTCCTGATGTCAGCAATAGTCCATTAAGAGTTACCAGAGATAACAACAAATCTATTTTAACCTTGGTCAAATAAGCCAACTTTATATTATTTCCCTTTACTTCTAACAATCTTGATCTTTAGTCCCATCAAATAATGTCCTAGAACTTGACTTTTTTTCATTTTTTTCTTTGTCCCTTCTCACAAAGTTCTTCAAAACTTTAACAAGCCTCTTTTGTAAATCTAATATAGGAAAATTATCCAGGTTACTCTCTTGGTTTCTTATTTGTATATCCCTTTTAATTATTAAAAAATCAGCCAGTTTCTTTTTTATGTCGTGTTACATCTTTTTCCATGTCATTCTTGTAGCCTGTGATTTTTAAATCTACTTTCAAATCAGTCTCGATCTTGTCAGGTAAAACTTGTTCCTCTTCCATAACATCTTTTAAAGACAGTCTATCTATACAGGCAAACACTCTTACAATTAACTTCTGGGTCCATTGTTCAAAAATATCCTTCAATATATCTAATGTTAAAATATTTTGCTTCATTCTGTAATTGTAAGTTGAGTTTGAGTGCTCTTCTCCTTTAATTATAATCTTTAGTTCCCTCTAGTTCCTTCTAGTGTCTAATTTTTAAAGTCTTACCTTATTATGTTTTTTTTAAAGAATTCAAAACAAAAGCATTTTCCCATGGGAATGATTTTTTACAATTAATTCCCAAATCTTATTTCAAATTTATCTGGACCCTTGGCCCATTTGTAACTTTCAAAAATCAAAGTTTTAATCACCCTTTTGCTGTTTATCCAAAAAATTTTTTTTAAGTTCTTAAACTTGTAGGTAAAACTTCTTTCGCTAAGGATTGAAGGAATCACCTGGTGCTGTAAAACTTGTCAATCCAAAAGTTCCTAATAGCCAAAAAGAAGTTAACAAGCAATTTCCGAAAGTGATTAGAAAAGGAAGTATGCAAACATTGTGTCCTTTCAAAGGTTGATCATGGTTTGAGCAAGATGGCTATTCCTTCATCTCCCAGAGCTCTAAACCCACCAGAGACTGCTGTCTCACAGCTCTAAACCCACTGTCTACTCACCAGCTCTTTATTCTGCCATGGTCATCAGCCCCGCTTTTCATTTTTTTCATTTTGTTGAGAAATGATTCTTCTTTGGTTCCCTAAACGAGGAGGACCCCTGGCCCTATGTTGCTGCCAGGACTGCGTGGAGAAAAGGGGGGAAAATCTCCTAGGCCCATCCATGGCCTAAGATGGAGAGAGAGAGAGCAAGCATCATGCTTGCCTCTCCACTGGAGAGATTCGAAGGAGGACTGACTGAGAAAGAGGAAGTGGGAGTGGCAACAAAACAACTTCTTTGAAGACACAGAGAATTGCATCCTGGGATGAACTCATCTACATGCAAATGAGGCATGTTGATTTGCTGAATTTCCAACAATAAGAATATAAGAATTATAACAGTTCTGTCAATAATAACTAGTCTATAAAACATAAGGACTAACTAAGAGCTAAAACTGTTAAAAACATTCTAACACTACAATTTATATATAGGGATTATAGTGAGTATTAAAGCCAACACTATAAAAGCTATAGTACACCAGAATACAATATAAAATAATATTATATAACATTTACTTTCAAAAACCCTAAATGGCTAGTGATAATCAGCAAATCAAAACCAGTCTAAGATATAAAGAATATTTAAGGGTTAGCATTACTACCTCAAGATATATATATATATAGATAGATAGATATAAAAAAGACATGATAAAAATCTTTTTAAAAAAGTATAAAATCTTATATTTCCAATGACCTAATATGGGCAAAAAGGGTACACATAGTAGCACCAGTAACCAAATATCCATGTATAATGTCTCTACCCGATACTATTTCAGAGTTTATCAAACTAGAGGATGAAGCAATAAAACATAATTTAGAATATGCTCTTATTGCATCTGCAGAATGCCACCCGGCGGCCCTGTTTAAAATCACCCGGTCCCTATTGGGGAAAGGGGATTCTGAAATCCATCTGCAGGGCCGTGCTGAGTTGTTTTCAGGGCATCTGCAGGATAAAATCACTTGGATCCATTCCAAGTTGGACTCCGAGCATGAGACAAGGTCTGAGGAGATACCCAGGGAACGTTCTACCTACTTATCTGGGAATGGTTTGATCCTGTTGGGCCCGAGGAAGTGGACAGGATCCTCCAGACTGTAAATGCCACCACTTGCAAATTAGATCCATGTCCCTCGTGGCTGATGAAAGCAGCCCGGGAGGTGACACGTGGCTGGGTCCAGACGATGGTAAATACATCCTTGATAGAGTGGGTGTTTCCGGCGGCCTTTAGGGAGGTGCTGGTGTGTCCCCTCCTCAAGAAACCATCGCTGGAGCCTACTGTACTGGACAATTTCCGTCCAGTTTCCCACCTCCCCTTTTTGGGGAAGGTGGTTGAGAAAGTGGTGGCGTTGCAGCTCCAGAGGATTCTAGATGAAACGGATTATCTAGACCCCTTTCAGTCAGGTTTCAGGCCCAGTCATGGGGTGGAAACGGCATTGGTCACACCTATGGATGATCTCTGGCAGGAGCGGGATGGGGACAGTGCATCCATCCTCGCTCTTCTTGACCTCTCAGTGGCTTTTGATACCATCTACCATGGTATCCTTTTGGGCCGACTCAGGGAGTTGGGGGTGGGCAGCATGGTTCTGCGCTGGTTCACCTCCTTCCTCCAGGGTCAGTCCCAATCAGTGTTGATAGGGAGTGAGAGATCCAGCCCGTGGCCCCTTCTTTGTGGGGTGCCACAGGGCTCGGTACTCTCTCCACTCCTTTTTAACATCTACATGAAACTGCTGGGTGAGATCATCCATGATCACGGGATGAGGTATTATCAATATGCTGATGATACCCAATTATACATCTCCATCCCAGGTGAAGTAAGTGATGCCGTGACCACCCTTTCCGTGTGCCTGGGGGCTGTAGGGGCCTGGATGGGGAACAACAGGCTTCGGCTGAACCCTGGTAAGATGGAGTGACTGTGGATTAATGGCTCCTCAGTATCCGGGAATTTGTCACCTTTAGTTCTGGATGGGGTTGCACTGCCCCAAACAGACCCGGTGCATAACTTGGGGGTCCTCTTGGACTCACGACTCCTGCTCAAAGAGCAGGTGGCAGTCATGGCCAGGAGGGCCTTTGCTCAACTTTGTGTTGTGCACCAGTTATGCCCTTTCCTGGACCGAGAGGCCCTTTGAACGGTCACTCATGCCCTGGTTATCTCCCATATAGACTACTGTAAGGCTACCCTTGAAGAATATCTGGAATCTACAGCTGGTCCAGAATGCAGCCACGTGAGCCAAGGGTGGCACATATAACACCTCTGCTATATGAGCTGCACTGGGTTCCAGTTTGTTTCCGGGTCCAATTCTAGGTGTTGGTTATCACCTTTAAAGCCCTACATGGCATGGGGCCAGGCTACCTGAGGGACCGTCTCATTCCCATCACATCGACCCGTCCCACCCGGTCATGCAGAGAGGGCATGTTACGGACCCCATCTGTTAAAGAATTCCATCTGGCGGGGACTCGGAAGCGTGCCTTCTCTGCAATAGCCCCCGCCCTCTGGAACATCCTTCCCCCGGAGGTAAGACAGATTCCCTCGCTCCTGGACTTTCGCAAAAAATTAAAAGGAAGGAGAATAGTCAGTCCTGGGGATGGTTGGCCCCCTAGAATGGCCCTTAAATAACCTATACTCACAGACTAATAGAGAACTGTAGCCATCTGGATTTTAGCATACTTTATATTTTTATTGCTTATTTATATATATATTTACTACTGTATATTTATAATTGTATTGTATTTTAATTGTGTTTTTTGCTGTGAACCGCCCAGAGTCCCTCCTCGGGGGGAGACAGGCGGTGATAGAAATTTAATAAATAAATAAATAAGATCAAAGTAGCACTAAAATTAAAACAGCAATAATGGAATAGATTGTCATTCTTGAATGAAAATACTTCTGACCTACTAGTCCTCATTCTTGATCAGCTCTTGATCAATCATATTTTTAATCAATTCTCTATAGAATACCTGGCAGATTCTATAGGCTGCCACATTGAAAGCACTCACTTTATATGTGATAGAGTAGTTAGAATCTTTAAGGGAAGAATCTTTCTCTTTTTGCATATCTTAATTCACATAGACACTTTTTTTACAAAAAAAAAAAAGAAATCACAACATAGGCTTCTAAATGATACATTTAGTATTACTCATATTTGGTTCTTAGCTGTGTATGAATTTGTATGAGATTTAAAGTTACTTTTTTAATGTAAGTATTAATAACTTTACACTGTGTGATTTAAGTATCAGTACTCATCAGATTAACAATATTCTGATTCTTTGGAGAATTAGAAGCCATATGGCCAGACCAAAAGATGAATTATCTCTAAAATATAAATATATTGACTTGGACCTGTCCTAAATTAGAACCATTTATGACCACTTGTATCACCACGGAGTACAGAAGGCGAATTGTTCATGTGCCAGCATGTCTTCTTCAAATGCCACATTTAAGCAGCAACAAAAGCTTAACTACACTGACTTGCTAATTTGGGCAGAAAAGAGCAACAGCATGCTTTGGCTTCCTAAACATCTTCCATCATGCTGAGTCATTGTAGAATTTGAGCAGAAGCATCCATTTATTTGTTCTTATTGTCCAGATATTTCAGAATGAGGATGATTTGGGAGTTCCCAAAGGTGTTTTAATGTGTAGTTTCTTGAAGAAAGAACTCTTCTCTGAGGATTTAAGGAGCACCACATGAAGGCGTGCTATGGCTGTTGAAGACTACAGAGAAGTGTGGCTAGTAAAGTCTCTAGAGTTGGTACCATATTCTTGAGTAAATATGGAAATGAGAAATAGGGCTGGAGGCTGATATTGGAACCTTCCATGTATCTAAGAAATGGGCTGCCTGAGACAATATTTTCAGCTCTGCCGCACTTTAAGGGTCTTTGGTGGCCATAAATGGAGTGCTGGGAGCTCTGTATAGCTCATGGGGCCATGGATTGTCCACCCTTGGAATAAATACAGGGCTTCTCTGTGACACTTAACAATTGGTGATAGGTTGCAGGTATGGGCAACCATGTTTTCCTCTTAATGAATCGCTCCTCTGTTCATTAATGAAGGAACAGACTACTCGTGGTGAGTGGGGCTGAAGCAAGCAGTGGTTCAGACAAGAGACAAAAGTGGATGGGACCACCGTTTTCTCTCCCTCTGTCTTTCCAGTATGCACTCCAAGGAAGAGATTACACAAAAAGGAGCAGAGAGCTCTTAACCAAAAATCTGAATTGATCTTTTGCAGAAGGGTTGTGCAATTAGAGCTAGGGCCACCCAATACAGGACTTCAGATATTCACTCTGATCCCTGATTTGTGCAAGAAAACACTCTAGTCCTCTTGCAGAATTCCTGAAAACAGAAGCATTCCTTATCTCAGAGGACACACTTTTGTCAAAATGCAACACTATCCTTCTTCTCAAAATGAACCTGTAGTATCTACTGTGCCTAGAGCAATTGGACACAAAAGCAAATTGATACTAATACTGTGTGGGCCCTGAGCACTGAATTCATCCATGTAATAAATCAGAACAGATTGATCTTTTACTACCAAACGCTAATCAATTGGTACTAATAGGCAATTTGGAAGAGGGCTAAGCATGTTTATGTTTAAAAAGGAAAAACAGCAAGTGGTAACTGTTCAGCAAATACCCACATGCAGCTGAAAGAAAGGAAGGAAAATGAAGATCCGAGGGAATAATGGAGGGTCAACGCCTCTAGAGTTTCACAAGACTCTCAGAAAGACAGCTTGCACAAAAGCTTCTCTAGAACAACCTCTCTCTCTCTTTCTCTCTACACCCCCCTTCCCCATCTCTGTGTTGGGTTCTCTCATCACATTTGCTAAACCTCACCTCTACCTCCTGGAGATGCCTGACAGCTTTTTACAGTATCTACGGATTTAACACGTTCAGTGGTTGCTCTCAGGTTTTATTAATGCATTCCAATCATTTGCTTGTTTCCTGATGAATGAGCCTGTCAAAAACACTTTTTAGCAGATAGTTTAATAATTGGGCAATGAACATCTGTTCTTCCTCCACCATTTTTTTAAAGCTGGATAACTCAGTTTGGATTGCTACCAGTTGGTGCTTCTCAGGTGCAACTCATTGTTTTCCCTGGAAGCAAGTGAACAATACGAAAAAGCTACATTTTAAAATCTGAAAACGTGAAACGAAAAGGAATTGTATGGTTGACAGGATGTTCTATCCTTCTGTTTATTTTCTCTTTCCTTGAGCTCAAAATTATGGAAAGGTAGGTGGGGGCGGGGTAGGATTTCCAGATTTCACTAATTATATCATGAGACATAGAATGCTTTGGAAATTCTGTTTTTGTTGTTGTTGTTGTTTCAGAATAAAATATAAGTTGTCTTATTAATATACCCCAAATTAAATTATTTATACTCCATTCAACCCAGATCTGGTTGCGGTATTTCTGAGTTCCATTCTTAGAAAATGTTATAAGTTATAAATTGTAATTGTTGTGCTTCATAGTATAACATAATTTAGGATCCTAAGTAAGTTTTCTAAAGCATTTTTCAGATATGCAGATCTGGGCCAGAGGTAGCTGATATTATAAAGAAATGGTTTACAGCAGTCCCCAACCTTTCTGGCACCAGGGACTGGTCATGGAAGAAAATTTTTCCACAGACCAGGGGGGCAGGGGCGGGGTTTGCAGGCGGGAGCCAATTGCGCGCACCGGGGGCAGGGCAATCGTGCGCACCGGGGGGCGGGGTTTGCAGGAAGGAGCCCCACGGCCCACTTCCTAACAGGCCGTTGGAGACCCCTGGTTTATAAGATATATCTTGAATAGGTATACTAATTGGAAAGGGAGCATGGGGTCCTAAACCAAAGGCACAAGAAATTATTTAGCAAACAGTTCTAAATATTAAAATACCAGCTTACAGGGAGCAGATCTTTTAATTTTCAGTGACTAAATGGGAAATAATGTTTTTAGTGTGATACAATTAGGGAATTACAAGAACTCTTTTGAAGGATATATACCAAGTTGCTTGTTTCAGCTCAGATATTAGCTTGATTTACCATCTGCAGAATTACCAATAACATGATGCATTTATTACCCGTAAAAGCTATTAGCAGGTCATTTTGTTCAGTTCATCATATGTGTCTTGAGACACAATCTGGCGTCTAACAGATTTTCATACATTGATGTCACAGAGAATCAGACTGTTCTTTAATTGATTGTTTCTTGCTAGACTCCTTTGATTAAAGCAGGTTGTGTTGTTTGCTTTTAGCTGTACAATTTCTGTAGGAAATTATTCTCATTTGTATAGATTTGCCAACATCACTATCTGCATGATAATCCCCCCAAAAATGAGTTTTTTTTAAAAAAGTGTTCCATTCCTCCCTCCCCAATTATACAATCAACATTATGTTCTAAAAAGCTATTTATCTTTCCATGTCGAGTGGTTAGATGCTAAGCCTCGGAGACATGGATGCATACAGAGGAATGACATCTGAGAGTGGAGGAGAGCCAGTTCATTTACTCCTGTCTACTCAAGCCAAGAGAGACTGTAACAGATCCAGCGTAGGAAGTGGCCTTAGGCCAGATGAAACCATGGTCCAGCTGGCCATGTACTCTCTGCTCTGACTAACAGCAGTTCTCTAAGTTATTTCAGGTGGAGAGCTTTCACCTCACTTGATCTTTTTTAACTGGAACGGCCAGTGGTTGAAACTGGGGTCTTTACTACAGAAGACTGTGCCTCTTCCACTTTCCTTAATAAAAGGGAATGTCACCCTGCCACAAACTTGCTTGACCCTGGACACAGAGGACCATTGCATTTTGAGGGTAAGATACTAGCTGACCTCTTAAGGAAGCTTCATTTTCTTCTTTGATCCTAGGGATTATTCAGCACCTGCTACAAGACACCTTCTTATGACTGCGGCCAAAAACAATGTGGTTCCTCTATGATTCAGATAATTCCTTTCGGTTATCAATTCAAAGAGGCAGGGAAAGTGAAGGGACAGAGAACTATAGGAGATACTGCTCAGATAAAGAAAATGTGGGGATATCCAGGACTGGAGTTTTGTGTCAGACAGCTCAACTCAGTTCTGGTATTCAAACGGAATCTGCAGATTCAGGTTTTTTGTTTTTGTTTTTAGTTCTCAGTATGTCTTTTGTTTTTGCTTTTAAGGGGCGTGGTGGCTCAGCGGGTAAGACGCCAGGCTGGTCGATCGGAAGATCGCAAGTTCGGAGGTTCGAATCCCTAGCCCCGCGTGACGGAGTGAGCTCCCGCACTGGCCCCAGCTCTTGCCAACCTAGCAATCCGAAAGCATGCAAATGCAAGTAGATTAATAGGTACCACTTTGGTGGGATGGTAACAGCGTTCCGCGTGCGTCATGCCGGCCACATGGCCGTGGAAGCATCTTTGGACAACACTGGTTCTTCGGCTAACAAACGGAGATGAGCACCAGCCCCTAGAGTCGGACACGACTGCACAAATGTGCAGGGGGAACCTTTAACTTTTTATGTCTTTTGTATCAGGCTCTGTTTGGTGAATCTTGGTCCTCTGCTAATAATAAAAAAAGGTAGATCTTAAAAGTCTGTGCATTATAAACTCCAATTTACCTTCTGGTGAATAGCTATTAGTTGATTGGCTATATCTACTGCACATAGGCAGTCAGTCCACAGTAATACCATGCATGTTATGACATGAATGATATATGGTACGTAATTCGTGTCATTGGCCCCATGATGTGCATGATGTCATTGGCCCCATGGATGCTCAAACCACCACCTTGTGGATAGGCAAACCCTTCTCCATAGCAGCACTTTCGTAAGTGCACTTTTAATATATTGTCAAAATTTCAAATGTAAGCAGTGGCCCTCAAGGCAAGTGGACAAGTATTCCTTACCGGTATTTGAAAAATGAGTGCACATAACAACAGAGCAGGCAACTAGGGCCTTCTCTAAAAAAAAAAAAAAGACTAAGCAAATGAGTATCTTAGATAGGGAAGCAGCATCCTATCTCCCACGGAAGATGTAACAGTCAGGCCCTACTCTTCTCATCCAGGTTACTTCTACCTACCACAGAAATTAATACGGTTAATTGGATTACAAGAAGCAGAACTAAATAAAATGCACCAAAAAGTTTACAGTTATTATTACTAATTATTATTGTTATTATTATTTATAGCCGCCCACTCTAGAAGACTCTGAGCGACTTACAATATCTAACAAATAATTTAAAAAACAATTAAAAAGACATAAAACAAGAGAAAGCAATCTGGACAAAAACAACCATACCCATAAAAATAATAAAGACCCAATAAATAACAACACAATGGAGGTTGCTAAGGTGCACTACCCCCAGGCCTGGGAACAGAGCCAGTTCTTAAGGGCCTTTGAGAACCCCAGAAAAGTGGGCACCTTCTGTCTCTCTGGGGGATGCTGTTCTAGAGGGCAGGGGCTATAGCAGGGCACGCTTCCTCGATCACATATGATAATGTTTAATGGAGGGGACTTGGAGCACATCCACTATGGCTGACCATGCTGGGCAGGCAGAAACAACTGGAGACAGGTGGTCCCTCAGACAGCCAGGCCCTATGCCATTAGTGGCATGGGATCAGGAAAATGTACTCCTGCCATTAGAAATATGCTGAACCATACAAAATACATACCCCTGTTTTTATATGGCCATATGAACTCAGTCTTTGGTGCAGGAAAAAGTAAAGTCAGGCAAAGAATGCAAGACATTGCTAATATAGGATGTTCCTCCTATATTAGGGGGAAAATGTTGATGAAGATAAGGCCATTTAGCTGAGCAGGTTATTAGGAGCAGATCTGCTCCTATCTGCTCCTTTTCCCTTTCTCTTCCCTTTTGTGATTTAAAACAGGAAAAATTTGCAAATTCCAACAGAAATGAACTCTTCCCAGGCAAAGCAAAACTTAGTTACTGAACATGGAGAGTCTCTTTAACAGGACTGAAACAGGACTGTGCAACAGAGAAGATGATGTCCTATTTCCTCAGCTATTTCAGGAACTGCATGAAATCAGGGCCAGTGCATTAACAAGCATCTTCCTCCTATATCTAACTCTTCTTTTTTTTTTTAAGTCCCCATTTTCACAGCCTTAGCTATTAATACTGTTGCACACAGCCAAGGGGCACTCTCTGGATCCTAATGTGCTAACATGAAGGAAATCAGTCTTAATCCTCAGAGGACCATATCATTGGAACAGGTATCATAAGCTGTTGTGCCATGCTCTGTAAGGTTCGTCCAAAATGATGCTATCCTGGGCTTTGAGTGACCCAGGTGGAAAAGTGCATTTCCATACAGTGCATGACAATCATCTTTGAGAAATCAAATGCACCAGAGAGATTGAAAGCTGGAGGCCAAACGGAAGTGCTCTGCTCCTTCTGAAGTATGATTCTAAGGGCAGATTTGACTTACTGCTCATTCTCTTTTATACATTCAAAGGCCAGAGTAAAGCAAAGCAAAGCTGAATTTATTAAATCTTTAACTCAATACAAGAGGATTTTTTTTTCTTTAAGTGTGACTGATTATATTTACAGAACAACTGAAGGGAATTTGTATGTCCAGAGGAAGGTCTGACAGGGTTAAATATACACAGAAACGTAGATCATTCTGAATTGTAAACAAGCTCTCAATTAGTTCTTTCTGATACTCCAAATTCATGCAACGTAGACTCAAATCTTACTGCTCATGAGAATTCAAAGAAATTTAAATACTGGAGAATTGCATGAATAATTCTGCAAAGGTATATTTTCAAATGTGTTGGATAGTGCCCATAGCCAGTAAAATTGGGGGGGGGGGGAAGATTCAGAGAGCCAGTGATATCAAAAGTGGCTTGATGAACCTGAATAACATAGCAGAAAAAACAACATTGGGAAACAATATTAGTACAGTGATGTTATGTAATGATTTTTACAAATGTAATGTTTTCCATTTAGCATATGTTCTGAATGGCATTAAATATGCCAACTCTGGCTGTTACTCCAAAAGAGATTTCTTTCCATATATGTGTTTGAAATAAAACGAAGAAAAAAGAGTGCCGATATCTATGGTCCCACCAGAAGTTGCTGAACTAAAATTCCTAGATGAGGCTGCCAGCTTGCCCAGTGGTAAAAGTATATGCAAAACAACATCTGGAAAGCCACAGGATCACCATTCTTGAAGGAAAATTCATTGAGGAGGGCTTTACATCTCATTACTCTGCTTAAATATCATGTTGAAAAGTTCACAAATACACACTGTTGGATGGATGGATGGATGGAAGAAAGGAATTATCTGAGTTAAAGTCCCAAGTTATTGGTATTTATTACATATTGAAGTCTATTAGGAACTTTCATGTTAGCCAGCTGTAACTGTTTACACGTGAGTTGTTCCTGCTTACAAGGAATGCGGTATTCTGGAAAAGAAAGCCATATTCCTCCAAACTAATATTTGGCAACATACTTTGAGGCCTCCCCAACATCTCAAATGCCCTTTAATGGGTGTTTACAGAACCCTCTGGTGGTCCACCCACTCCTTGGCAGAAGAAGACAACAAACAAATGGAACCTTGGCTTGTCAATGGATTCCACAATACTTTAAATGCCTTTATTATATCAGAAACCAAATAATTAATTTGTTGTTTATTCATTCAGTCGCTTCCGACTCTTCGTGACTTCATGGACCAGCCCATGCCAGAGCTTCCTGTCGGCTGTCGCCATCCCCAGCTCCCCCAAGGTCGAGTCCGTCACCTCCAGAATATCATCCATCCATCTTGCCCTTGGTCGGCCCCTCTTCCTTTTGCCTTCCACTTTCCCTAGCATCAGCTTCTTCTCCAGGGTATCCTGTCTTCTCATTATGTGGCCAAAGTACTTCAGTTTTGCCTTTAATATCATTCCCTCAAGTGAGCAGTCTGGCTTTATTTCCTGGAGTATGGACTGGTCTGATCTATTAATATATATATATATATATATATATATATATATATTAATATATATATTAATTATTATATATTAATTATTATATATTATATATTATATATTATTATTATTATATATTATAATAATTAATATTGCCCATTAATTACATGACCTCAGTTACTCTGAAGGGGCTATGTGACCCTTTCTTAAGCTGTGCCCTTAAACACGAAGGGTATTCAAACTACTTGAAGGGCATGGGCAATTGGAAGCTCATGCTTTTTTAGGTTACCAATGGAAAACCTTGACTAGTGTGGCCATTCATTTTTTTCATTAGGTGCCCTGAACACCTGGGGTGGCATCGCTGACACTAAACATATGCCTGCAGACAAGTCTATTTTCAGGGGATGCTCTTCCCCATGTTTTCCAAAGGAAAGCATAGTGACGTGATAATGATAGTGATCAATGATATACTATGTAACGGAAAGGTTTTCATTATTATGCCTGTGGGTAAGCATGTGTTTTATTTAGCATGTTCATCTGACAGAGAAATAAAAGTCAGCAGTGATGGCTGTCAGAGCCTAGACCAGAGCTTTCCAGACTGTGTGTGGCGACAGAAAAGTGTGTCGCCACACACAGTCTGGTGTGTCGCCACACAACCCGGAAGTGCTGATCATCATCAGCGCTTCAGGGTTTTCCCGCGGCGACACACCAACGGTGGCGCGCAAAAACCCGAAAGCGGCATCAGCGCTTCCGGGTTTTTGCGTGCTGCCGCAACAGCAGCACTTCCGGGTTTTCCCGCGGCGACACACCAACGGCAGTTGGTGTGTCGCCGCGGGAAAACTTTGGAAAGCCCTGGCCTAGACTATGACTCATCATATTGCAAAGTGGACATTAGACAATGCAGTTGACAAGATCTGGATTCAACGATCACCGGATTCCCTTGGCATGGATGCTGAGGTGCGTGATCCTGGGCAGCAGAGCAGCCTCTGTGAGGTTAACTTAGACCTCTCCTCCCCACAGGCTCTCTTGTACACCTCCATAGCCCCTGTGGGGGGGGGAGCAGTTTGGGGAGGGGAGGGGGAGCGAGAGGCAGGCTCGCTTCTTACCACCATGGCAAAAGAAATGCTGCGTCAGCATTCCCAATCTGTCGAGGGACTGCATGTCAACACTATGGCACAACTCGGGGAAGCTGCCACCATAAAATATTCTAAGAGGCAGAGTGGAGTAGAATAAAATAAAAATGTCTTTTTCTGTGATATCTCAGAGTAATTCAGGATTTATGGCACCTTAACCTTTAGAATCCAAAATATTAAGCTATGTTTCTTAGAGATAATAACTCGGTTGTCCCTCACTTATGTGTCTTAGATAAAAGCTTACCGCTTCAGAATCCATGAATGCTCAAATACCCTTGCGGGCCTTTAGTAGTAAATCTTATGGAATAGCTTATGGCCAACGTAATGGCCCACCGTAGCCTGCGAATATCATGAATTCTAATAATACTTACATCAGTAGAAACATGAAGTAATGTCTCCATTGTAATTAAATGATGTATTTAGAGCAGAGCACTAAATGGTCCCCTAGTGTGTTGGTGATATATTCTAATAGTCTTCTCTTTACAGCCCCACACGGTAATATTCATGCTTTATTCTGGAGGGTTTTGCTTCTTACTGAACATTTGAATTGCAACATTAAGTGGTAAAGTGGATTACAGCAGGTCTGCATGAATATGGATTCTGATCAAGGAACTAAGTGCTTGAAAAAATAAATGGTTACTATTGAAGTAGAATGATTGGCAAAATAGTTCTATTCAAAGGAACATCAGAAGCCTTTCCATCTTTTTTTACAGGGGAGAAAAAACACACAGAGAGAGACACAGTATAGCTCTGATTTGCGGCAATTAGAAAGCCTCACAGGAAGAGCACCTGGGCTGAATTCAGCTTAAATCATTTCCACTGGAAGACATAAAATTAAATTTGGGCTATTTGAGGCATACATTCATTTGGATACTAATCACATTACTACCTTACTTTCGATGTAATTCCAACAAGATTCCAGCCAGTGTGCCTGTCACGTCAGTGGACTGCTGCCGACAATGTGTTTCATATTTATAAAGAGAGGGTCTGCTGCTTTGAGAGGGAGAGAGTAGAGATCTTTTTTTCCCCCATCCTGATTGGGACCCAACAGAAATGTCCAGCTATGTATTTCACCTCTTTATTTTCCCAGTAAATCAGGTAATTTCATATCAGCTGGAGGCATTGATGGCCAGAAGCACAGTTGAAGGCATTTCATTCCATTCAGTCCTGGTCAAGCGTAGGGCTGTGCATGTAAAACTATAGGCAGCATTTCATCACGAGGGAATCTTATGCATTTATTTAGAAGCCATCAATTGGTATCAGGATATGTTCCTCTTTTCCTTAGGAGAGATAAATTCCAGAGCAAATGAAGTTACCCTCCTCAATTAAAAATAACATTACTTGCTTTTGTTCCCATGCCTCCGCTTCCTCCAGTAATTGCTCATGAAATGAAGATGATTGTGTTTGGTTTGGTTTGGTTTGGCTTGGTTTGGTTTCTCCAGCAGCACATGCACTAAATAACTGAGAGGGTTTTTTATTGGAACTTCCATCAAAATATATTCTCCAATGAATTTAGGCTGGAGACATGGAGCATCATCAAAACCCTGCTCGTTAGTCATGATCTTCTGCCTGCATTTCACTCTTCCAGAGATTTCCCTCATTACAAGAAATGCTGACAGCCTCCTAACACGATAGGTTTGTTGGCACGTGGCTCTCACATGGCAACTAGTCAGCAGGATGACTGTTTTCACGCTCCAAGGTTTACAGATGAGGATTGTTTAAGTACAGAGATCCATGGAAGGTCATGGATTTGGGCTATATGCATCTACCAGGGTTACTCAGTTATACAGCAGAAAAATATGCCTGGATCCACAAGCCATTTCCAGCTGGCTCTATTAGAATCTTCCTCAGACGGCATGTTAATAAGGCTTTTCTCTCCTGTGGATTTTGTTGTGTCTCAACTCCAAAGGGCCAAAATAACAACCACAACAAAAGACCCTCCGCACCCACTGAGCAAAATGGATAATCCAGCCAGGCCAAGGATGACTGTTACATGACCTCACCAATCAGCTACCCAAAGGCTGCCTTTATCACTTATTGGAAATTTATTAACCTTCACACGAAAACAACAAACTTGATTTCCCATAAGCACAGAGATTCCGCTTATGGGAATCTTACAGAGACTCACTTGCTCCCACTCCATCAGCCGTGAGTTCATTTCTAAGGCTGAAGGTTTTCATGAGGATATGAAAGGCTTTGGGTTCTTAAAATGGAATTTGCAGGGACAGGATGTGAAGGTAAAAAAAAAAAAAAAGGAAAGTAAAACCTGGTTCTCAGTAGTAATCTTTTGCAGAAATCCCCATACACGTATCAAGATAAAATTTGCATGGCGAGGTCAGAATTTTTTAATCTCAGAAGGAGCCTCATGGAGATTGGGCAGGGAGGTAGAAAAAGGGATCCAAGAGGGGTGTGCAAAATGTTTCAAGTTCAAAACGGTCTGTGCTCAAAGTGCTCAGTTTTGAGGGCAGAGCAGCTTTCTCCGACCATCCTGGAGGTGTTTCAAGTTCAAAACCAAGGACTTGAGTTCAAAACATAACTTTGGAGCTCAAAACAAGGCCTTTTCAAGCTCAAAATACTTCCAGAATAGTTAGAACCACCTGACTTGAGCCCAAAATGACTTTGAGCTCAAAACAGCTGATTTAAACAAGTGTTTCAAATTTAAAATATTTGCATAAATGTAAGATCTGGCTTTAGAGATTTTAACCTCCCAGAGGCAGCCTAAAGAATCCTAGGCCTCTCCCCCCCCCCCTTACTGTGCACTATTATTTTTAAATACATTTGCTATACAGTAAGTACTTGATTTTTTAGTCCTAATCTGCACTGGTCTCAGACTTTTCTGTTAGAAATTCTCTCATGAATAGTTTTAATGCTTCCTCCCCGAAAAAACCCCAAACAGAAACAAAAACAAACTAAAGGGGAAGGGGGAGGTTTTTGTGAGGTGCAAAAATGTGTGTCAAAGTTAGCACACCTACGTACAGGTGCAGAAATTAGCTCAGTTCAATATAGAATCTGTTTTGGTGCAGGCAGGGAAACTTTGCAAATTGTGTTCGGCCTATTATCACTTGCTGGAATGTAATCATTATGTATGTGGGGGGGGGGGAGCTGTGTTGCTGTTTTGATGACAACATCCAATCTTTACCCATTATAATTCCTATATGTTGACAACTACAGTTCTTACATTCCTTACTATCACAAAAATAATACTGAAGGATGGAGTGAAAGGGAAATGTCACTTTCCCTGTATTATATTTTGTGAAGGATGTGTCTCTCCCCATTCCCAAGCAGAGCTTTCTTGGGGTACAATTTCTTGAACTATCAAAATCATTGAATCTGTGCCATAGTTAGCATTCAAAAGATTATTTGCTTGTTTAAGCCCCAAGAGGCTTGTGGCAGACACTCCAGGTGTTCCCCCTGTGCAATCTGGCTTCTCATTCATTCATTCATTCATTCATTCATTCATTCATTCATTCAAATGGTGTTTGCTCTGTAAAAAGTTCCTGGGCTGTAATACAGTAATTGATTTCCAAAGTCTTGCAGCCTTCTGGTGACTGTTTCCACAACACTATTCAACACGGTGTTGTACCACTGAGGATTCCCTAAACAGTATGCACCAGTAAAGCTTTTGTTTTTTAAAATTTGTTAATGACATCGTTATCTCAGGATTTGCAAATCTCACTTAGCTTGAATGTAGAACAGGGGATAATTTCATAAGAAAAGAAACAGAGGAGACAGGTAGAGAATCTTGCCTGTGTCCATTAACAGAAAAGTGTCAATCTGAAAAGGATGGAGCAGCTAACAGCCAAATCTGAAAAAGCCATTTTTGTTGTTCAGTCGTGTCTGACTCTTCGTGACCTCATGGACCATAGCACGCCAGGCCTTCCTGTCCTCCACTGTCACCCGGAGTTTACTCAAATTCATGTTCATTACATTGGTGATGCTATCTAACCATCTCATCCTCTGCCGTCCCCTCCTCCTTTTGCCTTCAGTCTTTCCCAGCATCAGGGTCTTTTCCAGTGAGTCCTCTCTTCGCATTAGGTGGCCAAAGTATTTCAGCTTCAGCTTCAGCATCTGTCCTTCCAATGAGCAGTCAGGGTTGATTTCCTTTAGGATTGACTGGTTTGACCTCCTTGCAGTCCAAGGGACTCTCAAGAGTCTTCTCCAGCACCACAGTTCGAAAGCATCAATTCTTCGGCCATAAATAAAAAATAAAATAAAATAAAATAGAAAAAGCCATAAATAAGGTTTAAAGTATATATTTTAAAACTAAAATGAATCTAGGAAAGAAGGAAGGCAGGTCCTATGCTACTGTGAAGTCTAACAATGTTATACTACCTTGTTATATTGCTGGATAGTATGTGTGCATACACATAATCTGTGTGTGTGTGTGTGTGTGTGTGTGTGTGTGTGTGTGTGTGTGTGTGTATGAGAGCCTGTTTGGGGTATTGGTTAGGACATCAGGCTAGAAACCGGGAGACCGCGAGTTCTAGTCCCGCCTTAGGCACAAAGCCAGCTGGGTGACCTTGGGCCAGTCACTCTCTCTCAGCCCCAGGAAGGAGGCAATGGCAAACCACTTCTGAAAAACCTTGCCAAGAAAACTGCAGGGACTTTTCTAGGCAGTCTCCGAGAATTGGACACGATTGAACAAATTTTATACACACCCGGTAAATTGATTGGATACAGATTTCCTATGAGTAGACTCTACTTACAGGATCTTCTAACTGGTATAACAGAAGGAGGAAATGTTACTGTTGGAAGGGATCACACCAGAACTTTGAACATTGATAAGTGGATCATTCAAGGTGCCGACCTGAGTTAGGAGCTCCATGCTCACATTGCATAGGATGAAATTATGGCCATTTGTTCCAGATTTCTTCTGATACAGTATGCTGGGTACTGTATATGTAGAAATGTGTTGCACTCAAACTCCTTCCTCTTGCAGTATCCTATGCTCCCTGAAAAAGTAACTTCAGATATTACAGAATACACTGGAATAGTTTGGATGTTGTCATGAAGAGTAATGCTAGGAGATATATGGAAGGGGGAACCTGAGAAAACCACCTTTTTTCTCTCTCCTTTTCACAGTTCTCTACTATGAATGGCATGAACTTGCCTATTCTTAGTAGAGGCATTCTGGATCCTACCCATTGTATATACAAATAAACTGTTCATTACTACTATTAAGCACTGGCTGATTAAATCCAATAACAAGAAGTACTAACATACTGTAAATTACCACAAGCTACAAGCAGCAGCATAAGCAAACAATTATTTCTGATAAGGCCAACATCACCAGCTGCCCTTTATTTTGAAAACTGGGCTTTAATTTGATAGTACTGCAGTTTTAAACATACTCTGATATCAACATAGTTTCTTCCAGTGATTAAACTTCAGTTGTTACCGTGTGTTGTTACTAATAGCTCAAGGATCTCCCAAGTTGTTTCACTCAAAACAAAAGAAAAGGAAAAAAAACAAAGACCCAACTTTAGATTTCATTATAAAAACGAGAAGAAAATGTATTATATTTCACAGATTCACACACAGAGAGAAATAAAAGGAAAAGATGGCCTTTTGAAGAAAAATAAGAAACAATGTGAAGCAAAATAAAGGCTAAAGGTGTTACAGTAGGTTAGTTATGACTGAATCTCCTATTATTTTTAATAGTTTAAGACCAACCAAATATAAGGAACAAAATGCAGGTTTCAATTGGATCCCTGCATACCTTGTTCCCTGGGGAAATGTCAACTCAAGGCAAGTAGCCGCAGCACTTGGGAATTTAAGCTAGGCATGTCCGCACAGGAGGACAAAAAAGAGAGGCAGAGGCATGTGAGAAAGCAGCCGGGCTTCAGACATTCCCTGTGCAGCTGCAGTTCTCTTCAGACTCCTTCACCCTATGGAAGCTATGAGAGAAGCAGGAGTTTCTCCCTCACTGCACTCACATTATGGAATTCTTTGCCCCATGAAGGTCATCTGCCCCCTTCCCCATCCTCTTCCGCAGTGCAATAAAACCTTGGGCAGGCCATAATAGTCTTGTGTCTGATGCCTCAGATTAATCTCTTGAATGCCTCGGTTAAATTTATTATTATATTTGGGGATAAAAATTGTTGCCTTTTTATGGGATTTTTTTTTAAGTTGCTAGATTTTATTATTGGTCTTCAACTACTGTAAGCTGCCCTAAGTGCTGCTCTTTGAAAGAAAGAAAGAAACCTTGCTCCATCTGAAATAATATTATCAATATTTCTGAAATGATACCATAGCTCTTCCTGGAGCTTTTCCCAACATGACCTCCTTCCCTCTGTGCTGATTTGATTTGATGGAACATCCTCCATGAAGTTCCTAAAAAGCTTGCTAACTGCTTTGTAACTTTTAGCCAAAAACAACGCCATTTAAATACTTAAAGAAAAACACAGCCGTATATATTACTCTCAGCTGCAGAGACCAGAGATGAAATCATGGTTTATGATAGGTGGCCTTTTGGTGTTCTTGGGCTGCATTTTGGTGGGGCTGTTCCAGGCTGTCACCTCACTTGGAAGGGCAAAATGGGCAGAGCACATATCTGGATGGGGCTGGGTTTTTGGGGTGGAGTTCTGAGGAAGGCTTTCATTTTTTAAATACAATGGCAGGAAACTACTGTCAATGTTCAGGAACAGTGGTCAGGGAGGGCTCCAAGGGCCAAAGAAAAACTCAGGATTATAAGTATTAGGAAAATGTGATCTAACAATCTCTGAAAGTATTGCATTAGAAGCCTGTGTCTTGCCAAGATGCTGCTGCATTACTATTCCAGCATCCCTCACCATGCAGGCCAGGCTGACCAGGGCTCCTGGGAACTGTAGTTCAGCAACACCTGGAGGACCACAGCTTGTCCATCCATAAATGATGACATAAAAGAGAACAGGAGCAATTAAACAACACAATAGACCCTAATCAAGGAACTATTAACTCAGTCAATCAACCAAGCAGCAAACAACAACCCAATCAAGGAACTACCAAGGAGAGAACAACACCCCCACCAACACAGGCAGGACAAGCCAGGGTATATAAACAGAGAACAAGTTCCACTCCCTTTTCACACTGAAGATGTTGCCTAGCCTGGCAATGAAACGTCTGCAAGAAAACAACAAGGCTCAGAGAGCACCATGGACTCCACAGAACAGGGAAGAGGAACTTTCTTGATACAGGTACCAGATCAGGGTTGCAAAAACCTGTAGGTGGCAGCACATATATCGTCAAGCCCTATATAGTTGGCAAGACCAAGAAGGGAAGGATGACAGAGATTTCAGTAAGATATCTTTAATGCTACTCTGGGGGAAATACAGAATCTTAGAAACTCAAACAAGAATTTCCCAGCCTCAATTATAGCAAGTTAATTAAAATGCTTTTTCCCAGATGTCTCCATACCTGGGCTGAATTTCCATTTGTGAGATAATCTGTCAACTGAGTCATCTTTTACTTTCCCAGCCTTCCCTCAATCTTTCACAGATATACAAAAAACATTAACTCTTTACTCCCATCTATTGATTGTCTGGATTTTTACAGCAATATCTAGGAGCCTTGCTTTTATGGTCCTCACATGTGGACCAGACCTTTTTACTTCAAAGCTTCACAGATAGATTCCAAGTGCATATAAAGCCATTCTCCCCTCTGTTTCTTTTAATCTTATCAAAGAAGAAGTTGTGCCATTCCTAGATTATTGCACCACTGATAATCTTGGTCTGCTGTTACCCGCTATGATACCACATCAGTTCCAGCTTGTTACGAACAAATTAATAGCCAGTTCACTATTTTCTCATCTTCCAAGTTTTAATATCTCCTAGTTGTGTTGCTACTGCCTTTGTTATCACAATGATTTTTTGCAAGATTTCTTGCTATGAGCCCATTAAGTCTCTTCTGTCAGGAATTTGGCTTTCCTTTCAAGCAAAAAGCTACAGTTGTAATCAAAATTATTCAGCCCCCATTGCAAATCAGGTTTATTGTCAAAATTTACAGACTTTCAGCTGTTTGCAATGAACAAATCAAACAAAAGCAATTGAAATAGCTCAACACAACGAATGCTTCAAGTGGTTTCCCCAAATTCAACTGAAAATGCAACTTATAATGACTTCTCCAGTCTCAAAATTATTCAACCCCCTGAATAGAATCCATCACAACAGCACACATACTGTAAAAGGTAAAGGTTCCCCCCACACATTTGTGCAGTCATGTCCAACTATAGGGGCCGGTGCTCATCTCCATTTGTTAGCCGAAGAGCCAGCGTTGTCCGAAGACGCTTCCACGGTCATGTGGCCAGCATGACGTGCAGAACGCTGTTACCTTCCCACTGAAGTGGTACCTATTTATCTACTTGCATTTGCATGCTTTTGAACACATACTGTACAGTATGCAAAACAGGTGTTGTCTCAAGCACACATTATACAAAGATAGCAAAGGCACTGAATGTTCCTAGAGGCACCGTTGGAAGCATAGTTTGCATGTTCAAAGTTAAAGGAACAGTGGTTACACTACCTGGACGGGGAAGAAAAAGGAAGCTGTCAATGGCTGCAACCAGATTTCTGGGAAGGCAGGTTGAGAGAAACCCTCAAGTGACTGCAAAAGACCTGCAGCAAGACTTGGTGGCAACAGGCACTGAGGTTTCAGTGAGCACAGTAAGGCGCATACTAAACACAGAAGGTTTCCATGACAGAACTCCAAGACGTACACCACTACTGACCCAAAAGCACAAGACAAGTCGGCTCCAATATGCTCACAATCATATAAATAAGCCACAGAAGTTTAGGGATTCTGTTCTGTGGAGCGATGAAACAAAACTGGAACTTTTTGGCCCGATGGATCAGCGGTACAGTATGTCTGGAGGAAGAAGAATGAAGCATATGCTGAAAAGAACACTCTGCCTACAGTTAAGCATGGTGGTGGCTCGGTGATGTTCGGGCTGCTTTGCATCCTCTGGCACTGGAAACCTGCAGCATGTGGAAGGCAAGATGGATTCATTGAAGTATCAGGAAATCCTAGGAGAAAATGTCATGCCATCTGTAAGGAAGCTGAAGCTTGGGCATCATTGGACCTTCCAACAGGACAATGATCCCAAGCATATCTCAAATTCCACTAAGGCTTGGATGCAGAAGAAGTCCTGGAAGATTCTACAGTGGCCATCACGGTCACCTGACTTGAATCCCATAGAAAATCTCTGGTGGGATTTGAAGAAGGCGGTTGCAGCACACAAACCCAAGAATATTACTGAACTGGAGGCCATTGCTCATGAGGAATGGGCTAAGATTTCTCAGGAACGCTGCCAGAAGCTGGTGTCTGGCTATGCATCTCGTTTGCAGCAGGTCATGACAGCAAAAGGGTGCTCTACTAAGCACTGAAGATGCTGGCCATGAAGAGGTTGAATAATTTTGAGACTGGAGAAGTCATTATACCTTGCATTTTCAGTTGAATTTGGGGAAACCACTTGAAGCATTTGTTGTGTTGAGCTATTTCAATTGCTTTTGTTTGATTTGTTCATTGCAAACAGCTGAAAGTCTGTAAATTTTGACAATAAACCTGAATAATTTTGATTACAACTGTATTTTGTTCCAAGAGAGAAGTTGATGCTGTCCTCATGAAGTCTTACGCAGATGTTCATTCAACGGAGATGCTACAAGTGTGAATAATTTGCATCATGGTTATCAGCAATGCCCATGACTTCCATGGGTCCAAGAGCTGAATACAAACATGCTCCCTCTGTTCCTTTCATTAGTGCGCAACATGACTTACACATTTGGAACCTTCTGAGCTGGGCGACAGTGCCCATGTGATGCGGCAGGCCAAGAATTTCATGCCTCCCTAGAATGCCCTTTTGCAGAATAGGCACGAAGTCTCCAAGTTGGCCATGGGAGAGAATTAGCAACCCATCTATGGAGAGGAAAGAAAGCTTTCCATTAGCGTCCAAACCACTTCTGGTCCAACCCTCTAAGTTTTATCACCATAGTCTCTTCGTGGTGGATGTCTTTGGGGGATGGAAAAATCCTAACATCTTTAAATGTTAAAGACCTTTAAAATTTTTAGTTTAGTTATAATTTAGATGGAGAAAGGAAAGAAGGGTGAACAGATGACTCCAATCGCTTTTGGCGGGGGGAGGGGGGAGAATCATTGCAAATAATGGCCCACTGTCCTGTAACTCTCTGGAGCTGCACAAAGTCTTGCTATCTCCCTGTGGGAAGTAGCTATTACCTTCAATCTCTCTGATCTGAAGCAATCCTTGCTACATGCATAGCTCATTCTGAGTGATGAGACCCACAGTTTGCTGAGTCTAAAACCAAATGATCTTTCACAAGCAAAATTCAAACTTGAAATAGGATTGCTTGGCCATTGATTCCTAGTCTGTTTTTCCCCCACGTACTTTATACATTCCCAAATAAGAGTCAGGCTAGCTACAGATGGTGTTGGTGTGTAATGAGAAGGGCTCAGAAGCCGCTCAGCTTCCCAGGGGAGTCTTCTGTAATGGAACTAACTATGTACTGTCCACCTTATAAACTAGATTTGATTTTGGACTGTTTGCCCAAGTGTGTTTGTTTATTGCTTAGCACTGGAGGGCTTCTATTAGCTGTAGGCTGATTGAACATAGGCTGCAGCTTTAGAAGGCACAGAACATTTTCTTCCTCCTGAATGCTGATAAAATCCTTTTAGTTTATAGACAGGAAAGCAATGCCTTTCTCCAGACAAGTTGCGTTTTGCAGGCAAGGAATGAGACACATTAGTGATGAGATTTCACTTATCAAAATTAAACCTCTTTCGATGCACACCAGAGCTAAGGAGATAATTCCTCAGAGCAAGAAGACAGACATTTTGAGTGCTGGTGGATGCAACTGCAAGCTATCCGTTTTGCCGTGAAAACATATGAGTCAGAATGAACTGATTACCCCTCTTCAGACATTCTCCCAAACACACGGAAGAAAGGGTGTGGAAGATCACGTCCACGCACGCTAGAGAGTGAGGAGTCCAAAACTGCAATCTGAACTTCATGGCTGAATCTGAATTAAACCTAATACTAGGCTGCAAGAGAACCTGTATGGTGGTTTAGGTGCCAGACTAGAAACCAAGAGACTGCGAGTTCTGGTCCCAACCTTAGGCATGAAGCCAGTTGAGTGACTTTGGGCCTGCCTCCCTTTCTTAGCCCTAGGAAGAAGGAACTGACAAATAACTTTGGGACATTTGCCAAGAAAACTGCAGGGAGCCAAGAATCCAAACTGACTTGAAGGCACACATGTCTATTTTCTATGCTGCAATCCGTCCTCAAATTTCCTATACATTTTCTTCTGCTACAAAAGAGGCTACTGGTTTTCTGCCTCATTCCCAGGATGCTTTAGAATTACTTTTGCCTGTCTTTCGGTCATTCTTGTTGAGGATTCGTTATCACTGGAAGGTGCTGGTGTTGTTGTTTTTTTCTGTTACACATCTCTCCATATCTTAGTAGCATCACTTTCATGGAAAATAATGGATTGGGATTTAACTGAGCTGTATGAAGCCATAGTGGTAAGACAATCTGAGCTGTGAAAGGCAAGACTTTCCTTCTCTGTCTCTCTCCCTTGCCACATCATAACTAAGTATTCCACTTCCCACCTATAAGTATTTCCCAAAATGTTCTTCTGTTTGGGGGAAGAAGGTTGTTTGCTTTTTTAACTGTGTTAAGCCCATTTTAGGGCTTATTTAAATCAATTTCAAACCAATTGCTGTCAATTCTCAGCAATCACAGCATCCATAGAAATCAAGTAAAAACTGCAATGACAAAAAAAGGAAGAAATGGGTGTGGCAATATAAGTTACATTGTTTGTGTTGTGATGTCACAATTCACATTTTATCACTGAGTATCCACATTCAACGAACTAGCGAAAAAGCACTCTGAGGGTGCAAAAACTGTGACTCACACGCAGGCTGGGATTACAGGTTGCCCAACCCAGCATTAAAAAGACCACATGCTTCCTGTTCCTCATGGCACTTAATTCCTTTTCTTATCACAAAGCCCGGAAACATCATAGAGAAAATAACTGCAATAATATTTTGCTGATACTAATTCAGAATCTCTCCTTTCCTCTCTCCTACCAACCAGGAAGGGAGAGGAGATGCACATAGAACAGATTAATGCCAGAGTAAGGCATCCCACGAGGGACAGGCTGGAGAGAAAACACTGAAGTCTGAGGCAAAAGAAAAGATGGCACTAGGATCACTCTACACTTAGAGGCTGACTGGATTTAGAATGCCAGGTTTGGAACAAGCTAAGACCTTAAAGAAAACTAGTTTGGTGTGGTGGTTAAGACACCAGGCTAGAAATCGGTTCTAGTCCTGCCTTGGGCACGAAGCCAGCTGGCTCACCTTGGGCCAGTCCCTCTCTCTCAGCCCTAGGAAGAAGAAGGCAAGGGCAAATGACTTCTAAAAAACCTTGCTAAGAAAACTTCATGGACTACTCCAGGCAGTCACCAGGAGTCAAGAATTATTGGAAGGAAGGAAGGAAGGAAGGAAGGAAGGAAGGAAGGAAGGAAGGAAGGAAGGAAGGAAGGAAGGAAGGGACACTCTTGAAGCAACTTCAGACTGTGGTTTCAGTCCTGTCTTGTTTATTTACAGATTTATATTGTGCTCACTCCCAATGGCTCTGGACAGCTTACCAAAATATAATAGCTAATACATTTATCAAAGCCACCACCATAAAATCCATAAAGCTCTAAAACACTGAAAAACCTGGGTGAAAACATTTTGAATTTGCTAAGCATAGTTATGCTTTTGGGGAACTAGGACTATTCAGGCTTTTCAGAGTCCGGTGAGAAAAAAGGAGGGAAGAGGATGTACATCCATACTGAATGTACATAAGAGATATGCAGCCATACTGAATGAAGCAAAATTTGTCTCTCAAAGCTTCATTGGGATATATGGTACATCCATTCTACAGAGCAGATTTTTAGCTGGATGTGGGAATGTAGTTCAAGAAAGAAAGAAAAATGTTTTGACTCCAGTGGGCCATTGACAAAACTCCAGAACAAGAAGAAGATGGGGAAAAATTATAAACTTGCTTGATCACTGCAACAGAATGAGAAGGGAGATTATACATACAGTAGGGCTTGTGCAAGTGCTCAAAGAAGCTAACAAGGAGTCTAGCTTGAAAGAAAGCATGCTCCAAACACAGATGCATGTTTAAAATGTCAATGAGAAAATTAAAAAGAAAAAGGGCATGTCCATTAAAAAAGAAAGAAGGCTTAAGAATAAGAGTTTTAAGAATGTCTATTTCTAAGCATTAATATGAATTGATGCATTCTTCTCTGCTGCAGATATTTATCTGTTTAGGTTGCAAATGAATGCGATTATTTTTGATGTGTGACAGTTCTTCGTAAAAGGGAAGATTCTTTTCCAAAGAAGCTTACAGTTTTGAAAGTCTACAGTCACAGACTTCCCTGAGTTCAAAACTTCTCAGAGAAGTTGGGCAGAGATTCATGTTAGGAGGATCAGCAAATGCGGACAAATCTATTTTGATTAAGTCCTATTGCTAGCTGTGATTGCTTAAATACTCCCAATCTGATCCAAAATAGGAATCTCTACTTTCAGGAAGAATCTTAATTCTTTGACTAGGTTTAGTCCTGCCTGATTTGGAGTCCACATTCTTAGGATTCCCCCTACCCCCACCCTAGGAACTGTGGTAAGGAGACACACAATTTCCTTGGCAATAAATAAATAATCTATAATTTCCTTAAGTACACAGTAGGAAAATTAGAGAAAATATGTATGCAAGTAGCTTAGAAAACAGAAGCAGCAAGAAAAATTACAAACTTATAAGCACAACTACGTAATGTTAATGATTACTTGGCTAATGGAAAAACATCAGGGTATATTTAGAATACAGGATGGGTGTGGCCTGATTATAAAATATTTTGCTTGACATGACATTTTAAAAATATACTGAAATATTGGGGTAGTACCATACCCGCTTATTTTTAAAAAAATGTTTTATAAGCATTTATAAGCATTAGGCACAATACTGCCAAAATTAAAATACTTTTACATGATAAGCATTTCAATCGTAGAAGGAAATGTAATTCTAACTCCTCTGGTGTAAGAAATCTTTGCTAAAGAAAGTCCAAGGTTCACCTTCAAAGAGGATCAGGGAGTAAAGGAGGAGAAAAGAAATTTATCTGCCTGAGTCCCTGAAAAAACTACTGCTATTAGGGATAGATGTTGCTATAATTGTTCGTTAGATTTATATCCCACCTTTTCTCCAGGTGTTCAAGGTGCCTAATATAGAGATCTCCATTTTATCCATACAACCTCTAGGTAGGTTGGACTGAAAGGAAGAGGCAAACAGAGAGACACAGACAGATTGGTCAAAGACTCCCAGTGAATTTCCATGGCTAAGGGTAGACCTGAACCTGGGTCTTCCAATGCTAGTCCAATACTTTAGCCACTACACCATATTGTCAAACTAATCCATTACACAAGACTGATACTGTCTTAGATGGAAAAAGATAGCTTCTCATGCTCCTTTCTTGGATGGAAACAAGCAGTCTGTGAAGATTCTCCATAGTAATTGAATTGGCCACTGTGTTTCTCACAAATATGTGGTACAGCAGTTCATCACCAGCAAAAAAATACAGAGTGGCTAGGAACCAGTGTGGCATAGTCATTAAAGTGATAACAACAACAATAATGGATTATGCTACTTTATCAAGCCAAGGAAAGGAAACTCTCCAGACAGCATAGCAGTTGATGGGCCAAAGACGTTAACTGCATAGGATGTGCCCTGAATGGCTGCTGTGTGCTTAACAAAGAGGAGAGCCTTTAGAGTGTGTTGGGTTATGAAAGAAGGTTCCCACCCAATTCAAGGGATTCCAAGACTACAGTCACACTTACATAAGAGGAAAAGATGTAGATGTTATTGACGAACTCTTACCCTTTGAACAATGTATCTCATGGGTGAGCTCTAATGAAACATACATTTGGGTAGGATTTTATAAATATATTTACAAGGTATGATCACCATCTAAGACATCTGTAATGACCATTTATTACTTGTTAATAGCTTGTTCCCAATCACCCTGGAATCAACCTATTCCCCCACCCAGTGAAGGGATTTAGGTTGAGTGCCTGATGAACTTTTAATCTTAAAAGGTGCAGTCATTATCCCTACCAAATTTTCATTCATAGTGTCTTCCGTAGAACTCACTCTCACAACATAAGGCATTCAGAAAAACTCAGTAATTACAAAATTTCATCCAATAAAATTTGTTCACAACTTAACAGCCAAACCAGTAAGCAAATATTAATATGAAAAGCACACACAACAGCCATATGTATCTAAAACACTGCCCTGCAACTCAACAAATAGTGTACTGTATATATCCATAATTAAAATAAAACAGGCATTAACCTAGGAACTGTCAAGATTCGGAAGAGTAGGGTGGGATAGCCAAGCTCTACACTAACCCATTGATCAAAGAGAATATCTTTGATCAATGGGTTAGCGTAGAGGAAGGAAGGAAGGAAGGAAGGAAGGAAGGAAGGAAGGAAGGAAGGAAGGAAGGAAGGAAGGGATTCCAGAGTCATGAAGGCAGGTCCCTGAAGCACCAAATCTGGAGATTGTGTCCCTGGAGGGAGGAACAGAAAAAAGGCCCTGCTTGGAGGAAAGTAAGGAAGAAACAGGATTGTAAGGAGAAACAAAAGGAGGCAGATATTTGGGGACTGCATTAGGGAGTGAGGTTTAAATGCTCACTCACCATGAAGCTTCCTAGGTGTCTTTAGGCAAGTCATTATCTCTCAGCCCAACCTACCTCACAGGCTTGTTGTGGGCATAAAAGGAAAGGCATGTAACTGACAAAACACCAACAAAACACACTGAAATTGTGATGCTGAAATGGAGATTTCTAACTAAGGCAAGGAATGAACGCTGAGCAGATGAGGAACAAAAGAGGTATCCTCTCCCTCACATTTCACTTCAACCAGGAAGTCTCTATGTGGTCAATCTCTCAACCAGAAATGTGCCTGCCTTCCAAGACTCTTGTAAGGGTGAACACATTCAAAAGAACCCACGAACATCAAATATTCCTATTACCAAATGGTTTGGTTAAGTTCTTATTGATTGTTGGTCTGTTGACAATGTAACCTTTTTTTCAGAGGAGAATTTCAGCACAGCCCACTCTTGTAGGTGAAATTGGTTCTGAATGAGCCGAATGAAGAAATTTCCATTTTAAGGCCTTTTCTGCTTCACTTTGCCTTTTCTGGCACGTGTTTCTCAGTGTGTACAGACTACTTTGGGGACCTGGAGCAGTAAGTTACAAAGATGGAGCATGACAGTCACAATAGCACAAACTATTAGCTAGACCTCAACTCTATTACAGTTCTATGTTTGGCGACACAGAATCAAGAGTCTCAAGGATACAAGGTCGAAGGTAGCAAAACATTACATTAATCTGTTCTGTTTGTAGGCACAAGTGTATCCATCTCCGGGTGTAAGATTGCTCACTGTTTAATTATGAAACATCGAGAGCTAAGTATATAATTAATAAACTGTAGTCCTACATACACACACACACAGGGAAAAACAAAGAGATGATGAGGTATCATTTCATTTCACCTTATTTCCTATGTTTTATTAACCCAGTAGTTATTGGTGAGAAGTAGTCTGCTTCAATTGCTCATAATAGTACTAAATTACTTGAAGGCATCTTGGTAAATTGTTCCTCTTTCTTTGATTGTCCCTATGAAAGCAGTGTCAGAAAATCGATCTAAACAGCAAAATTAATATACCAATTCAATTCAAAGTAGTTAGCTTCAGTATTTGGTGAACACAAACCAATGCACTGAACTAACATTTGCAGTACTTTGAAATTTATATTAACCACAGGATTAAACAAAACAAAACGAAACAAAGATTATTAATTTACTGCAACATTATTTTTTGAGTATTATTTATTAGCAGCAGCAGAATTAAATTCTGAAGAGTGCTTTGAAATTTACATTAACCACAGGATTAAAAATACAAAACGAAACAAAACAAAAATTATTAATTTACTGCAACATTATTTTTTGAGTATTATTTATTAGCAGCAGCAGAATTAAATTCTGAAGAGTGCTTTTATAGAGCAACATATTGTATGTAATTGTAACATAATATATTTAGTGTAATTATATAATATTTAATGTAATTATAATAACAGAACAGCTTAAAATAATAGTGTAAAAGAACAGCAGTGGAGAGATAGAAATGCTCCTCTCGTTTTTCTGGATTTGCCACTTAGCCATTGGGAGTAGAATGGTATACAAATGTTAGTAACAAATGGGAAGGGAGGGAGGGAGGGAGGAAGGGAGGGGTCAAATTTACTGAACTGGTAACAGATAAAAGTAATGATAGAAAAATGGTTTAAAAATGGGCTGTGATAAATTTAACAGCTAGACTTCTTCTTGCAAGATGGAAATTAGGAAGAAATGTTGTTCACTGCTCTACCAGTATTTTTCTAGTCTCTTCTACTCGAAAGCCATGTCTTTGTTCTTTCTTGAGTTCAGCTCCAGGATCCATCTGAATTTTCCTCACATCATGGTTGGTGTGGAGGGCAGGGATGATTTTAAACTCCACAGCTACAGCATCTCATCTCCAATGTTCTAGACTTCCTACATTATATCACCAATCCATCCCTTTGGCCTCCAGTGCTCCAGAACTTCCCAGGGTTGTGAGACAGAGCTGCCCTTAACATTAGGAAGCGGTCCGAGGGCTGCAAAATGGGTGGGGATGCATTACACAAAAGGCTGAGTTGTTGTTTTTTGAGTTGTGACATTGTTTAGGGGTCTTTGTTTTGTTTTAACTCATGTGCCTATGTTAGGACTTATGTAGGAAAATGTGTTCTCAACTTTCTGCAGTTATGTTCAGAGTAGATTCCAACAGGGATAGGCAGCCCTGCGCCCACAAGCTGCCTATTCCTATTGTAGAGCACAGAAGATCAGGATTGGATGCTTTCTTCTGAGATCAGAAATCTCTTCCAAATTCAGAGTGAGTGTTTGGAGTTATGTAGTAGCATCTGGGATAGATCATCCTCGAGAAGGTCTATCTCTGCAGTCACTAAGAGTCGACACTGATTTGTGGCACATCATCATCATCATTTGGGATATAATATCCTTACTGGATCTGCTGCTGATTAAATATCCATAATCAGAAAGTGCTTATTAACATCTCTGGGTACCCCTGGAGAGAGATATCCTGTGGAATGCCCACTGCTGTCAGCCATTTCTACAAATGACCTGGAGGAGGAGGGCTGCTTCTCAAATCTGCTGCCGTCAAGAAGTTTTATGTCTGCAGCATTATCGTGATCTACTAAATAAGTAACACTATTTTTAAAAAAGGAATATGTTTGATCTATTTTTAATCAACTCATTCACAGAGCAGTTAGGTGGCAGTGGAGACAAGAAAAATCTTACTTCTAAAGAGCTAGGGTAGCCTTACGGGGGAAAAAGGTAATAGCAACCACCTATTATGATCTGGTTTATTACTAATGCACCAGATTGTCTAAACACTGGTGGCATGCTTTTGAGATTTTGTGGAAGTTACTGTCTCCTAGTCTCAATTTTTCAGGTACTTACTCCATTTTTCCATCTTATTGTTATGCTGTTCCTAAGCTTCAGATGGCAAGGTGAAAGACAAAGACAAAGTGGACGCAAGATCTGCATCATCCTTCTCATGGATATGAAGCAGTAGTCAACACTAGCGAATAACCAGCCCACCGAATTTGTGCCAGTCTTCCAGCTAAACCCTCTCTCTGGGTTCTTCAGGGAACAGTGCACCTGCTTGACCAGGTGCAACATGTATGACAGCATATCCAAACAAGGCATCCATTCACAGCTACTCAAAGGAGAACTGCATCAATACCAGCAAAAACAAGAAGCAAGTGTAGGAAGATGTAGCCATGATATATGGCTTCATCTATGTTGGGACCACTTCATTATTTCTATGTAAACCACAGTGGTTCATTCAACACCACCCCAGGGCTTTTCCGTGTTAGAAAGCCCGCAGGAAACATTTAAAAAAAAACCCCTTATTTCCACTTCGTCATATGTGAGTGTGCATAAATATCTCCCTTGCTGCTGGAAATCCTGTGCTTACAGATTGGCCAAGAGCTGTGGTCAAGACTTTATATCAGCAGCTGAAAAAGTGGAAGAGGCATTTGGGAAGTAAATCATTCGATTACTCATTCTGTAATCCCGCCCCCCCAACCCTAAAAATAATCTAAAATCATCATCTGAGGGCTGATTCCCACCATTTTCAGGGCTTTGGGAATTCCAAAGAACTGGAATCTCCAGTTCTCATTCCCACCCTTAAATTAAAAACAAAAACAAAAAAAACCTGCACTGCTGAAATTAAGCCATTCGCAATTGAACTTTGGAGATGTGATTTCAGGAAGCTGGGGGGCTGAAAATCACATGCTAGGAAACCACACGTGGCCTGTGAACCAGAGGCTGTCCTCCCTATTCTATAAAGTCCACGGTTTCCACCTATTGTTGGGCATACTTTATGTAGCATTTTATTCAAAAAGATTCCATGTCTTCCTCTGCTTAAATAGGTGGTGGGTTGTGCTGATTGCTCCAGAGGTTTGGGGTGCTGATTGGCCCTTAGTTTGGGTTGGGGGAGATACCAATTTCACTTTCTTTTCTGTGAGAGGGCTGCTACAGCATGCAGCCCTGTGAAGTGACCTGCTGCGGCAGCATTTGGAGGAGGGAGGAGGCAGAGATACTGGAACAGCAATAGCAGGAAACACAACAAAGAAATAAACTAAGGCTTAATTTGTCCGTTGAAGTTTAGTTTCTGATTTGGGATTTTCAGTTGCAAAGGATGCTTTTGCTTAGAATGAGTCCTTCACACATGCTTGCTATACTATGAGAGGTTTTTGCTTAAAAACAGGGTTTTTTTAACCCCAAATCTATCAAGTCAATAGCCCTCCAAAATGATGCATATCAATAGAGCAGTATGATTTTTTTAAGAAGTAAAGACAATAAACATAGCTTATTATTATTAGCTGAGAACCCTAAAGTTTGTGCTTTTGAGACTCTTGTTCCATGTAAGGTAAGAAGTATGTTTCCTTTCCCAGCCATGATAAAAATGTTTTGAAGTTGTAGAGAGACTTTGTCTTCTTCAGCACCATAACTCATTTTACACATGACTCTGTATTGTCAAACTCACACACACACACACACACACACACACACACACACACACACACACAAATGCACTGTATATAATTTGTACCTCACAATTCCTTTCTTTTTAATGAATATGATTAAACTCATATTTGAAAAAGAAGAAAAAAAGCAATTCTTGAACATTTCTTAGTTATCCTGATTTAAATCCTTTTAAAATGAGAAATCACAAACCTTGGACAAATACAGTTTGGTTTCAAGTTTATCTGATGGATGAGCAACAAAATAACTATTCAGAGGCTGGCTGTGAGGAAAAGGGAATCTTTATTACAGCCGGACACTGAACAAAATGCTTTCAGTCTTGTTGCTTAAACTGGATTTCAATAAGCGTAATAAGTGTGCAGGAGCACATGAAAACCTCATGTGGTATTTACATTATCTCACCATCGTTTTAAATGCAAGGGATTTTCAGACAAAAAAGCCTGCTAAAATTGGACGTTGAAAGGCCCTCTGAAAATGCGTTCACATGGTCCCTGCCTCCAGGCTCCCACCCCACCATCACACAAAGTTACTCTGTGTCCCTCTTTCTTCTCTGCTTACTACGGTGTTATTTTCTGAGAAGCGATTCATGGCAAAGAATTTCTGCTTCTGAGATCCCGGGCCTAGACTGATGCCACGGGCCTTTCCCCCACCCCAACAGCCTTTTGTTTTGCACCCAAAGAATTGCTCCATTCATTATCCCCGCAGATGCGTGGCCTGGAGGCCGAGAGAGTCAGTAAAAACAACGAGAAGCTGAGTTCTCCACCAGCCTAGGCTATCATTATCTACACAAGAGATGATGAGTTTGTAATGAAGTTGACGAGGCTTATTCAGACACTCGCAGATTGGCAAGAGGATAAAAAGTATCTTCAATTTTCATGTTGTCTGATGTTGAAGTTAGCTGTCATCCGGCACTAGATTAGTCACACTTTGAGGCTGGGCTTTGGAGAAGGGGTCAGAACAAAGCTACTGTACTGTGGTATTTCACAGTCAGAGGAACAGAAGCATAATAAATGTGCTCTGTAATTTAAATCAAGGAGCTGCTGTGGGAAACCGCTGCTTCTTTCACTTGAGGAATTAGTGCTATGCACTGGGCTGCTTGACACCGCATAACATATAAGAAGTCTGGACAACTTTGCTCTCAAAATTGGAATGAATACTGTGATTATATTCGATGAGACTCTCCTGAAACCAGCAGACAAAAAAGCTTCCTTCTTCACAGAGGATACATTAGATTATGTGTGTGTCATAGGCTTTGTCTTTATTGGTAATTCAATTGAAAAATTGGTTAAACATGGATGAAATTTTAATTGGAAACATTTCATGCTCAGGCAATACAGAAAGCTTTTGATAAATGCTCCATTTCCTCCCAAGTGAAGTTATATACGTTAAATAATCCAGAATTTACTGCCATGAATCATTCTGATCAAGCTATGTAAAATGTATCAGTTACGTTTCTATGGAACTAAATAAATTGTTTATAATTGCAGAATGCATTAAAGCTGTCATATTTTGGAAGGAAAGAAACATTTCTTTGATGGTTCAGTGAACAGCCATAAAACCATCCAAGCTGCAGAAATGAAAGGCAACGTTCCTTTGGCTTCTTTAAGAGTTTGATTCTGAGAGGGGGAAAAAGCCTAAGTCCAATGTACACTGAACTCGGTATCTGCTATCAGGCAAGACATCCCATCAAAAAGTTTCACCATCAGCTACCGTCTCATCCACAGAAGCAGTTCTGACTTCAGTTTGAGCTGAATGCCGTTGTTCAAGATGCTACTCGTGTGTCTCCTAGTGGAAAGGGGCTTTGTTTCTGTCCCTCTTCCACTTCCAGCTCCGTGTGTAAGAGAGGAAATGTCACTCGCCTCCAGTTCCCATTTCTTTCAAGATACCTTATGAAGATGATAGTTTCATAACAAATGGTCCATGAGAGATTAAGGAGGGAAAAGAGAAAGAGGGAAAGAAAAAATGCCCGCTCAAGAGAGTCAGCATCGCCGCAACGCTGCTGCTGGTTTTTCTGGTCTGTTGCAATTGCCTTGACTCAGCAGAAGGAAAGAAAATGAAGACTTTGGCAAAAGCTTTGCCGAAGATCTCTAGCCCTGATGCTGATTATCGATCAGATGATTAAGGCAGATGAAGAGGAGGTTTTATTTTTTTAAAGCAGAGGCTCTGATTATGTCTCTAGTGTGCCCCAAAAGGGGCTGAAGAATCAATATACTCAATCACGGTGGAAAGCATTTCTCTGTCAGTCACACTGACTGAAGTGATTAGAATTGAGTCGTAGGACAATGAATAACTCCACACTGGCTTCCTTTCCCTCTTTTCCACCTCATAGGGAATCTAATGAACTCTCTGGTGCTGCTACTTCCAGCATCCGCCAGGCAGACAAATTAGCATTCGGAGTCACAGGGCTATTTTACTCCAGCTAGTTCATATTTTACCTTCAGTGTATGGGTGCTGTTGCTGGGTAAGGAGAGGCAGTCAGACGGTGACTTCCAAACCCATTACTGTAAGCACCACTGGGCAGACAGCTATTTCCTTCACAGCATTAACCTGAGCTAAGGACGGCTGGCACTTTTCCCCATGGTTAGTGGGGTTAGTGCCTACATTACACACTGATACTGGAGACAGTGATAAAAGAACTGCAAAAACTGCAAGGCAGAATACGCATACCTACCCAATAACTCTCATTAAAGCAGTTGTGGCAATTAAGATAAGGACGAACTGTTATTTTGAGCAGGTGGTTTGGTTTGGGTTTTGTTTAAACCCCTTGGCATAAGTGAAGCCCCAATGGGTGGGTAGGGAGGGGGTACCTCCTGCACTTCTCCCACTCAAGAGTTTCCCCTTAGCATTGTAGGCTGCATTCATATAACCACACTCACTTACCCTGGTTATTGAGTGAATTGCTGGGTTTGCACAATACTTTCACCAAAAGGGGTTGGGCTTGCATGAGACTCTAAGGCAATGCTTTCCAAAGTGCTGCCGTTGGCGACACACCAACGGCGGCAGCGGCACGGGGGCGTGTGCGGTGTGTGTGTGTGCATGGCGGCGGCAGCGGCGGCGGCCTCACTAAAACGCGGAAGCACTGATGGCGTGCCACTGCCGTCGTCACTGCCGCTGCTGCACGCACCCCCGCACCGCCGCTTCGTGTGCCCCCGCACCACCGCTTCACAACACACTAAACTGTGTGTCGCGATACACTAAAGTGTCTCAACACACAGTTTGGAAAGCTATGTTCTAGGGTGATTTCTTCACTAGCAACATGCAGTGTTTTCTAGAGACATCCAACCATTGTTGGGCCAACAAAACAATAGTGATGACAGACTTGATTGCACTTCAGTGATGGTTGGGTTATGCTATAAAGATGCTATAACTTACTAGTGTGGAAATGACCTAAGCCACCTAGAAACGCACCAAGATTAACACTATCAAGCTTAACATGTTATGCAAAAGGGTCTGATAGGGCTTTAACTGACCTCAGTAACCATGCTGTGTCAGTACAACCATGGAGGTTGAAGGGGCCATTTAGAACATTCAGTCTAACCCCTGTGCATTATGAGCGTCTCTGACAAGTGGCTGTCCGGGCTCTCCTTGGACGCATCTGCCGAAGCAGAGCTCATCATAGCCCCTCATATATGGTTGCCCTGTCAAAGTGTTCTTGCCACTAGAATGCTTTTGCTCATACACAGTCTTTCCTGTAACTTAAGACCATGTCTTGCACTCTGGGCAATAGGGAGACTTGATCTTCTTCTATGTTACACCTCTTTTAGTGACTTGAAAAATGTTACCAATCCCCCCATCAAGTATGATGCCTAAAGACTAACCCTTTCCTGTAAGACTTAGTTTCTAGTCCAGGGCTTTCCAAAGTTTTCCCGCAGCGACACACCAACTGCCATTGGTGTGCCGCCGCGGGAAAACCCGGAAGTGCCGCCGTTACGGCAGTGCGCAAAAACACGGAAGCGCTGCTGCCACTTTCGGGTTTTTGCGCGCCGCTGTTGGTGTGTCGCCGCAGGAAAACCCGGAAGCGCTGATGATGATCAGCGCTTCCGGGTTGTGTGGCGACACACCAGACTGTGTGTGGCGACACACTTTTGTGTCGTGACACACAGTTTGGAAAGCTCTGTTCTAGTCCCTTCAGCATCCTTGTTACTGGAGGTGGGATGTGACCAAAGCAGAATATAGTAGTTTTTTCCTTCTCCTCCTCCTCCTCCTCCTCGCAGCCATCCCACATTGGTGACTCACCTTCAGCTTGTGATCAACTACAATTACAAGGCCTTTTCAAGAGTACCATTACCAAGCCAGGTACTGTATCCCTACAGCCAGTACTTGTGCTTTTTCTTTCTTTTTTCTAAGTAAGAAACTTTGTTATTTGTTTCTATTAAATTTCATTATGTTATTATCAGCCTATTTCTCTAACCAAACAAGATAATTGAGAACACTTATGGCAGAAGTTGGCAAAACAATGTTGGTGTTATTAAGAAATAACACACACTTCTATTAATAAGATATCAGTGTTAGATATACAATCTATAAAAAATTAAACACCTAATAGTGTACTTAATTTTATGTGTCTCTGAATTTTTTCTTGTGCTTTAAAAATGTTTTTTTTAATGTGTTGTACAATAAATATACACACAAACATGGATTTTCGAATGTAAAAGTATTGCCAGAGGCATCCATAGGGACGTGGTCAAAGCCTGTGATACGGTAGGCACAGTACCATGATCCCAGACCCACTCATTTTGTACATGTGCACATGCACAAGGGACAGGGTTTGGGTTGTGATATTGTGCCTGCCATCTTGAAGATTTTGACACCATCACCCTCTGCATGGACACCCATGACTATGATTGTTTCCTGAAAGATGCACAGTGATCTCAGAATGTTAGCAAACTGAAATGGACTTAAGAGTGCCGCAGGAGAATCTATAGAAAATGGGTGGGTGGGTGTGTATCAGTTAAGTTTCTATGGCATGGCATCTGCCACTATGCAAATGAAAAATGCACCCCATTTTTCATATGTAAAAAGGGCAGGGCTTTGATTGAATGGTCATAGCTTATGTTTTTAGCCCTCCCTCCCTGCAGAAACTCCTGGAATGCAGAAGATTTGACGCTATGCTAAAAAGTGGAATGTCGTGTCAACATAATAGACAGGAGGGAATTCAAAAGCAGAAATTAAATGTAAGCACGTTCTGTTGAAATACTTTTAAAAGTCTATGCATTCTTCATATACCTAGTATATTTACTCATTTCATGTATTTGTATAGCACTTCCAATACAGTAGCATCCTGAAGCACTTAACAATAAAAACATATTAAAATGCAATAATAAAGAGAATAAATTTTAAACCCATATAAAACAGAATGTTAAAAAAGAGAGAAAGAACAGTGGGGAGAGGAAAACAATAAACAAACTGAACCATGAAAAAGCAGAATATGATACACTATTAGTCTTGGCAGACCCAGCAGGACCTTCTCCTATGCTCTTCACAATCCTGCAACAGCAAAAGCTGAACAATGGATGTTCTGACTTCTTTTATGGGTAGGGAATTCCTGTGCCTCTTTCTGCTTGTGATGTGGATGTCCTTCGTCTTCTGCATGTGGTAGAGTGGAGTGCAAATTTCCAGCTGCTCTGTCATCACCGAGTTGGCTCCAGATTCAATTGTACGTGGGGTGTGCAAGACAGTCTAAATCTGGCCTATATCAAGGTATTCAAGTATTCAACTGTTCCCCAAATTTTCTGTGCATTTTTAAGGTGAAAAGTATGTAATTGTTCATAGTAACTTTCTGTCCAACTCTGACAAATTTCTGATATCTATTGCATGCATCACTCTCTCTCTCTCTCTCTCTCTCTCTCTCTCTCTCTCTCTCTCTCTCACACACACACACACACACACACAAACAACTTTCCCTGACATACTTTCAGTACACAGTTTTCTAAATATAAACATTTAACACAACTATTCCAGATACAACCTTTTCTATACACAGCCTCTATAGTGTAGACATTTTTGTATGTAATTTCTGAGCCAAGGGATAAATCAAAAGGGGATGTTAATGGACTCCATGAATAATATTCCTACTCATGCAGTGACTGAGTTCATTTTGGCAGATCAGGCCATTTCAGTTGAAAAAAATCTGTGACAATTTTTTTTTATATCCATAATGATGCAACAGGTAGGCCTACCAAAATAATTGGAAATTTATGTTATTTATAATGAACTCAAGCCTCACAGGCAGCCCTACTCTAAGTTGGAATCCAAGTTGCTCTGGGCAAATGAACTCACTCAATTAGCATTGGACTGTATTGTGGCGTTCTTAAGAAGTAAACATTCATTAGCTATTATAGTTAGTTATAATGTAATATAAAGCCAATCTAGTTCGTTACTGTTACCCTGAGACTAGTCAGAATCATAATGAGAGATGTGCAAAGAGCAGAGCAAAAATAGCATGTGTAAGTGCTAGAGTTCTTGAAGAGGTCCCATTGTCTTTAATTAAATTGGTTCCAAATTCACTTCACTCTGAAGTGCAAGGAGTCATAATTTCTCCCCCAAACATGGTATCATTGAAGTTTTCCCTTAGCCCCAAAGTTCTAATTACCTGCAGAGAAGGAAAGCGCTGTGTTGAAATTCAGGCTTTCTCCCCTTCATTTAGAGAGCATGAAGGAGCATCTAGGGAACTGACTGGTTTCCTGACAGTTTGATACATTTATTTATTTATTTGTTTTGTCCTTTCAAGGAGAGATGCTTAGTGTCAAATAGGTGTCTCTATATCTGCTGGGTTAAGATATGCCCCCTGGACCTATGAGTCGCCATTTCTTAATAATGACAAGAAGTTGAGAGCAGTTAAGCTTAGTCTCAAAGATACACAAATGTCAACAGCACAGTGACATGCTCATTTGGACTATGGAGCCATTCTTTCTTAAAAGGCATCCTTCCACCCTTGGTCAGACGGTATTTGTCCTCTCCTTAATTAAGGCCATGAGAGAATAAAACACTTTTAGAAAAACTTGTTTCTATGAGCTTCTGAGAGCATGCAATATGGATTCTCCTGTTCTTTGGTGCTCTTTTCAAGCACTGACTCCAAAAAGCAAGTCAAAATACTATTTATCTTCTATTTGCACTCCATACTTTAATATATATATATATATATATATATATATATATATATATATATATTAATATTAATATTAATATAATATATATATAGCGCCACCATATATACAGTATATATATATGGTGGCCAGAGCAAGTTTTGCTCCAGTTCAAAGCAACCACTCTTCACAAATGTCTTTTTTATTGTGTTACTGGAGCTAATTGATATGTGGCATAAAAGTTGTTCCATCTGTACTTCAGTGACAACAGGTTTGTGCTTTCAACTGTGATGAGTTTTCTGAGTTCCAGACATGTTCATAGCTAATCCTGCTTCAAAAAAAATACTGCAAAAGGAGGGAATAAGAAATATAAATTACTTACATTTTCCCTTCTCATGTAAAATATGAAGTAGTTTTCACAGGAGATTCCATGAAATTAACCAGCCCATTTTATTGTCTATGTGGCCAACACAACATTCTGATCTGGTTTTATGTGTTAATGGAGGTTTCCTTCCCTGTTTTTTAAAGCCAGTCTATTTTATTCACAACTTTCTGTAATATAAAGAGCTTTTGTATCTAACTTACCCCAATACATGTGGTCCTTAATATCAATTTCCTATAATTTCCTATTCCTACATACAAATCCACTGATTTATTTTCCATCCTTAATAGAAAACAGAACATAGAAGCAACAGTGTGAAGAATGCTCCCACCACATTTGTATAATGCCACCCCCTTACTTTTTCAATTCCTTCTTTAAAATCCACATTAGACCAGAGCCCCATGCATCCTCCTGGAGCATCCCTACAGCAACTGTAAAAATTGCTGCCAAAATTTCAATATTTAATAAAGATGAAAATGAGCAAACATACAAGAAGTCATCATATTAATTATGGGGGCTACACAGCGCTTCAGATTCAAATGCAGAACAGTGCTCTGAAGTGTATGGGTTGTGTCCATGGTACCTATATGCATGTCCTTAAAATCAACACACCTCCAAAGCTTCGTTTTGCCTTCAAATCCAGAGCCTGCTCAGTCCTACTAAATAAAGGAACTTAATTTAGAATAATTGAAATTAATCTTGAATTTAAAGTCGGTTAAATCATAGTTAACTTTGGCCCATTTCACTAGCTTTTTTGTCCTGGGATTCTAGCCCTGATTCAGTGTCAAGTATGGCTATTAGTCCCCAATCAAGTTGACATCCTCTGCTTTAAAGTTAAAAAAAAAAGTTGTGAGATGCTGCAACTATGAAACACATTGTTTAGTTTAGCTCAGTGTATTGTAAGTGGCATTCTTTCCACATCATACATCTTTACCCACAGCTATTTCTCAGATAGCCCTATGCTCCAGATTTCAGTTTAAAACAAAACTGGATATGGACTAGAAAGGAGGGCCAACTATATTAGTATATTTGCATACCTATAAAATATTCCCATTAAATGAGTGCTGAATCCTTTTCTAAGTAATTACTTGAGGAGAGACTTTGATGTCAGAGACACATATACAGAGTAAGTGGGTACTTGAATCTCTTTTGTATAACCAAGATGATTTGTGCCCTTGACCTATCAGCTTGACATGAAGTGGTTTCAAACTGCCTGCTAAAAACTTGTCCTCCTCACCAATACAAAAAGAGCCTTGGACAAGTGAGGTAAGCAGCCAATTCAATTTCTCAATGTGCTACACTGCTCAGAGTCCTAAATCAATGTGGCTTATTTATAGCCCACTATCAAGGTTGGTCTTGTATGGATGTATCAGGGTCACACTTTTGTTGGAAGCACCATAAGGAGCCATAGACTGGGTTATCTACATGATGGACTACTGGCAGAAGGCAGGTGGCACCTTGCAAAGATTGGTAAAAATGTGTTTGGCCAAAGCATGTTGAGCATGAATAGGATGGCTTTAAACTGAATCCTGTTGGAAGTAAGGATCTCAGATAAAGATTTGTACACTATAGAATTTAGGAGTGCTGTAGAAATGGGGCCTGAGAAAAATCAGAATAAATAATTGGCTTATAAAGTGCACTGTCTTTATTGTCTATATACCAATGCTCAGTGTATGGGAAATAAGATACGCTTGAGCTCAATGAGTATTTTTTAAAAAGGCAAATATTTAATAGGTATAACAGACCTGGTGGGATGATTCCCATGACTGGAAAGATACAATTTGATGAAAAGGAAGCAACAGAGAAAGAGTTCCACTGTATATGAAAAATGTTCATGCCTGTTCAGAAATCCAAATGAATGAAACTGGCAATGATGTAGAGAGCACCTGGGTTAAAATAAGCAGAGGGAGGAATAAAAAGTGATACTATTTTGGTGTCTACTATCATATGCCCAGCCAAGAAGATGTGAATGATACCTTCCAAAATCAAACTGCAGATCTTTCAAAGAAGCATGAAGTCATAATGATGGGAGACTTAGGCCACCATCTGTTGGGAGACAAACTCTGCCAAGCATGGATCTTCCTGATGTCTTGCTGACAACTGTCCCCTTCAGAGGGTGGAGGAGACATTAGAGGTTCAGTTATCCTTGACTTGATACCAATCAATTGGGAAGACTTAATTGAGGAAATGGAAGTAGCTGAACCTTTGTAACACCCGGGTTCCTGATTTTAAGGGAAACTAAAACTGAGTATAGTCAAACATGGCTCTTAAGGCTACCAAAAACAAACAAACAAACAAAAACAGGTTTTAATAAACTCAGAGCAATGATAAGTAGGGTTCTATGGCAGGAGGAGGTAATGGGGAAAGAAATTCAAAATTGCTGAGCGTTCCTAAAAAAAGGAAGAATTAAAAAGCATAATTGCAAGCAACTCCAATGAGGAGAAAAAATGGAGGACTACAAAAGAAGTCAATGTGGCTACACAAACAGTGTATTATTGTTATTGATTAAACTTGTATGTTATCTAATCATTTCAACTGCTGGCAGTTGACAACAAAATAAAATACACTAATTTCCACAGTAAAAAAAAAGCATAAAACATCTATGGTAAGGGGAAAAATTAAAAATTTACTCCACAGTCCTCATAACATCAGAACCTCCAAACAACTAAAAAAATTAAAAACCAGCAATAACAGTAAGAATAAAAAACAGAAAGCATAATTAAAAAAAAACATAGGGATGGTGAAGGATCATATCCCAAATGCCCCCTGGAAGAGTTCAGCCTTTGTTAACTTCTGGAAGGACATTACTAAGGGGTTTATTTATTGTATTTATTTATTTAATTTATATAGCCGCCCATCTCAGACCAGTGACTCTGGGCAGCTAACAATAATAAAAAACAGTCAAACAATTAAAACAATACAGAAAACTAAATATAAATACAGCCAAGAGATATTAAAATCCGTCGGTGTTGGCACAACCATTAAACGGGGCCCTTCACACACTCGGGGCCCCAGGCCCGGGCACAAAGCCAGGTCTTCAAGGCCTTCCGAAATGCCAAAAGGGTCGGAGCCATCCTAACCGCAGGAGGGAGGATATTCCAGAGGGTAGGCGCCACGGCAGAAAAGGCACATCTCCTGGTCCCTCCCAGCCGACATTCCTTGGCTGATGGGACCCGGAGCATGCCCATCCTGCCAGACTGGATTGGACGGGTAGAGATTGCTCAAAAAAATAAGCACCATAGCTGAAAAACAACATTTTCTAGACTAACCCCTCACCTCATGAAAATGGGGCATTACCAACAGCTTCTTCTTGAAGGACCTCCTAGGGCAAGTCACGTGCTAGTTGTAGAAAGGCTTTATAATTGAAAACTAGATTTCAAATTGTACCCTACTGGTAGCTAATGCAGGTGCTACAAATTGGATGCAAGATAATCATAATGACCACCACCAATCACCAAGAAGGCCACTGCATTTTGTACCAACTATACTTCAGAGACATGTAGAAGGCACTGCAGAAGTCTAACCATATGGTATTCAGGGCATGAGTCACAAAACCAGATCCTCCTGCTCTAGGAAGGGCCACAGCTGGTGCACCAAATGAAGCTGGGCAAAAGCCATCTTGGCTACAGCCTCCGCATGCCCACCCAGTGTAGCCATCAGTCCAGGAGGACCCCCAAGTCATTGATTTGCTTTCTTAGGGGCAGTGCTATCCCTTCAACAGAAAACAGTGGAGTTGACAATGAGCAAACAGTAGCCCCATCTTCCTTGGGCTCAGCTTTAGCCTGTTTCATCTCATCCAGAATCTGACAAGTTTCTAGGCACTGGGAATGGATTTCAGTAACATTCCCCGCTGGGCCCCAGGGATTAATAAAAAGCTGAGTATCATCAGGATATTGATGGCATTATGCCAAGAATCACTGGATGACCTTTCATAGTAGCTTCATATAGATGTTAGTAAGAGCAGTTTGACAGTAGAACCGTTTATCCAGGAAGTTGGTGGGTTCCTCTTCACTGGTTGTGTTCAAGCAGATGCTAGTCAGCCATCTGCTTGGGATGCTTTAATGTGGATTCCTACACCCAGCAGGAGCTTGAACTAAATGGATGAAATGGCCTCTTTAACCTTATAATTCTACATATTGAGTCCTATGTATAGCTGATGTCCAAGGCATAGCCTTCTGTAGAGTCCAAAGCCACCTCTTTTAGTGGATAGTTGAAGAAACAGCTGCTATCCTTCACCAGCTCAACTATGTTTTGCTTCTCACCATAGGGACCCAGTATGTGTAGATAGATAGATAGAGAGAGAGAGAGAGAGAGAGAGAGAGAGAGAGAGAGAGGATGGAACTATTTATGCTTGGTATAATATTTGGCAGGGGAAAGGGGATGGAATGTACAATCATACTTTTTATTTCTCAAGAGGCACTGTTCAACATTCTAAAATTTTACTGAGTAAAATAAAGTTAAACAAAATGCATCTATCATTTGCAAAATAAAATACACAATCTTTAGGAATAAATCCTATTGTATTTAATGAGATTTACTGTTCCCTTGCATTGTTGCCCGGAATCGATTACAAATCACATGCTGATTTCATGATGAAAATATTCCAGTTCTGTACTCCAGACACTTGGTAAACAGCCTATATTTGTTTCTAGTATGATAGTCTCCCCTGTCTGAATTTGGCAACCCAAGGCAACCTAACAGCATTTGTATTATCCAAATTTTACAATTCCATTTTTTGGACCAACAAAATTGTAGAATTGAAGAATAAAAAATCAGCTGTTTTTACTCTGGTTGTTCTAATATGGCCTTTTACAATGATTCCTGTAATGTCAACCCAAACCTGAAAGGCAGGTTACCTTCTGTTTCTTTTTCATGTTACTGGAAGAAACAGCTGTCCATTCAGCTGTCTGCTCAGAGAATAGTATAATAATAACTAATAGTAAATTTGCATTGTGATTGTGAGTACTTTTTTCTTTTCCCTTTTTTACAGAACTTGAATACTTTCATCATGAAATCAGTATGTGATTTGTAACTGATTCTGTGCAAAAAAGACTACTGGTTGAGAGACACAAGCAAGAAAAAAAACACCCCTGCAAGACCCTCTTTACAGAGAACAGTCAGTATTTTTTTTCCACATTTGACTTGGATGCTTCCCTTTCTGTATGAATCTCAAATTTCCATTGCAACTTCTTCACGTGGTAAAAAGAGCAGTGATTTGCCCTGACTTTATTAAGAAACGAGGGAGGGGGGAATCCAAGAAGAGTTTTTATGTGGTGCCCTATGCAGCTGACACTGTCCTTTTTGGAGAGCCAATGACTTGTTAGTACCCCTAGCAGCAGCGTGAACAGATGTGTCCCTGACAGGCGATAGATGGTCAGGGTCCATCTGGCCAGTACAGCCTGGACAGAAATGATGTATACAGCTTCATCAGTGAATGACTGTCATCAATCCTGGACCATGGATAGCGTAAATGACAGCTACCCTGCAGCTGAGGCCCAGCTGTGGGGTTGGGGAAAGGACTGATTTAAGAATGGTGGTAATCAGGAAGGTATCGTCTCCTGGACTTTAATTTGTATCTTTAACCTCCTCTAAATATCTCTCCGGATAGTGTGCCGAGCAGGTATGTGTTTTTAAAGAGCCTGATCATGGAATTAGCTTCCAAGTGTCAGCCATTCTCTGCTCTCCTTTAACTGTTGATTACTCCAGGTCCCACTCTGCATTAACGAATGCATGCTGAGCATCGGCCACTGTACGGCGGCCTCCACAATTTAATTATTACCTCATTGATTTTTCATGTATTTCAATTTTCTCTTCTTCAAGTCAGAGTAGCTCTTCTACTGGGGCAATGTTTGTTTTCTCTCACCAAGATTTCCTTGTGGAATTTGTTGGGAGTCAAATATTTGTTTGGTTTCTTCCCCCTCCCCTCCCCTCCCCCCCCCATTTTTTCTTCTTTATTATTTTTTTAACCCTTCAGGAATGTATCTTTCTGCCTGGCTGCCAGTCTCTGGTCATTCCAGCACAGACACATGGTAAAACATTGTAGTGATCACTGCCAAAGTTATTATGAAGCCTGAATCAAATAATACGTTGACTATAGGAAATTACTAATAGAAAGTACCGCCTTTTTCAAAAGGTTTCTCTTTAGTATGCACTAAAGATCATGCATAATTTGCATCTATTAGCATTTTATTATTCCACTGGCATTGGGGAAAGGAAAATGAAAACAATTATTGTATCCTCAGTGGACATTTCTTTACTTAGAACTATTTTATCATAAATCATCCCTCCTCCCTTTAATGGAATTCAGTATGTGGTTGTGCCTGGAAATAATAAGAATGATGTAGTATCACATTTTAAAAGCACAGGAAGTTAGATTTCATTTATGAACGGTTTCTGATGCTCTGATGCCTCTCTGTTTGCAAACATCCTATGCCTGTCTTATCTGAAGGCATCAATTTATATTAAACCACAACTATATCAAGTGACAGATTTAAGGACTTAGATTTTTACAGGAAATAAAAGCAAGAAATCAAGTTGGAGTTTGCAACATGAAAATTTACAAAAGCATAAAAGTAGCCAGTTCTTAACAAACCTTTGAATTGGTAACCAGTAGTATTCCAATAATGCCAATAATTGGATCTATACAGTACTGAAGGGAAAAAAATGTTCAACTCTTCACCAACACAAAAATATTCAGACTGGATACTAGCTTCTCATTGTGTCCATGCAATTGTGAATTCAATGTCAAGCTCACCCCAACAACACCTTTGAGGTAAAGTATATAAGAACACTGACTAGTCATCAAGCTTTTTGTAACCGAAACAAAAAGGGATCCATTGAAGAGTTAACCATCTAGGATTAAATTTGGAACTGGGCTTAACAAACAAAAAACATTAAAGAAGCTCATGGATTCTACCCAACACACACACAAAAGGCCAGCTCAAAACTCAAGAACTTATTTGTGTTCTTGATAATGTCCAGTCTTGGTACTATGGCAACCCATAATATTAGCCAGGCCTGAATTCTAAAAAATTGAATTTAGCTTATACTAAATCAGTTGTCAAATGGAGAGATTCATATTCTCAGTATATCTAATTCAAGTTTTGTGTCTATTACTGGACATTTTTTTCAGATCAGCCAAATGACTGACATGTACGTAAGGATAAATAGGCTAACAAAATGGTTGCAAAATTATTTATAAAGCTACTAACATCACAATACACCCCAACCTATAAATAAACACTGATTTGACCAGTGTGCACATTCTTAAGATTGGATACTAAAAGCAAATATCAAGTAGTAAGATGTAAGAGAGCATCTTACATCTAGGAAACAATTATCTAGGAAACAATTTTATCTAGGAAACAATTTAGGTATGGACTGGTGCCTACACCAATTTTGGATACCAGTGACATCTTCATGTCCTGTTGATAGTCAAAATAATGCTCTTGGAGGACAATAAAGAAAACAGAAAAGTGATATCTAAAATATATGGGCCCCACTCTATTTAGGTCTTCAAATCCAAACTGGCACCTTGAATTATTCCAAGAACATAACAGGCCACCTGAATAAAAGCTGGGAAAATGTACCCTTTATGATCTAGCTCTGCCAGAAGATATGTTGTCCCTTTGTGGATTACTTATAGCTTCTAACACAGGTGTTGGCAATGTGGCTCCTTCCAAAAATTACACATGTGGACTCTAATAGGTAACATCACCAGGTTAGTGTGAATAGCAAGGGTGGATATCCTATGGTCTCAGGGCCACAAGCAGCCTTTGAAAGTCCCATCTCCACGTTTCGGTGACAGAATTATCAAAAATGGCTGCATAGTTTCCTGCTACTTTGAGGCACAAAAGAAACAACTATAGTGCAAATCCTAAAATTGACTTAGTAGTTAAAAACAAAAAGACTCACCTACTTTTTCCAAGTAGGAAGAATGGAAAATCCTGGCCTTACTCACATCCATGACATAGTCCCATCCATTTTGCATCATTGTTCTGCTCACTAATTGTTGGGGTTTGTATAATACCCAGAATTTACAGCTAGATTAATTAGACAGGTGAGAGGCATTAAGTTCTGCAAGTCATTCTATCAGCAGCCATTGTTGAAGAATGATGAAAGAAGTGACTCATACCACAGCTGATATAGTTTAAGCTGGGTGTGGTAGATAATGAATTTGACCTATAATGTGATTGGTCAATTTAAGTATATAAGCAGAGGAGCTCTGGTGTTCATTCTCCTCTCGTTACTATCTTCATTATCATCTGTATCTGTTGGACGTTATTGGACTGTGTATTGACTGCGTATGTATATAGAGTAAATAGACTATTTTATCTAATCTCTTGTGAGTGTCTGCTTACTCAATAGAATGTATTACTCTGAGGTCTAGAAGGAACATTGGTGGCCCCAGCGCTGTATACTCAGACACTAATATCCAAATAAGCACAGCCTCCAGTCATCAAAAGTCAAGATTGCCCACCTCTGCTATATAAGATGGAACATCGTATGCAGACTCAGGGCTGTATCTTCAGACAGGACTTCTCACTTGGCTGAGGATTTGTTCCTTTTCCTTCTCTCTTTGCCGCCTGAAAGCAACACAAAGTAATGATGTTGTAATAGCTTTGTCTGTTTTATTTATTCTTTCTTTAAACACAAATTGGCTTCTACAGAAGCCAAAGGGGAAGCACCATTTAAACATTTGAGATATAATCTCTACAAAATGACAGGATTCGGTGGTCAGGAATTCTACATTTATTTTTTATTCATTTATTAAACACTTTTCTATGGCGCCGCAATCAAAAGGACTCTTGGCGGCTTACACAGAATATAAAGAGACCAATTAAAACATCCACGGTAATCTATAAACCCATACAAACTTCATATATAACCACAATAAAAACAACACAGCCAAACTCACAAAAGTGAAAAGAAGAAATATAAAAATGCACCCAGTACTGGTGCGTTTGGGCTGGTGAGCAGTCATAAATCTCCATTTCCCATGGCCAAGAATGAGACCTGGATGAAACTCCCCAATGCATCACAATCCCACAAACACTTGTGTTATTCAACTTTTAGTTGACCCACTATGAAAATTCAAGGAGCATTCAATAGCATGCTAAACTCTTTTAACAGAAGTCAAAACATTTGCATTTTAGAAGGTTTATTTTAGCTAAATACAAAACAATGAATGCATAGAGAAGTTATGTTTCCACTGTAGATATAAGGACTACATAACAGAAGTTTCCACAAACATAGACCAAGGATGAGACACAAGAAGATAATTCAGATTGGTTTTCAAAAAATGAAAATGTAATGAATGTCCTTATTTTAATATTTTGTTAAAGGTAAAGGTCCCCCCCGCACATTTGTGCAGTCGTGACCGACTCTAGGGGCCGGTGCTCATCTCCGTTTGTTAGCCGAAGAGCCAGCGTTGTCCGAAGACGCTTCCACGGTCATGTGGCCGGCATGACACGTGCGGAACACTGTTACCTACCCACCGAAGTGGTACCTATTCATCTACTTGCATTTGCATGCTTTCGAACTGCTAGGTTGGCAAGAGCTGGAGCTAGTGTGGGAGCTCACTCCGCACGCAGGGCTAGGGATTCGAACCCCCGAACTTGCAATCTTCCGATCGACAAGCCTGGCGTCTTACCTGCTGAGCCACCACGCCCCCTATTTTGTAACAATATTTTGTTACTGACTAATTAATCAGGCTTAAGAATGGATTATCATAACATAAAAGGCAGATTTAGTTCTTATTTCGTAAAATCTTCAGAACGTTCAGATGCTATATGATTTTTCGATGTTTATACTGGGATTACACAGTGTAAAATTATTTTACGGGGTGCAAGGGCAAGTAATAATAAAAATTTGCTTACTTTTGGACTACAGACAGGTTTGAAATTCTAGACTCTATAAACTTTTCTAAGGTTTGGGGAGAACTGAGAGAATTATGTTTCTGAAGTTCCATATTTCACGAAGAATCTTCATCCTCCTGATAACCTTCTGTTGATACGGACACCAGTATTGTGAGAACTGGCAGCAATCTCATTAAACTCTTGAATTGCTCAATGAAACACAAAACAATCATGGAACAGCTATTAAGGCAAGCACACCTATGATGATGTGATGAAAATGAAGAAAATTGTGATAATTGTTTTTTATTTTTAAAAAGGCTTTTCAATTTTCTATCGTGGCCAAGAATTTTAAGGCAGGGTAGGACTATGCAGACAGGAGCAAACCTGCTTTTCAGGGGTGATATTTTTAAGAGCAGGAAGCAAATGAACCCCTCATTCTACCTGCAGTCTTTCATTTCACCCTTTATCTTCTGCAGGGTAAATAGATTTCTGGCAGGAATGGATGTGGCTGAAAGTTGCAGTTGGGGGCCTAAGTGTTAATAGCACGGCCTCTGCATTCAATCAGCTAAGAGCGTTGCAAGCCTGAGTTGCTTCAGAAGCAAAACCAGCTCAACAGTTGAAAAACAAGCAAAATGGTATTTAAAATACACTTCTTTCATAGCAAAATGGAGGAAATTTTGCTGAGTTTCCTGCAGAATGAAAACAGCATACTCTGCTGAACTGAAACGTCCAAGTTGAAATGCAAACTTCCTTGGTTCCACCCAGTTGCTGAGCAACATGAATGCAGAACTGCTAAATTAGGTCCACACTCTGGGTGACCCCTGCTATCATATTGTTTAGGCCTCTAACCTAACCCTAACCACTGTTTAAGTGCCTGGGAAATTTAAAATTTCACAAGCACAGCAAACAATCAGGGCGACATTCAACACAACTAATAACACAATAAGAAAGAATGCAATGGAAATCAAATGAACGCTGCTGTACCTATTTAATCAACTAAGTGGATCCTGCAAGAGTAATGATTCATCATATTTGAAATGTTGTTAGTTTATTCATTTATTTGGAATATTTGGATACCACCTACTCAAAAAACTCTAGGCATCTTACACTGTGATGATTATGATTATGTGCTATTAAGATGTGACAGCTCTTAGTGACCACATAGATAGATCTTTTCCAGGATGATCTGTCCCCAGCCTGGCCCTTCAGGTCTTCCAATGGTGCACCCATCACCACTGTATCTGAGTCCATCCACTTTGTTGCTGGTCATCCTCTTCTCTTTCCTTCTACCTTTCCCAGCATTACAAACTTCTTTAAAGAGCGACGTTTTTGCATAATGTGCCCAAAATATGATGATTTGAGCTTGGCCATTTGTGTCTTGAGTGAGAATTCTGGTTTATTCTATAATCTATTTTTCTTTTTCTTGGCCATCCATAGTATTCTGAGGAGTTTTTTCGAACACCAAATTTCAAAAGCATCAATACTCTTCTAGTCCAACTTTTGCTTCCATTGACTGTCAGAGAAAGCCAATGCCTGCGTGATTTGAACTTCTGTGGGTACAGACACATCACAGCATCTATCTTTTCCAAGGCCTTCATTGCTACTGTACCAGGTACTACTCTGTGATATAACCCTTCACTGCTGGCTCCTTTAGTGTTAATAGTCAGTTCTAAAAAGCAGAAGTTATGTACCACTTCGGTATCTTCACTATCAGTTTCTAAGGCTGGTTGCTGTACCTGTTGTCATTAGTTTGGTCTTCTTTATATTTAATCTTACATACATTAAAATATCCATTCAAAAATCCAATATTACATAATATCCCTCGTCTTCAATTAAAATCTTATTCATTAAATACCCTATGGAGGACTGTTTTTACCGATTTCCTAAATGATACAAGGGTGGGGGCTAAACTAATCTCAGGGTGTAAATTGTTCCAGAACCCACTCACACGATACCCCCTGGGCCGCTTTCACAAGCCAGGAGGGGCATGGATCTAAAGAGCAGGTGGCTGAGCTCACAGTCCTCAGGACACTGTCCACTTCCTCAGGCCCAACAGGTTCAAAGCTATCCCAGATAGCTGGGCAAGACTCCTTCCCAGGCATCTCCTCCAGACCTGCAACAAGGTCAGCGTCCAACTCAGAGCGAATTTGAGCGACTTTGTCCAATAGATGCTGAACAAATTCTTCTGCATGCCCCTGCAAGAGGTTCTCCGAGCCCCCTCTACCCAAGAGGGCACGTGTCACCTGAAACAGGCCTGTGGGATGGCAATCCATGGACGCAATAAGGGCGGAGAAGTATCGATGCTTTGCCACCCTTATTGCCACAACATAGGCCTTAATAGCGGCTCTAACCTGTGTTTGGTCAAGTTTGTCCTTCATTGAGCACCAGCAACTCTTTTCAACTCCATTTTCTCTCTCTCTCTTCTCTCTTTTCAACCCCCTCAACTCCTCCTTGAACCACAAGGAGTGACAGGATCCATGAGAGGGGAAGTTGCATGGGCACGATCCAATCCAAAGCCTTGGCTGCCACCCTATTTCAAGGGACAACCAAGGCTTCAGATGGACTATGCAGCAGACCAGCAGCAACAATCCCCAGCTCCCTCTGAAACCCATCCGGGTCCATCAGCCACCAGGGGTGGACCAATCTAATGGATCCAGCCTCCCTGCAGTGGACAGTGGTGCTAAAGTATTCCATGGTAATCAGGGCATGATCTGACCATGACAAGGGAGACACTGAGAGTCCCCCAATTTCAGATCATATAGCCATTGCTCTAATAGGAACACCAGATTAAGTGTGTGACCACTGTCCCATGTCAGGCTCTGGATGATCTGGGATAGGCCCATGGCCATCATGGTGGCCATGAACTCCCAATCCACCTCAGACCCACTCCTAGAGAAGGAAGATTGAAGTCCCCCAAGACCATAAGTCTGGGGAACTCCATTTCCAGTCCAGAAATGGACTCAAGGAGCTCAGGCAGGGAGGTTGAACAGGGTCTCACATCTGGTGACCTGTGGAGCAGCACCCTGGAAAGCCGTAAGGGATTCCCGGATGATAATTGCTACACCGCCAACCCTGCCCTGGGACCTCAGCTGATGCCATACCCAGAACCCAGCTGGGCATATCTCCAAAAGGGCCACCCCCTCTTCTGGGCCCAGGGAGACAGGGAGCTGGAATGTGAAACTGCTATAAGACAACAGCCCCGGGTTCCCCGAGAATGGCCCACCCCCTGTCTCCTACCATATCTCCTCATGTCCATCACCACCATAATATTTTGGCCTGCCTCTACAGCACTATCCCCCAATCCAGGCCACCAGTTCCCAAGGCCGGGGACCTCCTGCTGTCCTCCATTCCATTCATCCCAGGGAGGGGAAGCCAAGCACCCTGAGGCACTTTAGCTTCACTAGCTCTCAGCGCCATCAGGGTACCCAGTGACCACCTCCACACACCACCCACACACAAACACTCACAACAATCCCACCCACAGGGGCCCCTCCCCTGCAGCTCTCACTAGTTGGTTAAGGGCTCCCTCGCCATTCACCCAGCCTCACAAATCCCTCCTCTGGCCCTCGCCCAGAGGAGAGGAAGCAGGCTACAGTGGGAAACACATAGTCCAAAGTCATCAGCAACTTAGCCAGTAGATGGAATCCCCAAAAGTGCCCGTGCCTCCACCAAAAGCCTGAGAAGAAAGAGATGTCCACCCAGGAGGAAATGTGCAAAGCAAAACGTCTGCAGGGGGACAGATGTCTGTAGCAGAGAAAACTTGCACAGCACAAAAATGCTGCAAAGTCTGCAAGGTTGACAGACATGGTCCCAAAGTCTGCAACAAGCAGCAGGCATCAAGTGCAGCCAATGCCACAAGTGCGACTCAACTTCAACCCTCCAGCTCAGACAGGCTATCCAAGCACAGGGTTTTGGCTGCAAGTCCGCAAACACCACAACGTGGCAAGAGGCGGGCAGCGGCAAGCAGCGGTGGGCAGCAGGCAGCAGACAAGCAGTCGGCAGCAAACAGCAGGCATGGCAAACAGGTGGTAAGTGCGACAGGCAACAAGTTCTCCAAATAAGTTATCCAGAGGCAGCAGCAAGCTCTTCAAATGCAGGCAAGTGGCAGGAGACCGTAGCTTGGAGACTGGCTGATAATTGTCTAGGACAGCTGTATAAGAGAGAGCATTTTGAGGAGATTTACTTCTATCTCCTTCAAGGTGGACAATATCACCCCCATCCCAAAGTCATGTTCACCACCTCCTGCAACCATGCCATTGTGCCTTTATGGTTGTACATATCATCCAGGGGAGGCAAGGATCTAGTCTACAGAGCTCATTGTACAGAGGACACTTTGAACTTCCTCAGGTGTCACAGACTCAAAAGAGTCTTAGGTGATCTCACAAGATGTTGCCTCTGTCATCTCAAGAGACCCTGTTCATCCACACCCAGTATGTAGCTCAGAGAAAATGTGAATGATTCTGTCCTCAATGTGCTTAGCAAACTGCTCACAAAGATCAAGCAGAGGGATCTTCCAGGATTCTGGAACTCCAAAATACATGGGTGAATAATGGGTGGCCAGTACTCTAGCCAGCACTCTGCAGATTAAGTTCATAGGAATATTGATGCTTTGCCACTCTTTCTGTTATGGTGTACACATACCTGGTCATCTTTGCTCCTTGTTGTTCCTTCACTCCAGGCATCTTCTTAGGCATGTCATCTTCTGGAGCTCCTGATAAACCAAAGAGCCCTCTTGGATCAGTGACCTCAGAGAGGCTGCTTGGAAACAACTCTTATCAAGACTCCTGGCTGTCACCATATTCCAGAGTTCAACCAGGCTTCTCACTGAGATATCTTCTTGATCACTAGGAAATTCCCCAAGCAACTGCTGGAAACAACTGGATACATTAGGAGGCTGTAGTAGACCAACTTAATAGGTCTATTCCCCCTACAGTAGTTGGTGGTGACTATCTCAAGGTGACTAAATAAGTAAGAAAGGTCTCCCCACTTTGCACTCTTCTACTAATTGCTTATCACATCCTCTCCTTAAAGTTGGTTTTTATTACTTGTTGATTGGCAGAAGAACTTATGTTTGGAACTTTAATTGGAGCATACCTTTCCTGTTTAAATTTGTGTTGTTCCTGCTTATTAAGGAGTGGGGTATGCTGTAGTGGAAATTTGAATTTCCCCAAATTAAAATTTGGTAACATATCTTTTGAGGACTCCCCAACATCCTGCCTTTCAATGGGAATTTACATAAAATCTGTGGCAGTCCAATCACTTCATAGATATACTATAGATAGACAGACACATTACTGACCTAAATAATAACCTAAATAAATAATAACCTAAATAATTTGTGCCAAAATGGGGAGGAAGGAGGGAGTGGCTCTGTTTATACAACTAATTTCAAGTTCAAGACCAACCCAGAGGCAAAACCCAGTAGCTGAAATTTAACTCCTGATTTAAGGATCAGGCAGGATGAAGACCAGAGTCTTTCAGCAAGCCTTGGTCCAGGGTGATCTGTGACCCCACTTTTGAGATTGATCATTACTTCGTATTTGTGCTTGTAGTTTCCCTAACATGGGTTGTTTAATTGTTGTGATTGCTATTATGGGTCATTTTCAGACTTTTGCTTTGGTTTTTAAAATATATCTATATGTTGCCTAGAGTTGAGGCAGCTTATAGCTTGATTAAATAAGGAAAACTCTGGGGCTTTCTAGAAAAAATAAAAGTTTTAAAGGAGTACTTCCTATTTTTTGGAGTGCCCACAGTGCCGCATTGCACGTGGTCCAAATTCAGCCTGGGGCCATTTGGAGCAAAGCTGAACTTCTGAATCCTCCAGATTTAATTTGAACTGACCTGGTTTGGCTCAGGATCAAGATTTCTCCTAGTCCAAGGCATACTGTTGAAATTTACTATTGTAGTAGTGTGATCTAGTGGGATTGCTAAATCTGCTGCCACACATTAGCCATCATAAGGACAAGCTCTAAAGAGCAGTAAATACGGCTATACAAAGAACAAGATGCCTTATTGCCTTAAGATATGTATAAAACAAAACAACCTAGTTACCTGTAAACAAGTCATAAGAAAAGCCAGTCAAGATACAGAAATGCTTGTTCCCATTCATAGCCTGTGACTCTGGCAGAACTAGCTGAGAATATATGGGATATTTTCCAGCATTGTGCATCATTATTGTAGAAGTTATTGTTTTCCTCATTAGTGCTCTAGATCTGTACATTACTTCCATTGCAGGTCATGACCTTAATGCTGACAGTCCATTCTTAACTCACCCTTTGGTGCTTAGGCATTGCAGCAAATTTGCTACGGTACGTGACATCTCACACTTGAATATTTGGCAGCATTTGAAGGTAGGGACTGCATTCAAATGCATTTCTGATCAACTCTGTGCCTAACAAGAGGCCCATTAGAGCAAGAGAGAGGGAGTGAAAAATTGATAATTTTTTTTCTTCCCACTTTGTAAACACAGTGCATGTTTTTGTAATGTTTATGCCACACTTCCCAGGGAAGATTTTAATTTGGTTCACTCTGATTATATAACTTTTCCTATACATAAAATGTGTTATATTTACATCATTCACATAAATTTGAAAACAAATCCCTCTTAGAGAAGGGAAAAAAAGAAGGGGCCTATTGCATAATGCTCTTAATTTGCTTAACATTCCAAAATATTTTATAGTTTGTAATTGAAGAAATTAATGAGATAGGGGTAGAGTTTCCAATATCTGGTTCTTTTTACAAAAAAAAAAAAAAGCTCGGGTTGTGAGAAACACAAGGATGTAATTGCCTTTTTCCATGTTGCAATTCTGGCCCCACCTGCTTATCTCTTACCCCAGCTGCTACTTGGTACCCGAAAGAATTCTACCACAAATTTATTTGGGAGCAGTGAATGTTGACATTTTGCTGCCCATGTGCTTCACGATAGGATAGAGGTAGCATCTAACAAAATCTGATTGACTGTATTGCAACAAGTCACCCATAGTGCCCACAAGGCCAAGTTTTCCAGAGAGCTAAAAAGTGAGCAACAGTTTTGTCCTATGATTCCTTCCGAGTTCTGTTTTGACCCAGTTAAAACAATAAACTTGCACATTAATGCAACAAGTCCTGATGATGAACTGCAGAAGAAAGGAAGACTAAAGAAAATAAAATGTCAAGGAGGAAAAAAATCCAGTCTTTTAAACTGACACCAAATTATGGCACCTACCGCCTGACGCAAAGCATAGATGCTGGACACTCACCCAAGCATTTTCCAGACACTTTGGCATGTAGCATCAGCCAGGCTTTTCTGCTCTGCTCAGGGTTTTACAAACCGATGACCCTAGTTAAGATCCAGGATGGGTAACCTGCCCATTCAGTCCCCAGGCCTATTAGAGCCCCTCTGGGTTATAAAAGTGAAAGTCAGCAGCAAATCACCCACTATCAGCAGTGGGATTTTTCACTATCCTCTCTTAGCTTAAAAGCCAAAATAACCGCAATAAAAATGCAGCCCCACCTTGCCTGCCCTGATTTAATTAAGGTATTGGAGTAGGAATGAGGAGGAGACCGAGGTTCTAGTCCATTGTCCATCGTTGAAGTTCACTGAACCTTAACCCAACCTATCTCACAGTATTGTGAAGAAAAAATGGATGCTATATACCCTGCCTTGAGCTCATGAATAAAAGTTCAGCTTCAAAAACCACCCAGAGTCCCCTCTGTGGCGGGAGATGGGCGGTGATATAAGTATGATAAATAAATAATAAATAAATAAATAAATAAAAGGCAGGATATAGAATGAATGAATGAATGAATGAATGAATGAATGAATGAATGAATGAATGAATGAATAAATTATCAATCTACCTTCTCCATTCCTTGGTACCCTCCCCTAAGCTCTGATAATTTTAAAAACTTGAGAACAGGCTCCAACTCTCAGTCATCCCTAACCCAGTAAGAAGTTCACTGAACCTTGCTACTTTCCAGACACATTTTTTCCAGAAATACCTTACTCAACAGATGATAGGACAACCACTATACCACTTTTTAAGAAAATGCACAAGCAAGTCACTGACATTTGCAAGCCTTCTGTCTGTTGGCCTAACCATATCACATTGACGTAACTTTCAACATTATTAGACTCATACGGTAGCTAGAATGCTACCATAGCATTGGAGAAACCTAGGTTGAAATCTAACTCAGCCATGAAACCCAGAGTTCTGTCTTAAGATTCTACCTGAACCTACCTCAGGAGTGTCTTGGAAGGTTATCATGAGTAAGATCTTCCCTCTGTCCAATGCATGGCTGTCTCTAGCACTGCTTTGTCTTTGGCCCCTTTGGTTTCTTGTTTAAAAAAGAGAGGTCTCCAGTTAGAAGACAAATTGTTTCTCTCACCCAAGAGCTTTGGGGACACACCGACACACATGCAAATAGTGTTTGAGCTTTATAGCCAAGCTTAGAATGGAAAGGAAACAAATGAAAATTACAAAATGAAGTAACTGATGCTTCTAGAATGTTGCTTTTAGATAGATCTGTCAAAAATTGCACACACAAACATACTGGTCTAAATACTCATATTCCAAATATAAATAACCCTCTGAATGTAACAGCAGACAAAGCCCCAAGGGAATGAGAAATGCAGCCGTTTGGTTTTATCTTGTATATTATATATAAGGAAATTCTGGAGCTGAAACTGAAAAGGGGAAAAAAACAGTATTTAAAATGTTTATCTGTGATAACAAACCTAACATTTCTTGAATCTGAGCATGCTAAATCTGTGTCAAAATTCTATTTAGAACAACAATTAATAATCAGTAGTAATAGCTCTTATTTTATTATTGAAATTATTTAAGTCCTTCATTTTTAAATGCTAGATATCAGGATACTTCAACTATACGTGCTTACTTTACCTTTAGGCTTTTTGCCCCAACCTTTGCATTTTATATAAACAATCTACATAAGGACTAATAATGGATACAATTTGGAAGAAGAGAATTTTATGTGGGTGGAAAGATGCTAATTTACACCTGCTGGGGGCACTTACTGCCCAAAGAACCAGAAAACAGATTTCAGTATCCCTGTTTCATAAACACATAATGAAAAAGAAATATTTCAAGAACTTGCTCTCTTTCTCATTCACGCAAACGCATCCACACATTTCTCAGCACTGCTCAGAAATGCATGAAGAAGGCCAGGCGTACGATTTGTAAAATAAATGAATCTGAAAGATTATTTCTAGGCTAACTGATCTGCTTGCTTACTGTGCAGAGAGGATTTTTATGATTGAGTTATAAATCCTTGAAGGGAGGGACGGGTGTTGTAAAGAGAACAGTTATATACCTTTATCTCGAATGGCACAGTTGGGGGTTGCTATAATAATCCTTTTAGCTTTCATGGGACCATCTGGAGGCCTATTAAAAGTGGTCTGTAAAGCCAAGGGCGTGAGTTTGCTACTTTCCAGAAGTCACCACAATAAGGGAGTTTGCCCATCTTTAGGGTGAAGTGGCCCTCCACAGAGAGGGGAACAGTTGACCTCTAACCTTTCATAGAATATATTCTATACGGATGATTTTGATACATACGTTGTAATTGTGCGGAAAGCTACAGCTGAGAGACTGTTCGGCACCTCTGGGGTTGTGTGATGAGGTAGAATAGGTTAGGGGATGCAAGGATGGGGACAGCACTGTAACTTTAATGAAGCAGCATGTTTCAACAGGGTAATATTCCTTCTTGGTTTGTGAGCAAATAACTGCATGAAATATTGAAACAATATCCCCACCTTTAATGGTTTTCTTACTCCAAGTACCATCACAGAATCTTCCATCTTTTCTAAAAAGACTGGTACATGAAGTGTAAAAACTGAACCAGGGAGGGGGGTAGGACTAGGGGGGAAATAATAATAATAATAATAATAATAATAATAATAATAATAATGATAATAATGATAATAATAATAAGAAGAAGAAGTAGTTGCCATCTTAATGAAGTACATTTGGCACAAAAAAACAAAACAAAAAAACTCACTCCAAAATATAGACAGAAAGCCAAAAAACATCATTTGTCCATAATAGAATTCTTTCGGTAGATTTTTCATTAAGCATCTCACTCTGTAATGTGGTTTTGCAACCTATTAAACCTGATAGATCAAAACAAAAATTAAGTTGCTCTCTGAAACTATACTGGAACTCAGATCTAGAGGACCAAATAAGATGCATTAATTGGTTTCCTGCTTCACCGCAAAGCCACTCTTAAAACATAATTCCTTAATGAAGTCCGTTAATTTGTTCATGGCAGTACACAATCTGTTCAAAATGACACAAAACTGCACTCTGTTTTCTAACCCCTGCAGTTTCTTCTGTTAGTCACTCTGTCTTGTGTTGTTCTCCCATGGATAGTAATTATTTTATAGTGGCTGTAATTAGGAGAGAATTAGGCTTGGTAAACAAAACCTGCTTTCTCCTGTTAATAGCTAAGGATAATAAATTTGGCACTGACATTCACTATATTTGGACAAGGCTTGGCCTATTTCCAGTTTTCCCAATAAGAACTTTTATCATATAATTATGCCTTAGAGGATCTCATATTACAAGGTAATTTTTTTGTAAAGACACATATTGTATGGCTCCCAGCCAGAAAATGATATACTGTAATATATGTCTCCAATAAATGTTTTAAACAAAAATTTCTCTGAGCAATATTATTCCAGACTCTGGAGCTGCACCCTGTTATTCAGCATATATTATTTACTAGATTTTTCATAATGCAAATTATTTCTTTTTATTCATTCCATTCAGCATTATATAGCAAGTGTCTTTTACAATTTAGGATTATTTATTTTTAGTAGTATTTTATGTCAATTTAATATCTATCTATCTATCTATCTATCTATCTATCTATCTATCTATCTATCTATCTATCTATCTATCTATCTATCTATCATCAGGTCTTACCAACAGTCCATGAGGTACTTGTATGTGGTCTAGTTTTGTATGTCATCTTTCAAGGACACACAATAGTAGTAGTAGGAGAGGCTGCTACTAGTCCCTTCCAACATTCATAATAAAGTTTCCTCTGGAGTATACACTCTAGCTAACTCTGATTTTAAACATAAGGTCCTTCAGTGATCTTTCTTTGCCGAGGCACCCAACGTTACTGCCACAAGAAAGCAAGCAAAATTTTTCCATGCATTCCAAAAGGGAAATAAATAAATCCAAGTGCTGGATCTAATCTAGAAAAACCCAATACACTAAAGCAGGACAGAAGAAAAGAACAACGTATTATAAACGTCTGTAGCTTGAATCATGTCAACTGGATTTCTATTTTCTCAGTGGAAACGTTTCGCTCCTTATCCAAGGAGCAAAACGTTTCCACTGAGAAAATAGAAATCCAGTTGACATGATTCAAGCTACAGACAATTCCACCTGGATGACTGAGAACCTTCATAGACACAAACGTATTATAAAGTCTGGGCTGAAGCCGTTGAAGTCAAAATGGAATGGCAAAAAACAAAAGCTTTCGGATTGTTCTTTAAAAATGTACTTTCAGGTAAACAATAGTGACTTTACCAATGGAAGAGAATATTTGTAGCTCAGGGTTGAACTGTGGAGTCCTTGGTGCTCTCTGAGCCTTGTTGTTTTCTTGCAGACGTTTCATTGCCAGGCTAGGCAACATCTTCAGTGCGAAAAGGGAGTGGCTTTGTTTACAATAACAACATTCTATAAATTGCTTAACCCCAGCTAGGTTTTTTTTGGGGGGGGGTGTTCTCCCTTGCCTTATAAGGGACTTGCTCCTCTTCCTATTCACTGATTAGGATTATATTTCGCTATACTGTATGCTCTATTATCCAAGAGAAGCAAAGTGTTGCTTCTCTTTGGGAGCACATTGTTGGAAGGGATAGCAACCCCTGTTCCATACAGTGTGAAAGGTGAGAATCATGGGACCCCTTAGGATTAAAACTCTTTCAAAATGGAATGGCTTTCATCCTTACCAGGTGATCTTCAAGAGTTATGTCTTGACTGATTGAGTGAGTGAGTTTATATACCACCAGATTCAACAAAAAATGACTCCTGGCGGTTTACAACATAAAGGCAGAATAAAAACAGAAAGGCCAATAAAAACATAGCAATCACAATAGCGGTCAGCATAATGGTGATCATTATTTCCCAAAGGTCTTCCCAAACAACTCTGTTTTAACAGATTCCAGTTGGCCAATAATGAGAACGCCAATCTATGTTTGTCTCTAAGTTTCTATTTCTACTCCAAACACTGGAGCATTATATAACGTTGATCAAATATTATGCCCCTACTGTAATGTTACCTGGGGTATCAAAAATCGAACGGGCTTCATTTCAGCAATTAAAAGGCAAGCAAAATATGTATTTATTGTTGTTAAATTGTAATGCTCTTGATAGGAACGGCTATGCAAATCCTTCCACAGGTGTCCTTCCAAATCCATGGAAATGCACGCAAAGTATCTCTTGTTGAAATGTGGAAGCAGCTGCATCTCTTTCCAGGTTTGCACAGCTGCTTCAGAAACTGCTCCTGGGTATCCCCACATGTGAATCCCAGTGCCTGTGCATCCAGTGCTTTAACACTTTGCAAAGTGGTGTTCTGAAGCACCTCTTTTGAAGGATTTGCATGATGTGTACCCTATGCAGCACTTCAGAAATGACTTAGAAAGCTCCTATGCTTTGCAGTGAATGGGAGCACAAATGTAGCAGCTGTTTGCTGCTTCTTAAAGTAGTCAAACCCTTTCCCTTCTGCCACAGAATGCCAGTAAAAATACCCAAAAAGAATGTGCTGTGAGTTCTTTAGAATTTTTCCTTGGGCCAAAAAGCACAAAACAAAAAAACCATAACATTCTTTAATAAAAATAGACCAGATAACACAACAATGAGATCTACCCATTCAGCCAAGGAGCACATATGCTGTTTTTGCCACTCCACGCCTAGTTCAGATCTGCCCATTCCATGACACTGACTCATTTTTAGGGTCAAGTGAGAGGCTTTCTGGCTCTGTGCCAGTTTATATGGAACCAAAGCTAAACTGGACATTTGTTTATGCAAGGTTGGGTCTTCTGGGCACTCTGTTGTGTACATGGTTTACCATGTTTCCCAGCCCCTGGGAGCAAGCACACTCTTGCTCAGCATCCACTGCAACCTAACTATGCAAGAAAGTATTACAGGCAACCTCTTCAGCAAACCCAGTTTACATTCTTCTGTTCAGTTTCATAATCCCTGTAAAAATCAGCAATCCAGCTTGATTGCACCTCTTTTCATCAGCAGCATAAGTCTCACCCCACTTCCAGCATCTGGGCTCAAGTAAACCATTACTCTCTTCCACGGCAACATACATAGAGATTCTATACTGCAACCTACAACCACAGCTACAGTTTTTGTGAAAACTGCCTGTTTGCAAAAATGCTGCCAACCCACTCTTGAAAAGCTGAGGCTTTTTAACAGAATAGAAGGAATGGTAGCCTTACAGCATGGAAGCCCCACCCCCCATAACTACTGTGCTTTTATTTGTTCCAAAGACCAGACAAATGTACATATGTCCTAAAACAAAGGGGGGGGGGAAGCAATTTATTTCCTTTTTCTTTTGTGTGGAGAGAGGAAATGTGTTTTTTGTTAGACCAGGAATGATGGGAGTTCAGGAGGCAAAATACCGTGTGAGTTCCATGTTTCATTTTTCTGATTCTCCTCTTGCTCAGCTCCAGATGGATGGAGAACTGTTTGGCTCATGGTGTTCAGGTTCAGGTGGAAATGCTAAGTCTTAAGATGGAGACTGTATATACTTCTTACTGCTTTTGTGCTGTTGTTTTTTGGTACTAAAAAAGGTAAAGGTTTTCCCCTGCACAGTCATGTCTGACTCTAGGGGGCGGTGCTCATCTCCGTTTCTTAGCCAAAGAGCCAGCGTTGTCCGAAGACGCTTCCGCAGTCATGTGGCCTGCATGACGCGTGTGGAACGCTGTTACCATCCCACCAAAGTGGTACCTATTTATCTACTTGCATTTGCATGCTTTCGAATTGCTAGGTTGGCAAGAGCTGGGGCAAGTGCGGGAGCGGGAGTTTTGGTACTACCTGGCCTAATAAGGATTCTGGAAAGCTCAAAGATGGCACTTGGGTTGGCTCTAACAAAGCTTTTTGCTAACCTGGCAAGTTTTTTAAAAAAACAACCACCACCAAAAACATTCCTGGAAAAAGGTATTGGCAAACCTCTTCTATAACAATTCCACGAAAGCTTCAGGGACATATTCACCAGGACCTGAGCTCAACTTGAGAGCATTTTTACCTTTTTAATAAAGGTAATCGCCCAACTGTGGACTTTGCAATATAAATGGGCTGCATTCCCCAATATTTATTGCTTTGCTCATAAATTCTTTAACTCACTATGTAGCTGTGGTTTTAGGATTCCTTTTATTCTTCCACTAAAGCTGCAGTTTTGTTGACATATAGTAAAGTGGGGTGCCCTCTTTATTTTCTATTTATAGCTTGAATTAAAAGTACCCTTTTGTTCCATTCGCAGTTCACGTCACAAACAAAGTCCCATCCTTCTTTCCCCTTCCAACTTGTTCTTCATTCTATAATATCGCTTTTATGTAAAATAAAACTTAAGAAAGAACACTTACAATTCCTTTTCAAACTGTAAGCTAAAGAAATTTTTCTTAAAGAAAAAAGAAAGAGGATATTTACAAAGGGAAGTGATTTAATGAGTCAGAAACAGTCTCAGGGACATTCAAAAAGTTGCAGCAGGAGATTAAATTCTAAAATACACATACACACACACACCCACTCTGTGTGTGTGTGTGTAAACAGAAGGGAAAATAGCCATTCTGATAGACTGTTTTGGTGTATTAAAATATGCATAGTACATACAGAGGCTAGGAAAACACAGAAGAAACACACACAAGGTTTTTAAATATCTATGTTCCTCCAAGAGTTTAAGTAACCCCTCTTAAGATTGATTGCCATAAGAAAAACTGTGACAATTAGGCTCTCCCCAAATGTGCACAGAATGAATGGAAGCCATGAAAGCAAGCCTATTTCCTGCAATTAAATGTTTAAATCCAAGAATAGCTGGGATCCAAAGTGCTACTTTAGGCTAGCCTAGAGGCTAAATACTCACCTAGAGGAATAGTTCATTTCATTTTTCACTGAACAAAGGACCCTCACATCACATTACAAATTATTTTTTAAACCATCACCTGGCATAAAAGATGGCTATTGGACAAAAATACTAATCCAACTATTAGTATTTAAAGCTTTTGTATGTTATTTTTCACATTTTTATCCTGCTATATGTGTGTGGGTATCTATCACACAGGGGCGTGGTGGCTCAGCGGGTAAGACGGCAGGCTTGTCGATCGGAAGATCGCAAGTTCGGAGGTTCGAATCCCTAGCCCTGCGTGATGGAGTGAGCTCCCGCACTAGCTCCAGCTCTTGCCAACCTAGCAATTCGAAAGCATGCAAATGCAAGTAGATGAATACTGTAGGTACCACTTCGGTGGGTAGGTAACGGCGTTCCGCGCGCGTCATGCGGCCACATGACCGTGGAAGCGTCTTCGGACAGCGCTGGCTCTTCGGCTAACAAACGGAGATGAGCACCAGCCCCTAGAGTCAGACACGACTGCACAAATGTGTGGGGGGAACCTTTACTTTTTATCTATCACCACTCACTCACTCACTCACTCAACACATTTGTTGTTGTTCAGTCATTTAGTCGTGTCCGACTCTTCGTGTACATGCCCACAAACAGAATTATAGATTGGGAATGGGTCATTTAGGCTGAGTCCAACTGCCTATCTCCCATGGCGTCTGCCCATCAAGTAAGAGCTGAAAGAGTTGGCATGCTCTGGGTCCTCTTGATCAAACAATGCCATCTATCGGGAACCAGGAAGTGTGTCTTCTCTGACATGGTTTTTGCCCTCTAGAATGAGATCTCCCAAGATTCATGTGGGTCCCACCCTGATGGCATTCCAGAAGGCCTTGAAACCTGGTTGTTCCCCAGGCTGTTTACTTAAATTGTAATTCTTTTTTATTAGTCCATGTTTTATATTGAGAGCTGCCCAAAGTCATCTTGGAGTCAGGAGAAGCTTAAATCTAATTAAATAAACTCTTGCTCAGAAGGGGGATCTGGTTAATGCATTCCTGACAGATGACTGTCTAGCCTCTACTGAACACACCATGGAAGGGGAGACCATCTCCTCTCTGGATAGTGGTTCAACTTCTGAACTGTTTTAGACATCCGATCAGACTCTGCCTTCTTATAACTTGAATCCATTATTTCATGTCCTGCACTTTGGAATAACAGGGAACAGTTCTTTACTGTGACATTGTTTCAGGTATTTCAAGAATGCTATTACATTTCCTTGCCTTCTCTTCCAAAGTTAAACATTCCCCATTCCTTCAATCTCTCTTCATAGGACTTACTGTATATACTGTACTTGTGGATAAGCTGAGACTTTTTAGTTAAAAAATACACCCAAAAAATTGGGTTTGGCTTATCCGTGGATGGGCTTATCCACAAGTATACATGGTAATACTTTTTTAAAGTAGCCATATATACTTGCAGATAAGCCTGTCCGTGGATAAGCTGACCCTCAAAATTTTTGTATGTTTTAATTTTCATAATTGGCTTATCCGGAGGTGGCACATTTTTTCATGGTATTTTGGTTAAAAAATTGAGGGTCAGCTTATCCAAGGATGGGCTTATCCGTGAATATGTATGGTAATATCTAGTCCTCTGATCATCCTCACTGCTTTTTTATGAACCTCCTTCCAGCTCATCTGAATTCTTCTTAAAGTGTGGGGCCCAGAAGGTAGTGTGGTAGTGGCCTAAGGAGATTAAATTGAAAGGATTCCTTCCTATATTTAGAAACAACATTTATGTTAATGCAGCCTAAAAGTGCCTTGCTACTTGTATTTATTTTGCCATCAAGGACTATTCCAAGATCTTTTTCACAAGTACTATTACCAAGCCAGATATTCCCCATTCTGTACTTATGCATGTGATTTGGTTACCTAAGTGAAGAATGTTGCTTTGTCTCTATTGAATTTTCTTCTGTTATTTCAGCTCATTTCTCTAACCTATAATGTCTGTTTTAAAATTAATTTCAATCTCCTAGGGTATTAACTATGCCACCCATTTTTATGTCATCTGCAAATGTAATAAACATTCCCTGCACCTCTTCATCCAAATCATTAATTAAAAAAATATTGAAGAGTGCTCTGTCTAGAACTAAACCTTGCGATTCCTCACTTGATATATCACTCCACTTTGATGAAGAATCATTGACGAACATTCTCTGAGTATGGTTCTCAGGTCAGCTATGGATCCACTTAATTGCCACGCCTTCCAGACTAGATGTCTATGAAGGTTCTCAGTCATCCAGGTGGAATTGTCTGTAGCTAAAATCCAGTTGACATGATTCAAGCTACAGACTTCCAGACTAGACTTACCCAGCTTGTTATAGGGCACGCCCAATGCTCTGCTAAAGTCAAAATGGATTATTTCATCTACAGCATTTCACAATAAAAAGTTATGCAATCAAACACTGAAGTGAAATGAGGTTAGTCTGGCAAAACATGGTCTTGATGAATCTGTATCATTTCTGGCAATTATTGCATTTCTTTAAAGGACATATCTGTTGTTTTCTTTATGATCTGCTGTACTGATGTCTCACTGACTGATGTTGCTTGCTGGATCTCCTTTTTTCCCAATTTAAAGACAGAAGTATTTGCTCTTCTCCAGTCACTTTGCACTGTACCTTTTCTTTAGGATTTGTCCACAATGATATATAAAAGTTTGGCCAGACCATCGGCCAGTTCCTTTATTCTATTGGAGATGCAATGACAATAATGCTTCATTAAAACATATGCTTTTGCAGTGTCCAAAAATTATAATTAAAAATTATAATTAAAAATTATAATATTCTGAGAAGAAGTCATGGATCATATCAGTTTGACTTGAAGACAGAGTTTAATATTTTCATACCTCAAAATTCTTTTGAATACATATCTAGTACATGGAAGCTGATGGTTGGACAACAAAAATTAATTCTCTACATCCTTTCTTTGCTGAGAGGCTTGTCCTTTACCATTGGAAAGATAAATGTATGGCCCCAATTACTTGGTATCCAGAAGACCTGATGTTACTTGTGACTTGGAAATAAATTGCTTACAGACATAGATTACATATGGACAACTGTTATTTAAACGTTACATGTATAAGAAGCCCTTCTATAAATTGGTTGTGCTTTTGCTTTCATTTTTTATTTCATTTTATTTTTTTTCTTGTTCTATTCTGTTTAATTAAATGAATGAAGCCCCCTCCCCCACAAATATCCTTCATCCCTAGGAAGAAGTTCATCTGGACCTGGAGCTTTAAACTAATTCACAATAAGTTACTATACCTTCAATAATCTTATCAGACCTCCCTGTCCCGATCTTCACAATTGCTAGGTGGCACCCATGCCCTCTGGACAAAATATGAGTTGAGCAGCTATATATTTCCTTTGTTATCTGTTAGCATTTTGCCATCTTCATTAACCAACTGGTTTACTGATATAACTTCCATTTATTCTCAACATATCTAACAAAGTGCTTTTTGCTGTTTTTAGAACCAGGCTTCACATTTGTATTGTTTCTTGGCCCTTCCTTCTTTCTACCATATACTGTATATTTCCAAATATCGTGGCTCACAAGAGAAATATCCATTGTCAAACCCATGGCTAGTTTCACAGTCCTCTGGATCATCTGTGAGATGTTTTATGTCAACCTATCTCAATCTGGCATCCTCCAGATGTTTTGGGACTGCAACTCTCAGAATCCCTTTTGACAATGCTGTCTGGGAATTCTGAGAATTGTACTCCTAACGCATCTGGATGGCACCAGATTGCAGAAGATTCCTTTAGGGATTTCCGCTGGCAATTAATAGTAGTTGGACCAAAATTTTATGAAATGAAATTCTCCAGAAATTGCAGGAAAAGCTACTTCTGAGCACACCACCACCACCTTAGTTTTGTGAGTTTATTTGTTAATTATTCCTCAGCATGTTTAATTGGGAACAAGTTCTATTAAGTTCGCTAGAATTTACTTGCAGGACAGGTGGATCTTTCTGTCCCTCCCCTAATAATAATAGTACAGGATATCTTAAAAATGTAAAGGCAGCAAGGCATTCATGTTTATTCCATCACAAAACTGATAAATAGGAGCGGTCTGTTGCAACATGATTGAACGAGCTTTGAAATCATCATTGTCAGTTTAAACCAGACCTAGCAGAATCCTATGAAAACACACACACACACACACACACACACACACACGATCCAGATGCACCATGGTCTTAGTGACAGACTATACTCCATCACTTGCTAGATCATCCAGAGCAAAACCTACCAACCTATCAGGGCAATTCTACTAGGACTCATCTTATGCAAAAAAAAAAAAAAGATTCAGCGGAAATTACTTGGAAAGCACCTGAACAGGACATCCAACCATTGATAGTCAATTTGAATTTCCCTCCTTGGAAGCTACTTCTCTGACCCCCAAACCCTGCTTCAATGAACCTCATTTGTCTTCAAGAGGCTGACAGAGAGAAAAGACTAGACCTGCTGTGGAGGCCGGAGGAACTGCCCTGTAACTAGAGTCAAAGATTAAGTTTCCTCATAAACGTATGTAACCAAGTTTGATTCATTTTAGTTAGTATAGACAATATCAGGTTTTTCAGACTATTTGGGTTCCGTGAGAACTCAGTGGGGTTCTGTGAGAGAATGAGAGGAAAAAAAATTTCACTCAAAGGGAGCCAATTTTCTATCACTTGAGCTTGGGGGTTTTAGGGTCTTTTTTTTAACAGGTTCTACGTCCTGAAAAAGTTGGAAAGCCCCTGGTCTATTTTTGTTTTTCTAAAACTACAACTGGCCACTTTTTACTCCTCTCTGCTGGATTATTTAATAAATATATTGAATTGGGAATTTGAGTTGGTTTAATCATTTTTCCTGGCCCAGGAGTGGTTGCATCCATGTGCCAGAGTGCTAGATGCACAGGCTAACCTAGTTATTAAGGAAAGAAAAGAAAAATGTTGAAAAGGAAGGCCTTTCCTTTTGTGGAAGTGCAATCCTTAGGCCCCAATTCTTATGTGTTCAGGTGAAGTCTGAGTCATTGTAAATCACAGGAGCAATGGCAGGTATCTCCCTCAGAATATATAACAGTGAGGGTCTGACAGACCGTCCCAACCAGAGCTAGAGGTGCAGACGCTCCTCCCACAAGTTGTCACATTTCATATTACCAACCAGGCAAATCTGATGAGTAGGTTGAGGGGCAGACCTGCAGCTTGAGGTTGATAGAGATGGACTCACTAAGAATCATAAATGAGTTCACTTCCTTGGGTCCAGTTGATTTGCATTCTAAGATGCTGAAGGCATTTGCTGATGGACTGTTAGATCCTTTCAATACAGCATTATAATGAGAAATAATGGGAAAGATCTGCCTGATTAGGGGATGGCACACACCAACATACATATGAGGAAAAGATGGACAAAATACTAATTAAATCTGCAGTTGCGGTTTTGCAATAGCTAAGCATTTAGAATAAATAAATTACACTCACAATATCTTGATAAATTAGAAGATTGGGCAGCTGATCACTAAGTGAAACTTAAGAGAAACAAATAGCAAATTCTTCATTGAGAACAAAGAAATGAAAAGCAAAAATATAAAATAGAAGATGCCTGGCTAGACATCGAAGATACATCTAAAAATTATCTGGGAATTGGACTTGATTGTGAGACAAGTACCCATCACGAATCATTGGTATACTGTAGTTGTAAAAAGGGCAAATGCAAATACAATTTTAGGTTGCAGCAATAGAATTTTAATTGCAAATTATAGACAGTACTGCTTAATTCTGCACTGGCCAGATCCTGCTTCAAGAATTATGACAAGTACTGGTCTCCATGCAGCCAGGAAATCAGAAGACGTCTACTTCTTGGGAGGAGAGCAATGGCAAATCTTGATAAAATAGTTAAGAGCAGAGACATCACACTGACAACAAAGGTCCGCATAGTTAAAGCAATGGTATTCCCTGTAGTAACCTATGGCTGTGAGAGCCGGACCATAAGGAAGGCTGAGCGAAGGAAGATAGATGCTTTTGAACTGTGGTGTTGGAGGAAAATTCTGAGAGTGCCTTGGACTGCAAGAAGATCAAACCAGTCCATTCTCCAGGAAATAAAGCCAGACTGCTCACTTGAGGGAATGATATTAAAGGCAAAACTGAAGTACTTTGGCCACATAATGAGAAGACAGGATACCCTGGAGAAGAAGCTGATGCTAGGGAAAGTGGAAGGCAAAAGGAAGAGGGGCCGACCAAGGGCAAGATGGATGGATGATATTCTGGAGGTGACAGACTCAACCATGGGGGAGCTGGGGATGGTGACGGCCGACAGGAAGCTCTGGCGTGGGCTGGTCCATGAAGTCACGAAGCGTCGGAAGCGACTGAACGAATAAACAAACTGGTCTCCATGCTCTAAGAATTGGATAGAATTGGAATGGGTTAAAGAAAAGCAGCAAAGGGGATCAGGGGACTGATGATAGCCCTGTGCTGGGTCTATTTAGTCCAGATTGAAGGGAACATGAAATAGTGCTCTTGAGTACCTGAAGGGTTTTCTCGCAGAAGGAGGACACAAGCTGTTCTCTGTTTGCAGACAAGTTGGCAAGGCTGCTGCAACAGCTTTCCTGGTTATCTCCGCACATACGTGCATGCGCAGCTGCTTCATTTCACTGAGAATCCCAGAAGTCTGTGCATGCGCAGACATGCACAGGTGACCACAGAGAGCCTTCAAAGCAGCCTTGTAGAGGATGTAGCTGCTTTCAAGGAGGAGCACTTTGCTTGCACTAACATCCATTGTAAAGCAGTGCTTTCAAATGCTTTGCATAATCTCATTCTCCATTGTCCCAGAATGTACAATGTGACATAATTAGCTGAAGAAAGAATTCAGCTGAAAATGTGGAAAAACATGCTAAAGATAAAGTAGATTGGTGTTGAAATCTCTTTCATTAAATCTGGATTTCAGTTTTGGTAGAGACACCAACACTCTTTGTGCATTTCTTGAATGGGGTAAGCATTAAAGGCAGAATTGTGTCTGCTGGCCTCTTCCTCTATGAATGTTCATCCCATCTCCTCAGATTCAGCACCAAGGTCTGAAAAGAGCTTCTTTCTGCATTCAATTGAACATGAGTAATCACTTTTTAAGATCCCAGAGATCCTAATCTAGCAGGGTTCAGGATCATGAGGAGACTTTGACTTGCATGTTACTTCACTTATGTTCAACTAAACATCCACTAAATCTCCTTTTCCAGCAATTATCACTCAATGCTTTGAATAGATGCTTATAGCTGAGACACAGAAAAGGCACCTCAGTTCTCAGTTCTCTTCAGACCTGAAAACAGAAAGAAGTGTTAACTCTAAATATTTACTGTAAATATTATAAGTAACATCCAGAAAGACTTTTATTTATTTATTTATTTATTATTCGTATTTATACCCCGCCTATCCCCTCCCTATCGGAGGACTCTAGGTGGCTTACAACATTTGCAATTCATATATTTATACATTCATATATTAACAGTGTTTATTAACCGCGTGCTCAGGGAAGGGGTAAGGGAACCGACTCTTGTAGTATTGGACTACATGTCCCAGAATACCTTGCTTCAGAGTCGGCTGCCGACGTCCTGGATATTGCTGTTCGGGATCCGTCGTCTCCGTTTCTCCGTCTCCATCGCCATTTGCAAGGTCTTCTTCGCTCCGGAGGCGACCCCCGACAGGACGCCAGCAAATTCTCCCACGTAAGGGAGACTGATCGGCAGTCTTACAGCATCAGCGGTTTAACCCGCTGAGCTACCGCACCCCTTCACGCGCCCTTTTAATTTTTTTTAGATATAAATATTTAGTTTCTAAATGACCAGCCCCTTTCTCTTTCTCTAGACGCTTTCAGGTCTTACTTTTTCTTACCTCCAATTGTAAGAAGGGTGTGCTAGGACTCTTCTCAACATTCAGCCCAGTACTGCATTCCCATCATGGCCTACAGACTCAACATTTATAAGCAGAAGATTCATTAGGATTCACTGCAGAACAAGAGGATAAAAGCAAATACTGAATCTGTACAAAGTTATTTCATTACATTAAATATTTTATCAAACATAATTTAGGTTCAGCATGTTTAAATGCTAGGACCTATGGACTGTTTAATTCTTGTAAAAGTCAACCCCAAACCAGTACCTCTAGATTTTTGGGACTACAACTTCTGTTATCCCCAGACGACATGCAGAATTCATCTCTCCAACCCTTCATATAATCCCCCATCATCGACTTGAGAAGGTTGGAGAGCAATTAAGAGCAGATCTAGGTGCATAAGTTGGAATGGAGGTAAAAAGAGAGAAGTCATCGTCTTGCATGTGATGAAAATATGCTTCCATATCTTTGGTAATTACTATCACTCTTACACCAGGATAAGAGCCAAGTAGCAGGTTTGGCTTACTTCTAAAGCACAACATTTAGAACATTTAGTTCTAGATTCAGTTATACACTCATGTTTATTCTCATACTATCACAGAACCATAGGCTTAACAGAGGTGAAAGGGAGATAAGGCCCTGTTATCTGCAATCAGATGCCAAGATACTCTTGTGTACTAAGCTAATGACCCGGGCATTATCTTAAAAACTCATTGCACAGGAGAAAGTCAGCATTGTAGTGATGGGTTAAATTAACTCTTCCTAAGCAGTATAAAATTATTATAAGCTGTCTGGAAGCATAAGAGAGAAAGGCTTCAGACTTCCCTCCCAAGAATTTATTCTGGCACTAAAGACCTTGTGTCCACTTCAGTATTGATGCAGCTCACTTGTATTACAGGAAGAATTAATTTGTCCATATTACCTAGTCCTAGAGGTTTGTGGGGAGGAAAATCCCCTAGAGGTATTGACTTAGTTTATCATCATCATTAGAATGTAGAAGTGCTTTATTAGGTCATCTAATCCATCCCCACCCCCAACAGCTAATGTAGGTTCAGCCCTGAACAATATAATCTACTCTGCTTTTCCTAGACCATTCTTTTTATGGCTTATTATAATGATGCTAACACCACTTTTCTTGGCAAACTATTGCACATGCTATTAGGAGTTTGTTTTCCCCTGTTGTTCAGCTCAAATTATTTTATAGTTAATTTAAATCTCATTACTTTTACTCTGGCACAAATACAGTAGGATGTTTTTGCAAAGGCAGCTTGACTCATTTTATTTGATCACGATTGTCTTTTAAATCCTATAAACTGGCAGAACAGGCTTCCCATGCTTTACTCCCCTAAACCCTCATAAGGTGGTTATTTACAGAAACTGAAGTGCGCCATGGGGCTGAGCCACCCACATATTGCTTGAGAACTGCATAAAGCCCACTAAGCTCAAGTCAAAATAAAATGACCACCCTGTGAAATCTAGTTGCCTCCCCCCCCCCCCGCATATCTAATGGGCATGAAGAACTGCAGTTATAGTTCTTTAGCAGATGGTGGTCAGTTGACTTCACACACACACACAGACACACACACACACACACACCCTTTGCTGTCAGATGAGTTTGTGACAACTGGGGGAAGGGAAAGAGACCAATTCCCCGCCTTCACTCCTTCTCTGTGCAGAAACATTCCTTAGAATATTCATTCACTGCACCAATAAATATTAATAAGTAAATGACTGACTTATTGTGTGATCGATCTATATCTATCTATCTATCTATCTATCTATCTATCTATCTATCTATCTATCTACCTATCGTACCAAAAGTCAGATCACATAGGCAATTTATTATATAAATTATATTAAATGTTCACATTGGTTGCCATTTTCTTCTAAACACTTCCTTATTTATTTGACACATGACCTTTCAACGTTCCTAAGTACAGTAAAATTAATTAATAACATTAATGAAACACATTGTCATTGGCCTATGGGGCCTGACTTTTGGTATATCCATAGATATAGATCTATACACACACACAAAATTAAACCCCAAATTAATTAAATAAGGATGCTAAGGATGTAACAAACAAGAGGTATCAAACAAGAACAGTTTGAGGCATACAAAAGTTCCTAGTAGCATATATCAGTACATAGGAAATGAAGACCTTAGGGAGATCTTAATGTCTTCTGTCAATTTTGTTCCTGACTGCTCTTTTGATCCTGTTAGACAACCAAAGGGAAACTTACCTTTTAATGCCAACTCAGCAATTGGAAACTAATTATGGAAAGAAATTGGAATTTTACTGGTCACTGAGTAAATTTTCTGACCAGAAGACAAAGTGTCATGCTACTATGCACACATTCCAAAGAAAATCAGAAATAGAACTTGAGTCCAGCCTAGGTGGCCAGCCAGTTATTGGTGTATCTGTCCCTCTAAGCTTTGTCTTCATTCACTACTACTGTGTTCCAGAAAAAAGAAAAAGAAAAAAGGGATTTAGGTCTTATGATTGGAAAATAACAAATGCTTTAGAAGGATAATAGGAAATGTAGGCAAATGTCTTTCCAAATCATTTTAAGTTACTTGTTTATTATATCTTTTAAGTGCCAAATTCTTTTCCAACACAATTTATTTATTTGTTATTATACCAACTATGAAAAACTCTCAGATGTTGACCAAAAAAAGTAATAAAAACAGTGAAATCCAGAGATGATAAAACAAAAATTAAACTCCAGATTAATTAAAAGCCTATTTAAAAGCATTTGAAATGCTTTTTAAAAGCCTGCAAAGAAGTCAGTCCCACATCTCAGCTTTCAGCTGGGGCAGTTACAGAGAAAGCTGCATCCTGAATGTCGATGAATGTTCTCAGTCATCCAGATGGAACAGTCTGTAGCTTGAATCATGTCAACTGGATTTCTATTTTCTCAGTGGAAACGTTTCGCTCCTTATCCAAGAAGCTTCTTCAGTCTGAGCAAAGTTAGTAAGGGAATCCTTAAATATGTTTCTAGGGTGGCTGTGTGACCTTGTACCTGGGGCTAGGTCATGGTTATTTGAGATGTTTATTTCTAATTTATTTGGATGATAAAGGGACTTAGAAATAAACATCTCAAATAACCATGACCTAGCCCCAGGTGCAAGGTCACACAGCCACCCTAGAAACATATTTAAGGATTCCCTTACTAACTTTGCTCAGACTGAAGAAGCTTCTTGGATAAGGAGCGAAACATTTCCACTGAGAAAATAGAAATCCAGTTGACATGATTCAAGCTACAGACTGCATCCTGAATATTCATGCAATGAACCTTCAGCAACTATCAGAATAATTTCAGAAGAAATGAGCTTATTAACTTCTTATTGTACACAAACAAACTTGCTTCATTATTGCTGGCTAGGTAGATGATAACTAAAAGAGAAGCTGAAAAACAGGGCACAGAAAAGTGCAAGGATCAGAGTCTTACTTTGCTCATAGTAGAACTAGAAATGCAACTCTTCAAGGCTCATCTTACCACTCCTTATTTAAAGATAATTTCAAACAGAAATGAGAAACCTATTTGGGGAAGTAACACCAGGCAAGTCTGTTAGGGACGCATGCCATTACAGTAGTCCTCATTTAGTGACCACAATTGGGACCGGCAACTCAATTGTTAAGCGAAGCTTACGATCTTACTTCAGCTTTCCTTTGCTTTACGGACCTGCAAAGGTTGTAAATGCGAGGATTGGTCACAAAGTTACTTTTTCATCACCACCGTAACTGCGAACTGTCACTAAATGAGCCATTCGCTAAATGAGGACTATCTGTAATAAAGGCAGAGTAAACAAGGTCTAAATATGGAATAAAAATGGGAACTTCCTATATTCAAGACTGCAGGGCCAGCCCAGTAAGCATGTGACTCTTGGCAGCAAATTTAGTGCAATGCAGTCTGCCTGACTGCATGTGATGTTATCCTTCCTGATACTTTGCATGAGGCTCTTGGAGAGTAAAAGAACCAATCTGAAACACTCTCACATCATGTAATGGTTGTGGGAATAACCTTGGGAGACGGGTGAAGAGATGCCACCTAGGGAACAAACAGATAAAGGGCGGGGGGTGGGGAGCCTGCAGCTGCATAACGGGCAGAGAAAGAAACTCAGAAAGGAACCTCCTTAACTTATCAGGCTATAAAAAGAGATGGCGGGAGATTTGTACTTTCAGACTTGCAAGATTCTGCTAATGTAGCCTTACAATAAAGAAGAATTAGCTCATCTGGTCATGTTTCCTGTCTGGTCTACCTGGGAAGGCTGACACATCATTAGTTTTTCTTTGATGGTGAAACAGGAAAGGAAGTGCTCGTGAAAAGGCAATAAAGATCCTGACTTGCTGAAACATATTAGAATCCAATAGCGGCGCAGGACCTGTGTAGTCAGATGCTGAAATTTAAGCCAAAGGCCAAAAAGAGAGGACCCACCACCATGAAGGACAGCACTAGACCTATAGGTCCTGACTCAACATTAACCATGAAGAATGCTGCTCAACTCACGCAGCTGAAGAACAGGACAATTAATCTGTCAATTGTGGAGTCCTTGGTGCTCTCTGAGCCTTGTTGTTTTCTTGCAGACTTTTCATTGCCAAACTAGGCAACATCTTCAGTGCGAAAAGGGAGTGGGACTTGCTCTCTGTTTATATACCCTGGCTTGTCCTGCCTGTGTTGGTGGAGGTGTTGTTCTCCCCTTAGGAGTTCCTTGATTGGGCTGTTGTTTGCTGCTTGGTTGATTGACAGAATTAATAGTTCCTTGATTAGGGTATATTGTGCTGTTTGATTGTTCCTCTGGTGCTAATCCTAGTGTTAATCTTTGCATATCTGGGTGATGATTGCCGCCAAGGAGGTGTTCTGGTCTTCTGGCTTTTCTATTGTCTCTTGTGAATTGTATGTAAATGTTGTTTACCTCTATGTGTCTGTTGATGGCTGCTTTGTCTGAGTTCCAAGCTTCCAGGAATTTTCTAGCATTTTTGGATTTGGCTTGGTTTAAGATGCTCAGTTTTCCAGCTGAAAGTATGGTTGAGTCTGTCCATGTGTTGTGAGTTTTCATCATGTCTTCTGACTGCTAGTTGGTGTTCATGGATGCACTCTGCTAGTCTTCTGCTCATCTGTCCTACATAGTGGCTGCTACAATCCTTACACTGTATGTTGTAGATTCCTGTTTTTTCCTCTTCGGCTACTGGGTCTTTTGTGTTACTTAAGATGTTCTGAAGGGTTTTGGTTGGTTTATGTGCTACAGTGATGCCATGTGGTTGTAACCCAAAAGACCCAGTAGCCCAAGAAGAAAAAACAGGAGATTGGAATCTGTCAATTAAACAGACATTTGAGAAATAAAAATATAGCAGCAGAAATGGCAAAGATACCCTTCTCAATACATGTCAGATTTTTATAATGGCACAACTATCAGTTATATACTTTTAACCAGCAGTTTGGGGGATAGAGGGATAGACAGCTGTTTTTGGAAGCTTTACGGTAAAAAGTTTTGAGAATCAACAAGCTTTGATTTCTAGTAGGTCCCTTTAGGAGACAGAAAAATAGACCCAGAGTTGCATTTCATGCACACAACTACTGGCTGGCTGTAATCATACAATTATCACTACATTTCGTTATCCAGCCATTCATGTTGTATTAACAGACAACCAAACATTACCAGAATCACAAAGAAGCAATACTACAGACACAGTGATGGGGCACACATGTTAACAAAGCATATTTATTGCCACCTGTAAGTGATGCCAACCACTGCAACTGCCTACAGGGGGAGAGGGAGAATTTTCTTCCATTTACACTGGAATTGCAAACAAAATTTTGCCTTGGCAATCCAGGAGACAAACCCAAGCTGTTGCCCCAATTCTGTGGGAATGAGGGCATCAGCTGTTACTTGGACACATCTGTGCGTCTGAAGAAAAAAAAAGGTGACTTCAGAAATGCAGCCATCTATGTGGCGTCTTCAAAAGTGCTAGCAAGCCCAAATGATCTAACCTTAGGATTGAATGCTGGTCCTGTTTTCCATGTACTGTATGATTTCCATTAGGAAAAGGTATTTTGGAATAAGCAAAGGTAACAGCAAGAGAGCCCCAGTCCAAAGCATCTTTTTACACGATTCTGGAAAATAATAGAGTGATATTCTTTTTTATTACAATTATTATATTTTTTATCCCACCTTTTTATGAATGAATGAAGTCAAATCAAGGCAGCAAACCTAGCTAATACCCCTGCCTCCTATTTTCCCCACAACAACAACCCTGAGAGGTGGGGTGGGCTAAGAGAGAGGAACTGGCCCAAAGTGACCCAACTGGCTTTCATGCCTATGGGAGGCCTAGAACTCACCCTCTCCTGTCTGTAGCTTGAATCATGTCAACTGGATTTCTATTTTCTCAGTGGAAACGTTTCGCTCCTTATCCAAGGAGCTTTTTCAGTCTGAGCAAAGTTGGTAAGGGAATCCTCAATATGTTTCTAGGTAGCTGTGTGACCTTACACCTGGGGTCATGGTTATATTGAGATGTTATTTTAAGTCCTTTTATTATCTAAAGGAGGATCGTTAAGATCACCATGCTGCTGTTGAGCTTGTGAAATGGTCTTAATCTTCCTAGGCACAGAAGACAGAGCCGGGAGAAAGATGGGAGAAAGATTGTGCCTGAGGCCCCCACCTCTATTCAAGGAAGGATTTTCCAAGTTGGCATAAATGGATTCCTTGACCCCTCTCTCAAACCACCTATCTTCTCTGTCTAAAATGTGAACATTAATGTCCTCAAATGAGTGTTAAGACACAGGTCCAGAAGATGGCAGATCTGGTTTGGGTTGAGATGGCTTCTCCTTTCAAGGGTGCTGTCCTCTTCTAGTCTCTTCCTGACAGCGGATAGAGCATGAGTGGTGGGGATGCTGGTGAAAAGGGAGGACACATCAAAGGAGACCATAGTTTCATCTGTATCCAGTTTCAGGATCTTTGCTTTGCAAACAAATTCTTCCGAATTATGGATGTGGTGTTCAGAGTGTCAGGAAGAATTTGTTTCCAAAGCAAAGATCCTGAAACTGGACGCAGATGAAACTATGGTCTCCTTTGATGTGTCCTCCCTTTTCACCAGCATCCCCACCACTCATGCTCTATCCGCTGTCAGGAAGAGACTAGAAGAGGACAGCACCCTTGAAAGGAGAAGCCATCTCAACCCAAACCAGATCTGCCATCTTCTGGACCTGTGTCTTAACACCACTTATTTCACATACAGAGGTGACTTTTACAGACAAAAACACGGCTGTGCCATGGGTTCTCCTGTGTCACCCATTGTGGCCAATTTATACATGGAAGAAGTGGAGAAGAAAGCACTCAACACATTCCAGGGAACGGTGCCCACCCACTGGTTTAGGTATGTGGATGACACCTGGGTCAAAATCAAGACCCAGGAAGTACAGGCCTTCACGGACCATATAAACACTATAGATGCCAACATTAGCTTCACCAGAGAAGACACCAAGGACAACAGACTGGCATTCCTAGACTGTGAAGTCCTCATTGGGACTGGTGGCAAGCTAGAAATAGGGATCTACAGGAAACCCACACACAGAGATCAATATCTGATGTTTGACTCCCACCATCCACTGCAGCACAAACTAGGAGTCATCAGGACATTGTCACACAGAGCAGAAACCATCCCCACCTCCATGGATTCCAAAAAGAATGAAAATCAGCACCTGAGAACAGCTCTGAAGGCCTGTGGATATCCAAATTGGGCCTTCACCAAATCTAAATCTACCAGACCTAAAACAGCGACAGATAGGGCTGAGACTCAGAGTAAACGAAAGAACCTGGTCATTCCCTACATGGCTGGTGTGTCTGAAAAGATAAAACGGGACTCCAAGCCTGGCTGGCAACTCGACAAGTCAGAGTTTCTCAGAGCTCTGAGCTCTGAGACCTGGCTAACTTTCTATCTTGTTTGCAGGGGTCTACAGACCACTGAAGTTTCCCCCTGGAGAAGGGGGAACCAGAAGATTGCTCACAGAGCCATTGTAATTGCCCACTCCTGTTTTTCTTTGTTGTTTCCACCGCGGAGAAGAACGGGGGGTGGATGCAGTGAAATGGCCGAAAGAGGATTCTAGCTCTGCAGAGAACGTAAGTCTCTTGGGAGACACAAGAGTGACAGCCAGCTTTTAGACCACTTTATATTAGTTTTTCTTTTTTAGATTAGTACATTTTTATTATTCTAAAATTTATCTTTGGACTTCGTTCAAAATGTTGGCTAATTTTGTGTTTTCTTTGCTATAATTAATTTTGGTGGAAGTTTGATAGATTTTATTTTGGCAACATAGTGAACAAGTTTTGTATTTTTCTGCCTTTCTTTTGTATCAGAGAAATTGGGACTTAAGAGACTTTGTTGGTATTTCTTACTCGACAAACTAACTGACTTTTGAGAAATTGTTTGTTTGGGTTAAGCAGCTTGCAGCCTGAAGAATAAAGAATAAAGTATAGAGAATGTGTGCCTCTCTACCTTTTTTTTTTTCTTCTTTTTCTTCTTTTTTTTAGAAAGGACTATCTTTCATTTGGAATATATTTTCATCTTTCCTTTTACAAACTGTTTGAAATACTGCTCTGTGGAATTTTTTCATCTCTTACTTTAAAAGCTTTTCTCACTTAAAGAAATAGACATTATTGATAAATAATAGAACAGCTGTTCCTTGCTCCCTGAGAAAATTTTTTGTTTTGACTACGGCAGTTGATTACGGTTTGAACAACAAATAATGGTATTTCTCACAGTACTTCAGGATTTTAAGGAAGAAACCAGCAAAATTTTTTTGCAAATTAAGAAATCCATAGAACGTATATTAATAGTTTTGGTGGCTCAGGAACAGAAGATACAAGGGACAGATTTAGAAACAGAGGAAAGACCTTTCGAACCAGTAGAGAAACAGGGAAAGAGGATTTTGAATGTATTGGTACAGAAGAAGATTATGATATTTTACAGGAAGTGGTCTATTAAATGTTTGGACATAAATACATTGTGGCAGCTGAGACAGGAAGATTTTAATATGCAAATTGATAGATATGGCAAAATAAACATTTTGACATCCCACATGAGTTACAGAAATAAACAAGTTGCATATTGTGATATTGGCATAACCTAAACAGGAGATTTATTGATATTGATTTGGAATGCAAGGTTAATGAAAATGCGGATTTGGTATTGTACACAGAGTAAGCACAGATATGAGAAACTTACAGATGCATAAAAACATGATATTTTAAGTGTAAGATACAAGATTATAAATAAATATGTTGATATTATATATTACTCTTTCTGGAGACACATTTATGAGAAGACAATGAGATGATGAGATGGAATTAGAATGTAGGTTATTACAAGAATATGTTGTATGTATTAGGTGATATGTTATGTTAGGTTTTGTATTTTTGCTATATTATGTATTATGTTATGTAATATGTTAGATTATGTATTAATGGAATATATAGTCATAACATGAACAGAATATACTGTATTTTATTAGACGTAGATAAGGCCTTTATTTGTTATACTAATTGGACTTTATTGAAGATATAAATATAGATGTAAAAATGGAAAGAGCAAATGGAAAACATTTAATTGATGCAACAATGAACATTTGATTACTATTCTAAGGAGTAGAAACCAGAGATGGATTGTTGGAAGATATCAAGGAAGGCGAAACCTATATGAAGAACAGAAGATTGGATTATAGAAATCATAGGGTATATGACAAAGAAAAGTTTCTGTGTATTGTATGAAGGACTAACATTTAAAGTTAATTGTTGTACTTAAAGTTCAAGGATAAATTGGAGGACATCTATTTTCTATATTTTCTTTGTTTGTTATTTTTTGACTTCACTTTTTCTTTTCCTTTTTCTTACTTTGTATTTCTATTTTTTTTTCTTTTGTATTAGTTCTTAATATGTATTTTAAAATTCAATAAAACTTATGGAAAAAAAAAAAGAAAAGATAAAACGGATATTTGGCAAACACCACATACCTGTATATTTCAAACCCACCAACACACTGAGACAGAGGCTTGTACACCCCAAAGATCAAACTCCAAAACACAAGAAAAGCAATGTAGTTTATGCAATCCAGTGCAGTGAGGAGTGCTCTGAACTCTACATTGGAGAAACCAAACAACTTTTGTACAGGAGGATGGCCCAACACAGGAGAAGTAACACCACAGGACCAGAGTCAGCAGTTTATCTTCATTTAAAAGAAAAAGGACACTCATTTGAGGACATTAATGTTCACATTTTAGACAGAGAAGATAGGTGGTTTGAGAGAGGGGTCAAGGAATCCATTTATGCCAACTTGGAAAATCCTTCCTTGAATAGAGGTGGGGGCCTCAGGCACAATCTTTCTCCCATCTTTCTCCCGGCTCTGTCTTCTGTGCCTAGGAAGATTAAGACCATTTCACAAGCATAACAGCAGCATGGTGATCTTAACGATCCTCCTTTAGATAATAAAAGGACTTAAAATAACATCTCAATATAACCATGACCCCAGGTGTAAGGTCACACAGCTACCTAGAAACATATTGAGGATTCCCTTACCAACTTTGCTCAGACTGAAGAAGCTCCTTGGATAAGGAGCGAAACGTTTCCACTGAGAAAATAGAAATCCAGTTGACATGATTCAAGCTACAGACAATTCCACCTGGATGACTGAGAACCTTCATAGTCACCCTCTCCTGCTTTCTAGGCCAGCACCTTCACCACTACGCCACCTCTACGCTCTCTTGAAGAGTACCTCATGCAAACAAACACAGGCACACAAATACATCCAAATCTATATCTCAGGGATAAAGGGTGTTTTAAAACATAATTTGATAAGTACTGGTTTATTTAAAAATTGATATGCTGCCTTTCAAATCCAATCTCAAGTTGTCTGACATTTAATAATACAAAACATTTTAAACCATTACCTTAAAAATCCTTAGCTTGAAGCACAAAGGAAGGATGCCAAGAACATCCCGGGAGCCAGAGATTTCCCACTCAGCTTTAAAAGTTGGAGTGAAAGCAAAACTCCAACTGCTGGAGCAGGTTCTCTATTTAAACGTGTTTGATTACTGGATTCCTGCCAATTAAAAGACACAGGAGCCCTGTCAAAAGAAGTTGCCAGGGTTATACGTAGCATATAGAAACACATTCACCAGCTTGCACAGGGATCTTTTTTCTCCTGAGTTTAAATGAGGTTCCTTATGCCAAACTTGGAGGTACCAGGATATTCTCTTTCCCTTCTCAACTCATAGCATGGGGGAGCAATCTATAAAGAGATCCGTCCATAAGAATATTGAAAACAATTTGGTAATTACCAGAAGTCAGCATGAATATGTCAGGACAAATCTTGCCAGACCAATCTGTTATTAATTGATTAATTAATTGATTGATTTAACCCAATTTTGAACTCACCCGAATCCAAGTGGATTCTGGGCAGCAAACCACACAAACAAAAAAGAAAGAAAATGATCAGTAAAAAGCAATCTCTTATACAGTAATGTTAAATTCTAAACTATACTGATAGCACCCACAATCAGCTCAGGCCAAAGAAAACAATAAAAAAGGACCATTTTCATTTGTTTATAAAAAAGCAAAGATGGTAGCATGTCTCTCCAGGGGGAAAGAGTTCCATAAAATGGAGGTTACCGCAGAAAAGGTCTGTGTAGAGAGTAAGGAAGATGACCTTGATGGAAATATGCAAGAACCGTTACCTAACCAAGAGGACACCTCCCTGATTCACTATAGTACAGTATAAGAAGGGGAAGGAAGTACAGCACAATCAGACTTGCCAGATTCTGTTATTATAACCAATCTCTATAAAGGTCGTTTCAGCCTTCATAAGTTGATTTCCTAGTCTGGTCCACCTAGTGGGACTGACAGTCTGTTATCTCATTCAACCCTATTTACCTTGTGAGGAGAAGGGACTCTCAGCATGCCCTCTAGATGACCAGACCAGACAGGCAAATTGAATTCTGGCAAGGTATTGTCAGACATATCCTGGTGCTGCACTGTGTAGGACTTTAAAGGTAACAACCAGCACTTTAATCTGAGCCCAGAAGCCTGCTGATCAACAATGCAGAGACTTTTAAATTATTGTTAATATAAATTGGGGATACCCACCAATACTTTTGTACCAGCCCTACATACAACGTAATACAGTAGTCCAACTGAGTAGTGATCACAGTGTGAGTTTCTTTTATCTCATTTTTTTTATCAGGTAATTTCCTTAATAGATTATGGGAATGCTGGAGACATAGTATACCTTGGCTTCATCAAAGCTTTTGACTAAATACTACATGACATGCTTATGCAGATTAACAAGCTATTTAAGTGTGGGATACATGGCATGACAATTAAATGGATACAAAGCTGACTCCAAAATTGTATGCAAAGTATGCTCAGCAGTGAGTTTTCATCAGATTGAAAAAAGGTTATCAAGTGGGTGCCATAAAGATCAATCTTGAGACTCTATTTTTCAATATTTTCATTAATGATTTGAATGAAGAAGTAAAAGGAATAGTTTTCAGATTTTAGTTGTATCAACAGAATTCTAATTTGCAGTTGTGGGAGATAATTGTTTCATTATATTCTGTTTTAGTTAGTCTCTATCTGTCAGCCCTTCAAGGTAGAACAGACTAGGAAACCAAAGTTATGAATGCTAATACTACTTTTATTATAAGGTTACAGTAACAGAATCTTGCAAGTCTGAATATGCTTCCCTGCTCCCTCCCTTTATCTTCATGAGAACTAGGGAGGGTCCCATCTGAGACACTTTCTCAAATTACATTTCTGCCCCTGATTCAAATTTCTTTTATCTGGCCATTGTCTTGGTTGCGGCTCTTCCTCCTGTTCTTCAAGGTCATTCCTTCTGCCCATTACATCATCTCAAGTACCGTGCCTAGTTCTGGGCAACTCATTTTGAAAAGGATTTATTGGAACAGATTTATTTATTTATTTATTTATTTATTTATTTATTTATTTGTTTGTTTATTATTTAAATTTATCCCCGCTCATCTCCCCGAATAGGGGACTCTGGGCGGTTTACAACATATCAACAGTTAAAATCTATACATATAAAATTACAATATAACAATAAATAGGTTCAGAGAAAAGCAGTGAAAACAACCAGAGGACTAGAAACTAAGCCTCATGAAAAGAGATTGACGGAGCTGAGTATCTTTCCCTTGGGGTGGGCTATACATATGATAAAATAAAAATAAATAAATAGAGATGATCCTGCCTGCTCCTCCCTTTACTGGACAGGTCAGTTTCAAAAGGCAAGCACAAATTGGGTTAGCAACCCAAACCTGTTTTCTGTATAATATGTATGGGTGCCTTTTTGAAATGTTAAGTAGGTTCCAATCTATCCGCTGTCCAAAAATGTCATGTAGCAAACTTACTCTGTTTACATTTCTATACAGCAATGTACATCAGACATCCACAATCTTTTTTGGATCACAGTTGGCTTTTAAGTTGTGGTACAAGTAGCTGCACACCAAAAAGTGGGCAGGAATAGGACAACTAACATTTGTGTATTTAATTATATGCAGTTTAATAAAGTATCTATTTAACAATGTTCCCCTTCTGTCATATTACAAATTGTAGTTTAGCTGCCGGTCTGGAGTGGTTTGGAGATCCGCATCAAATAATTAAGAAGGTACATTCAGCCCTAGGATTATAAGTTTTACATCTCTGCTATAAGGATTTTCTTTTTTCTTTTATTAAGACTGTATGTGCTTCAAAAATGATTTGGAGGAAGTGCTTCAAATCCTGCAAGAGGAAAAAAATGTGCCTGCTTTAAGTTCATATTAATTTGACTCCTTAAAGCAACTGCATCTTTCTTCAGGTTTATGAGGAAGTCCAGAAAAAAGTTGTGGCTTCTCTACTTAGGAACAGAAAGAGGCTGTGCTCTTGTGAGTCCAAAGCACTTCTTCTGAATCATTTTTGAACCATGCACAATCCTAATTTTTATATGTCTGGCCTGGCCTGGCCTGGTTTAGATTGTAGTGTCAAAGGTAAAGTTTGAAACAAAACTTTGAAGCTGTTCCCCAGTGGCAAAATAGCAGAAAACTAAAAGAGGTTGAAGCAAAAATTGTATAGACGAGAGTGAAGGTCCCTAATGATAGAAAGGTTAATAAAAGGGGGGAAATGACTTGTATGAATGCCAGTTTCTGTCCATGTCTCAGCCTGGTACTTAAGGGGAATATTTTCACTTAGATACTTCTGCTCCACTTGCAGTCGTGAGGGAGATGCTGTTAATAATAAAGATTGTCCCTGATGGTAGCAAGTCTAATTACAAGATAAAACACTAAAAGGTACAATGAAGTAACGGATTGTGGCTTTTTGTGTTTTTTCCCCTAGATATCAGTTTATTACCAACCTGACACTATAGCTTTAAGGGTCATTTCTCTGCTGTTACTGGGCTGCCAAAAGAAGAAGAAACAAAGAACATGGGAAGAGGTGAGAGGAAGCAAATAATCTTTGTTAGTTTCCTCTCCAATATTTTCCTATTAATAATGGCATACAGAAGAGGCCTCTCTAGTCACAGATTTCTAAAAGATGCCAAAAAAATTCACCTGTTGCTTATTTACCAAATAGCTCAAAACAGAATTTAAAATTGCTCAGGAACAGGCTCTGGATATAAAATCTAAACCTCGACACATATTTGCTGCTTTTTCATCAAAGTAGCATATGAGACTCATTAAAATATATTTTGATTTATTTATTCAATTTCTATGGCCGCCCATCTCAAATAAGTGACTCTGGGTGGTGAACAATCATAAAATCAATTAAAACCAAATACAAACACAATACAAAAAATAAATATATATATATAGCAGCCAAGAAAAATAACCTTAGATGTAACCTTAGATAACCAGGAAACGGGGCCCTTAACACACTTCGGATCCCAGGCTCAGGCACACAACCAGGTCTTCAAGGCCTTACAAAAGGCCAACAGGGTCAAGACCATCCTAATCTCTGGAGGGAGAATGTTCTAGAGGGCAGGCACTACAGCAGAGAAGGCACGTCTCCTGGTCCCTGCCAGCCGACAATCCTTGGCTGACAGGACCCGTAGCATACCCAACCTACCAGACCGAATTGGATGGGTAAAAACAACTGGGAGAAGACGGTCCCTTAGGTAACCCGGTCCCAAGCCATGAAGGACCTTGAATTGCACCTGGAAACACACTGGCAACCAACACAGCTCAAGAAGTAGTGGTGTTACATGTGTTGAATATCTGACACCATTTACTATCTGTGCAGCTGCATTCTGCACCAGCTGAAGCTTCTGAATGCTCTTCAAGGGCAGCCCCATGTAGAGAGCATTGCGTTAATCCAGATGGGAGGTCATGAGGGCATGAGTGACTGTGAGCAGAGCTTCCTGGTCCAGGAATGGGTGCAACTGGCACACAACCTGCAAAGGCCCTCTTATCCACAGCTGCCACCTGGTCTTCCAGCAGAAGCTGTGAGTCCAAGATGACCCCCAGTTCATGTACTGTGTCCATCTGGGGCAGTGCCACCCCATCCAGGACTAAAGGTGGAAAAACCTTGACACTGGAAGGCCCAAGTACCCAAAGCCACTCCGTCTTGCTTGGGTTGAGCTGAAGCCCATTGCATCCCACCCAGGCCCCTACAGCCTCCAGGCACTGGGACAGGACATTCACCGTTTTGCTCAGGCAGCCCGGGGTGGAGATATAAAGCTGGGTATCATTAGCATACTGATGATACCTTATCCAAAACTGTCGGATCACCTCACCCAGCGGCCTCATGTAGATGTTAAATAAAAGGGGAGAGAGAGGACCAAGCCCTGTGGCACCCCACAAAGTAGGGGCTGCAGGCTAGACCTCTCCCCCCATCAACACCAACTAGAACCGACCCCAGAGGAAGGAGGAGAATCAGCACAACACGGTGCTGCCCACCCCAACTCCTGAAGCCGGTCCAGAAGGATACCATGATCTATGGTATTAAAGGCCGCTGAGAGGTCAAGAAGAGCAAGGATGGATGCACTACCCCCATCCTGCTCCTGCTAGAGGTCATCCAAGAGTGTGACCAATGCTGTCTTGGTCCTGTAACCTGGCCTGAATCCTGACTGAAAGGGGTCCAGATAATCCTCTTCATCCAGAGACCTTTGAAGCTACCGTGCACCACTTCCTCCACAACCTTCCCTAAAAGGGGGAGGTTGGAGACTGGACAAAAACTGTCCAGATTAGTTGAGCAACGGCCCCTTGAAGAGAGGGCATACCACCAACTCCTTAAAGGCCGGTGGGACCACCCCCTCCCTCAAGGAGGAATTAACCACCACCCAGACCCAATTATGCATCCTCTCCCAGGCAGCCTTGACCAGCCAGATGGGGCATGGATCTAACACAGAAGTGGCCAAACTAATAGCTACAAGAACCCTGTCCACTTCCTCAGGTTCAACAGGATCAAACTCCTCCCAGATAACTGTGCAAGACTCAGCTCCCAGAACCTCCACTGGTTCTGCCCCAAGGCTGGAGTCCAATGCAAAGCAAATCTGAGTGACTTTATCTGCTAGATGCACAACATATTCCTCACAGTGACCCTGTAGTATTATTCCTTCCAAGGAGGGACTGGGTCACCTGAAACAGGGCCACTGGGTGGCTATCTGCAGATGCAATAAGGGCAGAGAATTTATTTATTTATTTATTTATTTATTTATTTATTTATTTATTTATTTATTTATTTATTAATTTAACAAATGTATATGGCCACCCAACTCACACATGGTGACTCTGGGCGGCTTACAAAATTAAAATTATGTTTCGCTGCCCTTACCGCAATGTGGTAGGCTGTAATAGCAGCTCTAGCTCATGTTCAGTCATCTTCACTCTGTCATTCACCAGCGGCGCTCTAGGCATCTCTTTGCCCTCTTCATCTCCCTCAGCTCATCCGTAAACCACAGAGAGTTCCAGGATCCATGGGCGTGGAGAGGCCGCTCAGGCATGATCCAGTCCAAAGCTGCAGCCGCTCTCCCATTCCAAGCGGCCACCAAGGCTTCAGCCAGACCGTGTAGCAAACCTTCCGGAACAACCCAAACTCCCTCTGGAACCCAATTGTATCCATCAGTTGCCTTGGACGGGCTGATATAATAGGCCCAGCCTTCCTGCAGAGGGGGGTAGTGCCAGAGAACTGGAGGCTCACCAGGGAGCGATCTGACCATGACAGGGGAGAAACCAATATCTCCCCCAAATCCAAAACACCCCGACCCTGCTCCAACAGAAAAACCAGGTCAGGCGTATGACCACTATTTTGTGTCAGTGCCTGGATGACTTGGGACAGGCCCATGTCATGCCATGTTATGGTGGCCATGAACCTCTGAGATACCTCAGACCCCTCCCCCAGATAAGCAAGTTGAAGTCCCCCAAGACCATAAGCCTGGGAACTCCATCGCTAACCTGGTCATGGAGTCAAGAACCTCAGTCATGGAGGTTGCTATGCAGCAGGGAGGCTGGTACAATAGCAAGAGTCCCCACTGATCCCTCTTAGAGCTCAACTTAACAAATAGGGTCTCTTACCCAGCAATCTGAGGAGCAGTGCCCCTGGATTTGTCTGTAGCTTGAATCATGTCAACTGGATTTCTATTTTCTCAGTGGAAATGTTTCGCTCCTTATCCAAGGAGCTTCTTCAGTCTGAGCAAAGTTTGTAAGGGAATCCTTAAATATGTTTCTAGGGTGGCTGTGGGACCTTGCACCTGGGGCTAGGTCATGGTTATTTGAGATGTTAATTTCTAAGTCCCTTTATCATCCAAAGGAGGATCGTTAAGATTACCTTGCTGTTGTTGAGATTGCGAAATGGTCTTAATCTTCCTAGGCACAGAAGACAAAGCAGGAAGGAAAATAGGGGAAAGATTGTGCCTGAGGCCCCCACCTCTATTCAAGGAAGGATTTTCCAAGTTGGCATAAATGGATTCCTTGACCCCTCTTTCAAACCACTTATCTTCCCTGTCTAAAATGTGAACATTAATGTCCTCAAATGAGTGTCCTTTTTCCTTTAGATGAAGGTAAACTGCTGACTCTGGTCCTATGGTGTTGCTCCTCCTGTGTTGGGCCATCCTCCTGTACAAAAGTTGTTTGGTTTCTCCAATGTAGAGCTCAGAGCACTCCTCACTGCACTGGATTGCATATACTACATTGCTTTTCTTGTGTTTTGGAGTTTGATCTTTGGGGTGTACAAGCCTCTGTCTCAGTGTGATGTTTATGCCAACTTGGAAAATCCTTCTTTGAATAGAGGTGGGGGCCTCAGGCACAATCTTTCCCCTATTTTCCTTCCTGCTTTGTCTTCTGTGCCTAGGAAGATTAAGACCATTTCGCAATCTCAACAACAGCAAGGTAATCTTAACGATCCTCCTTTGGATGATAAAGGGACTTAGAAATTAACATCTCAAATAACCATGACCTAGCCCCAGGTGCAAGGTCCCACATCCACCCTAGAAACATATTTAAGGATTCCCTTACTAACTTTGCTCAGACTGAAGAAGCTTCTTGGATAAGGAGCGAAACGTTTCCACTGAGAAAATAGAAATCCAGTTGACGTGATTCAAGCTAAAGACAATTCCACCTGGATGACTGAGAACCTTCATCGACACTGCCCCTGGATGCCTCCCAAGTGTCTCAGATGACCACCATCACCCCATCACCTCTAACCTGGGGTCTTGGTTGGTGCCACACCCAGAACCCAGCTGGGCACATATCAGAAAGGGGAATCCCCCCTCCTGTCCCAGCCAGGTCTCAGTAATACACACCAGGGCACCCTTCTCATTGACGATCAAGACATGAATGAGGATGGCCTGATTGTAGACTGATCTGGCATTCAGCAGCAGCAGCAGCTGGCAACCCAGGGCCTTGAAGTTCTGCCATCTGGGGCCTGGGAATGAGCTAGAGGAGCTGGAATGTACCACAGGAACAATATACCCACCATCTCTTAAGGAGGTAGCAGTGCACCCTCTCCCTGTGAGTGGCCCACCCCCCATCTCCCATCATATCCCACCCCCTGTCTACCCATCACTACTGGGATATTATAGCTTGTCCCCATCCCTTCAGAGCCTTCCCCTCTCTTGTGTCCATAAATGTCCATGCCTAAGCCCACCCACCCCCACCTTACTCACACAACCAATGATCAGACAACCAGGTGCCCCCTAAAACCAGAGGCACTTCTGCAGAGCACTCAGTGCCTCCAGCTAATCAGGGACCCACCTCACCCCCATATACCACCACACCGTGCCTTCAGCCAAGCCCCTCTCACCGGACTGGTTAGGCACCCAGATATTCGCAGTCCCAGTGATCCAAAGCTCTTCCCTCCCAGCTCTCACCCATGGGAAGGTAAGCAGAATCACAATCTACAACTCACAGTCTTTCCAATTGATGACCAATCCAAAGTCTCCTAGTCAGGGTCCTCTCGAGTTGTGATGACTTCCACTTGAAAACAGCCCACACGAAAATGGCTATTACAAGATACCTTCCAGCTCCTGGCCAGAAAGGAGGCAAGATGGCTACCCAACTGCATGGGGGAGGGGGGTAGAAATTGCAGCTGCAGAGGCCAGGCAGCTGTAACTGGCCTGACCCAGCCCTGCCTCTGCCACAGCAAAATCCCCCACCTCCACACGACCATGATGGAAGAAAAAGGCAGCCTCATCCACACTCCTATAGCACCTTCATCCTCACTCCGAAGCACACATCCCCTCTGTAAGCCGATAGATAACTTCCTCCATCGTCGCCTGCAGCCTCCTTCCCACTCCGCGTCCAGAAACGCTTCAAAATGTGTGGGACGCATCTAACGCGAAGCAGCCGATCTGTGCACCTGGCGATCCATCAGTCCAGCCGCCACCATCACTGGCTCCAATCCCCCAAGCCAGTTCTCCAAGCCGCAGCCCAGGTAAGGGGGAGAGTGCCCGGTGCCTTGCGCGATTCTGTCCCAAGCCACCAAAAGGCCCAGCAAGGGATACAAACTGTGTGGGCCAGATAGAGGGCCAATCTAGCCCAGTCTGGTCGGGAAACGACCCCAGAAGACTCCTTCACCATCCAGTCCAAAACATTAGACCTCCAACCATCCACAACATACTAAAATCCTCCAAAGAACAGCATCCCGACTCACAGCCATGATGGGGGGGGGGGGATGAAACGTAGCCCCATTTTGCCATCCAAAAATGTAACTGTATTTTTATTTGACCATGTAGCTGACCATACCTAAAACAAATCTGTTAAATCGATTAAATGCTATCAAAATTATGGAAAAACATTGTAGTTGGTCCTCCTCTCCCTCCCCTCAAATCTCAAATGCTCATTGTTCTTGTTAAGATTGTGAATGATGGTTTCAGAAAGTGATCCTCTCACCCCACGTCTTTTCACAAAGCAGATCTAGGGCTGGCTCCTCTCCTCCAGACTAGCTGCAGGTGCTAGTGAGAGATTATGGATATTCTCTACAAAATATTTCCTACTCTCCCTTTTGCTCCCCATCTACCTGACTAGAACTTTACTACTATGGGTTGGACCATACAGCCATATCGAAAAGGACTTGACTATTATGAGTATTAAAAACTCTTGATTTTAAGCCATTGTAGATAATACACATATTTGCTTCTTGTCACAACAACAGGCAAATATTCAGCTTCATTGATCAGAAAAATAAATTAGCAACTTGAATTATCTTGGTTCTGTAAACATTTATTGCATAACAAAATCCTTAGATACTAATACTTTGCTATCTCTTTGTTCTGTAAACTAATTGTTCAAGAGTTGCTGCCTTGGATTTAGTTAGCCTCAAGTATTCAAGCTAGCAGACAATAAAAAGAAAGTCAGCAGAGGCTGATGATTCACCTGGTGAAAGGTTCACAGGAATACCTTAGCCCAGAGCTTTCCAAACTGTGTGTCGGGACACGTTAGTGTGTCGGCTGCAGTGTCTGGGTGTGTCGCGGCTGCTGCTGCCTCCAGGGTTCTGCGCAGGTCCTAGTGCCTGCTTTGTGCCTTGCTGCCTCCAAACCTGCTGTGATTCTGCGCAGGTCCTGGTGCCTGCCTTGTGCCCTGCTGTAAGAGTGTGTCGCGAAATGATGCATGTCTAAAAAGTGTGTCACCAACACGAAAAGTTTGGAAAGCTCTGCCTTAGCCAGTCCTCAGTTGAGGAATGATATAGGCAAACTGGAACAGGGATGAAAATGAGCAAGTAGACTGGAAAACAAATCCTAGGCAGAAAAATTTAAGTGTCTAGGCACATTCAATGTGGAGAAGAGGGGAGGGAAGCAATAGTACTCTTCAAACGCACCAAAGACAAAGATGTCTGCTGCCTCAAAGAACTGGATTAGATTCAAGGATTTAAGCTGCAGGCAGAATTGTGTTAATGACAGGAGCAGCTAAAATATGAATTTAAGAACGGGAGGGGGGAGGGGGTATCTTGTAGATGCTCTGGCCCTGGCCTTAGGATGATGGGATTAAATTATCTGCAAGGCCCTTTCTAATTCTGTGCTTTTAATAATCTGCATCTGATCCTACCCAAATGTACCTCTAGGCCACTGTACAAACAATATTCACCTTCCTGTCATGGCATTAAAATATAATCCTGAAGTTGCATATCATTAGTTAGGGGCATATAACTAGTTGCATGTCACAATTCTCAAGATATGTTCCTCTGAGTGAGAGGAACAAACACACACACACCATGTTGTTTGCTGTCTGGAAACTGTGTTCCTTATATGCTACCTTGAGCTACCTCAAGTAGGGCAACCAGAGCAACGTTCCAGTTAGACACCATGGACAATCAACAACATTCAGGAATGTATCCATAGTCAATCAGCAGCAGCTGTCTCTCCCCCTTTGACTCTTCTTCTCTTTTCGGCCTCTTCCAATTGCCTCGCCAAACTCCTATATGCTCTCCTCATTCACTTGCTCAGTGAATTAATAAGAACAAAGTCTAATCAATTAAAAGAAAGCAACAATTCAAAGCATAGGACTGGTTGGTTGGTTGGTTGGTTGGTTGGTTGGTTGGTTGGTTGGTTATGTGCCATCAAGTTAATGTCAACTCTTAGCAACCACATAAATAAACTTTCTCTGAGTTGATCTGTCCCAAGCCTGGCCCTTTGGATCTTCCAACGGTGCACCCATTGCTGCTGTAATTGAGTCCATCCACCTTGCTGCTGTTGTCTTCTCATCTTTCCTTCCACCTTTCCCAGCACTGTAGACTTCTCCAGAGAGCAAGGTCTTTGCATAATATGTCCAAAGTCTGATACTTTGAGCCTAGGCATTGGTGCCTTGAGTGAGAACTCTGGGTTGATTTATTCAATGATCAATTTGTTTGTTTTCTTGGCTATCCATGATATTCTCAGAAGTTGTCATGAGTTAGGCGAAGAGACAATGCTGAGCCCGAAATGGAGCTCTAGATCTTTATTGTCCTACCTTACACAGAATCTTGCCAAACTAAGCTACACTAAGCAGTTCTCTGGGGAAAAACCCCAGGCGTCCTAAGGCGGATCCGGCCTGACTTTCTTGGCCGGGCGCCCAAGGTCCTCGACACTGTGAACGCGCTTCTCTCTCTGGAAAGTGCCCCCTCCTTCCTCGCCTGCGATCTCCATAACATCACCTTCCCCCTCAGAGACACATTCCATCACAGAATTCTTCTCCAACACCAAAGTTTGAAAGCATCAATACTCTTTCTATCCTGCTCTTAAAAGTCCAACTTTTGATCCTAACTGTAATCTAACCCTAACAGGCAGAAGCTATCCACCACTTCAATGTCTTCATTGTCAATTCTAGTGCTGGTTGTTGTACACATTATCATGGTCTTCTTTATATTTAATCTTAATCCTATTTTTTCATTGATCTCCTTGACTTTCATCACTAGAGCTTTCAGGCCATTTACATTTTCAGCTATCAGAGTACTGTCACTTGCGTAGTGCAGGAAAGCATAGCTCAAGCAGATGAAAACAGCATACAACGTTGTTAATCAAATATTAAAATTATATACTGGCAAACAAAAACAATGTTGTTTGATTCCAGGAAAAGACATGACTGCTTTAAAGAATTGCAGACAGGTGCTACATTTATGTCCCCATACACTCCTAAACTCCTTTTTGGATTCAGAACCGAAACATTGCACAGCCCTAATATTCAGAACTGTTGCCTATTTAAAAAAGCATATATCACAGATATATAAAATTTTACTATGGAAAATGTTGCAGCAAAAATGTCTTAGAGATAGTTAGATTTTTTAAAAAGCATATTATGAAAAGTTTAAGGTGAAAATATGACACAATTGAATTGTGTTCTCTTTTTATTGCAGAAAAATGGTCAAACAGGAGGCAGGAGATATATATGATACTGGCACAGGCCATGTTTAAAGGATTCGCACATCCTTAGTACAAAAGGTATGGTTTAGTTCGAACAGGGCTCATTATTTTTTTAAAAAAGTTCTTTATATAATCATTTTATCATCATCATCATCATCATCATCATCATCATCAGCCTAACATACCTCTATGATAATGTGAAGTGTGTTAAGTAGTTGATTGAACACTGGATAATGCGCCATCATGGAGACTGTGCCACAACTAGAATATTTTACACCCCTGTCTAAGGTTATTCTTAGGGTTACATCTCGCCGTAAAGAGAATTATACTATATACTGACCTGACACCCTTGCTGAATTATTTTCAATATTTAATTTACTGCCTTGAATTACACAGCACGCACACATATGCTATTTGTACCTACACATTTATCTACTCTTTCTCTCTTTTTTTTTCCTGAAGCTCTGACATGATTGACATTCTCTGAGAGCCAAAGTTGGTATAAGGAACATGCACAAATGATGGTTTCCTTAGCAACAGGAACCATGTGAATTCTCCTCTTTCCTTTTTTCCTTTTTCCTTTTGCACTTTACTTAGTGGTCTCTCCACACATTGGTTTTCATGGAGACGTGGAGGCCTGATGCATATTTTTTTTCCTAAAAATAAAATCAGTGCAGCAAGCAGAATTAAAAAATGTTTTATAGTTTGTTGACATGAATGATTATTTTTATTTATTACTGAAAAAAATCCTCAAAATACGTATGTACTGGTTTACAAAACTCATTTAACACAGAGAGATAGAGATTTGGGACATCCTTTAATTCCTTCTATGGAAAAAAAAAGTCACCATTTTTATGTCAAATAGTATTGCATACTTGCCCGAATCTGCAAACTTCCATCCAGTCTCTCCAGGATATCTAAAAAGGGTATTGAGTAAATTCTATTCAAAATCCTTGATTTCTGAAAGAAAAATAATAGTTTACATTATGCTCCCAAAAGAGAAGGATTAATTTTTTTTGCCAGTTTGCATTAAATATACAGATGTGAATACAAATTCAGAAATAATCCCTATAATTTCAGTAGAAATACATTATATTTCTACATAAATCAACCATGTAACTCATAATAAATAAAGAAATAAATAAATTCCTATTAAAATTACATTTGGGGTGTCAGTGAACTGAAATGGACAAGAATGGGCCACTTCATATCAGATGACCTCCAGTTCTACTACTGTGGACAAGAGGACCACAGAAGAAATGGAGTAGCCTTCATAATTAATAATAAAGTGGCTAAAGCAGTGCTTGGATACAATCCAAAAATTGTAGAATGATCTCAATTCGAATTCAAGGTAAGCTATTTAACATCACAGTGATCCAAATATATGTCCCAACCACAGATGCTGAAGAAGCAGAAGTAGATCAGTTCTATGAGGATCTGCAGCACCTACTGGATAATACACCAAAAAGAGATGTTATTTTCATTACAGGAGACTGGAATGCTAAGGTGGGTAGTCAAATGACATCTGGAATTACAGGCAAGCATGGTCTGGGAGAAAAATTTGAAGCAGGACATAGGCTGATAGAATTTTGCCAAGACAACTCACTGTGCATAACAAACACTCTCTTCCAACAACCTAAAAGACAACTTTATACATGGACTTCACCAGATGGTCGACACCGAAATCAGATTGACTACATCCTTTGCAGCCAAAGGTGGCGGACATCTATACAGTCAGTAAAAACAAGACCTGGAGCTGACTGTAGTTCAGATCACAAACTTCTTATTGCACAATTTAGAATCAGACTAAAGAGAACAGGGAAGACCCACAGATCAGTTAGATATGAGCTCACTAATATTCCTAATGAATATTCAGGGGAGGTGAAGAATAGATTTAAGGGACTAGATTTAGTAGATAGGGTCCCGGAAGAACTATGGACAGAAGTTCGCAACATTGTTCAGGAGGCGGCAACAAAAAATGTCCCAAAGGAAAAAAAAACCAAGAAGGCAAGATGGCTGTCTGCTGAGACACTGGAAGTAGCCCAAGAAAGAAGGAAAACCAAAGGCAACAGTGATAGGGGGAGATATGCCCAATTAAATGCAAAATTCCAGAGGTTAGCCAGAAGAGATAAGGAATTATTTTTAAACAAGCAATGTGCGGAAGTGGAAGAAGACAATAGAATAGGAAGGACAAGAGACCTCTTCCAGAAAATTAGAAACATCGGAGGTAAATTCCAGGCAAAAATGGGTATGATGAAAAACAAAGATGGCAAGGACCTAACAGAAGCAGAAGAGATCAAGAAAAGGTGGAAAGAATATACGGAAGATCTGTATAGGAAGGATAATAATATTGGGGATAGTTTTGACGGTGTGGTCAGTGAGTTAGAGCCAGACATCCTGAAGAGTGAGGTTGAATGGGCCTTAAGAAGCATTGCTAATAACAAGGCAGCAGGAGACGACGGTATCCCAGCTGAACTGTTTAAAATCTTGCAAGATGATGCTGTCAAGGTGATGCATGCCATATGCCAGCAAATTTGGAAAACACAAGAATGGCCATCAGATTGGAAAAAATCAACTTATATCCCCATACCAAAAAAGGGAAACACTAAAGAATGTTCAAAATATCGAACAGTGGCACCTATTTCACATGCCAGTAAGGTAATGCTCAAGATCCTGCAAGGTAGACTCCAGCAATTCACGGAGCGAGAATTGCCAGATGTACAAGCTGGGTTTAGAAAATGTAGAGGAACTAGAGACCAAATTGTCAATATCCGCTGGATAATGGAGAAAGCCAGGGAGTTTCAGAAAAACATCTATATTTGTTTTATTGACTATTCTAAAGTCTTTGACTGTGTGGATCATAATAAATTGTGGCAAGTTCTTGGTGGTATGGGGATACCAAATCATCTTGTCTGCCTCCTGAGGAATCTGTATAATGACCAAGTAAGAACGGTAAGAACAGACCACGGACAACGGACTGGTTTAAGATTGGGAAAGGAGTATGGCAGGGTTGTATACTCTCACCCTACCTATTCAACCTGTATGCAGAACACATAATGCGACGTGCTGGGCTTGATGAATCCAAGGCTGGAGTTAAAATCGCTGGAAGAAACATTAACAATCTCAGATATGCAGATGATACCACTTTGATGGCTGAAAGTGAGGAGTTGCTGAGGAGCCTTATGACGAAGGTGAAAGAAGAAAGTGCAAAAGCTGGGTTGCAGTTAAACCTCAAAAAAACCAAGATTATGGCAACCAGCTTGATTGATAACTGGCAAATAGAGGGAGAAAACCTGGAGGCAGTGACAGACTTTGTATTTCTAGGCGCAAAGATTACTGCAGATGCTGACTGCAGCCAGGAAATCAGAAGACGTCTACGTCTTGGGAGGAGAGGAATGACAAATCTTGATAAAATAGTTAAGAGCAGAGACATCACACTGACGACAAAGGTCCGCATAGTTAAAGCAATGGTATTCCCCGTAGTAAGCTATGGCTGTGAGAGCTGGACCATAAGGAAGGCTGAGCGAAGGAAGATAGATGCTTTTGAACTGTGGTGTTGGAGGAAAATTCTGAGAGTGCCTTGGACTGCAAGAAGATCAAACCAGTCCATACTCCAGGAAATAAAGCCAGACTGCTCACTTGAGGGAACGATATTAAAAGCAAAACTGAAATACTTTGGCCACATAATGAGAAGACAGGATACCCTGGAGAAGATGCTGATGCTAGGGAAAGTGGAAGGCAAAAGGAAGAGAGGCCGACCAAGGGCAAGATGGATGGATGATATTCTGGAGGTGACAGACTCGACCTTGGGGGAGCTGGGGGTGGCGACGGCCAACAGGAAGCTCTGGCATGGGCTGGTCCATGAAGTCATGAAGAGTCGGAAGCGACTGAATGAATAAAGAACAACAAAAAGTTATGAGGAAGAGAATGATGATTTGGTGCTGTGCACTTACCTCGTCTTCTGATCAAATATAATGGTTGAAAGCCTTCGTTTTCCTTCCAATGGGTTTTTTTCTCTTTAAACCAGAAATGGGCCACCCTTTAGTTAGAAGACACGTACACAGGAGTCTGACAACCCTTCAAATACAGACTGTTGTTTGTAAAGTTGGATCCTTGGCCAGTGGGCATAGGAAGAGATGGCAGATCACTAGCCAGTGTAGAAAAAAAGTAGGTCCCCCTTAGGTTCTTGTGCTATCCTCACAGGGCCAGTCCTATTATTAGGCAGTGTTGATTCAACTGCCACTCCAGTCTGCTTCTGAACACAGCCTCGTGGAGGGATCACCATCTTGTCCTCCAAGACAAGTCTTGCTTTCCTATTTATTTATTTATTTATTTTGGTGCCTTCAAGTCAGTGTTGACTCCTGGCAATGGCCTGGACTAGTCCATCCAGTTTTCTTGGCACCATTTTCGGAAGCGGTTTGACCTTGCCTTCTTCCTGGGTCTGAGAGAGACTGACTGGCCCAAGATCACCCAGTGAGCCTCGTACCTAAGGTGGAACTAGAACTTGTGGTCTCCCGGTTTCTAGCCTGATACCTTAACCACTACACCAAACTGGCTCTCTGCTTTCCTAATAGTATGGCAAAGTAAGCACAGGGAAAGCATCCCAAATGTTATTTCCTTGTTAAACATATTTCTATGCTGCCGTGTTCCAGAGGGACTCTTTGCAGCTTATAGAGAAGAAATACAAACTACAGTATATCAGCCACAGTAGGATGAAAACCAACTCTAAACACGATAAAAATAAAAACCACACAACACAGGACAAATGAGTTGCTGGTCATAGATAGAATATGTCCCCAGCCTACCTGTACAGCTTTTTCAGATATCCGTGACCTTCCCATTTTATTTGTATTCAGGCAAACATTGGTCTAGATCAATGAGACTTCATTCCACAAGCTTTTTGGATATGGAAGGGAAGAGCAAAGTAGAGTTAGCTTTTATTACAGCAATCTCTGGCATAGTGGTATAGAAGTGCTTTTGAAGAGACACATCAACTTGAAATCGTGTCATGTTTAAGTGTTAAAAGTGGTTTCATATGTTACACTTGCCCTCATATTTCAGTTTCATCTCCTTCAGAGGCATTCATGAGTATCGTTAACCTTTGAGTCCCTCCACACCACAACACAATCAAACTTCCATCTGGAGGGCCACTTCTGAATGTAAGAAAAATAAATATTTTACTTCCAAGGCACCGTTGGTACTTTGTCTCCTTGTTTTATTACCTTTCCCCCTCAAAGCAACATATGGTCATGGGCATGACACACACGCAGGCACATAGATCAAAGCTAAAAGCCACAAGAAACATGAGGAAGCTACAAAAAAACAGCTGCCCCATATGAAGTTTTCTTCTGCTTATATCTATTTTAGATCATTTTTGGGTCATGTTCTCCCCCACCCACTCATCCACTAGTCCACAGCACTGGTTACGGCTTAGAAAACTAAAGCGACGTTTACCATCAAATTGTTGATCCATTACAATAACCCAGAAACTTCGTTTATTAAATTAAAACAAAATTTAGTTTATTCGTTTAGTTTATTACTTGAAGAAGTGCAATGGAACATGCCCCTTTGCTGGTCTCTTCCTGCCAGTGGGCATGGCTAAACCAACCAGGGCACTTCCTTCTATAGTTGTTTAGTGTTCTGACTGTTCCAGGATCCCAAGCCAGGAAACTGGTTTAGACATAATTCTGAACAAATAGCAGATAAAAATGCCATAGTTTCTTTTCCTCAGTGACCAGAGGAATTATCGACTAGGGCTGGGGAGACACAGGTTCAAGTCCACGCTTCGCCATGGAAACTCAGCAGGCAACTTTGGGCCAATCGCGCTCTTCAGCCCAGCCGACTTCACAGAGTTGTTGTTTTGAGGAAGTCAGCTGCCCTATAAGCTGCATTGCTCTCTTGGAGGAATCTGTAGCTTGAATCTGAAACAATGGCCCAACACAGGAGAAGTAACACCACAGGACCAGAGTCAGCAGTTTATCTTCATCTAAAGGAAAAAGGACACTCATTTGAGGACATTAATGTTCACATTTTAGACAGAGAAGATAGGTGGTTTGAGAGAGGGGTCAAGGAGTCCATTTATGCCAACTTGGAAAATCCTTCCTTGAATAGAGGTGGGGGCCTCAGGCACAATCTTTCCCCTATTTTCCTTCTTGCTTTGTCTTCTGTGCCTAGGAAGTTTAAGACCATTTCACAAGCTCAACAGCAGCATGGTAATCTTAACAATCCTCCTTTGGATGATAAAGGGACTTAGAAATAAACATCTCAAATAACCATGACCTAGCCCCAGGTGCAAGGTCACACAGCCACCCTAGAAACATATTTAAGGATTCCCTTACTAACTTTGCTCAGACTGAAGAAGCTTCTTGGATAAGGAGCGAAACGTTTCCACTGAGAAAACAGAAATCCAGTTGACATGATTCAAGCTACAGACTGTTCCACCTGGATGACTGAGAACCTTCATCGACATATCTCTTGGAGGAAAGATAAAAATAGAGAAAGAAATAGAATAATATTCTGTCTTTCTACCCAGATGGCATTTCAGGTGGCTATCAGGCAGAATATGGTGCCCTCCCTTGAGAAAGAAGAGGAAACTTCATTGAGTTCTCCCATGGATCCCTTCCTCTTCCTCACCTTCTGACTCCCCACACACACACACACACACAAAGGACTTTGTACCATATTCACCGCAACCAAGTGCTGTTTTGCTAATGTTCTCTAGGCTCCGCTCACCAGCCCCTATTTATTGCTACCGGCAGCACTGAGATTAGCTCTCCTTGTACATGCTTGTTATTTTTTCATCTTCATATTTGTGTGACTGCGGTGGGAGATTTCACAGGTGGCTGATGAAGCTCGTTATATTTATTTGGACCTCCTTAGTGCTCCTTAAAAGGCAATTAAAATGAGAATGGAAATGACTGTATGTGGTCAAGCACACTGCTGCCTAACTATTTACACAACTGCCGGCTGAATATAAAAAGGGAGGGACCGCTTGCACCAGCGCAAAGCTGTGCAGCTGTGCTAATGGCTTCGCTAAACTTCCTCATTTTGTAAATTTCTCAAACTTTCCAACAACATTGATTATCGGATCACATTAATCCTTCTCATCTGTACATTTACCAGGCCACAGAGCTGGAAAAGGCAACCTGCCCCTTCCTGCCAATCATATTTTGTGTCCTTTGACAGGGTATGTGTTCTACAGTGTCTCACTAACTGCTGAAGCCTTGTCCGCTATTCCTGTCTTCCATTGTTGAAAGAACTTTTCCCTGATGCCCACGCAACAGAGGGAAAGGAAATTGCAAAAATACCTGCTTAATCCAGATTTAGGCTTGGGGGAGCAGTGTGGGGGGGGCATATGAATAATACAGGTTTCCAACTATAGAGCTTTCTTCAGATGTACTCTTCCCCATGTGAGTAAAATCATGTTAGGAAGAGCAGAGGCATATTGGTAAGCCATGCATCTTCACTCTATTACCTTTCTCTGCAATCTTCCAGGACTTGGGGAAATTTCATAAATGAACGTCCTCATGGGATTTAGAATCCTGCATGTGACCAGGACTGAAAATCACCACCCATGATAGGCTTATCATGTTTGAATGTGCTAAAAAGAGAACAGGCAGATAACGCTACTTTATTAGCTAAAAGGAAGGAAGACTTAGAAAGAAGACATTATTAAGAAGACAAAAGTAACGTTAACTAGAATGCTTAGAGAACTTATCATTGATGGCAAGGAAGTGCAGGTGAAATGTAGTTTTACTTTCTTCATCCCCCAAATAGGTAAAGATAGATAGTGTGCTGGAAAGTAAAGATGGGATTAATTCGAGGGAGGAAGGCAATGATGAACTTAGACAAGAACATAAGGGATAATGAATTTTCTATGACAACAAAGATCAGAATAATTAGAACAATTACTTGTTTTAGTGAAAGTTTCCAATGGAAAGTTGGACATTGAGAAAGAGTGAGAGGAACAAGATAGACCCCTGTGAGTTATGGATTTGGGCGTAGTTACTACCATGGACTGCAAGAAGAATCAGTCAATCACTTCTGAAAGTAAAAGAAGACTTACTGTTCCCTTGTGGAAATGATCAGTATGTAGAAATTCACTCACTTTGGCCATGTGATGTGAGCAGATGATGGTCTAAAACAAATCACAATACTTGGCAAATTTGAGGGAAGTAAAAGGACAGGAAGGCAGTGGGTAAAGTGGATGAAGGAGATCAAATAAATTACAAGACTATCCTTGGAGAAGCTACAAGTTGCTACTAAAGACAGGTTAAGATTGCAAGCACTTGTCCATGCCGTCAACAGGAATCAAGCCTAATTCAATATCACTTGCAAGATTGATGTCAGCCTTGTGAGGTAGTCAAGACAAGAAGCACACCCAGAAGAACTAGCTCTACTTTATTGTAAGGTTACATTACAGAATCTTGCAAGTCTGAAAGTACATTTCTCCCCTGTCGCCTTTACAGCCCAAGAAACTAGGGAGGGTCCTTTCTGAGATGTTTGCCATTCCCTCATTCCTGCTGCGGGCTAAGCTGCCTGTTATCCAACCATTGCCCTAGCTGCAGGTCTACCCCTTATCTCCCAAGGTCATTCCCACATACTATTACACACTGCCACCGAGAAGCAGAACCTCCTGGCCTCAGTTCTCTTTACCTCCCAAAGGTGTGGCACTAGGGGCAGGTTCTCCTTAGATGAAAGGTCAGGCCAAATCTGGTTGGAGCAAGTAGTCATCCTTAGATATTTTATATGAATGTAAATGAAGAGGCAGGGACAGAGCTCTATGTGCGATCTTAAGGTAAAGGTAAAGGTTTTCCCCTGCACAGTCGTGTCTGACTCTAGAGGGCGGTGCTCATCTCCGTTTCTTAGCCAAAGAGCCAGCGTTGTCCGAAGACGCTTCCGCGGTCATGTGGCCAGCATGATGTGCATGGAACACTTTTACCTACCCACCTAAGTGGTACCTATTCATCTACTTGCATTTGCATGCTTTTGAATTGCTAGGTTGGCAAGAGCTGGGGGGAGTGCGGGAGCTCACTCCGTGACATGGTACTCGGGTCTCGAACCGCTGACCTTCCGATCGACAAGCCTGGCGTCTTAACCACTGAGCCATTGCGCCCCTATGTGCGGCCTTATCCTCTATATATTCAACCAAACATCTGCACAGGTGTAGTATCATTCTGGGTAGCATTCCCTGGGTCCCCATCTTACCTATATGGCAACTAAGCTATTGTTTTTAAATGTGTTTCTGGCTGCTGGGAGGAGGAATAAACTGTGCCATTATCTTCTGCAACAACAGAAGGTAGCCAAGGATGCATCTTGCTACCACAGCAAAGGTAAGGATGGTTTGGAATTAGCTCTGACTCCTTTCTGTGCCACCAGATGATTTATTTTGCAAGAGCCCATAACCATAAAAATTCCTAAGTTCAGGAGCCAGAACATTAGTATACTCTCAGCAGTTTTTCCCTGATCCTGGACATTTTGGGTATTTTTAGCTTCCCAGCTGTTTAAAGATTTTATGATCAAAAAGTAGAATTTGTTGGGGTGAGGGTAGGGAATCATGTATGGTAACCCTACAAAATGAGTCTTCAGATTTGAGGGTTCACGCATTTGCCCTTTAAATCATTGAGAAATTCAAATGGAGGAAAAGGAGTGTGCTGGAGGGGGGAGAACTTAGTAGCACAACCTCACTTTCAAGTGATGAGGTGTAAGTATACCTGGAGTAGCCAAAATAGTTTCTAAATGTACAGTAACTTTCAGTACCTTCCAGACTATTCTTGGCATAATTTTCAGGAGCAGTGTATGTTTACTTTCAGTGACTTTGTTTGGTTGAAGTTGCTCAAATGATGTTTGATGGTCTTTTGAATTCCTACCTCATTTTAGAAGATCCTGGATAACTAAATGAAAGCCAAAGTTCCATCAGCTCTAACCATTGGCCATTCTGGCTGCATGGCTGAAGACTACAGGAACTATAGTTCAACAGTTTCTATGAACAGTCAAAATTTCTATGAACTCCAATTGGGAAACCTGGCATAGAAAATATTACGGGAAGCTTTTGTATTTGGTGGTAAGGAACTCTGATTTATAGATCCCAAGGAAATTAATTGTTTGTCATTTTGCAAACAATTAACTAGCCATTTTGTGGTCAACAATGTATTATATTGACTCAGTTGTCAGTTCTTCTGGAACAGAAGATTCACACAACCACAATGAGGACATGACTTTGATTGTACTAAGTCAAGAGAAGGATCTAGAAGAATTTGGATACCAGTGTAAGTTCAGGAAGCCTTGACTGTGTAAGGCTAATTTGCTTCATGCACAATGGAGAAACTATTCACCCAAAGTGCAGAAGCAACACCATTCACCAAACATGAATTCAGTACACTGAAGCAAGGAGGCAATGGCATTTGCCTCACAGCAGCACCCTGTTGCTCCAGCTGTCTCTTCAGGTACTTCCAGTAGTTCATTGAATTTGGCTTTGCTCTCTAGAAACAGGGCTCACATCACTTTGCAAAACAGCTCTGAACGGGGGCTGCAAAACTTTGCATAGCCCTACATGTCATACTTAGAATGCAATCCTATGAATATTTCTCTGTCATAAGCCCCATTGAGTTTCATGAGGAGCCCTAGTAAATATGCTAAACATTCTTAGGATTGCACAAATACTGTATTCTTACCGTTCTTCATTCTGTTTGCTCACAAGGTAATTGTATATATAGTAGCAAATAAATATAGCATGGGTTGGTAGTGGGCTGCAAAAACCCTTGAAGGCCAAGGCAGCCATATCCTGTGGAAGACTTTTGCAACTGCTTCACTAGCTTTCTCTGCCTACATGTGTGCATACACAGTCAACACTTCCATTGAGATTGCTGGCAAAGGGAATCAGCTCTACTTGTAAAGACAACCTGGAAAAATGTTTGAAGCAACAACACTAAGCACAACACTAAGCCTTCCGGAAGATGTGGCTTTTCAGTGCTTTGAGGAGGGGTATTTCACTCACGCCAGTCCACTTTGTGATATACCCTTTTGAATGCTTCACACTGCTCTAGGTGATAGATACTGATACAGACACACTTCCGTCCCTGAGTTCTCCTCATTTTGTAAAGTTCAACTATGCTAACCTCCAATGAATTAACTCTATTGTCCTCAGGAATATTGGATGGTCTCTGTGGTCATACCAGAGTAATACTGGGGGATCCATGGCCATCCCCAACATGCTCAGTTGATCCATGTACCAACAGCAAAACATCATTAGAACATCACCTGAGGTTTGTGTATGTGTTCAAAGAACTCCCCTGACATATCATGCCACTATTGCTCCATAAGGCCCTTTCTCTAGCCTCCCAGAAAGTGTGCAGCTCACTTAGTGCAAAAGCATTAGGCACTCCCTTGAACAAAAATTTTAAAAATGAAGTATAGTTCCTGTCTGCATTTCATAGGACCTGGAAGAATTACTGTATAAATGCTGATCTCTAGCCATGTAAGTAATTGCCTGCATTCACCAAGCACTAACCAAGAAGATTTAAAGTAACAGGATTTGGTTTCTAATTCAAACCCACAAAGGTGAGATGCTTCTGGGAAAGGCCTATAAAATGAAATATATTCACAAGGCTTCCCCACTCCCCATAGTAATGTTTTGGTTTTTTCTAGATTTGGATCCTTTCTTGCTGATTTTAAATCACAGATCCAGTACATTTTACCTAAACTCCTTAAAATGTGCCGAGATAAAAACTAATCTTTACTATAATCAGTTTGCAGAGATGAAGAGAAACAGCAGCAAAGCAGTTGCTGCATGTTTGCTGACAAAATATTTAATCCAAACATTTAATTTCAATCTGTCACTGTTCTCTGTTGGCATAATTACTTTAAGCAAATATCATGTAAATAGAAATAGAAAAAAGTCTCGGCCACTGAAATGTAAATAATAAAACCCTTATCATCATAATTTTTTCAAAAGCAGAAAAGGAGGAGGATGCTTGGCAAGCGATAAGGCAAGTATCGGAGGGCACATCGGTGCCCCTAAGTGACATGTTGGAGATCTCAGATATAGAGGCACTTTTCAAGTAAAGTTTCTGAAAGTACCCTAAAGCATAATAAATATGAAACAAAAGTGAAATGATAAAGTGTCAAATAATGTTCCTAGCATGTACATTAAATCAAACACCAGCAGGAAGAAATATTGCTACCTTTGATGTTATTTCTGCTCAAATTCTTAAGTCAATCCATAAAACACCCTGTAAAGTCACAAAAATATTGCTATCTGATAATATACAACATATTTTTTCTGGGATAGTTTTTGACTATCATTCATATAAAATAGTATCTGGAAACTTAGAAAGATTTCCCAAAAGGGTGTTAAGCCTTTAAAAACCACTCCCAGATCTCTGAAAAATTAACCCTGTCTACTCCTGCAATATTATGATATCGGTCTTGCCCCCACTCTGGCCATTGGCCACCAAAAATTATAATAATACAGTGATTCCCCCAGCAATGGAAAAATATATAAGAAGCTCCATCATGGTCATTTCTACATACACAAGACCCTCTTGGGAACTTAGAGCTGAGAATGACTCTATTAGATAATTAATGCACTTTGTTCAAAAATCCAGCCTCTAAATTTAGCATCTAAGGGGGAAACGACCAACAAACATAAAGGAACCTAAAAAGAATTGGTATCTAGAAACCTTATCTCTACTATTCTGTAGGTCTAAATGACACATTCGGGAAAAATGTCAATTTAAGGTAGTTTTCATTGTTCTCATAAAATTGATTATGGCTTTATAGATAGAAGCCACAATTGTAGGAAGTTTGACATCTGTGAATCGGAGGTGATGGAATTCAAAGGGGAAAATCTAGCAGCTTTTTCCCAATAGTGTCCTAAAAAGATTCAAGTAAAGAAACACCCCAACCCTATAATTCAGCTCTAACAGAACATGAAATATGCTAGTTTTAATACCATTATAAGACAGAATTTATTAGGAAATATTTCATGCAGCACATTTTTAATATGATTCCCAAAGTTTAGTAAGTAGTATGGGTCAAACAGAATATACCTCATCAACATTTAAACAATTATTCAAAGTATTATTTATTTCTTTCAAAGCCCTAAAGAGCATCAGAAACTATTAATATGCTCAAATATTGAGATGATCTTCACAGGCCCTCCTTGTAAAAAGGAAACCTTTAAAATTTAGTTAAACTGCAGTATTTTTTTAATAACCTAGGTAAAATAAAACACAACTTCAAATATATTAGTAACAGCAAATGTCATGACAACATTCCATCTAAAAGCCAGAGAGAAAGGGCATGTTTTTAAAGATCCCTTAAACACAGTTTAAAAAGGGGTGTGGTGGCTCAGTGGGTAAGACGCCAGGCTTGTCGATCGGAAGATCACAAGTTCGGAGGTTCGAATCCCTAGCCCCACGTGACGGAGTGAGCTCCCGCACTCGCCCCAGCTCTTGCCAACCTAGCAATTCGAAAGCATGCAAATGCAAGTAGATTAATAGGTACCACTTCGGTGGGAAGTTAACAGCGTTCCGCACGTGTCATGCGGCCACATGACCATGCAAGCGTCTTCGGACAACGCTGGCTCTTCAGCTAACAAACGGAGATGAGCACCGGCCCCTAGACTCGGACATGACTGCACAAACGTGTCAGGGGAACCTTTACCTTAAACACAGTTGAAGACAAAGCAGGCCTGATTTCTCTTTGTGGGAATTAGGATAAGATAGCAATGACAATTGGAGATGGCTACAGGCCTTCTGGTTTCACTCATCTAAACAGAGGACAATTAAACAAATGGCCCCCAAAATATGATCTTATAGTAAGGTGAGATTCATAGAGAAGTTTGGTCCTTCAGATAACCTGGATCCAAGTCAGTTAAAACTGCAAAATTCAACACCCACAATGTGAACTAAATAAAAAACACAATGATAATGGCAGAAGATGAGGGTTTTTTGGATGCCTGAACCTGAGATAAGCTAGGAGCTGAGAACCAGTTAATCAAGTGTCAGGATTAAGAAATAAGTCAGAAGACAGTCAATCTTGTGAACCGCCCAGAGTCCCCAGGTATGGAGGTGATGGGCGGTGATACAAATTTAAATAATAAACAAATAAATAAATCAATAAATCAGGGGACTTGAGCAAACCAGAAGTTGAGAGCAGAGAACAATAAAAGATAATGGAAGATGGAAGCTCTCTGGTACTATTTCTTATTCCAGTGGATCTAGTGGCCAGCCTGGGGGCTCTTCACTGACAATCTCTGTCCTGCAGTTCACTGACTTATCATCATAGGAAAGGGATCAGGATAGGCCATTGTGTGATTTTGTTGGCAGGGCCTCAAGAAAATCACCAAACTTACAAGATTTTGCACAAAATGTTGGCAACAACATTTATTTATATTTCAATTTTTATCACCGCACCATCTCCCCCAAAGGGGACTCTATCAACATATTGTCCTGTCCCAGCCCAGTCACACACAATACACCAGGGAGGCAGTTGTAAAACTTTACTGAGAAACTTGTGAGGTAAACTTGTGAAGTAAACTTTGCTGAGAAACTTGTGAGGTAAACTTGTGAGGTAACGAACAGGCGGCAAGGGAGTGTGAGCGCAAACGCACACACTCTACAAAAACAAGCCCCAAAAGTCCCACGAGCTTGCATTAAGGGAGTTTCATGTTCAAATCACAATTAGTCAAGTGAGTCCAAGAGTCAGGTCACGAGGTTTTCCAACCAGGAATCCAGGCACATGGAGTCTGGTAAGCAGACGGTTGTCCCCAATGAATGGTCTGGGCTTGCGGCTCCCTTTTTATAGAGGCAGACCTGGGTGGAGCTTATTTAGGAGGGCGGGGCTGCTTTCTCGCACATAGCCTCGCTGAACTCTGCTGTTCCTCTCTCCTTTCTGCTCTCCTTTCTCGAGCACCGGGAGGGGGCGTCAGCTCCGAGTCTTCATCCTCACTAATCAGCGGTGCCTGTGCCTGCTGCTCGCTGACCAGCCCCGCCTCCTCTGACTGCTCAGGCGGCCGTTTATCTAGAGCTGTCTGCTCGCCCTCCATCTCTACCTCAGAGGCTGGCCGCCACTCCACGTCGTCTGACTCTGACTCCAAACCCCAAACCCCCCATGGACTCCGAGCCCGAGCCCCCCATGACACATATCAGGTTTCACTTTACTTACACTAAAGCAGCAGCATCTTATGAAAGCATGCATAACATCAGTGAACTATTACAAGATGTTACGTTCTTGTGGGATTTTATGGACTTTGAGGAGAAGCAGAAGTGCAGGTTGGGGTCCTGGTATATGGCAAGTAAACACAGATTGCAGGAGCTTCTCTTTTAGTCTTAGATGTTTCTTTGCTCTTAATAGACTTTGGACTAAAGATCCAGGCATTGTCCTGAATAACACGCTGAGGCTGGAATCAAGCTCTAGTGATTTATTATCCTACTACCCTATCAGAATCCAGCTAAACTAATACGGCTTGACAAAGCCCAGAGATAGAGTCCAGAATCTAGGGCGGGGCTTTCTTGAGTCTCTTGGGAGGGAAAGATAGATTCTCAGTACTACACATGCGTTTCCCTTCCTGGAGAGAGCCCCCTCCTTCGCCGCCCGTTATCTCCCTGACAGGCATGAAATATATGCAAAATCAAACAAAATTATCCATTTTGATAACCAGGTCAACCTCCATGCCTCCCAGGATTTAGGCTAATTAAATGTGGACAGGTCACATATGATCTCCACCAAGTAATTAAATTTGCTAATGCTTAAACTATGAATCCTAGGAGGTGAGGATGACTAAACAGGATATAGAGCTTCCTTCTAAGGTGTGTGATAAGCCATTTACTATGTATTGGCAGATTAACTTAAACAAAGGCTTGAAACACTCACAAATGCAGAAGAATCCACTTCCTTCAAAGTTTTGAAGTCTCCAAACTGGAGTTTTGTATGTTTTTGAAATTAAACTCTACCGTGTCAAGCTCATACCCAATATATACTTGAACTCTTCAATATGCCATAAAGAAAACTCAGTGCAGTGCAAAGACTCAGCGTCTGGAATTACTGCAGTAAGCAGAGTTAAGTGTCACATTCGTAAGAGAGGAATGGATTGGTAAGTGGTATTGGAAGGCATATAGAGAGCAGAACATTCAGAGGAAGAGCAGAGAGTCAAGCAGGAGGGCTCAAATAGAAATAGACAATATTTATTTCGGTCAGTGATCAGACAATATACCAGGTAAGGAAAAGCCTTCCCTGTAGGATTCTATGGGCTTTTGCTAGCCTTCAGCAGGTATATTGAATGATAATGTATTTGTACAATATCTTATTAAGTGTTCACTATTCTATTTTTCAGTTTCACTTATGCTGCTTTCTTTCTTTATATGATATTCTTATCATATGTTGTTTGTATGTTATTTTCTTGGAATTCAGCTTTGCTGGTGGGAAAGCAACATACAAACATTAAACTGAATTCATTCAGAGCAGTGGCTCACTACACAAATGTTTTGGAATTCCACCACCACCCCTACCCATGGTTAAGTTAACTGGTTAACACTCTCTCTTCCTCACTGTTTCCATATATATATATATATATATATATATATATATATATATATATATATTTATTTATTTGCAGTCAGGCAAGGTTTTGTGTTTTCCCCCCCACTTAATTTAGACCTTTAAACACATTTATTTCTACCTCATACAAATGCTTGAGTTCAGCTGCTCTTCAGATTTGTTTTTTATCTGCTTGTTTAGAATTTTTCTTTAAAACATTGTGATCGAATTATTGAACTGTGTTCTTTACTATCATCATGGGTAGTTATCTTAAGTTTACCTGTGTAGAAAGATGGGCAACAGATCGAAGGAATAAAGAAGAAATTTGCTAAGGAATGACTAGGGGACAGCTAGCCAGCCAGCAAGCAGGCAAGGAGTAACTGATACTGCCATTGCCAACTAAAAAAATGGGAGGAAACCATTATCGGGTATGGGACTATAAACTCAGTATGTCCAAACCTTAACATTTCCCATCTGCACTCTAATCCCTTCCTTCTCCATCTCAGCTGAGGCCAGTCCATAACCAGGAGTCTAAGCAAAGGCAATATCCTTCATCCAGTATTCTAGGGGTGGCAACCTCCTGTTCCTTAAACCTCTTTTTAGGATCTTAGAGCAACCTCTACCTTTATTGCCAAATGTGGAGCACTGTTTCCTTTCTTTCTGCAGCAGGAAACAACTACATCCCCAAAATGGGTTTGATGGCATTTAAAAAACAAGGAAATGCCCCAACTCCCTCTGCCCTTCCAAAAGGGGGAAAATCCACCTTCACTCATACATGTGACAATAAGCCACTGACTCTGCATGATTGCCTCACCTAATGGGCCCCTAGCCATCAAAAGGTTGCCAATTCCTGCAATAGTTTGGCCAAATTGGAGGACGAAGGTGGTGACAGTGGTAAGCGTGAGGTGGAAGGTGAGAGCAGCAGGAGAGAGAGAGGTTTACTAATTTTCCCCTACTTCCTAGTCTCTTCCACCATTAAGGATTAAAACTTAGCAGCAACTTGTCAAATCAAAGTCAAAGTAGAATATTTAGAAGATAAGCTGTTCAACCCTCAGAAACCAATCTAAGAAAAGCCTTTATTTAACTTATTTATTCATCTTCCCTAAATATGGCCAGGGCCCATGTTGGCTGGTATGATGCGTACTGTCATCAAATGCATTTGGTGGGCAGCACGTTGGGGAATGCTGATGCCAAGTAGTTAAAGTAAATGGCAGCATCCAAAAGTCCACTGTATAGGAGCTCTGGTCACATTCCAGAATAAGGATTTTGCTGGCCGGAACATAAGCCTTTGAGGGGCAGACCACATACCCTCACCATCCTCTGGCCATTAAAACAGCAAAAGATTCAGTAAAGGATCGTTAAAAGTCAAGGCGTTCAAAGGCTATGGATAAATCCTCTCCTTTTCCTCAGACAGATCTTCCAGCCTAACTTGTGGTAATTAGGAAGAACTCAAAACACTTCAAAAGGGGGAGGGAAGAGGGGGGAAAAGCCGGGGAGGATGAACTTAACGGGTTCCCAAGGACCTCAATGGGCAATGTTGCTTCTTGCATAATTACAACAATAACTCCTTGAAGTGAAGGGTACAATTTTGTTTACTCCTTAACCAGCCTCCCTTGTATAACAGGTCAAGCATGTATGTCAAAAACTGTTTGCTTTAAGGGCTGCAATTTCTGCTACTTATCTGATTTGTTTACATAACTGAACAGTTAGCACCCTTCTCTCTTTCTCCAATCCCTCACTTGCTGCCAGAAAGAAAGAAATTCCATGACAGTGGTAAGCAAGCTGACAGGGGTAACCTAGTTCTGTATTTATTGCTCCCAGCAGGTGTGAGATTCTTTACAACCATCAACACCCTGGGGCTTTTTAGTTCCTCACACAAGATAAGGAAGGGGGGGGGGATGGCAACTAACCTCCAGGGATTAGCTACCTGAATCCTATCCCAGCTGCTAGCAGACTCCAGCTGTGCCTAAATGTGTTTTTTGGGGGGAAGAATTTCTGATGTTCAGTGGTTGCTGATTACTTCCAGATTTTAGTTCTACCCCAGTGGAGATTGGCTACAAAGAGTTTGAGCTGTTGTTAAAAAACGGCAATTGTGCCAAGGAAATGTCTTCTTTACAACCAGTTTCCAAAGCAAGAACTGTTAAAGCAAGGTTTGAAGGAAAACAAGGCGGCAGAGGGAGAGAGGAAGAATTTTACTGATTGCCCAGAAACCAGCCTGGACAAAATGCAACCAAGCAAATTTAAATATGGGCTAGATAGGCACAGCAACATGGGATATTTTTATCCAGCTATGTGTTGGAAATTAAAGTATGGCCAGTGAACATATTGGCTGTTTTCCCAAGGCCAGCCGTTGGGGTATTTATTTTAGAGTAAGCCCCACTGAATTCTTGTTTTTCTCCTCATCACAAACCTGGTTTCCAGGAAAATATTCCTCAGCCACCTAATCTCCTTTGACATGGAACTCAAAGTTTGCTGAACCAAAATCAGATGAATAGCAAAAAGTCACCGTTTTATTTCTCTGTTCTCCCATATAGCTCTGTCTGTGATCCTGTGTCTATATAGATTTACAGCCTGTGTGCCTTTATATGTTTTAGAAGGTACATAAAGGACACATTTGATTCATAAATCAGTGAAATACTTGATTTTTGGAAAAAAGAAGAGTAAATAATATGCAGTTCTCATCATACAAATCTTGCTCTCAGAAGGAGAAAAATATCTAACATTTACAGTACCAAGAATCCTAAGTGTATGTTTATTTGAGCTCCTTTGCACGAAATAATGGAAACCTGGAGGATAAATTTAATGAAATCTATGACCATCTAATGGCTACCGTCTCCCAATTTTAGTCAAATCATCTCCTCCCCATAGTTCTCTAAAAAAACAAAAACCAATGAGTAATTATAAGGACATAAAAAAGGTAATACCCTAATAATTCAAGCATTTCTCTGTACTCCTTTGATTTGAAGACCAGAAGGAAAGCATGTTCAAAATGCAATCAATTTTCTTCAGAGACTACTAGGAGCCAAAGACAGAGCCAGGGGAGCATTGTGAGAATTTTCCAAGCACCACATATTTAAGCATTGTTTATTCCCTACTTATTGTTCTACCTGACTGCATTTCAGTGTGGCATCAAAATTGGAATATTTGGCACTGCAAGGCTGTGTCCTTGCAGTGGCTTGATCAGGAGCAATGTACTGTACATGGTAGCAAGAGGAGTTACAAATTGCTAAGCTGCTACTACATCTACTGGGCAGCTCTGGGTCCTATGGTAGAAGAAATGGATCCTTTCCTTACTAGTTGGTTAAACTGTGGCCAGGCAATGCCCTTCATGTTGCTTTGTGGTGTCAACAATTCAAGGAACAATTAAACAAGCCAACAAGCCACAAGAGTGACAGCATCTGGATGTAACATCCATGTGTTGTCTTTAAGTTACAAGCTGTCTTGGGATAATTGTATTGTTTAGCATATATTTGAATTAGATTTATTTTTAATAATGAAGAACATGTGGAGGCTAAGCTGAAATTTGTGATCATTTAATGAGACAGCATTAACTGGCCCAAATAAGGCAATTTCCAACCAGCAGCAATCTTCATAGATAATCTGAACTGTTTTTCCCTTCCCTTCCCTTCCCTTCCCTTCCCTTCCCTTCCCTTCCCTTCCCTTCCTCCCGCCTTCCTTCCTTCCTTCCTTCCTTCCTTCCTTCCTTCCTTCCTTCCTTCCTTCCTTCCTTCCTTCCTTCCTTTCTTTCCCAGAGCATTGTATTTTTAGCTAAATTCATCTGTGAAACATAACAAAAGGTTATGCCACTGCCTGAAATTATCAAAGGAGCTTTTTTATTTGATTACAGTGGAAAGTTGCCACAAAAGCCAAAGTCAGAGAATATTATCATCTCAGTATAATTATTCATTAATGATTTACTTTACATTCATTCTCTCCCAGAAAAAAGGAATTGATTAGAAATTGGGTTTTAAAAAGAAATGGCATGATTACTGAGAGGAAGCAGGCTGGGGCCATCTTCAGCACCCTGACACACCACAGCTTGCATTGTCTGGGGAAAAAAGGATTATTTCGTTTTACCGCATCATATCACAAGTGGCTGTGCCAAGTTTTACAAACGCAACCTTGTCATTGCGATTCGTCACACTGCCGGAGAACGTTTTAGCACCCTGAAGTTTCGTCTCTTGTATCTCATAGCCGATAGCCATGAAATACATGATACGGTAATGAAAAAGCCGTGATCACAACATGGGATGTAACAGCTACAAGGATGCAATGCAGAATTAAGCTCAAAGTCGGGATTGTTGCTGGTGTTCCATCTAAAGTCTACGTGGCTGCAGCTGCTAAAGAGGAAGCTCACAGCTTAGTGATAGAACAGGTACAAGTTTAGTCCCCAATATTACAAGTTGAAAAGAATCTTAAGGAGCAAACATAAGGAGGGCTGCTGTCAACCTCAAAAGACACGACCGAGCAAACTAGATAGAATGGGTCTCACCTGTGTAGAACAGAGATGTGGCTCTCTAAACATGTTGGACTGCAGCTCTCATCTTTCGCTATTGGCCATATTTTATTTTATCCTTATTTATGACATTTATACACTGCCTCAATAGAGCTGGACTCTAGGTGGTGTGTGTGTGAGTGTGCATGTGTGTGTGTGTGTGTATGTATATGATACACTAATATAAGGTATTTGACACTTTTGAACTTTGGTGTTGCAGAACATTCCTGAGAATACCACAGACAGCCAAGAAAACAAACAAATGCATCATCAAACAGATCAACCAAGAGTTCTCACCCAAGGCACAAATGACCAGATCATTCATTCATTCATTCATTCATTCATTCATTCATTCATTCATTCATATTTTAAAGATTTATATGGCCGCTCAATCTTAAGCAAATTATCCTACTTTGGACACATTATGTGAAGACCTAGCTCTCTGGAGAAGGCTCTAATGCTGGGAAAGGTGGAAGGAAAGAGAAGAAGAGGATGACCAGCAGCAAAGTGGATGCACCGTTGGTTGGAAGAGTTGAAGGACCAGGTTAGGGACAGATCATCATGGAGAAAATATATCTATGAGGTGTCTAAGAGTTGACAACAACTTAATGGCACATAATCAATTAATCAATCAATATAAAGTATGAGAAATACATAACAACAACAACAACAACAATAATAATAACTTGCATTGATGTTCTAGACTCAGTTCCAAAAGGCCCCCTGGAAAAGCCAGGTCTTAGCTTCGTTCTATAAGGTCATTCGAGTGTGGGCCATCTCTTCTCCAAGTGTACACTGTTCCTTAGAAGGGGAATTTCTTCAGAAAATGCCTGGCTTTGGGATCTCTCCTATCACATCTCCAGGTAGGTGGGGACCCTGAGCAGGCATTCTCAGGTTGATGGGAAGATTTCCTCAGGGAAAGGTGGGCCGTGAGGGAAATTAGAGTTTAACTAAATTTGTAGGACACACTTTGTCTATCTGCTGCACTTTTGTCTATCTTTGTCCAGAACGGTGTTTCTCACCTTGGCAACTTTAAGATGTCTGGACTTCAACTCCCAGAATTCCCCAGCCAGCATGCTGGCTGGCTGGGGAATTCTGGGAGTTGAAGTCCAGACATCTTAAAGTTGCCAAGGTTGAGAAACTGTCAGGGAGACACAGGAGGAGGGAGGGGGGAGCCTGCCCGTGTCAGTCAAACGGGGACGTAGCTCAGAAAGCCTCGCCTTCTTCCCTAAACGCGTCAGAACAGCTCCGCCCTAGTTGGGCTCATATCCTTGGCTTTCTCAGTGCACTATTAGTTTAGCAGGATTTCTGTATGTAGGCACCAATAAACACTAGAGACTGGATTCCTTGCCTCGGCGTGTTATTTCTGCACCTACTCAGGACAGAAACACTGGTCCAGAAGATACTTTAATCATTATTATTTCCAAAGAGGGGCAAAGCTGCTGTTAGCTACCTACCTCCAAATTCTATTTTCCACTCAGAGAATTTAGTGTCCTTATCTTATTAACTAACTTTTGTAAAATAATACTAGTGTTGTTAACCAGTTGAGCAAATCTGTTCAAATAGTGAAACTATTTAAGAAAAACAATATGGATGAACTCTCAATCAGGAGAACTCTTAAAGTTCTCTTGATTGTTAACCATGTCTCGCCTTTCCACTTGTCCTTGTATCTATATTGTCAATCACAATCTATAAATTGTTATACAACAGTAAGAAAACTTTTTTCCCCTCCGATCCAGTAACAAAACTCCCTACTTTGGATACAACCAGTATCATTATGTTTTTTTAATTAGGGCCTTCTTAAAGGCAGGAAACAGTGAACAAATATTTGAGTGCCACAGAAATATTCAGATCTAAACATTTTCAGTGTTTTTAAGAGGGAATGCCAACCCCACCGCACAATATGGAATTAATCTTGTAGGAAGGAGGAAATTAAATAATGTTTGGTAAAAACATCCTTTTCGGTTTTTACTTAGTTTGAAGAAACAGCTTAGCTGTCCTCAAAACCCCAGGGGCATATCTTCTGGAACCTGAGACAGACTGTGCTACATCTTAACATGGTAGCGTTCTCATGGAAAATCTGGGGATTATAGTGATATAGCTGTCCTGGTGGTCAGAAAACTGTTAAAAGAAGGTGCTAACCACCCAGAGTCCCCTTCGGGGGAGATGGAGCAGTAATAGAGAAAGAAAGAAAGAAAGAAAGAAAGAAAGAAAGAAAGAAAGAAAGAAAGAAAGAAAGAAAGAAAGAAAGAAAGAAAGAAAGAATAAATACTACCTACTCCACCTTGAGTCTCTAAAGTGGGCTCCATACAAATTGTTGCATAAATACATAAAAATAATACATTTTGACCAATGTTATTGATACAAACCCAGGATTTCTTTAATAGAGATTATTCCCAGAAGGTAGCTGAAGTACTAAATAAAGTTTTGGACCAGTTTTGGAGAGGATGAAAGTGAACAACATGGAAGCATTATCCAGGAAAGATGGAGGTAGTCATGGGGAGAAATAGTGATAACATTGGAAGAATGGTTTAGGTTCAACTGCATTGTACTGCAGGGGTGTTCAACTCTGGGGGATTTGAGGACCACAGTTCAGTTTTGAGTAGCAGCCAGGGGCTGAAGAACAATGAAATTTTACAAAGGGTGGATCAAGACGAAGCAGTGGGCAGTATCAGGTCAAACTCTAACCTTGATTTAACAGTAAGCTTAATCACAGTTAAGTTAAATGAATGAACTACAATTAAAAAGAATACTTCCCATGTCACCTGCAATTTTTCACTTAAGTCACTTTGAAAATGATAACCCAACAAGAACTTTTTGCAGGGCTGCTGATGGCCATAGGACCCCAAGTGATAAACTGCAGCCCTAAAGCAGTAGTTTTCCAAAGTGGGGGCACCACTGCTTTAATAATTTAAAATAAGATGCCTCATATATACTCCAGCACTTTACAAAGCACCTCTTTTTGAGGGCTTTGAAAAGGCCTAGCAGCCACCCCTACTCCTGGATAACTCAGAAATAAGCTGTTATTCAGGCTCTAGTCTTTTTGTGTGTGTGTGTGTGCTTTCAAGTCAGTGTTGATCCTGGCGACTGCCTGGAGTTTTCTTGGCAAGATTTCAGAAGTGGTTTGCCCTTGCCTCCTTCCTAGGGCTGAGAGAGAGGGACTGGCCCAAAGTCAGCCAGCTGGCTTCATGCCTAAGGCGGGACTAGAACTCACGGTCTCCTGGTTTCTAGCCTGGAGCCTTGTACCCCTTTCATTATTTTTAACTGATTTTCCTGATATGCTGATGTGTTTTATTATTGTTTGTTTGTGCCATAGATTTTGGAAGGGGGAGTATTTTTAATTCTATATGTCATTTGGGTAAAGCATATTACAAGAAAATGAATACACCCACATGTATACAAATGTGTGAGTGCATTACTGTGTGCATGCATATGTGTGGATGGATGGATGCACAGATACACCCAAATGTTGTAGTACTGCTTATTTTAATTGATTTTTTCCTTAATATTTCCATTTAGATACCCGTACATTTTTAATTTTTATATTGGAGGGGTTAATTGGGGATTGTGATTCACCTATCATGTCTCAATACAAGGTGGAAAAACATTGCTTCATTCCGTAAGTGGGCACAGATGGCTGGTTATTTAATTCACCTCTGAGCATTTTCTTGAGTACTAAAATGGAACCGGTATTCTACTTCATGTATTTCAAATGAGTAGAAAAGAAAGCTTGAAAAATGTTTCTGGCAATGGAGAGAAACAACAGAAGGTGAAAGAGGGCAGAGAACTGTCACTGTCATGGCACCTGAGACCAGGGAATATGTGTTAAGTGAGGACATCAGAATAAAAAAAACAACAAAAAAAAGATTTTAAGACAGGCAGATAACAAAGACTTTTGTTATCTGCCTTTTCAGATAGCTTTTCTTGCTTAGATTACTTATTTCCAGGTTTAATTTTGGTTGCCTCTCAAATCTTAAATTACCAATGCTTATTATACTTAATTTTCACTGTAAAAAAGAAAAAGCCATTATTATTATTATTAGTGATGATAATCACAGTAATACTGCACTTCCTCTCAAAGGAGCCCAGAGTGCTCTGCAATCTTACTGAATAATCTTCAATAAAATCCATTCAAGAAAACAATTAATAATCAACCCTAAAAAACAATAAAAATATAACAAATTAAACAAAGTTTATTTTAAGGAGGTTTGAAAGACAGCTTAGTCCTGGAGTAGTTATTATCCTGCAAAAGCCTGGATGAACAAGCATATCTTTGATTATAGTTTACAGTGGGGGCAAGGGGGGGGGGAACCAAGTTCCATAATGGGGTCCCTGTCACTGAAGCTATCCTGAAGAAAGGGAATGGACAAAGGTTAAACTTTGGTCTCAACCGGGTGAGAGGATGATGCCTACTGAGGCTCCAGCCATGGTATCAGTCCTGCTTCCTTTCTTTTCTTTTCTTTTCCTTTCCTTTCCTTTCCTTTCCTTTCCTTTCCTTTCCTTTCCTTTCCTTTCCTTTCCTTTCCTTTCCTTTCCTTTCCTTTCCTTTCCTTTCCTTTCCTTTCCTTTCCTTCACCTCATTACAGCCATCCCCAATGTGTTGAGATTCTATTTTTATTTAAATAATATAAATGATTTCTGAATTTGCATCTATACATATAAATGAATGCACACAAATATTGAGGAGGAGATTCCCCCCCTGCCTCCCTCTCTCCCTCCCTCTCTCTCTCCTTCCCTCCCTTCCATGGCTGGCCTGAAGTTCTAGGATGTCTGCTTTGCCTATGTTTCTCCTCTCTGCTCAGGAGAAGATTTCTAGTTTTCCTCTTATCATCATCTGAGGATTTTGTCAAGGTGACTTTTGAACTTCTTTTGACTATGCAATATGGGAAACAAATGTTCTTCTGTTAAAAACAAGGAGTGGATATTCTAGCTGCAATGTAATTGGTACCATAAATATAAAGGGCAAAAAGGGTATTTTTTTTAAAAAAAGTTTGTGATATCCTTCAGATATAATGTAAAAAGAATGCTCAGAACTTCAAGGAACATAATTTTGCAATTTCATATACTTAGCAGTCTGTAGAACAAATTAAACCCAGCAAGTGATCAGTTACTTATTTCTAACATTATCAATACCCTGAGAAATGTTTGAACAAGCTGTCATTTTCAAGTTGCATAGTGTTAACAGTTACACTAACTTGAAAGTTACAATTTGATGCCATATACTAAGGGGGAAAAAAAGATTCAGCTAGCACAACAAAATTGTGTGCAGCAGGAAAACACCTTGGGCAAATATGAAATATTCCTATTTGTAATCTATGAAAACCTTTTAACACAATAGGATAAAATTTTCTAGAATAATCAAAATCTAGAGCAGTGTTTCTCAACCTTGGTAACTTTAAGGTGTGTGGACTTTAACTCCCAGAATTCCCCAGCTGGAGAATTCTGGGGGTTGAAATCCACACATCTTAAACTTGCCAAGGTTGAGAAACACTAATCGAGAGAATACTTTGCATGGAAAATATTTATATAGCAGAAGAAGATGGTATCCAACGAATATTTCATGGAAGTCACTGGTCTGCAGAAGGAAAGGGGACAGTTGTACTTTGGGCATTTCTCTCTTCCTACCATTCTACTGATGGCAGGAGGCCATAGGAGCTGTGAGGTGGAAGGGGATCGCCTCTTTTCTTTCTTAATCTAGATCTTCCATTAGTGGAAGTCATTACATCGGATACAAGCCATCATATTTCTTTCATACATTTAAAAATTTCCATGGCTTACTAAGTTTTAAAGATAAGCTTAAAGGTAGTACTTTGGATATATTCTATTTAAAACCTTTTAAATAAATCAACCATATAACTCTTCCCCTATGAAATAAACTTCCCTAAAAAGGTATTCTTTTGCAGACTTTGCTTTTTGCTCTTTAGAAATGAGCACACAATTGTAGTTCAAAATATCTCTCCTTAAAAAAAAAACTTTCCAACTGTGGAATTTGTCAAAAGATGAGTGCCAGGCATCAGAACAATCATTTTCAAAAGAGTGTGTTAAAGTGTGTCATGTAAGGGATACAGTTTGACCCTAGATGCCAACCCTTATAAGATTTTGTATGCCTTATCCCATGGCAAAAATCCATCCTAAATCCTTGGAGCTGATGGCTTTAGAGCTAGCTTTGAATGCATCACATGGCCGATCTGTCAGGGACATGTTCTGCCCCTGTATTTTCTTCTCCTTTCAGCTGGTTGGAAAGATTTTTACAAAAAGCAAGTTTCAATTAATGCCATTGGAAAATAATAATAATTGTCTATCGTTCTAGTGGAACAAGTAAACAACGTGTGTGGAAAAATCTTTTACAAATGATTAAAAGAAGAGAACATCACAAGGAATTTCTCATTTGCAGCTGGGCAAAGGGCAGAGGACGGGATTTTATCAGAATCTACCTTTGATTCTGAAGAAGAGGGGGCACTCTCCACATCCTGATCTGTTTCAGAATGAGTCCTTGTGCTGGTGAGATCTGCACAAAGGGCCCTTTTATGTGGATCAGAAGGGTGTTTTTCCTGTGTTGCCTGTGAATCGCCATGTGTTGCCCTAGGGGTTTCCCACATATTGATGATACCCATGTAAGTTACACGGGGCCTTTTCCTTCTTCCTTTCTCAATCACAGTGTTGACAATTCAATCTGCCCCACAGTGAAACTCTGTCTGTGTGCTTTTTCCGTTTTCCACACACTCTTGGCATGTTGCTCACCATGCTGAAACTTATTTAAACTACTTTTATTTTGTCAAAAACTGCGGAGGCCTTTTGAAGATCAAATATATTTAGAAGTTTGGGAAGTTCTTTTTCCCCTGTGTGTTTTCCCCTTTCTTTTTTGGCGAAAAACACAGGTTTGTATTTCAACATATTCCTCTTACTCTGAACACCTGATCTAAGTTTTAAATGTTTTTAAAAAGGTCAAAAAGAGAGCTGGGTACAAAACTGCGCAGCCCTCTCTCAACCAGTATCAGAAAAGAAAATCACGCAGGGGATAATTTGAGTTATGTTTCTCTTTTCATTTGAGAAACATTTACTTTTCCCTCTGAATATTTGTCATGACGATTGAGACCTGGAATGGAGGGAGCCATAATGAAGCAGGAGACAAACTCTGGAAAGGGTACAAAGAGATTGTTCAGAAACTTTAGGAGCATTCCCTCCAAACATGCTTCTCCATTTATACAACAGTTCAAGGAAGAGTAGAATCCAATTTCAAGTCAAATAACCTCCATATCGATGTGCAGGGTAGTTGACAGAGCGCTATCATCATCCCTGGGATTTCTGGTGGGTAATGGGCACAAGATAAGTTAGCGTAGCCATTTGGCAGAAAACTGCTGTAGTCAAATTGAAATAGCCCTTAGTGCCTTGGTTAAAATGGCCAGCCTGTAAGATGCTTGTTGTGGAGTGGAGCGGAGGGGGGGAGAGGGAGAAAAAGTGGGCTAGAATAGAATTGAATATGTTTTAGTGCAGACAGGAGCAGCACAGGTGTCAGGATCTTATTTCGAAGTGTTAAGACAAAGCACAACACAGGAGCAAAAACTGGGAAGGCAAGGTCACTAGCTGTGATCAGAGATGTTACTGCTGTCATTAATATTGGCTACAAAGAACGACATAGCACCTTAGAACCACAGAATCCAATGATTAGAAGGTACCCTGGAGAGCATCTAGTCTAACCCTCTAATGAGCGCAGGAATCACTACTACAGCATGCCTGACTGAAGGCCACCCAGCTTCTGTTTAAATGCTTTCAGCAAAGGGAATTCAGCACCTCTCAAGGCAGTCTGCTCCATTGTTGAACAGCTTTTACCATTAGGAATTTGTTCTTGAAGTCCAACTGAAATCTACTTCCTTTTAATTTAAACCCATTCTTCCTTGTCCTGTTTTCTGGAACAACTCTGAAGAGTTCTGTCCTGTCTTTCTACATGACAGTCCTTCAAATACTTGAAGACAGCTATCACGTCTCCCCACAGACTTCTCCAGGCTATAACATCTCTAACTCCTCCGACCATTCTTCATAAAACTTGCCTTCCAGGCCCCTTTATCATTTTGGTTGCTCTCCTCTGGACGTGTTTCACTTTGTCAATGTCCTTCCTAAAACATGGTGCCCCAAACTGAACACAGTATTCTAGGTGCAATTGGAGCAATGCAGAATAGAGAGGCACAAGGACTTCTCTTGATCTTGACCATATACTTCTGTTCTGTAACCTAGGGTCAGAAGGGGGGGGGAGAAGCAGCAGCAAAACAGGTTTTTTTTCAAAGATAATTTCCATTCCTTATATCTTAAAGCATAGCTTTCCAAACTGTGTGTCGCAACACTTTAGTGTGTCGCGACAAAACCTGGAAGTGGTGATGGTGCGTTGCTGCCGCCCCTGCGGCGGCAGCGTGTGTGGCAGCGGCAGCGGTGACGGCAGCGGGACGCCATCAGCACTTCCGGGTTTTAGTGGAAAACATGAGGTTGCAGCCGCCGCTGCTGCCATGCATGCCACCGCCACGCGCGCCCCTGCACCACCACCGTGCATGCCACTGCACGCCCCCCCCGCTCCACTGCAGCCGCCATTGGTGTGTCGCCAACAGCGGGAGTTTGGAAAGCACTGTCTTAAAGGAAGGAGGATATGAGGAAAGTATTGCAAAATACTTTTGCAAAATAACAAATGACAAATGACAAAATAAGTGTTGTGATTTGCTCAAAAAGCCTGAATGTTAATGAACATGCACAGTCAGGAGGCCAATCAGAGTCAACCTTTGGAGTCCTGTATGTAGATGCTTTATAATTTATCCACATTGAGCATTTTCTTTCTCTATTTCTTACTTATGCATCCTACGTATACCAAAGAAAAATAGTCTTGGAAGGGAGGATAAAAGTTGAGCAACATGGTGAAGAAAAAATGAAGAACGTTTGAATGCCACAGGCTATTAGAGTGGGTCTTCTGACTACTGGGAGCTATTTTCCTTGGGTTCTATTGTAAGAGAGCACACCTTCTGAAATCCTTGTAGGCATATAAACCCTTCCTACACAATAATTGAGATCTCTGCCTAAATGCCTTAGGATTGCCACATCATTGTATGAAAATACCAATCGTAGATGCATTTTAGTTTGTAGGATGACATGTATTTTCTAGGGAAAAAAGGGAAACCTCTTGTTGGAGATGGCAAGCAGGATACAAAAATTAAATGCTTTTTCAAGGTGGATTTGCTTGATGCAGCATAAAGGACGATTGAATTCACTGGAGTGGCTGACCTTTTCTTATTTAAAGCACCCTTCAAAGGTATTTTGTCTTGATGCATAGCCCATTCCATGAAACCTGTGTACTCACAAAGAAGCCAAGCCTTATTGTGCTGCATTCTTTCCGAATTATACAAAACACCACCGTGATTCTCCCACAAACCTGTCCATATCAGCCATTACTACTACAGTCTTTTTCTAAATTCCATCTCTGTCTAAACACCCATTTGCACAAATTCAGCCTGTGCATAGTACTTTCGGAGAGCCTGTTTTTAATTTAAGTTCACCATACAAAAATCTAAAGTGCTACAGTATATGGGCCAATGAGACTTTACAGTTTATTTTTAATTACCCATGTCTATGTACCATGAAGAATCAGACATAATCCCAACCTATTTACATGTGTAAGAACGGGGATTATGAGTCAATGCTTTTTATACTGCTACCAAGGAATTGCAGGATGGCTTGGTTCCATGTGCCATCAAAGTGGCAAATATTTCTCATGGCAGAAATCAGTCTAGCACCTTCCTTTAGTTCTAATACTCATTCCCTCCCCAGCTTTATTCAGATTAATTGTGAATCCCATTAGAACAATATTTCTTTCTAAAAAGTGCAGGCTTAAAGGGAAATCAAAATGCTAGCATCTTAGAATATGTTAATTTTATAAGATTATTAGTAGCATGCTCATACGATTTGTTGGACTAGTGAGTGATATGATTGTACACTTAACATTCCCATCCTTAGCATTTCACACTGAGATAAATATTTAAGCTATGAATGCAAGGAACAGCATTCCACGCACGTCATGCCGGCCACATGACCTCGGAAGCGTCTTCGGACAACGCTGGCTCTTCGGCTAACAAACGGAGATGAGCACCGGCCCCTAGAGTTGGACACGACTGTGCTGGGGAAACCTTTACCTTTTACTATGCAAGGATAGTATATATCCTTATATACTTATAATATATATATTACTATGCAAGGAGGCGTGGTGGCTCAGCGGGTAAGATGCCAGGCTTGTCGATCGGAAGATCGCAAGTTCGGAGGTTTGAATCCCTAGCCCTGCGTGCGGAGTGGGCTCCCGCACTAGCTCCAGCTCTTGCCAACCTAGCAATTCGAAAGCATGCAAATGCAAGTAGATTAATAGGTACCACTTCGGTGGGTAGGTAACAGCGTTCCATGTGCGTCATGCCGGCCACATGACCGTGGAAGCGTCTTCAGACAACGCTGGCTCTTCGGCTAACAAACGGAGATGAGCACCGGCCCCTAGAGTCGGACACGACTGCACAAATGTGCGGGGGGAACCTTTACCTTTACCTTATGCAAGGATAATATTGCTGTTATCTTTCAATTACATGCATTAACATATTCAACAACTCAGCTCTATAGAAAAGGGAAAGTACATTTAGAATCACACAAAATAGTTATGTAGTTTCAACCCCCCCCCAAAAAAAACCCTGCAGCGTTTTTCCAAGCCTTTTATTCAAATTAATAAAAAAGCATTCATTGTTCATGAATTTGTTTCCAAAGAAAAAGGAAAATCCAGCAGTGGAATTGGCCAGTCTTTCAGGGTCCATCATATTTCATGAAGCCTCCCTGACTTCTCACATTTCAAATAAAACCAGGGAACATTTTTAAAGAAAGTAAGGGAAAAAACTCTTATGCTTCTTTCCCCGCCCCCCGCCCCCCAGATCAGGAAGCATGGACCACCATGAAAATGGCAAAGTAATAGAGAGGCTGTCATGCAATCAAAAAGCAGCAGCCTTAACCGCCTTACAAAACAGAGGTAATCTTAAAAATACCAAAAACAGAAAGTCTGAAGAAATTCTAAAATACTTTTAAGAGTGAGGTAGAAAATAGAAGTCAGTTATATAAAAGGAGACACCTTGCAGGAAATTGGAGAACAGACCTTGCCAGCAGCATCCACAGGTTCCCACTGTTTTTGTCGGAATAACAAAAGCACCATTACAACATGGTGCCGCAAGCTCTGCCCCTTTGGGGCATGCAGGTGACATCACCACGGACATAGAGAAGAGGAAGGTCTTGCTCTGGCATCACTCTGACCCCTCCCCAGCAGATGCCGCTAGACTTGCACTGAATTATGAAGTAGAGATAATTTTTTTAAAAAATGTTCAAGGGACTTTCCTAGAGATCCAGCTCAGCCTTAAGACTCTTTCTTGGTACATTTCAGTCTCGCCAATATCATTCTCAGGTAAATTGTTCATGTTATAGGTAGGCAAATCTATCTCAGGGACATGAAAATGAGCTTTCTGTTATCCAAACTCTAGGCCAGGGCTTTCCCAAGTTTTTCCCGCGGTGACACACCAACCGCCGTTGGTGTGTCGCCGCGGGAAAACCCGGAAGTGCCGACGTTGCGGCAGCGCGCAAAAACCCGGAAGCACTGCTGCCGCTTTCGGGTTTTGCGCGCCGCAGTTGGTGTGTCGCCGCGGGAAAACCCGGAAGCGCTGATGATGATGATCAGCACTTCCGGGTTGTGTGGCGACACACCAGACTGTGTGGTGACACACTTTTGTGTCGCGACACACAGTTTGGAAAGCTCTGCTCTAGGCATTCCATGAGACTTCTTAATAACATGCTGAAAAAAATCTATTTATTTTGAAGGGTGCACAAATGTGTGCTGTTATTCCTCCTCTGCAGGCATCTTCAGTTCCAGATCTTTGGGTGTTCCCATGGGGGAATGGAGAGGGAAGTGAAGAGAACTCGTACTGGATGAGCAGAAGTCCTCTTGTGTGACGCTGGATGTAGCCCAATGGCACTATCGTGCGGCACAGCCAGTTAGAACCAGGAGAGAAAGCCATGATTATGCCATTAAAGGCAAGATTCTACTGCATCTGAGTGGAAAATGCTGTGGCTAAGCTCTGACCTGCTTCAGAGGCCTTCATTGGCCTTGTGGTCCCATTGATCCCTTGGCTTTTTGTTTAAATCTGGTAACTTTTGTAATTGTTCTTAAGGTGCAAAGGAAAACATTCTTATTAATTATTAGAATTACTTCTTCTATCCCATCTTCCAGGATACAAATCCTTCTAAGATAGTAGTTGTTAGTGTTACTTGTAGGTTAACCAAACCACAGAAAGCATTTTAACAAAAGATCCCGATCAGGATCCTTCCCACTGGGCCCTGGGCCATGACTACAATCCAATTTCTTCACCGTTTGCAGGTTTCCAAAAAAGCATTTGCCATAACCTGCCGTGTGTGTGTGTGTGTGTGTGTGTACAAGTCACATGAAACATGTCTCATAGAGATCAACCTAGGAAAGAAAATAATTGGGTGCCTAGAAGGCAGGGCAAGCCGATGAGTGTCTGCAAGGGGGATTTTTTTTTCTTCCTAGTGTTTTTCCCACAGGTGAAGGGTTCACTTTTTTGGATCAACCAAATGTTGATCCATTGGTTGCAACAGGAAATGACCAACTGGCTTGTCGCCTGAGCCTGACGTCATGGGCTGAGAGAGAGAGGGACTGGCCCAAGGTCACCCAGCCGGCTTTCATGCCTCAGGCGGGACTAGAACTCTCAGTCTCCTGGTTTCTAGCCCGTTGCCTTAACCACTAGACCAAACTGGCTCTCTATTCTCTGGATAGGAAACATATATGTGAGGATGTCATCACAAAAGCTATGACTTTTGTACTTGCATCAAATGTTTTGACACAAGTACACCTAATCACAGCATTCACATGATTACATCATCTTGCACGTGTCATCACTTTGATGTCATTGTGGTCTGCATGGATATCGCTGAGCAAGTCAAGCGTGTTTAGGTTTGCAGGCTTAAATCTGCTGGCTCTATGTAGAACTGCAGCAATCCTATATGTGTCTTTTCAGAAATAAATGCCATTGTAATTCAATGCTTACATTCACAGAGCAGACACAAAGTAAACATTTCGCAGGTGCATTTCTACAACATGCTAAACCTGGCTCATGCTCAGCTGGTTAGATTTTTCTAACTTAGTACGTTGAGCAAATCCAGCCTCTCTGGTTAGTTTGTGGGCCAATTATTGTACATGCCCAGAGAATGGATTAGTTCAGAACCAAATGTAAGCATGTTGTATGAGCAAAGGGTGCATAGGATTATGGAAAAAGACACTGGAATAATTTTATCACAAACAAAGTTTTCCCATGCTTCTACATAATTTTCATCACTCCAAAGGAAACAGTTTAATCTATTTACGTTTAGAAAATAACATTTGGAGAAAGTCTGGTTTGATATAATTTTACTTGCATGGCTATATAGGCAGTAATAACAGAAGTGATGTTTAAATTCATAATTTATATTTTCACATTTGAATCCTATCCAGTCACACTAATAACAATTGGTTTCTAAGTGATTCAAGAACATTGTAGTCTAGAGCAATGTTTTTATTTTTTAAGGCACAAATGAATGGAACCTTTTTTTCAAATGACAATGGTTTACCGGATGAATCTGATTTTTAGATGAGCATCTGCTGGTCCCAAACCAGCATTAATAGGAGTAATTTTCCTTGTTTAAAAGAAAATTATAAAACTTAGAGGACTGGAATTTCTTGAGTTTAAAAAATTGACAGCTAAACAAACATTTTATGCCGAAGACTTTGTGTGTTTCTCTGATAAATCCCCCCAGACTACGTTAGATTTGAAAGTTCTGTAAACCTTTTCAAGTCAAAATGAGGAGCAGAAAAAGGTGGGGGAATGAATGGCTTGCAAACGTAGCAGCAGCCATGCCTTGCTATGGATCAGGCCATCTACTTTAAACAAAGCCCCTTTCTAAAGCTTTCTGAAATAGCTTCCCCACCCACTCACCCCCAGCAAACTGTTTTGAAATCTGTGTTCAGTGCTGCTATATATTACTTTTAAAAAAAAGTGTGCTTGGTACCCTGGTAAGAATTTAGAGAGCAGCCCATATATAAAAAACCAAGCCTGTAGAGTACCATATGGCTACCAGTTAGCCAGCCAAGAAGATGGCATCTCTGTGAGTGATGAGGCCCCTGCTTCCAAGACATATCCTTAAGTTACGAATTAACATGACTATGATTATAATCGTGGGTGATTAGAATGTTTGGAAGAGCATCAAGCTTTCCGTCAGTGCTGTGGCAAAGAGAGCTGTAGCAGGCAGTGCCTTTGAGGAACAGGGTTCAACAGACCCAAAGTGATTGGTAAAGGGTTTTATCAAGGAAAAGAAATTCTTGCATCCGTTAGAACTTCTGCTGCCTTCTCCTCCTTGGGAGTCCTGAGTGCTCTGAATTTTCTCCATGTTTCAGATGTGGATGATCTGAAGATCCATGTCTGGGCTCTTCAGAAATATGACAAACAAGTCTTCCTATCCACAAGAGTCTATAACTTACAGAGTATGCTTCTATTCATATAGTCTATTCTATCCTTATTAGTTATACTCTTTAAAATTGGGCAAAATGGTAAATTTGATCCTCCCATCACTCTGCTTCCTTCTCCATGTCCTTAATATCACTGGCATTTCCTGCTGGCGGTCACATTAAAAGCCCAGATAGCCATACTGATCCATAGGCAAACCTTAATCCTTATACTTTCATTGCTGAAACTGCCCCAGCGCAACCTGAAGCCCTATAGAATTCTACCTCATACATGAAAAATACCCCAAGTTTGTTGACCACACTCCTGACTATCTAGAAAACATGTCCCCGAACACCATTGGTTCAAATTCCAGTTCCAGGTTATACCCAGCAAAATTGGTTTCACTCCCTTAGCTTCAGACATGGAAGGAACAGATGCTCTCACTTTTCCAGAGCAGAGGAGCTGTAAGCCAGAGATGAGCAAGTACAAACTTCTTTGCAAAGCTATTGAAAAACAAAAGTTGTTTAGAGTAGATTGTTTTTCATTTTGTTTTCTGCTAATTTTAAAATTCACTCCCCCACCCCACCCCCAGTCTCTCCCCAATTCCAGTGAGTAAAATCTACTCAAGGTCATTGCAACTTGTTTTTACAGTTCCTTGAGTATATACTACAAGTTGAAAGAATTCTCGTGTGGCAGAACCTGTTCACAGTAAGTCCTGCAAGAGTTCATCCTTAAGTTCATGGCCTTAACCTTACTTCATGACAGCTTTTTATCCCCTCTTCCCTTCTCCAAAATGATTTTGCTTATTGTTTAAGCTGATGAACAGTTTGGAAGAATTCAGAAAGCTTGTTCAGTCTTTAGCAAATGTTCATTTGTGCAGGAGGAGACAGTAAGCTCAAGAGGGCACATGGCGGAATTGTAGCTGAAGCTCTTGGCAACTTCCCAGGTGCTGTAGCAACAGGGAGAAGGCAACGTGATGAATAGTCAAAGATGTCGGGTTTTTGTGACCTGTAATGACATCACCGGCAGAACATCATGCAGAGTGCTCCCATCACTACTCCATTCCAGACAGTGAGGATGCTCCTAATAAAAATTATTGGTTTACTTTAGATTTTGCAATTATTCATAAGGTGAAGGGCAAATGTGTGCAAGATACAAGACAAGTGTCCTTGTGCCCATATTGCTGAAAGAGTCTATTCCATTTCTAAGTGATTGGTGAAGAGGTGTTGTGCAAGGGGAGGGAGACTCAGAAAACCAGAATAGTCCTGGGGGACAGTGCTTGGGAAATGGAGTGAGAGTGCATTCCCACCCCCAGGGGTAACCTGACCATACCTCTGTGTGTGTGTGTGCGTGCGCGTGCATGCATATGTGTGTGTGTGTGTGTGTGCGCGCGCAGGCTTGTGTTGGGATAAGAGAAGTTTGGTCTAGTGGTTAAGGTGCTGGGCTAGAAACCAGGAGACTGAGAGTTCTAGTCCCGCCTTAGGCATGAAAGCCGGTTGGGTGACCTTGGGCCAGTCCCTCTCTCTCTCAGCCCTAGGAAGGAGCCAATAGCAAACCAGGAGACAGAGTTCTAGTCCCGCCTTAGGCACGAAAGCCGGCTGGGTGACCTTGGGCCAGTCACTCTCTCTCAGCCCAACTCACCTCACAGGGTTGTTGTTGTGGGGAAAATAGGAGACGGAAGGAGTATTAGGTATGTTCGCCGCCTTGAGTTATTTATAAAAATAATAAAGGCGGGATAAAAATTAAATAAATAAACAGGAATGAAAATACTACTCTAACACTGGATGAGTTAAAGCTACCACAGATATAGCTGAGGACAAAATGAAGGCAACATCATGAAGGACACAGCAGAAGAAAGACAATGGTGGGGCATGTTTGTGTCATGCTTAAGTGCAAGTGTGAAAAGCCCTTTGTTGAGCTTCATACACTCTCATAGATTTACAAGTCAGGGTCCCTGCGCACACACACTTTGCCTAGGTTTCTCAGGTCAACCTTGGACTGGGGACAGACGTCTCCAGGCAGACATTAATGAGATGCAGTTTCTCCAGTCATTTAATAGAAAAGCCCTGGATGAAATTATACCTAATGCAAAATTTCACCTAGTGTAGTAAGAAAAAGGGAGGGCCAAACTTGAAGCATCAGGAAGGCAAAACCAACCAAAGGAAAGATAACAGAAGAGGAGGACTCCAATCGAAGAGAATATTTGTAGCTCAGGGTTGAACTGTGGAGTCCTTGGTGCTCTCTGAGCCTTGTTGTTTTCTTGCAGACGTTTCATTGCCAGGCTAGGCAACATAGGAGGACTCTCACAGAAAATAGTGGGAACTGAGCAGGGAGGCACTTTCAAGCTACCACAAAGACAAACACTGAAAGGAGAAACCATAGCAGTGGGGTCAAATGAAATTTAGGAAGGGCATTTCAGTGGGAAGAGATGGAGGGGGCAGGAAGAATAAGCAGCTCCAAACTCCAAGAGAGGGGAGAAGCAGCACCAGGTCCTGAGGAGAACAGGTGAGTGTTCTTGGGTTTGAAGTTTTAACTAAGACTCAGTATTAGTTAAAGGAGGGGGAAAGGCATCAGCAGCAGCAATGAACCCAGCTTCTTGCTTCCCCCCAACATTTTGTTGTGAGCTGCCCAGAGTTGCTTAAATTGGGCGGCCATATAAATCGAATGAATGAATGAATGAATGAATGAATGAATGAATGAATGAAAGAAAGAAAGAAAGAAAGAAAGAAAGAAAGAAAGAAAGAAAGAAAGAAAGATATACCCTTTTCTTCAGATTCTAAATGTACTCTCCTGGTCACTTCCCAGTGGGACTTTGTGGGCTACTGTGCTTTGCGGGCTTTGCCATGCTATTTCACCCCTACTTTACGTCAGGGTTGAGGGTTTCTGCAGCAGTCGTCATCTGCTCTTGGGGGATTTCTTTTGAATTCACCAAATTGAGTTCCCAAAAGCTCCCTTGGATTCCCATTACTATCCAGGTAAAAAGGGGCAGGTCTGTTTCCCCCAACAATCCAGACTCATCTTCTAGAGGATATGTTGTTGAGTTTTTAAAGTGCTGCATTTTAAATAATCTGCCTCAAACTTATTGCACTTCTTCATGCCTACCACATTTAATGAAGCCCAAATATATTGTTTTAATGTTATAAACCAAAGGATGCTCAGTAAAGGAATGGCAAAATGTTCTAATCATGCAGAGGAGGGCCCTCTGCCTTGGGAATAGCCACATGTCATCTGCCTCAAAATGTTACATGGCAGCAGAGCTCATAGCATTGGCATTGGTGGGGGTGGGGGGTAGAATGACAAAATGTGCATTGCAATGCCAACTCGGCCCCTTTTGTCCATTGTGGTGTCATGATGACCATTTTGCCATTCTGACAAAATCTCAGCTTGCTGCAGATGTAAAAAAAAGTCCCAGGTTCCATTTTTCTTTGTTTTGTTTATAATTATGCTTACATCCTAAGATCCCAAGCTGGCTTACATGGAAGGGAGTTTCCCTTAATTTTAGCCTCACCACAACTCTGCAAATAGGATTGGGCTAAGAGGAAATAACTGATCCAAAGTCATCCACTGAGCCCCTTAGACTTCAACCTGGGAGTCCTCACTCCAAGTCTGACACTTTGACCACTAAATCATGCTGGTTTGGGAAAGGCTCCTCCTTGAAAGCTCCATGAGTGGAGAAGGCCCTTGGAGACAACTCTGAACCAGAGGGACAATGGCATGAACTCCCCATGAAGCACCATCCCAAAACATGCTCTTAGATGCGGCACCTCCATTTTTAGCTTTGCTTCTACTCTTTACCTTTAATGTTACACTTGGCAGAACCTCAATTAATTTTCCAGCTGACACCAACACTGGCCTTTATTTTATTATATCATCTCCTGCCTGGCAAACTTAGTGAGGTCTGTTCCCAGATTCCACATTATTTGAGGAAGAAGTGGACATCTATGTTATCTTAACCAGTTGACTTATTCTTCGTTGCTTCGAGTCAATGGTAGCATTTCGCAGAGTGCAGGTCATCCTTGATGATCGCACCTTGAAGGCATCCAGGGTTAGTTCCACCTGGTTCTTGCACTGGGAATCTTCATTACTCTGTTTTATTTCATTTTTAAAATCTTCATTTGCAAAAGGAACTGAAGTTAGTCATTTAGTATCTGACATTTTTTTTTATCTTCTGAGTCAAAACTGAACCAGTGCCCAGTATTGCTTAAAGGTGTTAATTGCTAGATTGGATGTAAAAACTAAGGTTGGGACCCCTTCTGGTAATTAAATATCCTATGGCATTGTTCCCAAGAAAAAGAAGCTAAACACACTTTTCTGGCTCCGTACTATGGGAAGGGTTATTGAATCCTAAACAGCTTCCTTGCAAATTATTTCTTTTGAAGTGCTTGTGGTAAAATCCATACACTGCAGAAGTTTTAGATTTTTATATTCCCCACTTTAAGATGTGTAAAGAAAGGGACATTCCAGATGGGTACCAAGCTCCAAATTGGCATGTTGGATCAGCCCTTGGCTGTGCAAAAAGTTATGTTTACTTTGTGCTTTAGAGCAGATCCATTACCACCAGCACTAACATGACTGATTGTGGGAAAGAGAGAAAACATTGCTCTAGCACTGGGCATATTCTTCCTTCCCACGTTTCATCTTATAATAGCTCTGCAAGTGAATATATAATGTCTGACAACAGACAGACAGACAGACAGACAGACATAGATGATAGATGATAAAGTTCTTGTTTAGCAACTTCCTTGTTTAGTGACCATTCACCGTTACGATGGTGATGAAAAAGTAACTTTGCAACCAGTCCTCACATTTATCACCTTTGCAGGTCTGTAAAGCAAAGGAAAGCTGAAGTAAGATTGTTAGCACAGTCACGGTTTCACGTAGTGATTGCTTTGCTTAATGACTGAGTTGCTGGCCCAATGAGGACTACCTGTAGATAGATAGATACAGAGAGAGAAAGAGACAGAGAGAAATGTATAATATTGTATCTGTATGTGAGTATAAATTTTATAGCATTTCATGTGTTTTATATTATTTGTTCTTCACACATAGGCATTTGCAGAGGAAGGCAAGTGACGTCAATCACATTGTGACATCATGATGCATGTCATATGAATTATATAATGTACATCGTTTGCATCATAATATCATGATGCAACTGACATAAATTACATAATTCTCATTAGCATAATCTCACAACACAATCATGGCTTCTATTGGACACCTTTGTCCTCACAACAGTTTTGTGAGGATATAGATCATTAGTGGTTCCATTTTATACATGAGGAACTGAGACTATTTGCAGCACCTTCCAGGGCTATCCCAAGACATTTTGCTCTCCATGGTGAAGGGCAGTGCAACCCAATGGTTGCAACAGTGTTGGGAAATAAGTAAAACTTCTGCAAAGTGACAGAAGTCTGCTATGAGAAGTAAGAATGCTAACTCAGATGCTAAAGATTGAGTCACAAAGGTCTGTAACTAGAAGAAGCAGAAGAAAAATGATCCTCAGAGTGCTAAGGTAAATAGAGGTAGAAATCAAGGAAGATATGACAAGGTGGCTTGTCAGACAGTATGGGACAGTAAGGAAATCAGAAGATTTCTTTGGAGACCTCTAGAAGGCAGGGGTTCTACTTATGAGTAAGAGGTAAAATGGAGAAAACACAATGCATTTCTCTCTGCAGCAGTTTGCCCAACTGGGATCCCATTCCATTCATGTAACTCGAAAGCGAGACAACTGCTTGGGCTGTACAAAGGGTTCAGGACGTTGGGTGGCAGCTTAGCTGATGCGGATAGAGAGAAGCTTGCCCTTTCACCAGCAAGGAGATCACCCAGTGGATTGGCTTGGGGGACAGTCAAAGTTTGAAGGGACAAGAAAAGAAGCAGCCTGGATTTGGGTGAGGCAGAGGGGAGGGCATTCATAACCCCAAAGGAGGGGCTTAAGAAGACAATGAGGAGAACAGCTACCTAACACAATGGAGGAGTCCTGTTTGCCATTAGCATTTTGCAAATGAAGGGGGAGAGTTGGTTTGGTTAAGTAGATACTTTGCTTTTGAAACATCCTGCACAGGTGAATCTCTGTGGCTGCACCTGCTCAGTCGGTTATAAGTGAACTGCTATGTCTGAGCAAGCCTCTGTGTAGGCCACAGAGATTCATCTCACTGTGTTCAATAGTAAAGCTGTTCTTCTCTGTTCATACCAAAAAATCTAATCCTTTTTTTCCTGATTGGATGTCCCAAGAAGTCCTTTGTAGCCCCCTCTCTCCCTGTTGGAGACTTGACAGTAGGCTTGTGGATAGGAGCTGGAGGGATGGTGCTTCAGAGATCCCTCCTCAAATTTAGCATAATTTCCTGGTAAGAGCTAGCGGAGAGGTAAGACTGGTAAGAGCTAGCCGAGAGGCTGGGACATCACCATTTCCAAGCCACGCTGTAGCCTTAAAAGGACACTAAGACCGGCCACCCCATTTCTAAATCACCCAATTTATATTTCTTTGAAGTATGTGTACCCTAAGAGAGGCTTTCTACAGCAAGGAGAAGCGGGTTCTCTTGGTGCTTATCATTATTTTTGGGGTCAATTTTAAAAAAAATCTTTTTCAGTTTTGGAGTTTGTTTTCCATTCAAATATTAAGGAGGATTGAGAGTAAATAACTGTCTCCCTGTTATTATTTTTGTACTAAATTTGAAGTTATTAGCATTTTCCTACACATTGAATCAGCTGTTTTGAACTTTCAGTTTTCTGCTTCTACTTTCCCTGGGGAACTGTCTGCATATCTCACTTTCGCTTATGTGAACACATTTCGGAATTCTTTCATATCTTCGACTTTTGCTGGTTAAGCTCCTAGGGCAGGGGTGGGCAACGTCAGGCCTAAGGCCCGTGGGGCTCCCGCCCACAAACTCCACCCCTTCCTTGCGATTGGCTCCTGCCCGCAAACCCCACCCCCCAGTGCTTGTGATTGGCTCCCACCCGCAAACTCCAGCCCCCGGTCCGCGGAAATCCCAGAAACACCCACACCCAGTCCCCGGTTATAAATATCCAAATGGCCCTTGGCAGAAAAAAGGTTCCCCACCCCTGTCCTAGGGGGTGCCATAATCTACTGCGTGAGACATGGAAGATTTTAAACAGACTTTCTCTGACTTCCATTGAGATTTTAAACAGATTCTTTCTGATTCCTACCAAGTTTTTATGCAAGGCATTCAGGACATTGTGGAAAATATGAGGTCTAATATGTGTCATCTGGTTGGGGATGTCATGGATGATACTGAGGAATTTAACAGCGACAGAAATGTCTCTTCTAAGAGTGAGATCGGGACTTCTGTTGAAATGCTGGATGAAGATCGGATAGATGAGTTGAAGAAATTAAAGGGAGAGATCGAGTTGCAAGCCATAAGGGAAATTGATCTTCTGATGGAACGCCATGGAAAAGAAGGGGTTATTATGTATGGGAGGTCTCCTGAAGAGAAGTCGGAGTTTTTGAGGGGGGCAGTTGGGCTGTTCAATTTTTTTAAGAAAAAAGCTCTGTGGGCATTATGTGAATATGTAAATGCTCTGGTTTATTTTGAAGTGGGATAAGGGTTTAAGAATATTTATCTGGATTGCTTTTAGGGTTTGGCTGATTTCATTTATCTTTAACGATTTGGATTAAGATTATTAAGGTATAATAAAAAATAATAAATGTCTGGTTTTGGGTTTAATATGATTAAGATTATTAAATTTGTTGTATTATCAAGTACAATGGCAGACAATTTATATGTTTTTTAGTTTGATCTTTATTATAGTAGATAGGAATGTATAGAATAGTAGTAGGAAGGAAATAATTAAATAAATTTTATCTTGGGGGGGAAGTTGATTAGGAGGATATGAATTTTTCTTTCCTTTTATTTTAATATAAGGGGAGGGAATAACTGTATTTAGTTATTTTTATAATGTGCCAATGGAATGATTTATAGAAATAATGTGATTTGGTTTAATATAGAGTAAGGGATTGATTATGGAATATTGTTGTATATCCTTGCTGTTAAAAGTCAGGATTTTCTCTTGTGTTTCTACACTTCTTTAGTTTTTTCTTTTTTTCTTTGTAGTTTTTTGTTTTTCTGTAGCTTTTATCTTTGCTTGAAACTTAATAAAATTCTTATTAAAAAAAGATATGTGGACTTCAACTCCCAGAATTCCCCAACCAGCATGCATCTTAAAGGTGCTAAAGTTGAGAAACACTGAAGATGGCCATGCCACTGCCCCTTCAACCGAGATACTGGATTGACAGTACAAATTAATTTCCACAGTGGAGACCGACAAGTATATACTACTGAAGTAAGATTCAGCTGCAGTCCTAGTCAGCATCAGAAGATGAAGCTTGCCTTTCACCTCAAGCAGTAAAAAGTCCAGGGCTGACTGTATGAGAAAGAAACTGCCCTGTTCCAAAGTGATAAAGAAACTGCCCTGTTCCAAAGTGATACAGATGGGGAAGAGAGAAAGAGAGGGAAGGGAACATAACTTTTAAAAAACAGAAAAGTGTTGGTGTATTATTCAAAAAGGGGAAGTCACAAGGCATCATGGGAGTTGGGGGTGGGCGGCGTAGTTCTGCGCTGGTTCACCTCCTTCCTCCGGGGCCGGTCCCAATCGGTGGTAATAGGAGATGAGAGGTCCGACCCTCACCCCCTCTCCTGTGGGGTGCCGCAGGGTTCGGTTCTCTCCCCTCTCCTATTTAATATCTACATGAAACCGCTGGGTGAGATCATCCGTCACCACGGGATGAGGTATCATCAATACGCAGATGATACTCAATTATATATCTCCATCCCAGGTGAGGTAAGTGATGCGGTGGCTACCCTTTCTCAGTGCCTGGGGTCTGTGGGGGTCTGGATGGGGAACAATAGGCTTCGACTGAACCCTGGTAAGAAGGAGTGGCTGTGGATTGATGGCTCCTGTGGATCCACAGTCACTAAGTGGAAAATCACATGACTGCAACGGGCTTACAATGTCACTTCCCATTCAGTCGTTAAGCGAATCACTGCGGTCGTTAAACAAAACATCACATGACTGCAACTTATGATTTTACTTCAGGGTTCTCTATTAACTCTGTTTGTTGCGAGCTGGCTTGGAAGCACAGGAATGGTGATCACGTGACCGTGGGATGCTGCAACCGTTGTAAATGTGAGGACTGGTTGCAAAGCTGGGTTTTTACACCATCATAACATCGAATGGTTGCAAAACGAGGCAGTTGGTAGGTGAGGAGTACCTGTACTTCACTTTCTCTGGAGACTGTTGAAAGGTTAAGATAGGAAACAAACACCCCAGGGTTTTTGTAAAAGAGTCAGCCTTGTGTGCAGCCTCAAGCAGAGGAGGGCCATGCCCCCCTCTCCTGCAGGTATATTAGTCTCACAGGCCCCAGCAGAAAAGTGGCCGTGACTTTCCAAACTATGGCCATATTTACCTGAAAGGAAGACAACCCTGAGTTTAAGATGAATCTACTCCAACCCTTCCTTCTGCTGCCAGAAGGAAGATTAGACAGGACTATATAAAAAAAGTCTCAACTACTTTCATTTCCATATTTTCAAGGAATCTAACATGACCGACCTGTTTAAAAGGTGAATCATTTGGGGAAAACTCTGATCTTCCTTTCAGGTTAATAAAATACAAATATGCAGCTCTTCTACAATGTCCACCCGCTACCTCTTTTGCTTCAGCGGGGGGGGGGGGGGTTAACATTGCCTCCAATCTCTTATAAAACTTGCTGACTATTATATGATTAGCTAGCTGTTTATCTTAATAAAGATGTGACTGTGTTAATACCGAAGTATTCTTTTGTATTGGAGTGGAGCAACAAGAGTTCAAATATTTTATCAATAGATACATTCATTGTAAAGCTTTGTTTCCTGGTCCTTTTCATTGCATGAAGTAATCAAGAATAATCTCCCCAAACTCAATTTCTTTTGTAAGTTCACATTCAGTTGACAGAATAGCAAGGCAACTTAATCATTCTTGTCCCATAGTAAAAACAGCTGCAGTTTCATATGAATGATAGCTAACCAAAACTTATTTCAGTTTTCCACCACACTCGTGGTCCATGTAACAGTGCAGACTTCACCGGAAATTAGTCGCAGGACTGCTTTGTTTGTTTGTTTGTTTGTTTTTAATTAATTTAATTATGCATAGCCGCCCAGAGTCACTTGCATAGTGAGATGGGTGGTGTATACATTTGATAATGCCTTATCTCAGTGTCTGGAGGCTGTGGGGGTCTGGATGGGGAACAACAGGCTTCAACTGAACCCTGGTAAGACAGAGTGGCTGTGGATTGATGGCCCCCCTAGATCCGGGAAGTTGTCATCTTTGGTTCTGGGTGGGGTTGCACTACCTCACTTGGATCCAGTGCGGAATCTGGGGGTTCTCCTGGACTCACGACTCCTGCTCGAAGAGCAGGTGGCAGTCGTGGCCAGGAGGGCCTTTGCACAACTTCGAGTTGTGCGCCAGTTACGCCCTTTCCTGGATCGGGAGGCCCTCCGAACAGTCACTCACGCCCTTGTCATCTCCCGCATAGACTACTGTAATGCGCTCTACATGGGGCTACCCTTGAAGAGTATCCGGAAGCTTTAGCTGGTACAGAATGTGGTGGCGCGAGCAGTTATGGGTGCCATAAGATCGGCACATGTAACACCTCTGCTACGCGAGCTGCATTGGTTGCCAGTTTGCTTCCGGGTCCAATTCAAGGTGTTGGTGATTACCTTTAAAGCCCTATATGGCATAGGGCCAGGGTACCTGAGGGACCGTCTCGTCCCGATGACGTTGGCCCGCCCCACCCGTGCATGCAGAGAGGGCATGCTTCGGACCCCCTCAACAAGAGAATTCCATCTAGCGGGGTCCAGGAGGCGTGCCTTCTCTGCGACAGCGCCCGCTTTATGGAACATCTTGCCCCCGGAGGTGAGACTGGCCCCTTCACTCCTGGCCTTTCGGAAGGCCATTAAGACCTGGCTCTGCCACCTGGCCTGGGACGACAGAGGCGGTAGTGCCTCCTGGGGTTGGCTGGCCCTGTAGGTGATCTGTGCTATGGTCCTCAAGCCATCTTGGATTTTATTTATTTTATTTTATATTGGATATATTTTTATATATCTTCTTTTTGTATTGTTTTTTAAATTTTTAAAATTTTAAATTTTAATTATTGTAACCCGCCCAGAGTCCCTTGCATGGGAGATGGGCGGGGAATAAATTAATTAATTAAATAAATAAATAAATAAATAAATAAAATCAATTGATCAATCAATCAATAAACAGTCAGTTTTTTACACTCTTTTCCAAAATTAGATTTGAAGGTTTTTCCTTTCTCCATTCCAAATGCAGCATTTCCCAAGGCAGTAAGTATTATGGTGCTTTGACCCTCCCACTAGCTGTCCGGTCTTTTAGTCTACACTCTAGCAACAATGGGACTTGGAGTGAAAGAGCCAAACACTTAAGAAATGTCTAATTGAAATTTTTCAGTTCATCCAGGGAACTTTCCTGGTTGAGTATGGATTTGAACCTGGATCCTTCCACCTATAGCCAATAATGTAAACATAATAGTACATTTCTTCTCAGTGAGGACATGCTGGATTTGAAAATATAATGTATCCCTACTATACCTCCTTTTTTGTGCCTTCAAGTCAGTGTTGACTCCTTGGTGACTGCCTGGACAAGTCCCTGCATTTTTCTTGGCAAGATTTCAGAAGTGGTTTGCCATTGCCTCCTTCCTAGGGCTGAGAGAGAGGGGCTGGCCCAAGGTCACCCAGCTGGCTTCATGCCCAAGGCGGGACTAGAACTCACAGTCTCCCAGTTTCTAGCCTGGTGCCTTTAACACTACACCAAACTGGCTCTAATTTCCTTACTACTAGGCTATCAATATATGGCAATTTCCTATGTGCTGTATGCCATTTCTACTCAAAGTCCACATCTATTGGTTTATTTAAACAAACTCTCCCATTTCTTTTTCCAGATGACCTTAAAAATAGCTAACAGAACATGTAATTAAAAACACTGACATATAAAAACTTAATATAAACCATCATGACTTGTTATGAAAATCATACATAACATTGGAGCTAGTGACAGTCTGGTGGGGCAATGTTTGGACCCCGATCCAAAGCATTTTCAGGTACCATGAGTCTTTCAGTTGGATCTTTTCTTCATTTGACATTACAAGGTACCTCTAAACACTACCTAGAACGCTTGTTTGTAGATTTTGTTTTTTGTAAGACATATTAGACTTAAGAAGATAATTTGTTTCTGTAGGAAGTTGAAATGTGTCTTAAATATTTGTCTTTGCGCACAATGTTTAATGCCCTCTTTTCCTCCTTGTATTCATTTAAATCTGCACTATGTGCTCGATTTCACAATTCATGTTGGGGGTGGGGGTGGAAATGATTACATTTGTTTTTCTATTGATCCACCTTCCTTCCTTAAAGGATCTTTATATGTTAAAGCTTTAATATGAATATAAGAAAACGATCACCATGGAGATAACCTTTCTGTGCACTTCTCTCCCCCTCCAGCATTAATGCGGTTCTAAAGTTAAAATACCAAGCCCTTAGAAAAGACTTGAAAAGTTAGAATTAAACCTGTTCTGATTGTTGTCTTAGGGGCAACCTGAGTGTTATGTGCAGATACTAGCGCAGATACATGGAACAAAGCTTGGGTTTGTTTGTTTTTAAAATATTTTCTTGCCAAAGAGCAGTGGGAAGACAGGCTGCTTTAACCCTCTCTGCTCACGTCTCTTCTCCTCAGAACCATGCCCATCCAGCAGAGCTGCTCTTCACGCCATGCGAGTTGAGATGTATGCGAACTGGGATATATTACCTATTTGGAATGTCATCGTGGGAAACCAGCTGGGGTGGGAGAGAGAAGCCACACCCTTTTGCATGCCCATTCAAAACGGTAGCCACATTCATCTATTTTTATTTTGAAGAATAAAGAACTGTTGAGCTTTGGAAATATGCATTCCACCTGCATAGCTGAACTTGCTGAAATATAACTTCTCAAAACGAGTGGTTTGATTGTTTCTTTCTATTTTCTTTTGGTATTATTTCTAAGTTTACTTGATTATTGTTGGAGGTCATGGTGGTGTTCCCACCAGCATTATTGTTCTCTGTTATGTAACTTTCCAGTGCCCTGAAGCCTCCCTGGCTGCCCACATTTCCTTCTCTGCAAAAAACCAATGGAGGAGTTCCCTTACATTGGCTTCCCTTGGGGTGGAATTGAAATATGGGAACCAGTGGAGATCCAGTGGAGAGATGATTGTACAATGAATATGAAATCATTCCCACATTCCTCTTGACCCTTCCTAACTAGTTAATCACAGGACCACTCTATCACACTGGAGAATTTCTGCTCTTCCTTCAAAGAAATGCCAGAAGCCAAATGATTGAGAAATAATAAGAAGAGAAGTGAGAGAATGATTTTGCATGTCATTAACTCAAGTCATCATGGAGTTTTCCAGTGAAGCAGCAGGATCAGTCATACATCTGCTGTATGCTGTAGATTCTCTATTGTCTGAGTTGAAGGGTTACTCAATCTCTGAACAGAACTGGGGAACCCTTGATTAGGCCTGTGTGAGAGAGAAGGATAAAAGGTAAAGGTTCCCCCCACACATCTGTGCAGTCGTGTCCGACTCTAGGGGCCGGTGCTCATCTCCGTTTGTTAGCCGAAGAGCCAGCGTTGTCCAAAGACGCTTCTGCGGTCATGTGGCTGGCATGACGCACGCAGAACGCTGTTACCTACCCACCGAAGTGGTACCTATTCATCTACTTGCATTTGCATGCTTTTGAATTGCTAGGTTGGCAAGAGCTGGGGCGAGTGCGGGAGCTCACTCCGACACGCGGGGCTAGGGATTTGAGCCTCCAAACTTGCGATCTTCCGATCGACAAGCCTGGCGTCTTACCCGCTGAGCCACCACGCCCCTGAGAGAAGGATAGGGATGGCTTAATATGTGCTACCTGAAGTGAAGCAAGTAATGGTTCCCACGCTCACCAAAGCCAAACTGCAGAGCCAACTTATTTGGTCATATACAGAAAATCCACAAGTGTTTCTCCTCCTCCTTGACTGAAAAGAATAATGTAGGCATTAAATAAGGAACAACTTGCTATCATTTTATTGCATCCCACATCTGCTCTCTGACCCCCTCCTCTTTTGGTAATCAGAGGACATCCTGTGAGGTTAAGCCTATTCTCTCTTTCTGTGATCTGATGGAGAGGGGAAAGAGGCGGCCCTTCAGATATTGTTGGGCGGCAACATCTATCATCCTTCATGCATGATTGTGCTCATTATGGGTGGTGGAAGCTGGGGCTCAAAAACATCTGGAGGGCTGCACATTGTACTTCCCTGAACTACAGTATCAGCCAAAGACTGAGGCAAAATGGAGCACTAAAGGCATAGTGAGAGTCAGTTTGGTGTAGTGGTTAAGCACCAGGCTAGGAACTGGGAGATTGTGAGTTCTAGTCCCGCCTTAGGCACAAAACCAGCTGGGTGACCTGGGGCCAGTCACTTTCTCTCAGCCCTAGGAAGGAGGCAATGGCAAACCACTTCTGAAATCTTGCCAAGAAAACTGCAGGGACTAGTCCAGGCAGTTGCCAGAAATCAACACAGACTCAAAGGCACGAAGAAGAAGAAGAAGAAGAAGAAGAAGAAGAAGAAGAAGAAGAAGAAGAAGAAGAAGAAGAAGAAGAAGAAGAAGAAGAAGAAGAAGGAAATTAACTCCAACAATTCATTAATCTTAAATTATAAGTGTTTGATAATCAAAATAATATTTTTTTCAAACACAAACAAACAAGTATTTTTATCTTTTGAACAAAAACAACAGAAATAATAAGATGGTTTATCTTGGGTAATCTTATTCCAAACCTCACCCCAGTCACTGTAGGCTTTGGTGCAACATAACCCACATTTTTGTAGCTCTAAACTGTTAACCATTTGAGTAGAAAAAACCTAAAGCTAAAAAACCCTTAGAGCAATGATGGATTTGGTTGCCACTGAACGGCACATAAAAAGTAGGTTTGTCAAGTGACTGCCATTTTTCTGAGTCAATTAATTATGATTCTTTTACTGATTATTCAATCAACCGAGCATTTATACCTTCAATAATATAGACTCTCTCTAGCTGCTACTATATTTCTTCCATAAATCAAGGATTTTTCCCCCTTTGGCGGAGGGGGCGGGAGGGCATTATTCTATACACTATATCTAGGGTCTGGAAATCCAGTTAATGTTTTTCTAGAAATTATAAAAGAATCTAAAGCAATCTTATGGTTTAGGTTGTGTAATGTGTGAACAAGAACTGTGTGTGACTTTCTAAAGTCCTGAGGACAAATTCTTATACTTTATTTTCATCCTGTGCTTTTGCTGCAGGATTTGTGGTGTTACCCTGTGAAGAAATCCTTAATTCTGAATTGTTATATTCCTTACCCTTTCTCTAACCTCCATTTTAAACACAACTATGATAAGGTGTTTAAAAAAAAAACTTGCTTCCACTTCTCCTTCCATAACTTTTTGCCCTACAAAAAGGCAAAAATGTTTTGGAAAATCAGGGCCGCAACTGGGGGGGCAAGTGGGGCATGTGCCCTGGGCGCCACGCTGGGGGGAGGCACCAAAATGACAAAATAGTATTTGCATACTGACTGTTTCCTGGCACTTGAATACCATGTGTCATGTTGACAGCGATCACTAATAGGGCGCAGCATGCAACAGCGGGGGACCACCCCCGCCGCCAATGATTGGCTGCGGTACAGCATGGAGACAGGCCAGCCGGCCCACCCCCTGCCCTGAGGAGGCTGAGCAGCTCTCACGCATGCTCGCCATTGGCCGAGGCCGCAGCCAATCTGCGTCCACCGAGCACCGCCCTCAATCCTAGCCTGCCTCTGCGCAAGCGCGCCCCGGCAGCCGAGCCGAGTGCTTCTGCAGAGGTGCCTCTTCCCACCCGCTGTGCTTGATTCACTGGCGCTCGCCGTGGAGGGAGGGAGGCGCAGGGTGGTCCCGCCACTCCGATGCTCAATGGGGGCCGCCGCCGTTGCCTGGAGCAGCCCCCGGTGGGCCAGCGGCATTCCTGGGGGGAAGGTGGCATTTCTTCACTGTGCCGGGGCTGCCCCTGGCACCCTCCCCTGCCCCATCTGTGCCAGCCAGCGGGAGCCCTGGCGCCCCAGGGATGGGGAGGGTCCCTTTCCTCCCCCACATCCTGCCGCATTGCTGTTCCCCACAGGGGACGAGGGACTCGACCGTGCAGAGGGGTGTGGAATCCATTTTTGCCCCGGGTGACACAGACCCTAGTTGAGAGCCTGTGGAGAATAACTGAATTTTGACCATTGATCAAATGGGGACTTGTGGGGATTGTAGCCCAAATAACTAGTTTCCTTACTGACCCTTTTCCAAAACTTCTCTAACCAAAACCCAACCTTTAAACCAGCTGAAAAATCAAAGAACTTTAGGCAGGATCAATCTGTACTATCATTAACTTCCCAAGCTATGCATCCAGACTAGTACATCTAGTGCATCTCACAAAAGTTTAGCTCTTTTATTAGTTTGTCCAAAGCTGTCCAATCCACACAACCTCTGGGCAAGGTGAGAATGTATGCCTGCCAAGGCTTGAGAAGCAAGGCAGAAGAGAGTATGCGCCTGTCCAAATGTGTATATATACATGCATATTTCCAAGGGGGAAAATACCAGTAGTTTCATCTCCCCTCTTAAAATCCAGCTATCTTTTATAATTAGAGCAACTTGGTTGGGTGGAAGCATGGAGAACATGGGATGGGGGTTGTGCAACCATCCTTGCCTACTTGACCTCTCAGCGGCTTTCAATACCATCGACCATGGTATCCTTCTGGATTGGCTCAGAGGATTGGGGGTGGGAGACATGGTGTTGTGCTGGTTCGCCTCCTTCCTTCGGAGTTGATTCCTTGGTGATGATTGGAGAGGAGACGTCCCGCCCTCGGCCCCTACTATGTGGGGTGCCACAGAGTTCGGTGCTTTCTCCTTTCCTCTCCTCTTTGACATCTACATGAGGCCGCTGGGTGAGCTCATCCATCACCGTGGGGTGAGGTATCATCAGTATGCTATGATACACAATTATACATCTCTACCCCTGGCGAATTAAGCAATGCCATAAATGTCTTATCCCGCTGCCTAGAGGCTGTGAGGGTCTAGATGGGGAACAACAGGCTTCAGATGAACCCTGGTAAGACTGAATGGCTCTGGGTTTTGGGGCCCACTGATTCCAGGACTATACCATCTTTGGTGCTGGATGGGGTGCACTGCCCCAGACAGACCCAGTGCACAATCTGGGGGTCCTCCTAGACTCAAGACTCCTGCTTGATGAGCAGGTAGCTGTCATGGCCAGGAGGGCCTTTGCACAGCTTCGTCTTGTGTGCCAGTTGCACCCGTTCCTGGGTCAGCAGGCCCTGCTTACAGTCACTCATGCCCTAGTCACCTCCAGACTGGATTGCTGCAATGCGCTCTTGAATACCCTTGAAGAGTATCCGGAAGCTTCAGCTAGTGCAGAGTGCAGTGGTGCGAGCAGTTATGTGCGCTCCTAGAACAGCGCATGTTATACTTCTGCTCTGCGAGCTACACTGGTTGCCAGTTTGCTTCTGGGTCCAAATCAAGGTGTGGTTTTAACCTTTAAAGCCCTTCATGGCATGGGACTGGGTTATCTGAGGGGCTGCATCTCCCCAATTACATCAGACTGCCCCATTACACCTGGCAGAGAAGGCATGCTGAGGGTACCATCAGCAAGGGTCGTACATTTGGTGGGTCCCAGGTGACAGGCCTTCTCTGCTGTGGCACCTGCCTTGTGGAACATCCCCCCCCCCAAAAAAAAATTAGATTAGCTCCATCCCTTTTGACATTCCAGAAGTCCCTCAAGACCTGGTTATGTCACCAGGCCTGGGGCTCCCAAGGAACTGGAGACATACTTAGATGGCTCCATTGCTGAGGTGCCTATTCTTACTCTCTCTTTGCCTAGGGTTTGTATATTCTGTTTTTATAATATTCATTTTTTAATATTGACTCTTATATTTTTATATTGATTGTTTTATATGTGTGTAGTTTTATCGGATTATTGTATGCCACCCAGAGTTGCTTTTTGGTGAGATGGGCAGCCATACAAATTTGATTGATAAATAAATAAATAAATAAATAAATAAATAAATAAATAAATAATAAAACTGAAACTGTTTTTGTCGAAGGCTTTCATGGCCGGAGTTCAATGGCTGTTGTGGGTCTTCCGGGCTGTGTGGCCGTGTTCTGGAAGTTGTGGTTCCTAACGTTTCGCCAGCATCTGTGGCCGGCATCTTCAGAGGGCAGGAGCACAGACAGAAGTGAACTCTCTGTGCCCAACAGCCATGAAACTGTTTTTCTTTACTAAGTGATGCTGGTCTATCATTGAAAAATGGTAATGGTTGCTGCTATTGTGTTGCTGGTATTAAAATTATTGCTATTGTACTGTATTAGACTAGCAATTTGTTTTTAACTTATTTATGTTTTAATTGTATAAATAGCCTTGCAAGTAGTTTTTGCCTAGAAACACAATATACAATCATAAATACCTAAAATGGAGAGACACTGAGCAATTCTACTAGTGGGAGATGGATACTTTTAGGAGTTTGTAAAGAATAGAAAATAATAGTTTACAATAAAATGCAGTTAAACCACCATTTAACTATTATTGGTAAATAACTCAATAACTATTATGATGGTAAACCCATGTATTTATTAGGTGTGTATCCCCTCCTGAACTATAAATATTTCCACTTTATAATAAGGAAGCGACACTTAGTGGACAAAGGAATTATTCAAATTATGATTTGTTTGTTTCCAGGATGCTGTTTTAGAATATATGCCAAGAAAAACAAAGTAGCAAGACAACAATCTATATATAATTCCCCCATATTCTTATTTTAAGGGTCATATTTCTTAGGCTTGACATTTCTTTCCTCACCTGGTTCTATATAGGCGGTGGTTCTAAATTCTTTAAACCTCTAGGGAGCAATATAGGGAATATGCAAAAATTTGAAAGTTTAAACGGACAAACAACAAAATCACTTTTCTAGATAGTTTTAATAAGCTTTTTTTTAAAGAAACCCTAAAGCAGGTAAGGCCCATCTACAAAAACAGACCCTAAATTTTAATTTGCTACAGATACTGTATAAGCTGTTTTTATTTGAAATGGATCTCTAAGTTCTTGGAAGAAGGACTTAAGAAAAAATTACTTTCAGAAATGTCTTGCTTCTTGCCATTCCTAAGGAAGTAACCACAGTTAAAAAGAAGGACTTGAGATTTATTTTTCACCATGGAAGGAAAAAAGAAGGAAGAAGAACAGCTAAATGAAATGAGATACATGGAATGGAGGAGGGAGAACTTCAATTTAGGAAAAGAACTTCTGTTAGGAAAAGAGATGGAAACTGTTTGCGAGGTGATTTTTTGTTTTGTTTTGTTTTCTGGTCTGGATTGGGCAGTAAGAAAAGCAGCCAATAAACAGTATCTATTATAATAGAAAGTGTGGCTGGGGGCGGAGGGGAAGGGCCACAAAGAAGAAAAGCATGGTACCAAAGGAAATACTTTACTGCCATTGTAAGACAAGCTCCCTTGGCCTTCAGACAAGTGATTACCTTCCCATTACTCAAAATGTGCAACTACCAAACCCGAAATGCCACAAAATAAGCAAGAGCGCGCGCAAAAGCATCACTAGCAAATTGGAATCTAAGGCCTTTTGTGCTTGTTAAATGGTGGAATGATTATAACTGGAAAAAGTGATGTGCATTAGTTCAGAGTGAATGTACAAGAAATGACAAGCGTGTAACTTAATGATTACTCCACCACGCTCAGAACGGCCTCCGAGTTTTGCGCGGAGCGGTTCAGCCCTACAGCAAAGAAAAGGGCACACCTTCCACTGCTATTCACGGACATTCTCCACAGGTCACATGGAAGTAACACCAGAGTGATAAGTCTTGGTTTAGAAAGTCTGCTGCTTAAGCTTGTATAAGTTATTGTGACAGAACATAGTATAGGTTTCTTCCCTTCCCTTCCCTTCCCTTCCCTTCCCTTCCCCTTCCCCTTCCCCTTCCCCTTCCCCTTCCCCTTCCCCTTCCCTGCCTGCAAACCATAGTATCTGTTAGCAGCAACTGGGCAGAGTCTTGTTTTAAATGAAACAATACACTCGATGTTTAATCTCATGGGCAGTGAGGTATCAGAAATGCTGTAGATCATATTTGTATGATTTATTGGCCAGAGCCTTTCCCTGGTGGCACGATTCTCCCCCTCTCTCCTCCTCCCATTTCCACATTACAGGAACATGGTGCAATTTTAAAACAATAATGTGAACCCAAGCTTCTCCAATAAATTAACACAGGCCTCTAAAAGAGCTGGAAAAATAAAGGCGGGCCATGTGAGACCGTCCTGAACAAAAGGCTTTGTAATGACAGTTGTTTGCATTTTATTTATATATTTTTACCTATAGGGAAACAACGACATTTAATAGGCTCTTTGATTATTTTGTCTGTGCCTTTTCCCCTTCCCACTTGGAAAATAAGACCGGAAACACTGTAATGCCTTTAAAGGCAAAGGTGAGGTCCATTGATCAGACTCATAAAAATTCTGGGTTAAGTGAGCATGTAATTTACTAATCTGCATTTCAAAGTTGCACATTATTAAAACTTCACTATGTGGATTTCGGCAAGGCCACCATTCATATACTGTAGAACCTTGCACTGCTGGGTGCGAGGGCATATATATTGCTAATTCATCAATAATGCCAATCTACATTATTTATAGAACAGCAAACATCCACAGTTGGAAACTAAGTAAAGTACGTTGAAAATCCTTTAAGTTGCGATGTACATATTGCAAGATTTTTGCTAAATAATCTTCCTCCACCACCTATTTCTCCCTTGGCTGATCAGTGTTCTCTGTAAGGAGCAGCTGAATTACAAGACACTATTATTCCTGATGACGCCAGGAGGTGGCATACAATGAACTCCAGAGCAAAGTCTGTGCAGGGGCAAATGGTTAGCTCCATAGAATTTTCTTTGACTTGAAAATTCAATTCCCACTTTAAAAGTTTCAGATGATGCTGAGACAATTGCATTGTGATGTTTCCTCACACTTGATGAGTTGGGTTGATCCAAATCCATGTGATAAATTTTGTGAATAGGAGAAGGAGAAAGAAAAGGAGGAGATCCATGTAATCTTGCCTTTCCTAGGAAAGGAAAGGTTCCCCTGTGCAAGCACCAAGTCATGCGACTCCTGGGGAGACGCCACTTTCGCAACATTTTCCTGGCAGACTATAGAGCGGGGTGGTTTGCCATTGCCTTCCCCAGCCATAATTACCTTTCCCCCAGCAAGCTGGGTACTCATTTTACCAACCTCGGAAGGATGGAAGGCTGAGTCGACCTGAGCCGGCTACTTGAGAACCAGCTTCCGCTGGGATTGAACTCAGGTCGTGGGGAGAGTTTCAGTTTCATTTGCAATACTGCCACCTACCACTCTGCGCTGTAACAGCATTCCGCGCACGTCATGCCGGCCACATGACCTTGGAAGTGTCTTCGGACAGCGCTGGCTCTTCGGCTAACAAACAGAGATGAGCACCGGCCCCTAGAGTTGGACAAGAGTGCACAAATGTGCGGGGGGAACCTTTACCTTACCACTCTGCGCCACACGAGGCTCAAAGGTTTTCCCCTGCACAGTTGTGTCCAACTCTAGGGGGTGGTGCTCATCTCCGTTTCTTAGCCGAAGAGTCAGCGCTGTCCGAAGACGCTTCTGCAGTCATGTGGCCAGTATGACGTGCATGGAACGCTGTTACCATCCCACTGAAGTGGTACCTATTTATCTACTTACATTTGCATGCTTTTGAATTGCTATGTTGGCAAGAGCTGGGGCGAGTGCGGGAGCTCACTCCATGACATGGTGCTCGGGTCTTGAACCACCAAAGTTGCAACCTTCCAATCAACAAGCCTGGTATCTTAACCACCGAGCCATCACGGACCCTCCTGCTAAACAAATATTTTATGGATCACATCCACTGTATGAATCTTCAGAGGCCTCCTGATAACAGCTATCACTTTCAAGTTGAATGTGATTGGTCAGTGCTGGGTGGGACAGTCTTCTATTTCTGTCTGGAATTCAATCTTTCTCTCTCCACTAAGGGTGTCTACGTTAGTGATATAAAATACTCCTCCAAATCATATTGGGCTAAAGGGGCTTCCCCAATTTTACTGACCCTAATTTTGATATGCAAAGGGCTTTTACAAAACAGTGGCCCTCACATTTTCATTTGTTGCTGGCTTGTTTGTCTTTTACTGTTGAATGAAGTCCTATAATTGCCTAGCCTCCAGAAAAGGTCACTACTCTATTATAGTATCTTTATTGCAATATGATGCAGGCAAAGGAAGGAGAACTTAGTGACAGTCTCATTCCAACACTGCATAAATAGTAATGCCCAGCTTAAGGGCAGTAAAGAAAATAATGTAAATATAACCTTGGTTGAGCCCCTCCAGTTTATTCATTAGAATCCCTATTTAGTAGTGCATAATTTGTGAGTAGAATAGCGCTCATTAAGAATACTACAGACTGACCCTTGAAGTCCAAAAGGACAAGTAAAGGTTACTGAAGAATTTACCTGCTGTAATGAAAAACCTGCCAGTCTGGGCTTTCTATTCTTGGGGTGGAGGAAAGGAGAAAGAAGGAAAGAAGGATGCACATTATCTGGCTCAAGCTTGGCAGTAAAACTGCATTGGTTGCTCTGATGGATGACTTCTTACAAGATCAAAATACAACAAGACCTCTTTGCTCTCGTTAAGTCTCTCAGCGTTTCGTACCATTGAACATGGTATCCCTCTGAACCACCTGCAGGAGTTGGAAGCATAATTTTTTAATGGCTCCAGTCCTACTTGACTGGGCAGTTCTACTCGGTAGTTGTGCAGCACTCGAGTCCTTGGGATCTCCAGGGTGGGTTTTCTCAAGACTTGACGCTCTCCCCCATGTTATGTAACATCTGCATGAAACTGTTGGGGAAGATCATCCATCACTTCAGGGTGAGGTATTATTAATACGCTGAAGACACCCAATTACACATTGCCATTCTGGGCTGGGCCAGAGATACTATAGGAGTCCTGAACTTGTGCCTAGAGACTGAGGATCTGGATGGGATGAAACAAACTTAAATGAAATCCTACCAAAATGAAGTTGTTTGTCAATTAACACCCGTGCAATCCAATAACAGCAGTCAAAGTGTTGGTTTTTGTTGTTGTTCAGTCGTTTAGTCGTGTCCGACTCTTCGTGACCTCATGGACCATAGCACGCCCGGTCTTCCTGTCCTCCACTGTCTCCCGGAGTTTACTCAAGTTCATGTTCGTTACATCGGTGATGCTATCTAACCATCTATCTAACCCCTTCTCCTTTTGCCTTCAGTCTTTCCCAGCATCAGGGTCTTTTCCAGTGAGTCCTCTCTTCGCATTAGGTGAACATGAAAGCATTCTAAATATTAGAACACCTATTTTTTTTAAGCAGATCCTAACAAGAAAAAAGACCTCACCATTCTCATTTATTCTTCGGTCTCTCAATGGCCGAATCATTTTTTCTGTACTCTCTCATCCTGCTCCCACCCATCGCCTAACATAATAACTTCTTCCCTCTGTTCATATCCATGCAGAATGTTGTACAAGTTTCCCCCAAACTCATCCCCAATTCTTTCATTATTGCTCTTCTCTGGAGTGTAACATGCAACTGTCAACAGCATGTGAATACCTTTCATAGGCATCTACAACAATCTGGTTGAGACTCCTTCAAACTTCCTGGCACAATTGTCCTGATTTCATTCAGAATTAAACCTAAACCGTATATATATATATAATCAACTGTACTCCACAAGATCAGACCACTTTTATTCAGATCCATTAAGACCTACTCCTTTCTCTTAGTTTTACAGACACAACAACACACAACTTCCAAGAACCCATTGAGTGTCAAAAGATGATGCTCTTAAAGTACATAACTTTACTTAGCCAGATATGTATGGCACATATGGTTGCTCATATGCCACCACCTAGTAGATGCATGTGAAGGACTGACTCACATAAGATATGAAAACAAGCAATGGTAACAAAAGTATATATATAGCAAGAGTTCTGCCCTAAAAAGCTAAATCTTTTGGCTCCTTCTGGCTTTTTGGAAGAGCCGCTGCCAACTGACGTATATTAATGTATTTTATTTCTTCATTCATTTCTTAACTATTATGTCTCAGTTTTGAGTGCCACCCTCAAAATTCAGGATGCTGAATGCTGCCTTGACTCAGAAGTAGTTGCACCCTCTCCATGCAATCCTCTCTAGTGGTCATTTGAATCTTCACATTGTCACTAAGCGTGTCTGTTCTGTAACACCGACGCTCTGGCTGTGTCCAATATAGCAAGGCTTGTGGTCTTTCCTTGTTTTAGCATACTTGAACCAGGCTATATCTCAGGGGAGCTGCTGTATAGGTCGGGGTCTATGAGCTGACATACTTTTGCAGAAAAATAATTGCTTTACTTGATGGAACCCTGAGTGAAAGTATTTGGCCCTTTTTATTATTACTGAAGTATGGTTTAATGTAGAACAGATCCTATTAATAAAAGCAACTCTCACTCTCTGTCTTTTTAAGAGGGAAAGGCTGGCAGTTGGAAAAGAGCATATATTATGAGGTCTATCATGCAGGTAATATCCTGTATATCTAGACCGATCACTCATTTAGAGTTAAAACAAAAGGTGCCAAGGGTGTAGTGAATCATAGTCTAATGATTAGTGATAAAAAATCACCTAGGTAATGAAACTGGTATTAAGAAACAGATTTTTAGGTAAAAATGATTATTGTGTGAGATTGATTAAAAAGATGATTGTAGAACAGTGTAACCTTTCATATAATTGAGGCTTGAAATAGTTTAAGACGGTTTGTCATAAGGATATGATGATCTTAAATTGTAAAAAGACTGATCAGTATTAGAAAGTTATTTATTGTTTTCCATAACGTGAAGCATTATCACATCTCAAAATTTTATTATAATGTGTCTTTATGTTAAGTTAAAAATAGAAGTAGGAAAAAAAATAGAAGTTAAAGATAGAATGGTCACATTTCTAATTTTGAAATAGAATAAACATAACATTTACCACATTTATATTTTATTTAGCATTTTGAGAGATATGTGAAAACAATGGAATCTGAAGAAGTTGGGATCCATAAATGTTTCGTTCTCAGAATTTTAAATTTACTGTCATAAATATGAGTACTTTCAAAACAAAAGAGTCAGAGTATTTATAATAAATTTGTGTAGCTTTGAAAAGCATTTCTTGCTGCCCAATGCATTTTTTTAAAAAAGAAAAGGAGCTTTTCACTAGACAGAAGTAACCTTTTTGTTCTGATATTGCTTGGGAAAAATGTAGACCATTAACCACAGTAATTCTTGAATCCTGCCCAAATTTTGTAACTTATTGGTTGTTAGATGCACTCCCAAGTCCACCATACAGGTAAAAACAAGGGTCCATATTCAATCTGTCAAGGCATTGAATGCCTCTCAAGATCGCCCTGTTCATCATAAAAACAGAGAGCACGCCTTGTGCTTTTTGAACATAGGACATGAAAAGTGCCTTTTAATATAAGGTGTGTCAGCATCGCTTTTTGAAGCACAAGTATTTCATGGGTTGCAGGAAAGCTTCTTCCTATGGTCCTGTGCAGCCTTCTCAGAATGGTTGTGCTATTATAGGAAGAGTATTAAGAATGCCAAACCGACCAAGATCTTCCAACAGAATACCTTCATGGGTTAGTTCAGTGAAACCAGGATCTAACCCCAGGCTTCTGAGTTTCCTTCCTCCCATATGCCTTTATTCCATCTCTCTGAAATTCCTCCTTCTGGCATTAGCTTAGCTTTCATATTGAGTGTTGTTTTTATTATTTGTTTGTTTGTTGGATTTATATGCCACTCCTGCTCCTCCCCTCCCATGCTCCTCCCCTTTTTGTCAAAAGAATGGCTCCCTATATACAGTATACCACCTCTTGAAATCTGTAACCATTTAGGGAAATCTGTAACCCTTCTTCCTTCTCATTTCTCAACTCTTGGAACAGCTGCAGAGGCATCCAAATAATAATAATAATAATAATAATAATAATAATAATAATAATAAGCCAGAATTGAGAAGATCGCACAAACTGATTACAGACAACGGCATGACAAAGTAGCAACAATCGTGCACTGGAATATCTGCAAGAAATACCAGTTGCCTGCAAGCAAGAACTGGTGGAACCACAAAATAGGCAAAGTAATAGAAAATGAAGAAGCCAAAGTGCTCTGGGACTTTAGAATTCAAACAGACAAGCATCTGCTGCACAAAACCCCAGACTTAACAATTGTTGATAAGAAAGACAAAAATCTGGATAGTGGACATTGCAATACCTGGAGAGAGCAGAATAGAAGAGAAAGAACTGGACAAAATCACAAAATATAAAGACCTGCAAATAGAAATAGAACAGCTGTAGCGAAAGAAAGCAAAGATAGTACCAATAGTAATAGGCGCCTTGGGTGCATTTCCAAAACATCTGGAGCACCATTTGAACACCATCAGCATTGACAAAATCACCATCAGTCAACTGCAAAAGGCAGCTTTATTTGGAACAGCTTACATCCTGTGACGATTCCTTTAATATTATTAAACAACATCTGCCTATCCCAGGTCCTTGGAAAGGACTCGATAAGTTGACAAAAATGCCAAATCCAATCTAAACATCTGGCTGACTGTACAATCAACCATAATAATAAATTTATTATAGTTACCCACTCCCATAGACTCTGGGTGGCTTCAGTGGATCTGACAGGGGCTTACAATCTGATTTACATGAAAGATAGTCATGAATTTTTAACTGTGTTTGATTCTTATCATTGGAAGTCAGAATATGCAGTAAAGACCTTATGGTTGGTTAATGTTCCAATGGTCTCCCAAAGTTTTATGAACCACATTTTCCATGATTTTTAGACACATTTTTGATTGTGCAGCTAGATGATTTGTTGATTTATTGTGAGGAATCTGTCCTCCACATTGATCAAATTTGAGCAGTTCCACAATGTCTTTGTGACTATAGCCTCTATGCCACACTAGAGAATTGTGCCTTTGATCCACCTGTGTTGGGCTACTTGGAGAACTGCATATCCTTGAAAATAATTTAGATGGATGCAGCTAAAATAGAACCCATTCGTTTTTGGGAGCCCCTCTGCACTATTCAGGATATACCACATTTTCTAGGATATGCTCATTATTACCATTAACGACGGGGCACGGTGGCTCAGCAGGTTAAACCGCTGAGCCGTTAGTCTGCCGACCACAAGGTTGGCAGTTCGAAACCGCGGGGCGGGGTGAGCTCCCACCACTAGCTCCAGCTTCTGCCCACCCAGCAGATCGAAAGCATATGCGAGTAGATAAATGGGTACCACTTCGTGGGTCAATTTGCCGGCGTCCAGCGGAGGGTCGTCCTCGAACCAAACCGAAGAAGATCTGGGAACCCTGATAATGGCGGCGGAGAACGACGGATCCAAAAATCAACAACTTCCTGGACGTCAGCAGCCGGCGCGAAGCGAGGCATCTTGGGACATGTAGTCCGGTGCCTGCAGCTGAAGAGCCGGTCCCCTTACCTCCTTCCCATCGCGCGGGTAAAACATTGTAATGATTGATTGTATAATTGTATAACATAGATATGAATTACATGTAAGCCGCCTAGAGTCCTCCAGTAGGGAGGGGATAGGCGGGGTATAAATAAGATAAATAAAATAAACGTATTCCTAATTTTCCTGCATGACCACACTGTGGATTCATCTTGGATTCCAATACTCAACAAGCCTTTCTTCAACTCAATCAGGTATTCTCTTTTCAGCCCATCCTCCATCATCCAGATTGTTGTATAGACTAATGCTTCTGGCCATCCAGGAATCTTTTCAGCAATAGCACCATCTCCTCAAAGGCATGGAACATCTTATAGATGTCCAAGCTGACCTCAAAAACGTGGAATGCTTATAAACATCTCACAGCCTCAAAGTGCTAGGTCAAGGTGGCAACCAGTAGTTCCTAGACTAGAGAGAATCATTAAGTAAACAAAGTCCAACTGCCTCTCAAAGCCATCAAGAGATCAGCCAAGTATCCAATGAAGCTCAGAGAGCAGCAAGGACTCCAAAGTATCCATTAACTTGGAAAGATGTGAGGAAAAGCCTAGAGTTTAAACCAGTGTTTCTCAAGCTTGGCAGCTTGAAGATGTGTGGATTTCAACTCCCAGAATTTCCCAGTCAGATTGCTGGCTGGGGAATTCTGGGAGTTGAAGTCCATCTTAAAGCTGCCAAGCTTGAGAAACACTGGTTTAATCTCAAGAGCACAGACCTATGTAAAGGCTTTGATTTCTTTGTACTACAGAGGGCAGATCTTCTGTTGTGTATAATGTTTCACTTTTTTTCCTGCAATAAAGATTCAGATCTGGTGGAATTATGGCTGAGAACCTTTTATCTAGTTAAGCCAATTGCTAAATAAGGAGTTAACTGTCTGAAGAGCTGAGAATTGCTTTCATGTCCCAGTGCCCAGCCTGACATATATAGACTGTTGCACCCTCCTTCAACAAAATGCTGGAATACACACCTACCACTATTTTTTTTAATTGTCCTTCTCATCACCTGCACTGTCATCATCATTTCACAAGTTCTTATTCAAAGGAGGTGTCATTAAGAGTAGGTGTTACTCCAACTGTTTGAAAAACAAAGGATTAGGCAGCTCTATAACTTTACTGAAGACACAGTTCAGCCATTTTAAGCTTTGCTCATTCATACTTTAAGCACAAGTTTAAAGTTCCCCTGTTGGAATTAATGAGATTTAAGGCCGTAATCTTACAGCCAGTGAGAGGTTTATTAGAAAGGCCACTACACCAATAGGATAGCTGTCTGTTCTCTAAGGGAGCGCCCATTCACTGTTGAGTGAGCACCTACTTGGGTCAGCTGAAAAGAGAAACTGACGGTACTATTGAGTAGGCATCTTAAACCAGGAAGAGAAGATCCCTATCCTGTGATTTGAGTGTCTTATTTAAGAGGGAAAATATATCATTGACAATCACAATAGTTACACAGTCATTGCTTCAGTCTGACTGAATAAATCACAGTGATTTAGCCCCCAGTAGTAATAAAAATAAATGATATTGTTTTGGTTCATTACTACTGAACTAATGAAATGTAATGAATTAAGAAATTTAGTGAGTGAAAGAGTCTCATCAAAACAATCCTTTCAGTCTGTTTAGGCCATAGTAATTGCAAGAACTAAGTACAAGTAGGTACTATGCCAAACCTGATTAATTTTAATGCCCATAGCAAAGAATTTGTATTGGTTAAAACAGAAATAATCTCTCGTTCAAGTTTCATTGTCATTCTGAGTTTAACTCTCTTTCATTTCTTGCACTATTTATTTGTTCAATTGTTACAAAGATTTAATAAGCTACTCTTCATCATGGAGACTCCAAGAACAGCTTAAAATAATTTAAAGTAACAAAAAGAATACAAATAGTAAAAATATGCAGTTCACAAAATAATGAAACCAGCCACAGCAAAATCAGTGGCAAACAGAGAAATAGGTATAGAGATGGTGACCCAGAACCCTAGGTTTATGGCCCCACAGCACTTCTAGATTGCATTAGTGTAATATGTTTGAAATTTGAACAATACAAGTATTAAACATCTGCAAGGCTTAAAGCACCTGTTTTTTACCTGAACACCCTCAACCCACAAAAAAGGCCAAAAAAAAAACCCCAAAACAAAATAAACCCAGCTTGAAAAAGCATTTTAAAATGGAAAGTGTGCCTCCCAGACTCAAAAAGTTGTCTCCCTCTATTCCTAAATGTCATGGCAGATAAAAATCTGTCTTCATCTGGCACCCAACATTATCAGATTTGTGCATATCCCACAGTTGAGAGCCACCATCAAAAAGTTCCTGTTGTCCCCTGTTCCTGATGGCTGTTATGCTAGTACTTCCATGTGAATATCCCTTCTGAGGCAGCAATGAGCAGAAGGAAGAAGAGTAACTGTCAGCCTTCCCAGGTAGACCAGACAGGAAACACAACCAGATAAGCTAATTCTATTTTATTGTAAGGCTACATTAACAGAAACTTGCAAGTCTGAAAGTACAATTCTCCCACCATCTCCTTTACAGCCTGTATTGTGTTTCCAGCTTATTTATTTATATGACTGCCCATCCTAAACAAGTAACTCTGGGCAGCTTAAAAAAAAATTCATAAAAATATGTTAATAAAACCCAACATAAAACAATACAGAATACAATTAAGAATAACCATGATACCAGAAGCAGAGTGCCTCAACATATCTCCCAACACCAACAAATATATCCGGCTCCACCAGTGTCCTGGCCTTAATGCCTGAGGAAAGAGACAGGTCTTCACAGCCTTTTAGAAGGCCAACATGATCAGGAACATCCAGATCTCAGGCCATTCCAAAGGGCAGACGCTGTGACAGGGAAGTCGCCAAGGTTGAGAAACATTGAACAAAGAACAGAAACACTGTTCTTCACTGTCCCTTGAGCTAGAACAGGAAACTGTCAAACCCTTGTTAATTTCACACACACACCCCCAGTCCCTTGCAGTCAGTCCAAAGAGTTGCCTTCTCTTTGCAAGCACTGTTAGAAGAGTGTTCCTTTCAACAAGCCTAAATTATTACTGAACTCTAGTCAAGGAGAACTGGGGGGGGGGTCTCCCTCTTCTTTATGATTGTCTTGTCAGGAAGAGTTTTGGGGTTTCCTTGCTACTCTGCCAGATTCACCTGCACAAGCATATCCAAACACCCATATCCAGGATCCTTCCCTTTCCTCCCCTGTCTTTCTCCTTCTTGCATCCTTTTCTTCCCCCCATTGGCCACTCCTCTCCCTTTGTCATTTCTCTGCTTTGAGGGCATTTCTTGGAGTCTGGTTTAAAAAGGAAACATACAGGGAAGGTTCATTGGTTCACCAGTAGAGTGGTGGGTTTTTTTAGGTTGCTTCATTGATCCAGCAGCCCAGGATACAGAGGACAGGGACCAGTGATGGGGGGGGGGGGCTAGCCAATTGGAGTGGAGGCATTTCCTACAATGAAATGAAGCACAGCACCATGGAGGTTGGCAAACATTACTCTTGCTGCAGAGCAAGCAAAGATGGGTGGAGGTGGGCAACAGTATAGTCAGACTGAACATGACATCATACATTCATGGCCTCCAGAATCAGAAAGTGGACCATTCTCTTGCCAAGATAAATGGGATGCAGGATTGAGCCCTCTTCCTTTTCCAATTTCAGAGTCCAAGATCAGGGATAAAATAGGTATAGCCTCCTGAAGCCTTACAGAGAAAGACTGGATGGTCAGATCTCTCCTTCCAGGGGTCTCAGAAAGAAGAGATCCAAAACACCCGATAGACCCCAGATGTCCTCTCAGGATGGATAGTACTGTAAACTAACACAGGAGCCCTCTCTCCCAGGGTTCCAGGAAGCCCTGAAAACCTGGCTTTGATCCCAGGCCTGGGGTTGATGTTTATGATTTGTTTAAGGCATTTCTTTTGTTTTGTTGATTTTGTTGTTTATCAGATTATTTTAGTCTGGGCCGTCTGTCTGAATTTATGTTTTTAGCTGTTTTTATGTTTTTTTCTAGTTTTGTACGCTACCCAGAATCCACTGGAGTTGGGTGGCTAATAAATTTAAATAAATAAATGGTAATAATAATAATAAATGGTTTAAACAAAATAAATAGCCTAAATAGTTAATCAAGGTGACACGTTCCTACATGAGGACTATTCAGGGCCTAATGCATAAGCAAAATAGAGTCATTCAACTTTTATATTCAGTTGTCTTGCCTGGCCTTCTGTATAAATCACTGAAATGTTATTTGCAGAAAGATCTTCTTTCACTGCATTTATATCTCATTTCTTCATGTTGTTGGCTGTAATCCTAATGGTATTTTTCTGACACATTGATTTCAGTGGGATTGTCTCCTGAAGTACCTTTAGGATTGTAGCTATTGGATATAGCAGAGATCTACCCACAAAAATACTGCATTCGGTTCCAAAAGATTTTTATGCCACTCAAAGTCATAAAAAACGCAAACCAAGCAATTCCAACAGGGTGAATCAATGAAGTTGTATTATCTTAGAAAGCAATTCCAAGTATGTTCCATGAGTGAAAATAAAAATGACAAAATATACTGTCTGTATTGGAGAACTATATTAGACAAGTTACCACACCATGAGTCCATCGGCACTCCTTTTCTCTGCAGGATTTGGCAAATGCAGTCAAGATTGCGTAGGTGGATGATACCTTGACATTGAACAGAATGGAGCAGCTCTCCCTACTAGCAAAGAGCTCTATGCACAGCAGACATGGGATGTGATGCTTAGATATAATTTTCATTTTAAAAAAAGATTAATATATTCAAACACACTAATCAGCTAAATAGCAGATTGCAATAACAGAGTTCAAAGGTTTTAAAGTCTGTTACAGATCTGACAAAACCCAGAGTGCCACAGCTCCATACCATTTAGAATTATCTGGAAATTCAGTTTTTGTGTGGAGCAAATGACTTTTTTTTTCTTTGAATGGCATGATTTAGAGAGTCTCATGGATTAAACTAAAGTAGTGGATCAGCCAAAGTCCGTAAACATGGATTTCTAGATGTCTCAAACAAGTCATATCCCAATCCCTCACTGAAGTCCATCTAAGGATATAGAAAAGATTGACAAACAACAGGAGAGGGAGAAAAAGTCAAAGTTTAGGAGACTAGAGAGAAATCTCTAGCTGCAAGATACTAGCAAAGTTGGACATCCAGCTGAAATCCATGTCTTTGTCAGGAAAAAAAAACGTGAGCAGAAAATTGCAAGTAAAGGCATCATAAACTACAGAAAGCAAACCAGCTGACATAATCAAGTCCCCTGTTGGGGGAGATGGGCGGTCATATAAATTTAAATAATAAATAAATAAATAATATCTGAAAGTCAAAATAGAAACACACCTACAGAAGTGATAGAAAAACTTTGGTATATTAATGACCTGAGCTTCTTGATCTGTCCCAGCAAAACTTTTAAGTCCTGTTCATTGAGTACACCACGTGTAATGTTCTTAACATTAGTAACTATTGCTACATGGCTATTACTGACTAAGTGCAGAACTAGGTGGTTTAAGCAGATAAGATAGCTCAACAGTTCCACAAACATTTAGAGATGGAGAAGAAACCAAGTTGAATCTAACCCTATCTCTGAATTCCATCTTAACTTGGACTGCTGATTATTAATCCTGTCACCTGTCAATGTCTTTCTTCATTTTCAACAACATGCTGAAGCTGGGGGAGGAAGAAGAAAATAATCAGCTAATGCTAAAGTCATCATCCTTTATAAATATAAAACCTGGCAAGTTTACTTTTTTTTAAACAAAAATCCTCTATATTGACTTCACTTCCCAAGAGAAAGCTGTTTCTTCAGTCTAAATGGTTTCTGTATGGAAGACTTCTGAGTGAACTCAGATTCAACTTTTACCGGAGAATTAGAAAAAAGACTCTACCGTTCCTCCACGTGGAAGGGTTTTAAGCATGATCAGAAACTTCCTACATGGAGAGCTAACCAAAGACTATAGTTCTCTGGCTTTTGGCAAGCCCCCTTTCCTCCCCTTTCCTCCTTCTTCGTGTGTGAAATTCCCTGCTGTTTCTATTATTGTAGGAAAGCATGCTACAAGCATCCAAAAACTGGATCCGCCTTTTGTGCTGATTCACATTCATCAGGACTCCCCACTGGTGCATCCTACAAATCTTTAATGCTACAATATGATCTGCACATATGAATGCTCTCTGTTGCAATTTAATAGCAATAACAGAAGCACTGGAAGTGACAGAATCAGGGGAATTAGAGGAAATGCTCATTAAAACAAATTTAAAAGGTCTAATGATTAAAATATTGATTAATTAGCCAAACATTGATTAACAGTCACACATTATCAACTACAAAGGTTCTAATTACTGTGCCATTATTCCAAAGATTGACCTGTTCTCTCTTGTCAGTTAGGATGAAGAACAATTTTTATTAAGTGGGTAATTTGGATTTTTGACCTGTAAAATTTTAATAGGGAGTGCAGAGAGGGTGTCATGTGTGGTTTGGCATTTTAGTCATCAAGGGACCTGCAGCTACTGTCTCTACTTAACCGAAGGCACAGGAGTGCAAAAGGGATGCGCACATGTAGGGATTAAAGCCTCGAATGACTTCTTCATCAGGAAAATATGGAGATGCACTTGCCAGGGCAACAAAAAGTAAAATCCTCCTCCTAAGCACCGAGAATGGTTCAATTAGAGAGGCATACAAGCAGCGCATGAGAGAGCACAATGCAGGGTGCCCAGATACCTTTGAACAAGGGAACAGACAACATGAAAACACTCAACTTCTACTTGTCTTGCAAAGAGAAAGAATGCCTACCAACTACAGAGTTTTCTCCCATACGTATCACTGCGGCTTCCACCATCAGCTAAGAGGAAGCCCATGATTCTCCAAAGGCCATTTTGCTTACCGAGAGATTAATCCTACAGAAAGCAGGCCCAGAATGTAAGGGGAGATTTATGGGTGCCTTACATAAGACTTCCCTCTGGATTTCTCTATTTAGACCTGTTGATGTAGCATCTAAATCTTGCCACACAAAGGAAGAGAGGCTAACGCACACCCAGGGTTATGCTATCTCCATAACTGTCGGAGAAAGGATGGTCTGGATTAACTCTTGATGAGACCAGCTCTCTGGCCAAGGTGCAGATTTATAGCATGGATGCAAATAAGCCTGGAGGAAGAAAGGGGAAGTTTTGGAGGGTATATTTGCTTGATGTTCTTGCCAGGCAAAATATACTCATGAATGAATAGTGTGTGCGAATGTGTCTGTGTCTGTGTAACAACTAACAGCCTGCAGTTGGGCCAAATAAACAGCATCAGGAGGGCAATTAAGAAAAGAGGCATTAACTAGGCCAAAATGAACAACTAAAGCTTGGGGACAGCCCAGGAAAGAAACAAGGGTGCCCAAATACTACACTAGGGAAGCTTTTTCTTCAGGCAAAATGTTGAGGTTCTGCAAAAAATCCCCAGAGTATGTCCTGGTCAACCACAAGAGTAAAAAGAGCTGGGACCAGCTTGGACATTCCTTACATCATTTGGGAACAGTAGTGAGGAAATTACTAGGAGAGGAGTTGTGCTAAATAGGACCACTATCAACAGAAAACCCAAGATCACAAGAAGCTAATCTGTATGCTTGGTCTTCTTTATAGGCCCTTCCTTCCTTCCTTCCTTCCTTTTATTGAAGAAATTCTTAACAAAGTAAAAACCATAAAAGAAAATAAAGATAATAAGGAAAAATAGTAAATAGTGAAAAAAGAAAATAGAAAAGAAAAAGAAAAAGAAAAAGAAAAAGAAAAAGAAAAAGAAAAAGAAAAAGAAAAAGAAAAACTATAAAGAAGTGGCTTCCGATCTTCTTGACAGCGGTTATAGCTACGTACTTTTATGGGCTCTCTGTTTATGGGCAACCTCTGTTTTCTGCCACGTCCTCCTGACGTTGGCTTTATCTCATCCCCTCAACTTATATCTGAGGCTGCCTAAAGTCATCATCTGCTGCTTCCGTTTCAGTTTCTTCTTATGCTGCTCACCATAACTTGTGGTCCTGGCAGTTGAATGATAGTCCTCTTGCCTGCTTGTAACAGCTACCAATCTCCAGACGTCGCCTCTGCTTCCCTGTCTGTATGCCATTTTTCATCTTTCCTCCTACACCCACCTCCCCACTCTGTCTTAGCATTTGCTTTTGTAAGCTAAGAGCCTGGGTGGGGTGAGGCTGCCTCTGGACATTGGCATGTCCTTGAAAACCATCAGCAGGTCCTTGAAAATGCCAGTGTGTGGCTCAATTATCACAGGCAGCTGGCTTGGATGCTTATGAGTAAAGTTGGGAAGGAAGGAAGGAAGGAAGGAAGGAAGGAAGGAAGGAAGGAAGGAAGGAAGGAAGGAAGGAAGGAAGGAAGGAAATGGGGTGAGAAGCATTTCTGCCTGGCTGCAGCTATTTTTCCCAACTTTACTCTCTCACAGTATTTTAAAACAAATTCTTATTTTTGTATATGTTTTGTAAAAATCCAGAAGGAAACTCATGGCTATTTTAAACCCACCATATATTATTACTGGCGAGAACAGCCTTCCCCAGCCTGGTACCTTCCAGATGTCTTCAGCCACATTTCCCAGAATTCCCAGCCAGCATGGCCTCTTCTGAGAATTGGAGGCCAACAGGTCTGCAATCCAAAAGACTGGGAAGGCTGAACTAGAACATTGGGGGATTGCATATGCAAAGAAGTCATCTTCAGAACGGAAACCACAAGTGTCTTTGCATGGCAACTCAGCAAACCAATTCCAACAAGTAGAAGAACAAAGACGTGAGCAGGGCCTGGAAAAAAACCAAAACTAAATGTGGTTTACTTTTACTTTTAACTACCTCTGTTGCAAACAATGAATGTGATTATTCTCTGGGTGTTTCCTAATTTTTCCCTTCTGTTGTTTTAAACATGACGGGATGGCTATACCTTTCACAAGGGCATTGGGAGCTGAACTTAAGACTTTGGAGAGTTACCAAGGTTAAGACAAATCTTTGGCTGCCAGTTGTTTCCTGTTCAGTGAATAGAGGAGGTACTTAAACACATAATGTGTAGTCCTCAGCAGATCTCTACAAGAGATCTGGAAAGTAGTTGTGCTGTACAGTATTCAGGAACCGTTTCATTGCTCTAGCATTGCCGAACATGGAAGACGAGGCTACGCAACAATATATTGTTCTTGCAATGTAGACAGGGGGAAGATGAAGTATCAGAGCAGCCAACCATCCTTCCTCCAATTTGTACTTTCAGACATTGTCTATTTTTCCTCCTTCTTTTGTTTCCAACAATGACAATGACAGTTCTTTATGTACCTGACAAGGCTAGAACCATAGTACATACAGACCCGCACAGACACAAACACTGGGTAGGACAGATATTTATGGAAATGGATCATATTTTGGGGGGCAGAACAATAGGGATAGATAGCAACTCCTTGTGCTATCGGGTTGAATGCAAAATTTCCAGTAAACCTCCCTGCATTAAAAATGAATTAACAGGGTGATTATTAATTGTGCCTATTCCGATTCCTTTGTGCTCTCCTGCATGTTTCCTGAATCTCATTTGAATCCTTTGGTTAAGTAATGTGTCAAGGGGGGTGCCTGCCTGAATGCCTGATTTATTTAAAAAGCAGGACATCACTCCCAGATTAGAATACCAATGAGTGGGGTTAAAAAGGCTCCACTGTAGTTGGAGGACAGCTTTCACTCTGAGAAGTACCTGAAAAGGACCTCCATGGACTAATTTTCTGAATCACATTGTAATGTGGGCTCATGTCAATCATCAGAACAGACAGCTTCATCCCATGATATAAACTAGTTATACATTCAAGAGCTGCCAGAGGATCTTCATTAAAAAGGGACTTAGCATTAAAAGAAGAAGGTTGTTTTATTATAATACTTCAAACACAGTTTTTTTGTTTTATATGTTCTCTGAAAAGCCTTTTTTGTTCTTCATCACAGTATCAAAAAACGTGCCACGGAAGAAGCGACAACATTAAATATTCTTATTTTTAATAGGAATCAAGGTAGCTTTCTGGTTTAAGGCATAAAGAAATGATATACATTTTCCCCTCTAAATATATTCATGCCTTTGACTAACAAAAAGAAATCTCCAGATGTAATAGGAGGATGTTTTTAATCTTTTGTGAGGAGGGATTTGCAAAGCTGCTACTCAAGTACAATATCTAGTGGCAAAGTATAGCAGCAAGAGGTTATATATTTGTATAAAACCTTTGGGCGATCACCAGCTTCAAGATACAAGTGAGATATCACAATCCATGCCATTAAAATATAATGAGATGGCATTAAGAAGAAAACATTAACAATATCCATGGAAGTACATCATTGACACAATAATCTAGGATTTATTTTTTAAAAAATTAGCACATACAAATGTGTGTGTGGGCACACACACATACACAAACACGGCTGTCATTTCCAAGATCCTCATTTAAATATAATTTCACAAGTTGCATGTCTTCAAATTAAATGGGACATTTTAATCAAATACAACTGCCTTTCAAACAAAAAGAGAAGGAAAAAAGGTACTCTCAATACATGTTTGATGGTTCAGCCATTTTTCTTCTCTGGAGATTCATCAGATCCTAAGATGTAGTGGGCTTTTTTTTTTTTGGAAGGATATTTGATATTTTTATTGGAGCGGGCTTTCAGATGTTCATGGTAGCCTCTCCTTTCTTCTTCCTGGACAGATTAGAATATTGTTATTCTCTGTGAGCTTGGAAGATGGCGGGAGGTGCAATACATACATGTATAAGAATTGCTGAACTAAAAGATGCATCATAAATATCACTTACTACAGGGATGTAGGACTAGTGACCTTGTAGATGTTGCTGGGTTACAATCTCCAGCATCTCTCCCAAATGGCCAGCTCATGGTTTAGCTGCTGTCAGTTGGAATTCAACAAGATTTGGAGAACTACTGGTTCACCCTCCCTATTTCAGCAAAATCATCGATAGGCAGGGTGGCTGCAGTTTTGGACCATGAAGAACCGCTCAGCATTAGGAACTTCAGAAGTATATACCAGGTCAGACAAATAGTCCACTTAGTTCAATATTGTTTATCCTGACTGGCAATGGCTCTCCAGGATTTAGACCTGTATCTTTCCCAGCTATACTAGGCACTAAACCAGCAACAATCTGCAGGCAAAGAAAATATTCAGCCACTAAGCCTTGGTCCTCCCCTTTAAGGTAGAACATGGTACTGTACACAGAAGACTCCCTAACATTGCAACTTTTGATGTATCTCCCACTAGGTAGATCAGACCAGGAAATCAACTCCACAAGAAGGCTAAAACTACTTTTATTGAGATTGGCTATAAAACAGAATCTTGCAAATCTGATTGTGCTGTACCTCCTCCCCCTTCTTATACTTCTGTGAATTAGGGAGGCATCTGTCTGAGCTGCTTCCAAATGTTATCTGGACATTCTGGACTTAAAATATGCTTCAGCCCCTTTTGCCTACGCAACAGCACCTGCGTATCTCCATCAAGGTCATCTTCCTTACTCTCTACAGCAGTGTTTCTCAACCTTGGCAACTTGAAGATGTGTGGACTTCAACTCCCAGAATTCCCCAGCCACCATGGCTGGCTAGGGAATTCTGGGAGTTGAAGTCCACACATCTTCAAGTTGCCAAGGTTGAGAAATACTGCTCTACAATATCAGATACCAAATAATGAGCATGTTGTTTCTCTGCCTGAGTCCTTGGGAATCTTTATTCCTAAGGACTTATTCTCAAAAGCATTTCTGGATTGGTATCTATACTGGCAAGTACTTAAGGTAGCTAACCAAGGCTGATACAAAGGCCAACAGTATGATTAGAATTCTCTGTCAACTAGATTTCTGCATGCCATGGTATTCCCCCAAGCTGTTCTCTTGCAACAATGTACGAAAAGTTGGTGACATCTCAGCATGTAGCCCTTGCAGCAAGACACGCATCACAGAGAACCACTCCAGGAATGGTGTTGTTAATCGGGCTTCAAGGATGAAGTAGTTTTGTCCAAACCTGGAAAGTAATTCAGAATATACAGTATCATCAGTAATTGAAAGTAAGATGGTGGTTGTTCCCTTTCCTAAAACCATGCAATTTTCAATGGGCCCACCCAAGACAACTCTGGGAATAATATCATTATGAAATTAGTTTTGAGAGCTTAGAAAATCCACCTGCTATGTAAGTTCTGTTGCACTCACTGCACCCAGAGACAGCTTAATTAAAGTCTTCTGATGCTTTGAGACAAAATAAATATACCAATCCCTGCTCTTTGGGGCTCTTAAAGGAATTCTTTGAAGCTTCCCCCATCCCTGTCTCTGTCATATTGAAGACTTCAGTTATACACAAGCATACAAAGAGCTTCTTCATTTAAAAAAAAATAGTGCATTGCCTCAGTACAACTAAAGACTGCGATAGATACTGTGAAAGCCCCAGCACCTGTCCACCCTCCATCTTAGAAGCAGTTAGCAGCACAATCTTTGATTTGCCCTTTATTGCTGCCTAATAGGTAAAAAGCATTGATATCTTGAATCTAAAGCTTGGAAGGGCATTTCATAGAATTATCAAAAGCAGAACATTCTAAATGTAATGTGTCCTATCGATAAATCATAAGGAGGAGACTTCGAGACTGCTTGGTGCCAAACCCTGATGTAGAACCAATTCCCTCTGCATTCCTGCTGCTCTCCGTGTCTGCCCAGGCGAGCACCAAGTACACAGCCCCTCCCCAGATTGGTCCTTTTCTTATTGAAGTCAAAATACAGAATAGATTCAATGCAGCATCTCCTGATCTAACCTGCAGGTTGACAGTTCTTCAGTATTTATACATTGTGTGAGTATTGCTGGGGTATTGCAAGCAACAAAGACTATTCTCGAAGAAATTCCAAATTATAGACAAGAAGCAACAGGCATAGCTAGTTCCAGGATTTTATTTGTGCTTCTGTTTCAGTTCCAACATATACAGTAGCTTTGCCTGTTATTTCACTGTGCATTGGCTTCATGGGTTTTCCAAATCTTGGAATACATGTGGGACTGAACAGAGATGAATGTTACTTGCTTGTAGTTGAGTTTGCCAAAATATTTCTAGGAAGGAGAAGGAGAGAATAGAATCCATATAAAAGTGTGTGTGTGTGTGTGTGTGCGTGTGTGTGTGTGTGTGTGTGAACCTCAGTATTTTAAAGGTTCACACACATAACATAAACATAAACAATGTTACTTTAAGGACAAAGTCAAAGCAAGTAAAAATACCCTTCTCAAAATCTAATGTACCACCTACAAAAAATGTGTTTGGGTGTCAGGTGAATTCTACCCAATCCAACTTGATCTGGTCTCTTCTCAAATCTCATTGCTTGTTTCATTAGTCTTACATCACAGAACTGATTTAATTATTCAGAATGCCTAGACCAGTGCTTTCCAAACTGCTGCTGTTGGCGACACACCAATGGTGGCAGCGGTGGTGGCGTGGGGGTGTGCGCAGCGGCGGCAGCGGCCTCGTGTTTTCCGCTAAAACGCGGAAGCGCTGATGGCGTGCTGCTGCCATCATCACCGCTGCCGTGCACGGCACCGCCACCGTGCCGCCACCGTGCACATCCACTTCCGGGTTGTGTCACGACACACTAAAGTGTCGCGACACACAGTTTGGAAAGCTATGGCCTAGACACAGGCTTCTCTTTTTCATTAGTAAAAACATAAAGTCTTCTCTAAGTCAAGTTTTCACTCCAGGTGATGGCATGGACACAACCATGTCATTTGATGGGCAACAATTGCCATTGCCCCACTATGCTCTGGTGGTCTCCCACAAATCTACTACAACTAGTAGTAGAAACTAGTTTAGTTTCTGAGCTCTGTTTAGACCCTCTGCATTATATATAACCCTCCAAAATGCAGATGCAGATTTCCACTAAGGCGTTTATGCGTAGGGTTGATCAATTCCTTTTCCTCTCAGACTGATAGGGGAAGATGGTGGAATGAGCTCATAGACATAACAGTGCTCCACATATAGCACATCTATTAGTTGGGTTGCACTATGTGCATGTTGGGGGGCAAGGGGGGCCCTTTCATCATCGTATGAAGACTGTCACAGCCAAAGCATAAGCAAATCTGAATAATGCCCATGGTGCAGTATGGATAAGAGTTCCTGTCTCTTTGTGAAGGGACACTTTACCTCAATTGAACCACCATCCAAGTGCCCTCTTGAGACTGCTCATCAAAACAGCTGCTTGGCTAGCCTGCAGTGGTCTTTTGTGCATGTGGGCAAATGTGTAAAGCGCACTTCTGCTAGCATTTCCATGGAAGGTGGGGAAGAATAGCAAAAAACTCAAGATGGTGGTTTTGGCAGCACATTGGAAGCCCCACCTCTTTTGTATGTGCATTCATGTTGCATGCGCGTACAAAAGAGTGAGGCTTTGATTGTGCTGCTGCAATCAGTATTGTGACATTTTTGGTCCCACCTGCAGATGCTGAAAGTGAAGATGAAGAAAGTTTCAGGTTTAATCACCAGCATCTCCAAGCTGGCTTGGGAAACTTCTGCCTGAAACTCTGAAGACAGCTTGCCAGTCAGTGTTGGCTGTATAGTCTAAGTGGTCTAACTTAGTGAAAACATGTTCTGAAATGTGTAATGTAAATAAATAAAAGTGTGAAAGCTGTGAGAAAGATGAACTCTGCCCGTTTCATATGTCCTACGGTTGTTTTAACGTCATCCTAACGATTGCCACACGCTTCAGTTGAAGAACTGGCTCATGATATAGAAACTAGTGGGGGCAACATACCAAGATGACTAAGGTAGTAAAGGCAGACAAAATATGTTGAAAATATTCAGGTTATAACGTTGATAGATGCCGAGCTACATGTTCAGCAGTGAGCACGATTCTGACTCATTACTGGTCCTAACTTTCCAGATTAAACGCATTTTACTGAATTCTTCTGTGGTTATCTGAGCAGAATGCACAAGTGCGGAAATTTTTCACTGGGCACTAAAGAAATAGATCATGATTATAATAATAAATCTCTGTTTGTGCCATTAAGGATGTATTCACATGATTTAACAATTTAATGCATGTAATCCTTTTATCAGATGTTCCTAAATAAGGCTTGTCTTTGCATTAAAGGCTCTAATAACCAGAACTAAATTAAGTTATATCTAATAAAATATACTAATTTGCTGTGTCAAACAATTATGGAGTCCCTCTTTTGTTAAAAGAATACATATACGAAATGATCTAGAAATGCACATTAGAGATGGTTGGCAAAATTGCACCGAATTTTTTCCCCCTTACATGCTTGTATTGAAGAAAATTCAGTGTCTGTTTACCCCTTTCAAGGATTAGCAAATAGTATATTTTAGTACCATGTGTTCATACATTTTTATCCCAGCTGCTATCGTGTTCTTTGGAGACAAAAAAGTGGCACCTTCTGGGGAAAAAATACAACTTTGTAGATCTTTTTCCCCAAAAAAAATATTAATAATAATAATAATGAGTAATATGGTGGTAATAATTATAGTTTAAACCTGAATAAGGATTTAATATCTGAGTCACTTCTTCCCAGCCACATCTCCCTAAAGATGACTTTCAATCATTAACACACAAGTCCGTCAGCCAGACCGACCTTTTTAATAAGCAGTTGAAGAGCTGCTGTCTTCAGTGCATGAAGGTAACAAAAGGCTCATTAGTCAAATGAATAAAGAATAGCTGGAATATCAGCGTCTTATTTTAAAGGAAAGCCTGCTATACTTACAGGCAGGCACGCACGCACACACACGCGCACACACACACACACACACAATCTTCATGCAGATATTTGACTGGAATGTTGGCATCCAACTTCTAATGCTTTGGACCGTTCTTGTGAAAAATTGATACAGAGGAAAATGTTGAGAGCATATATTTTTACAGCTTGTCAGCTTAAGCGAGGTCTCTTTACTTTGCACAGTCATTTGGAGAACCTACTTAAACCAATAAAGAAGTTGAAAGAAAGGGAGAAGGAACATGGTTAACTTCCTTTTCTCTATTGCTATATTTTATCAGCTGAGAAGACTTTTTCTAAGAGACTGGAAATACATGTTAAAAATAAACAAACAATAAAATAAAGCACAAGGACTTGGAGCGCTTGTCAGTCGTAATAGCGCACGCAGAGGGCTCCAGATTGGAGAAGGCTGTTGTACAGGCTTAAAGCATGTTTGCCCTGCTTGCAATAATTGACTGATTAGATTTATGTCCTACCTTTCCTCCAGGAGCTCAACATTAACTATATGGGAACTCTGAGTGATTAAGGATGATTTAAAACAGGAGCGGGGGACCTAGATGGCTGTAATTGACTTTTATGCCAAATGCTAACAATAGGTAGGGCCAGAGCCTGAAGAAAGTTCAGCCAAGTGCAAGCACAAAGAGAACAGAGCCTCAACTCCATGGGTGGCTTCTGAAGCATTTTCAGAGAGAGAGAGAGACATGCAGGCATACATTCTGTTTGCGTGTCCATGCAGTCCATGAACTGCATGGACACGCGCACACACACAAGCACACAAACGATCCTACTTTCAATGTATTGTCGAAGGCTTTCACGGCCGGAGTTCAATGGCTGTTGTGGGTCTTCCGGGCTGTGTGGCCGTGTTCTGGAAGTTGTGGTTCCTAACGTTTCGCCAGCATCTGTGGCCAGCATCTTCAGAGGGCAGGAGCACAGATACACAAAATCTCACACAGAGATTTTGCTTCTATCTGTGCTCCTGCCCTCTGAAGATGCTGGCCACAGATGCTGGCGAAACGTTAGGAACCACAACTTCCAGAACACGGCCACACAGCCCGGAAGACCCACAACAGCCATCGATCCTACTTTCACACGTTCAAAACCAATCTGATCCACAACACTAATTTCTAAAGAGAGGAGAAACTGGAGTCTCTTTAACATGCATGGTGGTGTCATCAGGTGGCAGGGCTGGGGGCTTCAAAATGATGTCTGGAAAGCCAATGAATTGCCACTCTGTACCAAACCCAAAGAAAGCAAACCAGATGATGGCATAGGGCAGCCTTTCTCAACCTTTTGACCCTGGAGGAACCCTTGAAATATTTTTCAGGCCTTGGGGAACCCCTGCACATTCAGGCTCAAATATAGGCCAGAAGTGACAAAATTATTATATTCGTTTCATGTGTAGCCCTGTATGTATGCATTAAGAGTGTTAAACTGAAAATAAAGAATGAAACTTACCTCTTTAATGTGAAGTTGCCCAAATTTGAAATAATTTTTTAAATAAATCATGATCTCCCAGGGAATTTGCATGATGAGTGCTCATCGGGTAAAAATTAATGAAAACAAGGACGAATTACTCCAAAAAGTGATTGACAGATTTGCAGAAGATAACAGGCGTTTACAATTTCTCTTTGAAAAATAGCTGGTTAACTATTTTTTTATTATTTTTATTAAGAACTTTGAAGAATATAAGTAAGGAGGAATAAAAAATATAAAAGGATAAAATACGAGTGGTAGGATTACAGCTGGATATACAACAAATCTAGAATTTCATACAAACCATTATGTTCCAGTATATAATTAGAGACGATATAAAATATATCATCCATTTTCTAAACCTTTAATGTCTGTATTGAGCTTTAAACTGAAAATGCTTGATTTAACAGTGTATGCATCACTAGGAAAAACTATAAGCAGTACATTAAGTCAAAGTTTTCCATCAAACTAAGATATAAACGGACTTTGGGGGGGTGGGGGCGGCGGCCGGGGATCCAGGGGTGGAGTGGTTTGGGGGCAACACCCCTGTGGATATTGATAATATAAGGGACTTAGTGGATAGAGTGGAGGACTGGCCACCCCCAATCTATTTAGGGTGGCGGACGGTTTCAGGGGTCCCCTGGTGTGAGTGTGGCACTCCCCTCTGGGGGTGAGAGACACGGAGGGGGGTCCGAGTCTGTATGACTGTATGTAAGAGTACCCACCCCTGAGTGAGGGACAGGTGGTGGGTAGGAGTGGCTGGGGTGCCCTTCTTCGATTAGTGAGAGAGGTTGAGGGGGGGCATAGTGGGGGATGTGGGTGGTGGTCAGGACCTAACAGTGCTAGAGCGGGAGCTGGTGCGCTGGGGGACCTGCCATCACCCAAGGTTGACTGTGAGAGGATGTGTGGGTGGGGGAAGGGACCCTTGTCTAAACCCAGGATTTCCGGAGGTCCGGGAGTGGAGGCAACTGGACTGGGAAACTATGGAGGCCATAGGGCGGGTTATCTGATCAAGGTGGTAACGGGCCAGGGATGTTACGACGGGAACCAGAGGGCAGGCCATCTTCGGGGCAGGCCATCTTCGGGGAAGATGCCCCAGGTGTTTGTTACTGGTGACGTGTTCCGGCCTTCCGAGTTCAAACCCAGGCCCTGGACAGCAGATCCTTGAGGGCCCTGGTCTCCGACCTTTTTGGTTCTGTAACTATGAGTGACCTCTGTTCCCCTTTGTGGCGTTTTGCTGTGAACAACAAGGTCCCCCTGATATGTGATTTGATCACATATGGGAGGGGGCAGACCTGGCGTGGATCACCGAAACCTGGCTGGGCCCAGAGGGGGGGGTAGCCCTCTTGGAAATGTGCCCGGCCGGGTTTCAGGTGTGGCACCAGCCAAGACACTGGGGTAGGGGAGGAGGGGTGGAGGTTGTCATCCAAGAGTCTCTAGTGGCCTTCAGGGGTGGTGCTCTACAAGTGGCCGGTTGTGAGACCCTGTTTTTCAAGTTGGGTTCCCGAGAACAGTTGGGAGTGTTGCTGCTCTACCAGCCCCCCTGCTGCGTAGCAACCTCCCTGCCTGAGCTGCTGGAGTCTGTCTCGGGGTTGGCGGTGGAATTCCCCAGGCTTATGGTTCTGGGGGACTTCAACCTTCTGTCCCTGGGGCGTGCCTTGGAGGGATCTTGGGAGTTCATGGCTACCATGGCAGCCATGGGCCTGTCCCAGATTATTGAGGACCCGACTCGAGACAGTGGTCTCACTCCGGACTTGGTTTTCTTGTTAGAGCAGTGGCAATGTGATTTGAGGGGAGAGTTAGATCTGACTCCATTGTCATGGTCAGACCACGCCCTGGTGGCCCTGAGATTCTCCTGTGCTGCCCCACTCTGCAGGGAGGCAGGACCCATTTGATTGTTCCGCCCCCGGCGACTTATGGACCCAATGAGGTTTCAGAGAGAGCTGAGGGTTATACCCAAGGACCTGCTGCACAGTCCAGCGGAGGTCCTGGCCACAGCCTGAAATAGGGAAGCGGCCGGGGCCTTGGACAGGATTGTGCCTGTGCGACCTCTCCTGCCCCATTCAACCTGTCACTCCCTGTGGTTTACGGAGGAGTTGAGGGTTTTGAAGAGGGTTAAGAGACGTCTGGAGAGCCGTTAGAGGAAGACAAAGACTGAATCTAACTGAACACAATCTAGAGCTGCTATTAACCGCCCAGAGTCCCTCTTTTGGGGGAGATGGGTGGTAGCAAAATTGGAATAATTAATTAATTAATTAAGGCCTACCTTGTGGCGGTAAGAATGGTGAAACGGCAATATTTCTCCGCTCTTATTGCATCCGCAGAATGCCGCCCGACGGCCCTGTTTAAAATTACTTGATCTCTCTTGGGTCAGCTAGATTCAGTGACCCACATTCAGGGCCATACGGAGGAGTTCTCTGAGCATCTGCAGGATAAAATTGCTCAGATCCATTCCAAGTTGGACTCTAAGCATGAAGCACAGTCTGGGGAGATGCTGAGGGAGCGTACTTACTCTGTTATCTGGGAACAGTTTGATCCTGTTGGGCCTGAGGAAGTGGACAGGATCCCCCGGGCTGTAAATGCCACCACATGTCAGCTAGACCCATGCCCTTCATGGCTGATAAAGGCAGCCCAGGAGTTGACTCGTGGTTGGGTCCAGGTGATGGTTAATACATCCTTGAGGGAGGGGGTATTTCCGGCTGCCTTTAAGGAGGTGCTGGTACACCCCCTCCTCAAGAAAACATCCCTGGACCCTACTGTGTTGGACAATTTTCGTCCTGTCTCCCACCTTCCCTTTTTGGGAAAGGTGGTTGAGAAAGTGGTGGCATTACAACTCCAGATGATTCTGGAGGAAACGGATTATCTAGACCCCTTCCAGTCAGGTTTCAGGACAGGATATGGGACAGAGACTGCATTGGTCGTGCTTATGGATTATCTCTGGCGGGAATGGGATGGAGGGAGTGCATCCATCCTGGCTCTCTTGGACCTCTCAGCAGCTTTCAATACCATCAACCATGGTATCCTTTTGGGACGGCTCAGGGAGTTCGGGGTGGGCAGCATAGTTCTGTGCTGGTTCACCTTCTTCCTCCAGGGCCGTTCCCAGTCGGTGGTGATAGGGGAGGAGAGATCCGACCCTTGACCCCTCTTGTGTGGGGTACCTCAGGGTTCAGTTCTCTCTCCTCTCCTATTCAACATCTACATGAAACCACTGGGTGAGATCATCCATCACCATGAGATGAGGTATCATCAATATGCTGATGATACTCAATTATACATCTCCATCCCAGGTGAGTTAAGTGATGCGGTCGCTGCCCTGTCTCAGTGCCTGGGGGCTGTGGGGGTCTGGATGGGGAACAACAGGCTTCAACTGAACCCTGGTAAGACGGAGTGGCTGTGGGTTGATGGCCCCTCTGTATCCAGGAAGTTGTCATCTTTGGTTCTGGATGGGGTGGCACTACCGCATTCAGATCCAGTGCGGAACCTGGGGGTCCTCCTGGACTCATGACTCCTGCTCAAAGAGCAGGTGGCACTCATGGCCAGAAGGACCTTCACGCAACTTCGGGTTGTGAGCCAGCTATGCCCATTCCTCCAAACAGTCACTCATGCCCTCGTCATCTCCCGTATAGACTATTGCAATGTGCTCTGCATGGGACTACCCTTGAAGAGTATCCGGAAGCTTCAGCTGGTCCAGAATGCAGCCGCGCACGCAGTTATTGGTGCCCCAAGATCGGCACATGTGACACCACTGCTGCGCGAGCTGCACTGGGTACCGGTTTGCTTCCGGGTCCAATTCAAGGTGTTGATTATCACCTTTAAAGCCCTACATGGCATGGGTCCAGGTTACCTGAGGGACCATCTCATCCCCATTACATCGACCTGTCCCACCTGGACATGCAGAGAGGGCATGCTTCAGACCCCGTCGACAAGGGAATTTCACTTGACGGGGTCCAGGAGGTGGGCCTTCTCTGCAGTGGTGCCCGCCCTTTGGAATATTCTGCCACCAGAGGTGAGGCGGGTTGATGAAGCCCTCCTTATGAGAAGGAGAAGCCTTAAGAGAAGCAAAGATGCACATTTCCAAACCAATGGCAGAATGAGGCTTTCTGAACAAAAAAAGTAAGCAATTCTTTACCTTGCAGATGTAATCATAATAATGGCAATGACAGCTTTCCATGGGAGAATTTGTAGGCAAAATTCATTGCCACCTGATAAAGGAGCTACAGTGGGGGAGTTTCCGCTTCTTCTGTAGGACAAGAACAGCCACCAACACTCTGATCTAATCTGGAAAGTTCAGCAAAACGCCACAAAGGGGAACAGAGGTCACTCATAGGTACAGAACAAAAAAGGTAAAGAGAGATGGAATTATACTGTAAACATCAAGGTTTAATCTGGATTTTTCCCCCCAACCTTTTTCCTTTGAGAGCTTATTAACTGATTAAAGGAACGAGAAGAATGGGGGAGTTAGTTAGTTAGTTAGTTAGTTAGTTGGTTAGTTAGTTAGTTATTGCTGATGTGGAAACAGAATGAAAGAAGTCAATCAAAAGGTGAAAAGTGCTAGAAATCAGTCTGACTTGGGATAAAACCAAGAGCCTCCAGGCGAAACTCTTACTCTGCTGAAATAAATGCAAGTCTCTCTGAGTGTCTTAAACACATTTGTCCCATTATTTATTTTCCACAGGCTGGATCTTGATGCCGAGGAAAGACTTGAAGGGAGGTGGCCTCCATGGAATTAGGACGAGCTGCTGGCCGGAAGAAAGTCATTTTATGCAGATGATTGTGTGGCGAGGAGATGGCCCACTGTGACATAACATCAGATTAAAATGCAGCTGTCTTAACGCAAACCACAATAGGACAAAGATCAAGAGGCAAGGTCAAATATGCGGAACGTAATGAGATAGAATTTTAAAGATATCAAAAAAGAGGTCCAACAGGGAGGAGAGTCGCCAACTCGGAGGCAGTCGTATTCCCAACTGATTAAATAGTAACAGCAGCAAGCGGAAGATGTGCTCCTAGATGTGATAACACAAATATCCTAAGACCTCCAAGTGACATTTCGGGAGGCTGTCTTAGAAAAAGGGAATTCGGAGAAGAGCTGCAAAGAGAAAGAGGAAAGGTAAAAGAGGCATCATAAGGGACACCTTGGTGTTTGGTTGGAAGAAGATGATGATTAACAGGGTACTCTATTAAGATGTATGCCACTCAGAGGGAAATGGAGTGGGAGAATGAATGCTGCAGGCTATCCGCGCCTGTGTTAAAGAGCAGGAACAAAGGGCCATGAACTTTAGCTCAATTGGACACTTAAAAAGTTAGCCAGGGTTGTTTTGCACAAAACTCCAACCAATTGACTGGAGTCACACAAAGTTTTTCAAAAGTGGGGGGGGGGGGAGAAGAGAGAGAGAAAGAGACCATGAAAAGAGCAAATAAAACTGTATTTTAGTTGTTTACTTGTTTGTTTGTTCGATTGATATAGTCTGGTGCGGGTCCCCAAATAGAGATCAAACCCAGCCCAATGCTGCCCATTGTTTTCCTTTCCCTTAGATTAGGGTCAGCAACCTGAAGGCCCAAGGCTGCGTGCAGCCCCCAAGCTGCTGCTCCAGCACTTGTTCCAACGATAATTACTGAAAAGTCAAAGCAGCATCTCTTATGGTTTTGAGGCAGGAAACACAGGAGAACTGTCATGTTAGCCCTACAATTAAATTTGAGTAAAAAGAAAAAAAGGGGAAAAAATCACTTCCAAATCCTAACAGGGAAACAAAACAGGAAATTCTGGCCATGCCCACATGCATGACCCAGCCCTGTCTAGTCTGCACCTTCATCCTGCCCTTTGTTTTCAAAAACTGTTACGTGGTGTAAGCCTTACATCACCAAAATTAATGTCGGGTTTTCAAATAGATCAAGAAAAGCCCTTTTAGAAACAAAAGAAAGACAGTATTTTAATGAATTAATGAATGCTAGAAGTCAGGTTGAGCCTTCTCTTTCCCTGTATGAAACTCAGATACTGGCACTGCGATATCATCCTGACAATATTCTGAAATTGATTTTTTTCAGCTGGAAAGAATATGTTTTGTTGTTTATTCGTTCAGTCGCTTCCGACTCTTCGTGACTTCATGGACCAGCGTACGCCAGAGCTTCCTGTCGGCCGTCACCATCCCCAGCTCCCCCATGGTTGAGTCCGTCACCTCCAGAATATCATCCATCCATCTTGCCCTTGGTCGGCCCCTCTTCCTTTTGCCTTCCACTTTCCCTAGCGGAAAGAATATGAGTGTAGGTTTAATGTTTCCATGTGTCTAGCGTTTTCCAGTTTAGTTAGAAAACTAAAATATTAACTATGGCTTCAGTGGCTTTGAAATGCAATGTTGCCCCACGTTTCTTAAGCTGCATGCAGGTTACCTTTCTTTCTTACTTTCTGAAGCCCTCTTGTTCCTTCATGGTCATATGGTTTACAGTAGGCTTCCTCATGCTGGCCAGGAAAGATATGAGTGAAACCCTTAACCTTTGGAGGAACGTTGGTTTACTTTTAACACTTTCCCCATTCACAGCTGCTGCTTTTTTGTGGAATCAGAAATAGTTGGGGTCAGACCTGTAAGCAGCCCTCAAAGACATGGCCCCCAAAACTATGCCCCAGCAAGGGGGAAAAACTTGGGTTGGATTCTAGAACTTTAGCATAGTGGGATTTCGTCATGATGCTGTTGAACGAATGAAAGGGCTGCTATGACACAAAACTGCAAAACATCCTAGAGTACAGGTGGGCACCAAGGTGCCTGAAGAAACTTGGACATGTTTTGTGGACTTTTGTGACCCACTCCTGGTTCTGTTCCTAAGGGAGATTCAAAGAGGGTAAAACATGATTTGCATTTGTGCTTTCAAGGCAAAAGAATGCAATTAGAACTGCTTCAAGATTCAATTTCAAAAAATATGTTGTCCATTACTAGGGGTGTAGTAAAGTAGGCTTTCATCCAAAAGTTTGAACTAAGAGTATGTGTCCTGGACCAGCCAGAACTTGAGCTTGTATTCAGAGTGCTGACAGTTGAGTTGAATACCCAGCTGTGTTAGCAGGACCAGTGCAAGAGAGAGAAAAAGTTAAGGTTTGTGGCATCAAAGACTTCCGCGATATGGTAAAACACATTGGTCTGCTATTTATGCAAATAACAGAGAACCCATCACACCATTCGACACCCCGCCACACACACACACCCCAACACAGTATTCTCCATACATGCAAGTGGACCTGCAACCTGGCATCATATCTGTAACTAGCCTGGAAACTGATATAAGCATTGAATCTGCAAAGATCTTTGCAGCCACCTGGTTCAATTTGCTGCACTAAGGTGGGTTCACAATTTTCTGGCTAAGCTTTGGACAGCAATAATATTGTACATACTGTAAGCATAAATGGAAGCCGATACACTTCCATAGCACAGCATTCTCTTGAATGAATGTTATTTACAAGGATGCATCTGGACTCTCAACTGCTTTTCTTAACAACCACAAAATAGTTTAGACGCTTGTCCACTTACCCAGAACAAAAGACAAAAGAAAGCCAGGATGGTCAACAGCATCTTGAGGGGCTTAAGGGGGTGAAGAGGAGCAACTTCGCTGATTTTTTCTGATAAATGTGTGTATTGTGATTGGCCAAGTCCATTATAGCAGCCATTTTGTGAATGGTCCAATTCTTCTGCATGGTGGCTGTTTTCTGTGACTGCTCGTAACACGTTCTCAAAATTCTAAATATGCTCACTGGTCCAAAAAGGTTGCCTTCTTTCAGCCCTTCAAGGTCGACCAGACTGGCAAACCAAAGTCATGCAGGCCAATATTGCTCTTATTATAAATAATAAAGATAATAACAGAATCTTGCAAGTTTGAATGTGCTTCCCCTCTCCCTCCCTCCCTCCCTCCCTCCCTCCCTCCCGCCCTCCCTATATCTTCATGAAAACTAGAGCCATCTCATCTGAGTTGTTTCCTCAGGTTATAGTTTCGCCCCAGACTCAGGTTTCTTTTATCTGACTGTTGTCTTGATCGTGGCTTTTCCTCCTGCCCCTCAAGGCCAGTCCCTGGTCCCACTATACCTCCCATGTTTTAGAAGACAGAAGCAAAAAAAGTTTGCTATGATAAAACACAATGGCAGGAGATCAAGTGTGAAAAGTCACTGAAACTTTGAATTTTCTATTATACCTTTTGAATTGGATACAAAATTTTCAGGGGATAGAAAGCAGGCCTTATGGTTAGTGTCAGTATACACAATACCAGAGTGGATGGACCAATGGTCTGACTTAATATAAAGCAGTTTCGCTGTTCTTAATAGGTTCATGACCCAAATAAAGGTGGGTGATGGAAGAATCGGGAAACAAGTTGGAATTAGACAACCAGACACTGCCGGTTGTGTGATAACAACATTTAGAAAAAAAAGTGCTCTATTCAGCAGAAAAATATTAAATAACATAACGCATCAGTCTCAATATTCATCTTAGAGGAGTCTCATTGGAATTGCTGTCGCCATGAAACAATTGAGGAGGAATGGGATTTTCTGAGAAAAAAGAAAACAGACCCCAATCACTAATTCTGCAAACTGTATCACCAGCAGAAAGAGGAGTCCACAGATTTGATCCAAAAATTGATCATTAGCAGAAATGATGCCATCGGTTCCTTCTGAGCCTCTATCCCAGCATGGAAACGGTTGTACAAGTGTTGCTAATTGTGGGATTGCTGATTTTTATGGGTCTTGTTTTGTTTTTTGCATCATGCAGAGAAGAGGATCATTTCGCTTGGCTATCTTTCCTGCCTCTCTGGTGAATACTGCCTGGCCCCTTGCACTGCGAGGTCAGTCAATTTCCTTTCTCTGTGTTCAGCAGAAATAACTGAAAAGGAACTCTTCTTTGTGGGAAGTGGGGTATGATGTCTTTGCATGGGGAGAAACCTCCTTTTATGGGATGATGTGTTTGGAGCCCACATATATTCACCTGAATTCTGGGTACAAGAACCATCCAGAAAGTTATTAGCCATCACACATCCAACTGTAATACCAATAGTAATTGTGGTACTACGGCATTACAACAAAACCATCAGCTAGATATTGAAGGACATATAATTAAAAAAAAACCTCTCCATGACCTTCACTGAAAGAGTGAAAAGATATTTTGTCTTTCTGTTTGTATACAACCAAGCTTGGCAGTCAGCAATGTGATAATGGCCTAATTCATATGCATTAAGGGTTTGCATCATTTAGAAACATTGCAATGATTTACAAACCTTGGAAGGTCGTTGGTTTACCTAGCCAAATAATGACAATTTTAACCAGTAGCAGTTCTCTAGCATCTTAAGACAAAGTATCTCCCAATAATCCATTTTCTGAGTACCCCTAACCAGAAATGATTGAACTGGGGATGTTTTGCACATGGATAAAAAACATGCACAACGCTCTGCCATTGAAAATTGGCCATTCCCTTTGCTGATATGAAGTGAATGTTGTTTTCCTTGCCCTAAGACCTTGGCAGGCTTCATGCCATAAATACCAAATAAATGACATTGCAATTCATTCTTCTCATCAAAGGCAAGATAACATTAGGATGTAGTGGAGGTGGCCCTCTACTGGCTCCCACCTGAAGAAAGGAGGATCATTGCTGGTTGTGAAAAATTTACTCTGCTCAGGCAGAGGTCTCTAATGCATCTGGATGGCCAGAAGGGGTTTGTTCTGGGGGTTCCAAGAGTAGCATGCAGACAGCCCTAACATTCTGTGCATGGTCTTCAAGCCCGATGGATGATACAATGAGTTCTAAATCCTGAGATCTTTCTGCCACACCAAACTGCAGATAGCATAGCAAAAGAGTTCCCTTCAGCTTCTGTGCTCGCTGATACAGACCCTTATTGCTCTGTTTCTTCTTAACCCTACATTTTATTGTTTTGTTTTCAATGATTTGCCATCTTTCCCCACCCTGATGTGAAGTTTAACATACTTTAACCCACACACATTCTGGAAGAAGGAGGAGGAGGAGGAGGAGGAGGAGGGGGAGGAGGGGGAGGAGGGGAGGAGGGGGGAGGGGGAGGAGGAAGTGGAAGTGGAAGGTCAACCCATCTGCTGATATCACCTTATCAGAAGATGCACACAGTAATCCTTGGAGGCTGCTGGCTAAAAAAGATTGTCTACCCTCAGACTAAAAAAGGTTTGAAGTTACATTGTGGACTTACACTCATCCTCCCTCAAACTGCTGTCTATACTCACGGGTACCTTATAAGCCAGAGCTTTCCAAACTGTGTGTCGGGACACGTTAGTGTGTCGGCTGCAGTGTCTGGGTGTGTTGTGGCTGCTGCTGCCTCTGAGCCCTGCCAGGATTCCACGCAGGTCCTAGTGCCTGCCTTGTGCCTTGCTGCCTCCAAACCTGCTGTGATTCCATGCAGGTTCTAATGCCTGCCTTGTGCCCTGCTGTAAGAGTGTGTCGCGAAATGATGCCCTGCTGTAAGAGTGTGTCGCGAAATGATGCATGTCTAAAAAGTGTGTCACCAACATGAAAAGTTTGGAAAACTCTGTTATAAGCAGAAACTATTGCTTTATGGGGCAAAACTGGCAAATCTTTAAATACATAAAGAAGTACTTGAATATGTCTAAGGATCCTTCTGATGTTGCTCTACTGTGTAAGGGGCTCATATCCGATGTATCAGTGACATCCAAAAGTCTTTCTAATGACATTCGTGTTTCCTGTTAGTCAGCTGATATACAGCAGCCCCAATGATGCCTCTTCTTTGAGATACTAAATCCAAGGGGGATGTGGGATCACTCAGGTGACAAATCCACAGAAGAGATGGAAGCTGCTGTCAGGGGAAAGAAAAGTATTGGAAAGAATACCAAAAAAGGTGATTAGTGTACTAAGTGATTTCCTAGGGGCGGGGGGAATCACTCCACCAAAACTGCTGGTTTCTGAACAATAAATGAAACTGAAAGATATTTGGCTCAGCTTTAGTATTAATCATACATCACACCACTGTGCTATTTATAACACTGTCAAGAGTATGCTGTTCTCTCAAATAGAAAATAGTAAACAAACCAAAAGTAGTTACAGCTCCCATACCTGGGCGGCAGAAATCTGAAAACCCACTAGCTTGTATGTCGATGAAGATTCTCAGTCATCCAGGTGGAATTGCCTGTAGGTTGACTCATGGCAACTGGATTTCTTTCTTTTGGTTGAAACATTTCGCTGCTTGTCCAAGTAGCTTCTTCAGTCTAGTTTGTAGCAATGAGTTAGAGGTTTCTCTCTTTCCTGCCATCTAGTGGTTGTATAGGGTTTTGCAGTCCATATCTGATAGCCCTAACGTATGCCTTTAGCCACCAGCCCATTTCATTCACCATCAAAAGCAATAAAGGCAATTTACCTCTGCCTCTGACATTGTGCATACCATGTACTTCCTGTCCTGTACATATCTGCAAGCAGGGCCGCAACGGGGGGGGGGGGGCAAGTGCCGCGCTAGGGGGTGCCCGGGGGGCACCAAATGACAAAATAACCCATGGGGGAGCGTGGAATCCATGTTTGCCCCGGGTGAAACAGACCCTAGTTCCATCCCTGTCTGCAAGGAAAGGCTCTCTGCCTATAGCAGCTGCACAAGCAGATGTATGCACAAAGCTCCTCCTTCACTAGATGTTTATGGTGCCTGAATTTGCCAGCTCGCAAAAGCTTATGCCTTTTAATAAAATTGGTTAATCGGAAAAGGTGCTACCAGACTCCTTCTCAATTTTGCCACCATAGATTAACATGGTTCTCCTTCTACAATGAATTTGATTTGGGAATGGGGAGGGAATGTGTGCCAGTAAACATTTGAATGAGAACTAAAAAAAAAAAAAAAATCCCCAAATTCAATGAACCAAAGTTGCTGTATTGGGGGGTGGGGGGAGCCAACTGAGAAAAATCTAACTTTATAAATTTGCAAGAAGGAAGAAATCCATAATGGAGATTCACCCATCCTAATCCAGCTTTTACTATTGAGAACACTTTTCAATGCCAGCCGCTAGTGCCAAATATGGGGGTGTCATTTCTGTTTTGTATACATACTGGCTGCCTGTTTTGAGCCATATACCACCTCCGGATGCAAGACGAAAGAGCGCCCTTCTTCAAGAATATCGGAAGATTATTGGTAATCCCCAGCTACCAATACTAAATGACGTAGCCCGCTTGGAGCGAAACAGGCTGAGATCGAGACATCCAGCCATTTCTACCACTAAAGCTCTTCTAGAAGATGATTTCAATATCCACAACACGTGGAAACAACATTGGCTAGGAAACTGCCCTCCACAATGCCACAATGCCAAAGCTTGCCCTGCATCTTGGAAAAACCACCTGGATTTGACCAGTCCAGTGCGATATGGCCAACCTTGAACCAAATTTGCACAGGTCATGGTAGATGTGCAGATGCCCTTTATAAATGGGGCAAAACAACATCATCGAATTGTGACTGTGGGGCCGAAAAACAAACTATCCAACATACAGTGACAGAGCGTCAAAACCGAGCTTACAATGGAGACCTTGCTGATTTCCTGGCTGTGACAACTGAAGCAAAAAACTATATTTGTAACCTAGACATACGTTTGTAATTTTCCTGTCTCTATTTCATATTTCATATTTATTATGCTCTGTTTTTTATTGTAACGCAATGGGAATGTGTTGCACGATAAATAAATAAATAATTCTGTTTTGTTTTGCACTCTTAGGCATGAGGGTCCTTCTTCAAAATCATGGACTCTTCTAGTGGCTGTTACTGAAGACGTAGGGGCTTCTCCTGCTAGCCCTTGACATATATTAAACCCAAAGGAACGGTGTCAAGCTATCACATGCCCTGGCACCTTTTATCACTCAATGCAGAATGATAAAGAAATGGTTCTACTAAAACTGAACAGCTACTGAATTAAAAAGCTGTTAAATGGAGTTGGAGTGCAGACCACAGTTAACAATATGTGGGAAGCATGTTTGCATTGATTAAATTGCTCTCACAGTAATACTCTAAAGAGACACCTTTGGAGAAGCATGTTCAAACATTCACCTCTTGATTTCTTGGTTAAGCTATTGATACTTTTTAAACATTGTAGCTCAGTTGAAAAGATGAGAAAACCTCTGGATCCTCAGAAATGTTCCAGCACTGAAACCACTTTTTCCCTTGTTTAGAAGCTGAGGCATGGCCTGCTTTTCCAAACAATGCGTAGGCAAGTCAAAGGATCAGATTCCAATTAAGCTACGATTCACTTTCCTCCCCATAATCTATTTGTAAATGCTTTTTACAATATTTTAATGCACTCTGCCATGCCAGCTGGTAAATAATAAATACAGCCCCGTATACTTCAGGAAAGTCTGCATACTGCAGTTTGCAAAGAGCAAGCAGCAAGCTCACTAATGAGTTCACATTCATTTTCATTGTATTGATTGTCATAAGCTAGGTAGGTAATGAAAAAGATCCAATATGACATGGCACAGCAGTTGCAAAACTAACAGCGCCGTCTGACTCATCCGGGAAAGGGTGGAGAAATCCAAACACCTACTGAGCACGTGCTCACAGCTTAGAGCTTTCCAACACGAGGCGGCCCAGCAAGGATGCAAGCTGATGGCGTCCTCTAAGGAAGGAGGGAGCTTTTAATCCTCAAAAATTGGCTTCAATTATTACTGTTCTTCCTTACCGCTATGGTAGCATTGTTAGGAACAAAGGGCTGTTTAGTGATATTCGATTCTGGTCCATTTTAGAATGACTGCTCACTTGAGGGAATGGTATTAAAGGCAAAACTGAAGTACTTTGGCCACATCATGAGAAGACAGGATACACTGGAGAAGATGCTGATGCTAGGGAAAGTGGAAGGCAAAAGGAAGAGGGGCCGACCAAGGGCAAGATGGATGGATGATATTCTGGAGGTGACGGACTCGACCTTGGGGGACCTGGGGGTGACGACAGCCGAGAGGAAGCTCTGGCGTGGGCTGGTCCATAAAGTCACGAAGAGTCAGATGCGACTGAACGAATAAACAACAAAAGTTCAACAGGGGGACGCCTTTGCTTAGACAGAGTGTACTTCTATTCTCAGTTAACTTTGTTACTGAGAGCAGAATAGGGCACTCTTCATTGGCCTCTATGAAATGACTTTTTTGGGGGGTGACTGACCTATGTTTACAGCTCCAGGAACATTTTTCAGGAAGAGACCTGGGTTCTAAAGAAACAACTTTGTCCTCCTGGAGCTGGTAAACATAGGTCAGTCAACCCCCAAAATTGCCCTCTTCATTGCAGATCCATGAAGAGGGCAATTTGGGGGGGTGGGGTGACTGACCTATGTTTACCAGCTCCAGGAGGACAAAGTTGTTTTTTTAAAATCCAGGTCTCTTCCTGAAAAAGAAGAGTTCCTCTTTTTGTTCCTCTTTTTCAGGAACAAAAAGTGTAGGAAAACACACACACACATACACACACCCCACCTTCTATAGGATTGTGCTATTTCCAATTCAAAATACTAATTCTACTTTCCATGGTGTCTGAATGATTAAGACACTATCTTTCTATATTCCAAAAGAGATGCTGCTAACATCAACAGATGTTCAACTTCTGGTGTGAATACTGCATACTGCATCTGGTTTCAAATATTTGTCAGTTGGGTGAACCTGATATATGTATTTTCACTAATGGAATAAAATTGACCATTGTCTTTGCAGCAGAACTTTGCAAAGCTTTTTGTGCGAAAAGAGTTGTACAAAAGCCTTCCAAATCTGGATTTCTGATGTTCTCCAGTGGGAAACCTAAACTGAGTTTCAGGATCACATGAAGGTCTGACCACGTTATACCTTGAGTCTGGATGACTCATAATAAAGTTTAGATTGCTCAGGGAACTGATCCCTGTTAAAAACATGATCTGGCTTCAAGCCACAATCAGATTCTAAAATGTATCTGTGTCCCTTCGCAAAGCAGATCCCCCTTAGAGGTGTACTTTCAACGAACAACATTTCATTCCCATACAAGTGCTAGATGCATCCAGCAGTTGCATCTGCAGGGAATATAAAAAAGCCGAGATAGTGGCTGCCACCATGGGATTGAAACCCCACCCTTTTTACTTACATTGCATGCAGGACACATGTAAAAAGGGGCAAAGCTTTGACTGCAACCATCTTGACTTTGTTCAGCCCCACTGCAGAAACCCTTACCATCCAGTCTCAACTTTTTAAAAAATGGACCCGTGCAAAACATTTCTGCACAGTAATCATCATTGAATTCAAATCCAAACCAGTGACAGGAAGTTAGGATAGCAACATAAATTATCCATGGATATGAGAGGGAAGAAGGAGATATTAAGCCATTTAACCAAGGACCCCATTATTTGCCATCTGAGGAAAGCATCCCAAGGTAGTCCCATGTTCATGGAACTTCCTTCAGGTGAAGGTCCTTCACAGATAGGCCAGAAATCTCTAGTCCTAATTTCATTGATATATGATTTTGGTATTTGTGGGGTTACTCTATAAATTGTAGACTGCATGCCACTGGGTTATCATTTTAATAATTATAAGGATTGAGGGGTAGTGTTAGGTTATGTTCTGATTCCTTTGTTTATCTTTGTATAAGCATTCCTAGAAAGCTTTCTCAACTGGCAATTTTGAATTTATCCTCCATTTTGATGCAAATGAAAGATAATCTAGACACATGGTCTAGAACTCCTTTGAATATTTGGAGGAAGATCAATGTGATTAAGAATACCTTAACTCCAAGTTTGAGTTATACTTTGAGTGGCCTTCCTATCTTTCTTTTAAACTAATTATTCAATTTTAAACTATTTTAAACTAATTTACAATGTATTAAATAAACCTCTCTGGTACAATTTACAATTACCTAATGTGAAAGGTTGATTTAAGTTCTCATACTTTCATGTTTGTCTTTGAGGATTTATTTTAGTTTTTGTCACTGGCTGGAATCAGGAATGTCAACAGTCAGCTCCACTTTGGATTCAAACTGAGAGTTATTATTTGACATCATTGCAATCTTGACAATTATTGGGATTCCTTATTGTACAGGGATCAGTTTCACTACCTGCATTTAGTGAAATGCCACAAGATATATATAGAAAATATTGGGTTGCATATATAATGTTGACCCTTCAAGAAAAGTGTACAAAAGGGGGAATCCATATTTTGAAATAGTAGATTTGGGGGCAGGGAAAATCGAGCCTCTGACAATATTATTCCTCATTTCTGAGGAAGCCATTTTAAAACTGTTACAGATTTTTTCTCTCAAAGTGCTTCTTGACAGTCGATTTTACTCAAGCATTTGTCAGTTGTTCAGTTTGGTCCAGATGCTGCTGCAGATTCACAATAGTTGTAGATCATAGTGGAATTAATTATGGCTCTCAAGCCAATAACCCTTTCTCCCAGAAAGTTGATGAAATTGATATTAGCTATTTACACGACCTCTGAATATCCTATCCTGCTATTCTGGTTGGAGGTGCTTTAAATGATTGATGCAACAACAACAAAATATTTTGGATATTAGGTTCCTGAAAGAATGTTTAATTAGGGTTAATTGAAATTGCCTCACTGTTGGATATGCTATTAAGAGTTGTACATTAGATCAGATGGTTTGGACTTGTCCTATTATGGCCAGATTTTGGATTGTTAATATGATTTCCATTTAATGGTTAGGTGTTAAAGATATATATGTTCTTGGCTACATCCCTAGTATCTGGAATCAAGGCGAGCACCAAGAATTGCAGATATGTCAGACATGGCAGTGGCTAAAAGAATGAAATGCAATAGTAGAAGAAAACATACATACCTGACTTCTAGCATGGATTGTTGACAAGCTACACAGCTTTCCTCTTTTATCCTCCAGGTCTTTCCAGGAATTTACCTACCCACAAATCCATTTTGGTACCTTTAATAAACAATTGTTCTTAATTTATCCACAATTTTAATGCAAATATCTTTTAATTTTTCAAAAAAATAATACCTGTAGCTATGAAAGGCATTAAAATATTTAGTTTTAATTATTGTTTTGATTATTTCATTTTAGTTGTTCTGCATCCACATCCCCACCCTCATCTTCTGCCGACTCTTTAGAGAGTTTTGGCAAAATAATTGTGCTATAAACTATGAAGCAAATAAAGTATTTAAATATTATTTTGCTTTTAAATCACTTGACTGAATGCAAGATAACACATTATTTATAAGTAAGTATTTAACTTCCAGCATGTTTCTAGAGATGAGTAGGAGGGCTGATTAAACAGTAAACCTAAGGTGGATTTTCAATTTTTCATTCAATCATGCATGATTTAACTAGCTTAATTTCCGTGTTGAAGCATGTCTCTGGCTCCTGTCACTTTGAATTATAAATATGTTGGGGGGGAGACTATTAAAAAACACAGTAAATATTACTTCCTGAGTGACATGCTAAATGCTTTACTATGCATTTCCATCAGTAAGTAAATATGACATTGAGTGTTCATAGGCCACTGATTATTGATGACACAGTGCCATCAAAATACATCCAGGAATGTCTTTCACACTTCATACAGTTTTATTAACATTACATTAGACAAATTTGTTACTCAGCACAGCTACTCAGAAAATACATCTAAATACAATGAAGCTGATGTAAGGACAGACTTCTAAGCCAACTTGAGAAAGAACACAAGCTAACTCTCTCCCGATGAACTAGCTATTGTTGCTATCATAAAAAAAAGTGAAAAGGAAGCTTCCCCTTTCTTCTCCAGCTACCCAAAAAGTGATCGATCATGAACAGAGGAGAGACTCCTTTCTCCAGCACATCAGAGAAGCCTAATGTCAGTATCAAGATGGAGCAAGGCCCATTGATGTGATGTGACTCACGGGGGCATCCTTTCTTTCTTTCATTCATTCTATATGCAAAGTAGGTGACTGGGCATGTTCACTGGCTGTGGGTACTCATTTTATTATTTTTACTTTGAAAACATGATACCCTTTTCTATAACAAAATTATGCTCATTTTCAAACAATTTGATTTAAGGGCATTAGAGGCAAATTCCATATTTCGTTCCTATAGTCATGATGGTGTTATGACTTAAGTCACTCTAGAAGTTGCCACCAAATTGTAATAGTTAATGTGAAGGAAGGGCAAAATTATGAAATATTAGGAAAGCAAACATAGTAGCTTTAGGAAGTGACAACCCCTAGCAGACCTTGGCTGATCTTAGAAGCTAAGCAGGATCAGCCCTGGTTAGTGTTTGGGTGTGAAACCACTGAGGACTCCAAAGAAAAGGCTAATAACTTCTATTATACTACCAAGAAAGTTGCATGGATGTAGTTAGACAGCGGTCCCCAATCTTTTTGGCACCAGGGAACGGTTTCGTGGAATTCCCTGGCTGGGGAATTATGGAAGTTGAAGTCCACACATCTTAAAGTTGCAAAGGTTGAGAAACAGAGTCTTAGAGCATATCACCCACCCCAGATCCTTTGAAACTTCATCTGCCAGCTTTGGTACCTGACCATTGGCCAGGTAGACAATGACATACCATTCATAAGAGACAATAGAAAAGCCAGAAGACCAGAACACCTCCTTGCCAGCAATCAACACCCAGATAGGCAAAGATTAACAGCAAGATTAACCGTAAACCGCCCAGAGTCTGCCTCGGTGGAGATGGGCGGGGATAAATCCAATAAATAAATAAAGATTAGCACCAGAGGAGCAATCAAACAACACAATAGACCCTAATCAAGGAACTATTAACTCAGTCAATCAACCAAGCAGCAAACAACAACCCAATCAAGGTACTACCAAGGAGAGTACAACACCCCCACCAACACAGGCAGGACAAGCTAGGGTATATAAACAGAGAGCAAGTTCCACTCCCTTTTCGCACTGAAGATGTTGCCTAGCCTGGCAATGAAACGTCTGCAAGAAAAAAACAAGGCTCAGAGAGTACCATGGACTCCACAATGACATATACCTATAACCCAGCCACAGCTAACAGGACCTTTTCATAGTCCCATGGGAGAGAAATCAGAGCCCTGCAAGGCTTGCTACAAATGCCTCACCATTTGTGGACTCCTTCCTCACTGTTTTCAGCCACCCCCCTCCCTCTCCAACACACTTCCTGCTCTAAATGACATTATCCAACTGTTGTAAGATTATTATGTCATAACAGAAGGACTTCAGTAGCCATCACTGGTAACTACCACCAGTAAACTGGTATAATACCATATTATTGTACCTGAGAGGAGGATTTGAGGATTATAGGAAGTACACATTCAGTTTTGTAGTATGAAATGGTTGATAAACATGAGAATAAACATATAAAGACACAATATGAAGACTTTTCAAAGGAGATTTCCTAATTGGAACCCAGATATTTATGTAAAGACTTGCATATTATGCATGTTATATGATTTTTAAAAACTTCTCTGCCAATGTGTTTTACATTTTAAATATTGGAAAACAGCTCAGGAAAGAAAGTCAGAATAAAGACTTCCAAAGATTACATTGGCAAGTATGTTTTATTGTGAATCAGTTTTTCATATGCATCTGGGTAAACATGGTTTTGTATTACTTAATATTCTATATATTTAATTTTGCTAATTAATTTTCTTCTAGTGTTTTGATGAGTTGGATATGGCTTGCAATAAAAATGAAGCTGCGGTAGTAAGGACAACTGAACAGCAAGGTTAAGTGTATTCTTGTCTTTGGTACCAATAATTACCTTTAAACAGGGAAAAAAATACTATTCTCAGGTCTGACAGCTAATTTACTATGAGTATATGCACCCAATTTATAAAAATGTAATATTGATGAAAAATAATCTTGCACTGGTACTCATCAGAATTATTTTATTGTTCAAGTCTTTTATTATATAAATGGGAAAGGATTAATTTTGCAAGATGGGATTGTCGGAGATTGCTGCATAAACGAGATGCATGTCAGCACTAAATTTAATTATTGATCACAATACAATAGTGCTGACATTTCCAATCCCAAAGCTTCCAGTAAGTATCAGCAAATTCAAAATATATATAGAGGGAGAGAGAGAGAGAGACCAAAGGAAAATATTTAATTGCAAATCCCCACATTTTATTAAATATTTGATTACCCTTAGATAAAAAATTAATTACAACTTCCACTTCCAATCACCTGCTATTCTGCATTCATGTGCACAGGAGATGTTCTTGCCAATGAAAGGGTTGACCAGCATAATTATTCCATGATTTTGTCCTAAAATGGCTTCCGCCAATCATTTAATCTGGGTCCCTGAATTAACATTTGAGAATGGCAAAACATGCCAGAGAGGGAGTTTTTCCTCATCTGTCTCTGGAAAAGCCCTGAGGGGTATAATAGAGTGGTTTCAGAGAGTATGGCGTGAAGTTGCTTTTACAGGATGGCACACGCAACAAAGAGATGGCCAGACTCATTGGAGAAATCCCAACCTGATTTACAACCCTTGATCCCTAGTTGCCAAGAAGGTATTTTGAGTATTTTCTGAAGGCAGGAGACACCTATGGTCTTCTAGCAATTCAGAAAAATATGCTGGTCACACTAAGTCAAATCGTAACGTAAAATGGCTTCATTCTAGCACAAGCACAATAGGAGGAAAAAAGCATTCCATTGTGCAGTTGACTTTCCTTGCAAAAAGTATAATGCAGAATGCATGTGGACTGAAACTCATATTCTTTTAGTGGAAACCAGTTACTTTTGACATTTGCATGTGAAAGAGGAAGTGTACTGTATATGTTTCTGACTTTATTGGAGAAAGTCCGTGAGCGTGTGTGCATGTGAGAGACAGATGTATATGTATTAAAAAAATTAAGGTTGGCATTAGCATGAACACATGTTATGTAGCCCCCACCTGGCAAGCTGTGAGCCCTTGTGGCCAAGAATGTTAACCAAGCACGTTGCATGATAGGACCTCTCTAAACATGATTCTCCCCTTCATGGATCACTGCCTTGTCGTGGCGAAGGGGCTTGCGTAACTCAATGAAGTCAGGTCAAGAAGAACAGGTCATGATGGAGAGTTCTGACAAAACGTGGTCCACTGGAGGAGGAAATGGCAAACCACTCCAGTATCCTTGCCAAGAAAACCCATGGACAGTATCAAAAGGCTAAAAGATATGACGCCGGAAGATGAGCCCCTCAGGTCGGAAGGTGTCCAAAATGCTACTGGGGAAGAGTGGAGGGCAATTCCGAGTAGCTCCAGAAAGTGTGAAACGGCTGGGCCAAAGCCGAAAGGACGCTCAGTTGTGGATGTGTCTGGAAGTGGAAGGAAAGTCCGATGCTGTAAAGAACAATATTGCATAGGAACCTGGAATGTAAGAACTATGACTCAAGGTAAGCTGGATGTGGTCAAACATGAGATGACAAGATTGAACATCGACATATTGGGAATCAGCGAACTAAAATGGACAGGAATGGGCGAATTTAATTCAGGAGACCATTATATATACTACTGTGGGCAAGAATCCCTTAGAAGAAATGGAGTAGCTCTCATAGTCAATAAAAGAGTGGGAAAGGCAGTACTGGGGTACAACCTCAAAAACGACAGAATGCTTTCAGTTCGAATCCAAGGCAAACCATTCAACATCACAGTGATCCAAGTCTATGCCCCAACCACTGATGCCAAAGAAGCTGAAGTTGACCGGTTCTATGAAGACCTACAACACCTTCTAGAACTAACACCAAAAAAAGATGTCCTTTTCATCATAGGGGACTGGAATGCTAAGGTAGGAAGTCAAAAAATAACCGAAATAACAGGCAAGTTCGGCCTCGGAGTACAAAATGAAGCAGGGCAAAGGCTAATAGAGTTTTGTCAAGAGAACACGCTGGTCATAGCAAACACTCTTTTCCAACAACACAAGAGACGACTCTACACATGGACATCACCAGATGGTCAATACCGAAATCAGATTGATTATATACTTTGCAGCCAAAGATGGAGAAGCTCTATACAATCAGCAAAAACAAGACCTGGAGCTGACTGTGGCTCAGATCATGAGCTTCTTATTGCAAAATTTAGGCTTAAATTGAAGAATGTAGAGAAAACCACTAGACCAATCAGGTATGACCTAAATCATATCCCTTATGAATATACAGTGGAAGTGAGGAATAGATTTAAAGGATTAGATCTGGTAGACAGAGTGCCTGAAGAACTATGAATGGAGGTTCGTAACATTGTACAGGAGGCAGCAACTAAAACCATCCCAAAGAAAAAGAAATGCAAGAAAGCAAAGTGGCTGACTGATGAGGCTTTACAAATAGCTGAGGAAAGAAGGGAAGCAAAAGGCAAGGGAGAAAGGGAAAGATATAAACAACTGAATGCAGAATTCCAGAGAATAGCAAGGAGAGATAAGAAGGCCTTCTTAAATGAACAATGCAAAGAAATCGAGGAAAACAATAGAATGTGGAAGACTAGAGATCTCTTCAAGAAAATCGGAGATATCAAGGGAACGTTTTGTGCAAAGATGGGCATGATAAAGGACAAAAAAGGCAGGGACCTAACAGAAGCAGAAGAGATTAAGAAGAGGTGGCAAGAATACACAGAAGAACTATACAAGAAAGATCTTAATATCCCTGATAAATACGATGGTGTGGTCACTGACCTTGAGCCGGACATCCTAGAGAGTGAAGTCAAGTGGGCCTTAGGAAGCATTACTAACAACAAAGCTAGCGGAGAAGACAGTATCCCAGCTGAGCTATTTAAAATCCTAAAAGATGATGCTGTTAAAGTGCTGCACTCAATATGCCAACAAATTTGGAAAACTCAACAGTGGCCACAGGATTGGAAAAGGTCAGTTTACGTTCCAATTCCAAAGAAAGGCAATGCCAAAGAATGTTCAAACTACCGTACAATTGCGCTCATTTCACATGCCAGCAAGGTTATGCTCAAAATCCTACAAGCTAGGATTCAGCAGCATGTGAACCGAGAACTACCAGAAGTGCAAGCTGGGTTTCGAAGAGGCAGAGGAACTAGAGATCAGATTGCCAACATTCGCTGGATCATGGAAAAAGCAAGAGAGTTCCAGAAAAACATCTACTTCTGCTTCATTGACTACGCTAAAGCCTTTGATTGTGTGGATCACAACAAACTCTGGCAAATTCTTAAAGAGATGGGAGTACCAGACCACCTTACCTGTCTCCTGAGAAACCTGTATGCGGGTCAAGAAGCAACAGTTAGAACCGGACATGGAACAACCGACTGGTTCAAAATTGGGAAAGGAGTACGACAAGGCTGTATATTATCACCCTGCTTATTTAACTTATATGCAGAGTACATCATGAGAAATGCCGGGCTGGATGAATCACAAGCCGGAGTTAAGATTGCAGGGAAAAATATCAACAACCTCAGATATGCAGACGATACCACCCTAATGGCAGAAAGTGAAGAGGAACTAAAGAGCCTCTTGATGAGGGTGAAAGAGGAGAGTGCAAAAGCTGGCTTGAAACTCAACATTAAAAAAACCCAGATCATGGCATCTGGTCCCATCACTTCCTGGCAAATAGAAGGGGAAGAAATGGAAGCAGTGACAGGTTTTATTTTCTTGGGCTCCAAGATCACCGCAGACAGTGACTGCAGCCATGAAATTAAAAGACGCTTGCTCCTTGGAAGGAAAGCTATGGCAAACCTAGACAGCATATTAAAAAGCAGAGACATCACCTTGCCGACAAAGGTCCGTATAGTTAAAGCTATGGTTTTTCCAGGAGCAATGTATGGCTGTGAGAGTTGGACCATAAGGAAGGCTGAGCGCCGAAGAATTGATGCTTTCGAGCTGTGGTGCTGGAGAAGACTCTTGAGAGTCCCTTGGACTGCAAGGAGGTCAAACCAGTCAATCCTAAAGGAAATCAACCCTGACTGCTCATTGGAAGGACAGATGCTGAAGCTGAAGCTCAAATACTTTGGCCACCTAATGAGAAGAGAGGACTCACTGGAAAAGACCCTGATGCTGGGAAAGACTGAGGGCAAAAGGAGAAGGGGACGGCAGAGGATGAGATGGTTAGATAGCATCACCGATGTAATGAACATGAATTTGAGTAAACTCCGAGAGACAGTGGAGGACAGGAAGGCCTGGCGTGCTATGGTCCATGAGGTCACGAAGAGTCGGACACGACTGAACGACTGAACAACAACAACAACAAAACATGATTCTAGTAATTGTGTGGTCACTGATCAGACCTATCATGCAGCAAGCGAAGTGGTTTCCTTTTGATAGGACCGTAAGTGGGTAGCTAGTAAAGACAGAAAATGGCTCTGAATGTCATGGTCCTAACCCAACATTCCCTGTACTGGTTCCCATGAAAAGTGTTGACTAAAGGTTATGGGAACAGTAGCCCACTGGCAGGAAAAAGGCTAGTCTGTCCTCTCTTCCATTCTGTTCTCTATCCCTCTCTGTTCTGTACTTCCCAGATCACTTTATAAAAAGTTTGTATTCATCTTATCTAAAACGACATACAAAAATAAGAGAAAAAGGCCCATCTTTAGGCCATTGTTTCTATTTCTTTTAAATAATGTTCTGAAAAGTTCCACACGACAATGCTTTGATGTTGATGCATGCTGTGCTTCAGCTAAGACATATGATTGACAGGTATGCCATTATTTCCACAATCTGGACTGATTGCTAAGAGTAAATGCTAATCTTTACCTATTCAGGTGTGTGTGTGCGTGCACGTGCGCACTTCCCTCCCATTCTCTCCCCCCCCCCTATATTATTCATTATCTTTCCCACCAGTGTAGAATTGACCTATTTGGTATACACTCCTCACTCTGTTTTCTTTTACCAGTCTACACTAGGTTGGAATTAAACACCTGGACAACTACTCTCTAATGGAGCTTCTGGTATGATAGCTGTATTAGTAAATACCCACTAGTACACACTATGGTACATGACTCATTAGATGCCAATAAATGAGTCATCTAATTTAGACTAATTGAGCTGTACCTAGAGATTCTGTATGCATATGCAGATAGCTTTTTGTATCAAGAGTGTTTTGCATGCACAAAAGCTACCCCACAGTGTAAACCTACTCTATATTCAGTTTTAATTTAATCACAACTTGGTCTTGGTACAGTGTAGATGCTCAGGAGACAGAATTTTTTTCTCCCTGCTCATATAATTGGATGCTAGTACCTAAAATTCTGAGGAATAAAAAGTAAGAAACTTTTCATGTCATTGCATCTTACATTGGATTAGATATTAAAAAGGCAGTACAGTATAGAAAATAGTGCTTGTTCCCAACATCCAATGGAAATATTCCTGTCATAAAATAAGAACTGCAATTTAGCCACTGAATACTCCAATGTAGAATTCTTCTTTCCCATTCTTCTCCAAACTACTCTGCCACACAGTCTTCCATTTTCCTTATCCCAACCCATGTTTTAGCGCTTCCGGGCTTTTTGTGCGACAGACCAGGACACCGCAGGCCATGGCGCTGCCGCCACCGTGGATGTGTGTTGCCAACGTGAAAAGTTTGGAAAGCTGTTTTAGAGGGAACATGAATGAATCCAGCAACAACCCCAAGTGACTCCAAAGGATTTATTATTACACAGATGGACACATAATGAATAGTGTTCAAGTCAAGAACTCCAAGGAACAAAGAAACTGGAACTAAGTCTGTGAATTGCACTCCAGCACTAAAATCCAGCAGACATATAAAATAGCAAACACTGAGGAAGGAGAACCTATTAGAACATGTTACTTCATCCTGAAATCTTTGGAAAAAATGCAATTGGTATCCGAGGTTCAGAAACCTGCAAGCAGACAGTGTCATTGCCTATTTTTCCCAATGCATACCAGTGAATTGATAGAGAAGACCACATCCAAACTCTGCATTTAGACATGGGGTAGCAAGCAGGGTCTTCAGCCATGGCATTGTCAGCCTTGCAAGACCATTACAGGCATTCAATTACCTATGATTGTCTTGTCAGGGAAGGCATGCTTCACACTTAAGTGCAGCCCCAACAATTCCATCTCTGAAAGAAGATGCCAAATCCCCAAGCAATGTAAGCGTTTTGTTTAATTAATAGAATAACAGAAGATACAGCTATGAATACCAGAGCAATCAAGAAAGTAATCTGGGAAGGGAGGGAGGGAGGGAGGGAGGGAGGAAGGAAGGAAGGGAGGAAGGAAGGAAGGAAGGAAGGAAGGAAGGAAGGAAGGAAGGAAGGAAGGAAGGAAGGAGAAAGAGTAACCAACAATCAAATAATTTAGTTGCACTAGAGTTACACTGCTGCTTTCACTTCAGTTAGTGCAGCAGTCTATTTCTCCAGTTTAAGAATGTTTTGGGGATATAAGCTTTATTTTTAAAGTGTTCTTAGATTTCCTTGAAAAAAGAAATACTGGCAGTGCAAAATCCACATGTTATATAACCTTTGCAGGAAAGCTAGTAAGTTGTTCTTAACATGCTAATATCTATACCAAAACAGTTTTTCCTTTTAGGGAGAATAGCTACTCAAAGTCCTGAGCCCTCCTTTCCATACATCACTTTTTTGTTCCCAATTTATTTGGCTTTTGTACGGCAGCAAATGGTACAACTACATTGTAGTGTTATACTGAAGAAGTTCAGATTTAACCTGACCTACTTGGAATGGGAATCTATACACCAGTATAAGACCTTTTGTGATACTTCTTTGATACTTCTTTGCAAGTCTCCATTAGAAACCGGGAAAAGCCACTTCAAGAGTGAACACTTACAGCTTACTGTTTACCCATACACTCATAAGATCAAAACCCTTGGTCTTACTGTTTTTGTTAACAAGGAGCACTAAAAGTCTTCCCACATACTGAGTTTCGGTTTCCATTTTACAATCTGAGATGACAGACGGCACAAAAATGATGAGAAAACTGTGGGGAGGCTTCCAGAAGATTGATTCTCTCATCAGCTGATTCTTTTCTAGTTAGTCTTTTATTGACTACAAAGGTAGAGCCAATGCAGAAAAGGAAAACCAGTCTGCCCTGTTTAATCCTGAGGGCATTGGCAAAAGGTGATCACTTTTTGAGAAAACAGAGGCCTACAAGGAAATCAGCACACGGTATGAGCTGTTAAGCTGATTTAAACACACGAGGGATGCCTGGGGTTGAGCTCGAGATCTCTGAGGTGTGAGATGAGAATGAAACTGTTCCACAGACTAATATTACTGGGCTTTACTAGCAGGTGGTATAGTTGATCAGCCAGGAACCTGTCATTTGAAGAATAGGCCAATATATCTGAAAGACATGAAAAGTCCTTCATTTCCCCCACCTACCCCCTCTTTTCTACCACGACTTAAAAAAAAAAGTCACAGTAGTGAAGTTTGATCATCTTGTCCCATACATTTTTAAAAAAACTAGCCTGAGAAAGACATGGCAAAATTATTTTGGTTGAACACAACCTGAAAGATACTATAAATATAAATATACGAAGGGTGAAATAAACAGAATGTTTGTACCAAGGGGTTTACAACCATTTCCTCTGCTGAGAAGTTGCATTCCATTGTCTAGAGAAAGAGCTTTCCAAACTTTTCACGTTGGTGACACACTTTTTAGACATGCATCATTTTGCGACACACACTTACAGCAGGGCATCATTTCACGACACGCTCTTGCAGCAGGGCACAAGGCAGGCACTAGGACCTGTGCGGAATCCTGGCAAGGCTCGGAGGCAGCAGCAGCTGCGACACACCCAGACACTGCAGCTGACACACTAACGTGTCCCGACACACAGTTTGGAAAGCTCTGGTCTAGAGTATGTGTCAAAATTATGTGTAAAAACAACATAAGGAACAAGGAATGTACACAACACAAGGTAAGTTTGGATATGGGAGCGGTGTGGGGTGGACCAATTTTAGACTGAGTTATAATTTTTACTTTGGACTTTATCTCCATTTTTAAATCTGGACATGCATGTGCCAAAATCGTTTATTTATTCATTTATTTATTCATCACATTTATATCACTGCCCATCTCCCCCACAAGGAGGGACCCTGGGCAGTTTTACAGCAAATAAGAATGAACATAAATTTTAATTTATAACAGCATTTGCATACGTGACTAGTCATATCCAATACAATGTAGTAGTAGTGGTAATAGTAGCAGTAACAGCAGCATGTTGCCTCCAAAATAACCTAATGGCTTGATGATTATTCTTTAATGACATTAACATCTCACCTCCCAGGTCTCTCAACATACATGGAGAATCAAATAACTTGGTAGCTTGGAAGACCTGTGGATGAAAGAGTGCTTTTTGTTAGCTCTGAAACCTGAGCCAGAGATTAACACCTGTCTAGGGAGTTACTGAACCCAGATGTCTGCCATTCTCTCATTCTTTTGTCTATGAGGGCCCATAGAATTTATTGAGATACAAGTCATATATTTATTTATTTATTTATTTCCTATCCCGCCTTTAATTTTTTTATAAATAACTCAAGGTGGCGAACATACCTAATACTCCTTCCTCCTCCTCTTTTCTCCACAACAACAACCCTATGAGGTGAGTTGGGCTGAGAGAGAGGGACTGGCCCAATGTCACCCAGCCGGCTTTCATGCCTAAGGCGGAACTAGAACTCTCAGTCTCCTGGTTTCTAGCACAGTGCCTTAACCACTAGAGACCAAACTGGCTCTCAATATATCAGCCATATGACCATAAGGATCCTTCCACCAAACAAGGAAGATGCTAGCCCATGTGAATGCATATTACTTTATTCAGACCATGTGAGAAAACAGTGGTTGGGTGAGGCTAGCCTAAACATGGTCTTTTGTCATGGTCAGATCACTCTTTGGTAGCCTTGGATTTCTCTGCAGCTGCTGCCCATCATGGAGGTAGGACCTCTTCTATCAGTCTGCCCCAGGGGCCTGAATAACCCTGCAGGGTTTCTGAGGGAACCTGAGGTCATTCCTGAGGTTCTGATGCATATTCAGTTGAGACCTTAGTACTGCTTAGAATAAGGGGGTGATAACAGCCTTGAGTTGCATCACACCTGTGTGGACTCTCATTATCCACAGATCCTGGGGAGCTCCTGGTTCTCAGAGGAATTCTGAGAGATGAAATGGCAGAACAGATGCCTAGAGGACCACTGAAAGAAAAGTAAAAATAACCAAGTAAAAAGTAAAAATGACCAAGCACAGGTAAGAGCCTTTAAGGATTACCTTGTGGTGATAAGAATGCAAAATGTAATTATTTTTCAACTCTTGCCATGCCTGCACTTAGACAACTAGCCCTGTTCAGGGTGACCTAGCCCCTCTGCTGAGGCCACTGTGAAGACTATTGGAGGCATTTGTCAGATAAAATCACTCAGATCCACTAGTTCTATGGAACTGACTGAGGCATGGTCTGGCTTAGTTGAAAATACATATCTATGAATCCCCAAAATATACATAAGCGGTGGAGAAAAGGAGTTCTGTAGGGAAATCCTGCATTTCTTGTCTACACAATTTGGGTATTTAACACATTAGGAATCTCTTCAACTCATGCTTCTTGTGACTTAGCTTTTCCACAAAGCTTCTGGATAGGAGGCTGGAGTAAAGAATAATATTATAAATAGATAATGAGATTTTAAAAAGGAATAGTGTTGATACAGTTCCATTGTGCTTTCACTATGTATCACATGTACAAACAGGAATAAGAAAAACCCTAATTTTTAATTATCAATTTTGATGTTTGTTCATCCGTCACAGAATGGGAAAGATCCACTGGGTCCCGCTTAGATGTTGTGGGCACTCCATGACTCTTTCCCATATGTAGACACTAATGTTATTTGTACACACAATCTCCAATTCTCTAGATTTCAGGTTTTGAGGAATCTCATTGATTTTTGTCACCAGCTGCCTCATGCCCCAGAGGAAAGCTAAGCCTCAGTGCTTTCTTATTTCCCATAGGTTTTTTCTTCTTTTTTGTTTACCTGCTAAGCATTATTGGGTTGAGATACAATCAATACAAAATCCAATGTAAGCAAATTTCCATATGTTAATAACTGACAAGCAAATCTACACCTCATCAGCATTTCTTCTATTTTTGGTAAATCACAAGAATAGAGCCAATGTAAATGTAAAAAGAATTTAAACTCCATTGCCAATATTTAACATTAGATTCAGCAATACTACACAGGATGTAATAATATACACGAATACTCAGAAGTATGTTGCACTTTGTTTAATGGTGAGGAGGCTGCCACTTAAAGGGAGAACGTAGAAGCCATGAAGTATAAACTGAACCACCATTTCACTTCAGTTCCTAGCATGAACTTGGTTCAGATTTAAGGAGATGTATTTCTCAGCAAATTGTGATTGAATATTTAAATTACATTGTGCAGATCTTATTAGAACTTGGAAATAAACATTGTTGTTGTTGTTGTTGTTCAGTCGTTTAGTCGTATCCGACTCTTCGTGACCTCATGGACCATAGCACGCCAGGCCTTCCTGTCCTCCACTGTCTCTCGGAGTTTACTCAAATTCATGTTCATTACATCGGTGATGCTATCTAACCATCTCATCCTCTGCCGTCCCCTTCTCCTTTTGCCTTCAGTTTTTCCCAGCATCAGGGTCTTTTCCAGTGAATCTTCTCTTCACATTAGGTGGCCAAAGTATTTGAGCTTCAGCTTCAGCATCTGTCCTTCCAATGAGCAGTCAGGGTTGATTTCCTTTAGGATTGACTGGTTTGACCTCCTTGCAGTCCAAGGGACTCTCAAGAGTCTTCTCCAGCACCACAGTTCAAAAGCATCAATTCTTCGGCGCTCAGCCTTCCTTATGGTCCAACTCTCACAGCCATACATTGCTCCTGGGAAAACCATAGCTTTAACTATACGGACCTTTGTCGGCAAGGTGATGTCTCTGCTTTTTAATATGCTGTCTAGGTTTGCCATAGCTTTCCTCCCAAGGAGCAAGCGTCTTTTAATTTCATGGCTGCAGTCACCGTCTGCAGTGATCTTGGAGTCCAAGAAAATAAAATCTGTCACTGCTTCCATTTCTTCCCCTTCTATTTGCCAGGAAGTGATGGGACCAGATGCCATGATCTGGGTTTTTTTAATGTTGGGTTTCAAGCCAGCTTTTGCACTCTCCTCTTTCACCCTCATAAAGAGGCTCTTTAGTTCCTCTTCACTTTCTGCCATTAGGGTGGTATCGTCTGCATATCTGAGGTTGTTGATATTTCTCCCGGCAATCTTAACTCCGGCTTGTGATTCATCCAGCCTGGCATTTCTCATGATGTACTCTGCATATAAGTTAAATAAGCAGGGTGATAATATACAGCCTTGTCGTACTCCTTTCCCAATTTTGAACCAGTCGGTTGTTCCATGTCCGGTTCTAACTGTTGCTTCTTGACCCGCATACAGGTTTCTCAGGAGACAGGTAAGGTGGTCTGGTACTCCCATCTCTTTAAGAATTTGCCACAGTTTGTTGTGATCCACACAATCAAAGGCTTTAGCGTAGTCAATGAAGCAGAAGTAGATGTTTTTCTGGAACTCTCTTGCTTTTTCCATGATCCAGCGAATGTTGGCAATCTGATCTCAAGTTCCTCTGCCTCTTCGAAACCCAGCTTGCACTTCTGTTAGTTCTCGGTTCACATACTGCTGAAGCCTAGCTTGTAGGATTTTGAGCATAACCTTGCTAGCATGTGAAATGAGCGCAATTGTACGGTAGTTTGAACATTCTTCGGCATTCCCCTTCTTTGGAATTGGAACGTAAACTGACCTTTTCCAATCCTGTGGCCACTGTTGAATTTTCCAAATTTGTTGGCATATTGAGTGCAGCACTTTAACAGCATCATCTTTTAGGATTTTAAATAGCTCAGCTGGGATACTGTCTTCTCCGCTTGCTTTGTTGTTAGTAATGCTTCCTAAGGCCCACTTGACTTCACTCTCTAGGATGTCCGGCTCAAGGTCAGTGACCACACCATCGTATTTATCAGGGATATTAAGATCTATCTTGTATAGTTCTTCTGTGTATTCTTGCCACCTCTTCTTAATCTCTTCTGCTTCTGTTAGGTCCCTGCCTTTTTTGTCCTTTATCATGCCCATCTTTGCACAAAACGTTCCCTTGATATCTCCAATTTTCTTGAAGAGATCTCTAGTCTTCCCCATTCTATTGTTTTCCTCGATTTTTTGCATTGTTCATTTAAGAAGGCCTTCTTATCTCTCCTTGCTATTCTCTGGAAATCTGCATTCAGTTGGTTATATCTTTCCCTTTCTCCCTTGCCTTTTGCTTCCCTTCTTTCCTCAGCTATTTGTAAAGCCTCATCAGTCAGCCACTTTGCTTTCTTGCATTTCTTTTTCTTTGGGATGGTTTTAGTTGCTGCCTCCTGTACAATGTTACGAACCTCCATCCATAGTTCTTCAGGCACTCTGTCTACCAGATCTAATCCTTTAAATCTATTCCTCACCTCCACTGTATATTCATAAGGGATATGATTTAGGTCATACCTGATTGGTCTAGTGATTTTCTCTACGTTCTTCAATTTAAGCCTAAATTTTGCGATAAGAAGCTCATGATCTGAGCCACAGTCAGCTCCAGGTCTTGTTTTTGCTGATTGTATAGAGCTTCTCCATCTTTGGCTGCAAAGTATATAATCAATCTGATTTCGGTATTGACCATCTGGTGATGTCCATGTGTAGAGTCGTCTCTTGTGTTGTTGGAAAAGAGTGTTTGCTATGACCAGCGTGTTCTCTTGACAAAACTCTATTAGCCTTTGCCCTGCTTCATTTTGTACTCCGAGGCCGAACTTGCCTGTTATTCCGGTTATTTTTTGACTTCCTACTTTAGCATTCCAGTCCCCTATGATGAAAAGGACATCTTTTTTTGGTGTTAGTTCTAGAAGGTGTGGTAGGTCTTCATAGAACCAGTCAACTTCAGCTTCTTCAGCATCAGTGGTTGGGGCATAGACTTGGATCACTGTGATGTTGAATGGTTTGCCTTGGATTCAAACTGAAAGCATTCTGTCGTTTTTGAGGTTGTACCCCAGTACTGCCTTTCCCTCTCTTTTATTGACTATGAGAGCTACTCCATTTCTTCTAAGGGATTCTTGCCCACAGTAGTATATATAATGGTCTCCTGAATTAAATTTGCCCATTCCTGTCCATTTTAGTTCGCTGATTCCCAAGATGTCGATGTTCAATCTTGTCATCTCATGTTTGACCACATCCAGCTTACCTTGATTCATAGATCTTACATTCCAGGTTCCTATGCAATATTGATCTTTACAGCATCGGACTTTCCTTCCACTTCCAGACACATCCACAACTGAGTGTCCTTTCGGCTTTGGCCCAGCCGCTTCACTCTTTCTGGAGCTACTTGGAATTGCCCTCAGCTCTTCCCCAGTAGCATTTTGGACACCTTCCGACCTGAGGGGCTCATCTTCCGGCGTCATATCTTTTAGCCTTTTGATACTGTCCATGGGTCTTCTTGGCAAGGATACTGGAGTGGTTTGCCATTCCCTCCTCCAGTGGACCACGTTTTGTCAGAACTCTCCATCATGACCTGTTCTTCTTGACCTGACTTCATTGAGTTACGCAAGCCCCTTCGCCACGACAAGGCAGTGATCCATGAAGGGGAAATAAACATTACCCAGAGAAAATATACCTGTAGGTATATAGCCTACTAAGCACAGAATTGTGTGGACCTGGAGTAGCACTGGATTTATCCCCTTCAAGAATGGAAAGATGACCCCAACATTTCCTCTCCTTTCCTATCTCCATATCAGCTTCCATGATCAATATTGATTGTGATTACAGAAATCTCAAGTTCAGACACGGAATATGCTGGCATTATGGCCAGAGGTCCTTCTTATGCTCCCAACCCTGGGGGGTATGGGGTGTTGGGGATTTTTACCAGCCAATGTCTCTATGTCCAGACTTCTCCTTGCCAGTTTACTAGAGTCAGGTCCAGAATCTCAACTTTGTCAGTGGAGCATTTCAGCTAGACTATCCAGACATATTTCTCTACTCTGAATGGCAATAGTGCTCCAGCAGAGGTTTTTACATCTCCTCCTACCCAATATTTGAACTAAAGGGCACTGAACATAGGAATTTCTTTATCCAAAATATATGTTCCATCACTGAACTGCAGCTCTTCCCTGTGATGAAACTCATGGCTTTATTAATTTCCCTCAGATTAATCTCAAAACAAAACCTGTTTATGTATTAAGGATTTTTCTGTTCATTTTCTATTTGGAGTGAAAAAAACATGTTTTGAACATGCAAAACAAATAATAAAAACAAGTCAGCAGGTAAACAGTAATGAAGTTCCATAACCACATTGCTAGAACTGTCACAAACAATCATGTTAGGGAAGGTGAAAAAATCCACCACAGACATTCATTACTGCAGGGATCAGCAAACAGTTGAGCAGAATTTACTGCAAATCACCCAGAGTCCTAAGAACTTCCAATTCCCAGTTAGCAATTGCAACAATAAGTGACCTGGCCCCCATATTACATTCTGTTGCTGAAAATGGGGAGGGGGAGTACTTTATTTACTTATTTATTTATTACAATTTATTTAATACAGTTTAGAGGCCACCTGACTCCAGATGACTCTACGTGGCTTACATTAAGAAAAGTAAATATAGTAAGAAAAAGAAAGGAACAGATCGTAAGCATCCAAAACGAACACCCTGTATAACAATAACACATCCTACAGGGCTGAGCCACAACTCTGCCCCAAGACTTAGGGGAACAGCCAAGTTTTCAATGACTTTCTGAACCTCATCAGAGTGGGAGCTATATGGATCTTTGGGGGAGAGCTGTTCCACAGGACGGGCACTGTGAGGGAGAAGGCATGCTTCTTGGATCCCACAAGATGACACTGCTTGACCAATGGGACCTGAAGTTTACCCACTCTGCCTAATCTCACTGGATGGGCAGAAACAATCAGAGACAGGCAGTCCTTCCAATAGCCAGGCCTTACATCATGAAGGGCTTTATAAGCGATAACCAGCACCTTGAATTGTACCTGGAAGCCAACTGGTAACCAGTGCAGCTCATGAAGCAGTGGCGTTACATGGGCATAGCATGGCATGTTCGTCACTGTCTACAGCACTGTATTCTGGACCAGCTGTAGCTTCCAAGTGGTCTTCAGGGGCAGCCCCATGCAAAGCACATTACAGTCACCTCCATTGCAGTCACCTCCAATACATTGTGAGGTGACAAGGGCATGAGTTACTGTCTGAAGGGTCTCTCAATCCAGGAAAAGGAGTAATGGGCAGAGTAGATGAATCTGTGCAAAGACCTTCTTGGCCACAGCTGCCATCTGCTCTTTGAGCAGAAGTGGTGAATTCTTTAGATTTTGTACTTTAGACATTGTGAAGGGGATAAAGGTATTATCCGCCCAGAGTTCCCCGTTGGGGGAGATGGGCGGTCATATAAATTAAATAAATAAATAAAAATTAGAGAATTTTATTTACCCTGCATTGTTTAGCAAACCAATTAATTTCCATTTCCTGCACTATGACATAGATTGGTAGATAGTTATTTTGAAACAATTTTGGAGGTCGACAAATGGATATGAATTAATACATGCAAAGCTTTGTCAGTTCCAGTACTCAGAACAAATGAGTAGATACAGAATCCTTTATTTGTATGTGTTGGACTTTGGATGGGGAATGCTGGAAGTTGAGACAAGTACAAGTGGAGAATGCAGGTTAGGAAAGAGTGTGTCTGTCTTTCATATCAGGATCGAATTGATGAATCATAAGATTCTGGAAAATCTAGTACAGCCCATATGGCTGAAGTCTTTCCACCTCTGCTTTTTTTTTTTTTTTTTTTGGTGCCTTCAAGTCAGTGTTGACTCCTGGCGACTGCTTGGACTAGTCCCTGCAGTTTTCTTGGCAAGATTTCAGAAGTGGTTTGCCCTTGCCTCCTTCCTACGGTTGAGAGAGACTGACTGGCCCAAGGTCACCCAGCTGGCTTCGTGCCTAAGGCGGGATGAAGTCATAAGTCTCCCAGATTCTAGCCTGGTGCCTTAACCACTACACCAAACTAGCTCTCTACCTTTGCATTACTAAACTCCAATGATTAAGAGTTATGTACTGTATTAGAGAAAAGGCTCATAAAGACTGAAGGTTGGAATTAAGATCTTGGAAAAAGTCCTAACTCCCATCACTAGTCTATGTGCAACATTCTGGACTAATGGACATTTCTGAAATGCCTCCACTACATGCATGCTATATTACAAAACTCCAGTTGCAAGGTTATAATGAAAAGCTATTCTTTTCTAGATAGGGATGCAGCTGTTATATCACCTCATGCTAGCTCAGCAGGTTAAACTACTGAGCTGTAGGCTGCAGATCAGAAGGTCTGCAGTTCGAACCCCGTGCAATGAGGTGAGCTCTCGTTGCTAGTCCCAGCTCGTCAACCCAACAGTTCGAAAGCTTAGCAAGTAGATAAATGGGTACCACCTTAAGTGGGCTAATTTGCTGGCATCCTGTCGGGAAGTCGGCACCACCAGAGGAAAGGATCGGAGGAGGAAGATCGAATGATGGCGGTGACGACGGACCCAGATGCAACAGCTACAGGACATCAGCAGCCGGCTCAAGACATCCTGGGAATTGTAGTCCAGAGCCTGGAAGAGTCGGTTCCCTTACCCCCCTCCCCTCACGCGCGGTGAAAATGGTGATTTGTGAATTTGTATAATTAATGTATATATATGCTTGTAAGCCGCCTAGAGTCCTCCATTAGGGAGGGGATAGGCGGGGTATAAATACCACAATAAATAAATAAAAATAAATAAATATTAGCCATCTTTTCTGCTAAATAAAGATCCAGTATTCTTATGCTATATTTTATTTAGTTAGTTAGTTATTTAGTTATTTTCTATCTCGCCTTTATTATTTTTATAAATAACTCAAGGCGGCAAACATACCTAATACTCCTTCCTCCTCCTATTTTCCCCACAACAACCACCCTGTGAGGTGAGTTGGGATGAAAGAGAGTGACTGGCCCAAGGTCACCCAGCCGGCTTAATATCTCTTAACTTAAAACTCAATACCTGAATACCCCCTCCTCACACACACACTGTTTAAAATTTGATCCAAAAGGCAATGTAAATGAACTGAATTTAAATCTATGATTTTGAACCACACGGTTGGCAAGACTTTAAATATAGTTATTTAAAGTTAGAGATGTTATAATTCCACAAATACAAACTAATATCATAAAGCAGCGGTTCTCAAAGTATGGTCTGGGGACTCCTGGGGATCCCCAAGACCCTTTCAGGGGGTCCACAAAGTCAGAAAAAATAATATTTTAAAATTTCTCCGTTTTAATTTCTAATACAGTAAATATTGATAGATATAACCCATATAAACCAAAGCTCTTGGGGGTCCTCAATTATTTTTAAGAGTGCAAAAGGGTCCTGAGACCTAAATGTTTGAGAACTGCTGTCAAGAGTAAGACTTCTTGAAATTAGCTCCTATATTGCTTGCTACAATATCTGACAGAGTTCCAAAGTTCATCGTTACAAACCATGTCTAGGAGATCTGACCCATAATGTGAAAACAGCACAATGTGGGAAGAGGATCTCATTCAGGGGATTTATGAAAGCAGTGGAAAAACCATATTTATATATCATGCTCAGTTCATAGAATATATATAAAGTGACACTTAAAAGATCTTCAGTGTAATCAGATGTGCCTTTTTGCTTGCTAACCAGCAAGCTAATCAAGACTGGTTCCAGTTACTCAACAAACAACAACAACTCCTATCCCAAAGAAATCTGTGCTCCTAGGCTCGGACACCATCTTTGAATTCTCCTAATGTCTACTTCTATAACCAAAGTAATAAGAATCCTGAACATTTGTTTTCCAATTGGAGTGGATATAAGGGTTATCTGTCTTCCAGGGATGCTTCCATTTAACGGATCTAATGCCCATTTTTTTTTACAATAACTACACCCCCATTCTGGTTTCCTGGCTTCTTTTTTCTTTTTTTGCCCCCTGAGCTTTTGCCCCATCTGAAAAGTTTCCACTTCATTAGCTCCATACTGTCTCCCATTTATTTTTACCATGCCTTTTTCTTCACATTTAGTTCTCTTTCCTCTGTTGTAAACACATTTATAATCACGTAGGCAGAAAGACCTACTTAGGTCAACTTGGAAATTACCATCAAGGTCTACATTAGATATTAACCTACAACTTATAGTCTCACATATTAATGAAACCATAGGAATGATACTTTCATAATATGACTTTGAAATTAATTAATTCTCACCTGCCTATTTGCTAGAAGCCATCCAGATGATACATATATACTTATCAAAACCCTAAAAACAATAAACTAATGATAGAATTTAAAAACAAGAGTAAAAATACTAGAGATGCGTCTTGGCATCCTACCTAAAAAGCAAGAGAATGAGGACCAATCACCAAGCTATAATTGAGGGTACATCAGCCTTAGATTTGTCTTTTTCACAGCAGGTACCCAGATAGCCAGCAGCCATTCCATCAGGTTATAACAGAGGAAGAGATTGGAAGGAGAGCTTTAGGGAGATGAGCACCGGCCCCTAGAGTCAGACACGACTGCACAAATGTGCGGGGGGAACCTTTACCTTTATCAACAATAACATTAATGAGCTACCAGTGATGGGCAACTTGATGCCCTTTTAAATTTTTATACCTCAATCTCTTGTCATTGACCATTCAAGTTGGAGATGAAGGGACTTGAAGTTTCAAACATCTGGAGAGCACCAGGTTGCCTACTTGTAATCTAGACAGTGTCGGATAACAAACTAGTTTCCCCAAAAGCATCATTAAGAGTTTTCTAATATGTGGTTAATAGGTAGCTACATCAGGAAGTCATTCTTAAATCTCATGTCACCTTATTTCAAGACTGCACTAAACTTTACATTGAATGCTGATACAAGTAGTATCATAGACATCCGTTCCTAACCACAATGACACAAAAATTATGAAATATACCTCATGATCCAAGATCCGCCCTTTGGTGGATTTTATATTTGATATAATATTGCATGCAAATATGTAAGAGGTGGAGTAACATTGTGATGTATGATGCAGTTTCATCATCCCCCCTGCCTCCCGGATGCCTATGAGTATCACTGAAACACTTCTACTTCTCTTCGACTGGTAACACTTCTACTTAGTTTTTGGCATGTGGATCCTTTTTTTGTGGTCATGGATATGAATCAATATGGTTGTTTCAAATACTGATTCAAGTTTCACACATTCAGGTGATCAAGCTTACTTTCCATGAGGATGGCATTGGTTCTTCATTCTTATGTTGGCTTCCAATGGCTGCCAATTCAGTATATACAGAGGCTAAATTTCCATAGGTAAGTGCAGATAATCTTCTGCACCTGAGCTAAACGGCAAAATCCAGCATATTGTTCACACAACCAGTTTCTAAAAGATTTTTTTTCTCCCACAAGTTGTTCCTTAAGTTTGCCCATCCTCCTGCTGCTCAAGGCACATTTCTATAGTGGCTAAAGAAACAAATACTCTCTGTGGATGGCCTGGTCCTCAAAACAGAGGCCTCACAACCATACCTTCCTTCCCTATCTTGATCTTTACACATGCATTATCCTGCCCCCTTCGTGTCAATGACACCAACATGAAAAATGAGCAAACTAGGAAAAGAAAGAACAGTAGCTGCAAACCTGCTGAAGAATCTAACAATGGAGCCGAGACTGTTATAACAGATGAACTAGAGAATCTTCTCTACAGCCGTTACAGCAAGCACTTCAATGGGGTAGCTTCTGATTATAAGCTTCAGTGGAGAGAGAGTGTGTAGGTTTTGCTTTTAAAAAATGAACAAATTTTAAAATGAAGGAAGGAAGGGAGGTGAGAATAGCATGGCTGAAAGCGCCAATTCTTTGTTTAACTATCACCCAACTCCACGGACAGTATGTGCTTATCCACAGAAGCCTGTTATTGAGATTTTGTTTCTACAGTGCCTTTGTGGTCAAGGAAGAAATAAATCATCTCAAGATATAAATGGTAGACATTTCTTTCCTGATTTCTGCAAAATCATCTGCAGTGGGCTTAGTCACTGAATATAACTTGCTCCTTCATACTGCAAGGTGTTGAGACAGAGGGGGAAGAAAGGAATACCACAACAGCACCTAGCCACTCACACTGCAGAAAAAATAGAAGGGTGCACAACTCCCACTGATACTATACACAGAATATATTGAAGATGATGGTTTTAAAAGGTAGAAATTTAATCCTGATCCTTTGTAGTAAAATAAAATAGAACATAAGGCCCTATCCTTAGAGGATAGAACTCTAAGGGGAACAGGCTATCATTAAAAGTATAGTTCAATCCTTTATGCAGCTTTCTACTGGCAAATAAATAAATAGTTGCCACTGTTGAGGGCCCTGAATAGGACTTTGGAAAGAATGAATTACCATTGCCGCCCACTAGAACCTACTGTAATAAATGGTGCTTTTTCATCATAATTTCAGCATTTTTCAAGGTTGAAAAAGAAGAGCTTGCCCCAAACCTGAACTACATAGAGACTCAAAGTCTGAGTTGTTGTTCCCCATATGGAGGAGTTTTTTCTAATGGCCCTGAGAGTTTCAGTGGAGGTTAATGCTAGGGCTAGGCCTTCACACCAGTGTAAACCCTTAATGACAGAAGAAAGAGATGTGGTTTTTGCTAATTTCTTCCTCCCCTTCCAGTCCTTGACTCTCCAGAACAGATACTTGAAAGAAAGACGCAGACGTCCCTTTGAGTCAAAGTGGCATCATATGGAAGGAGACTTTCTTAGTAGCTGTCTTTGAGGGGCTGTTACAGTGGGTTTTGCAAAAGGGAGAAGGCCTTTTCGGCACCAGCCCCTCTACCAATGGAATGAATTGCCATCTAGGATTGGTCACTATCAGCAGCTTTTAAGAAAGCCACAAAGACTGATTTGGAAAACTAAGCAGAGTCAGAACTGGTTGGTATTTTCATACCAATACTAGGGTTATAGGCTAGACTGAAAAGCTGAAAAATGTATTGCTGCCTGTATCAAAGGACAAGATGGCATCCCATTCCTATTTCACAAATTGAATCTCGCTGCAGCCCTAACAGTGGGATAGTATCCACTGTACTTGTGCCTTGATTAGGGGCCCTAGATTCACGTAGTGGACAGTGCTGTATCCCATAGCCATGGCTGGGTCCAGCTTCTGCTTATTTCACTCTGCCTATCCGTAGGGCTGATCTTAAGTGAAGGTAATATTTTAAATGTTTCAGCAAGGTCAGTCTGCAGAAGGAGCAGATGCCTGAAAAACAAAGAAGGTAGAGCCACGCCAAAGCCAAAATTGCTTTCATTCATTCATTCATTCATTTTTTTTATATGACCGCCCATCTCCCCCCTTGGGGAACTCTGGGCGGTTCACAATAAATAAGTTAAAATAAAATCTAAAATATATAAAACCTCAATATACAATACAGTAAATAATTATGAAATCCAGATGGCGATGGAATAATTAAAAGAAGGACATTATAAAATTAGGGGATTAGCCACCCCCATGAGGAACTATCCCTTCCTACTTCCCATGCCAGGCGGCAGAACCAGGTCTTCAGCTCTTTCCTAAAGGTCAGGAGGGAGGAGATCTGTCTGAACTCTGGGGACAAGATGTTCCATAGAGTGGGCGCTACCACAGAGAAGGCCCGCCTCCTAGACCCCATCAGATGGCATTCTCTAATTGATGGGGTTCGTAGCAGGCCCTCTCTGAATGACCGGGTGGGGCAGGTCAATAACATGGGGATAAGACGGTCCCTCAGGTATTCTGGCCCCATGCCATGTAGGGCTTTAAAGGTGATAACCAACACCTTGAATTGTACCCGGAAGCAAACCGGCACCCAATGCAGCTCGCGGAGCAACGGTGTTACATGTGCAGATCTTGACGCCCCCAAAACTGCCCGCGTGGCCGCATTCTGCACCAGCTGAAGCTTCCGGATAGTCTTCAAGGGTAGCCCCATGTAGAGCACATTGCAATAATCTATATGGGAGATGACGAGAGCATGAGTGACTGTATGGAGGGCGTCGCGATCCAGGAATGGGCGTAACTGGCGCACTAACCGAAGTTGTGCAAAAGCCCTCCTAGCCACGACTGCCACCTGCTCTTCGAGCAGGAGTCATGAGTCTAGAAGGACCCCCAGTTTACGCACCGGTTCCGAACGGGGCAGTGCTACCCCATCGAGAACCAAAACTGATAATTTCCCAAAAGACACTAAGCCATCAATCCACAGCCACTCGGTCTTACCAGGGTTCAACTGGAGCCTGTTGTTCCCCATCCAGGCCCTCACAGCCCCCAGGCACTGGGAGAGGGTGGACACTGCATCACTTACCTCACCAGGGATGGAGATATACAATTGAGTATCATCCGCATACTGATGATACCTCATCCCATGGTGACGGATGACCTCACCCAGCGGTTTCATGTAGATGTTGAATAGGAGAGGAGAGAGAACCGAACCCTGCGGCACCCCACACAGGAGCGGTCGTGGGCTGGATCTCTCCTCCCCTATCACCACCGACTGGGAGTGGCCCCGGAGGAAGGAGGTGAACCAGCATAAAACTACGCCGCCCACCCCCAACTCCCTAAGCCGCTCCAAAAGGATACCATGGTTGATGGGATTGAAAGCCGCTGAGAGATCTAAGAGAGCCAGGATGGATGCACTACCTCCATCCCGCTCCCGCCAGAGATCATCCGTAAGTGCGACCAATGCAGTCTCCATCCCATGTCCCGGCCATTTGCTTTGAGTAGCATTCTTTTCTCTTATCCAGGCTGCCCAATGAAGGAAAAATGTGTTGGTAAGTGACAGAAGGTTCAGGCAAAGCACTCAAGAGGAAGAAGGGAAAAAAGTTTTCATAGGGGCTGCAAAACACCCACCTCATTAGCATTAATGGCACAGCTGCTTAAAGGAGAACAATTGTCCTGCTGCTGGCCCTTGACCAGAATGGAAATGGTCAGTAGCGTTTCTTTCATTAGATATATGAAAGAAGTTCTGCATTTCTCCTTGAGAAAGATTCCATGGCCTATGTTTTCTTCCCTTCCATTTTGGTAGGGTGTTTTTTTTTTCTTTGAGAGGGAAACATGAGTGGGATGATGATGATGATGATGATGATGATGATGATGATGATGATGATTTATGGCCACCCACTCCAAAAGACTCTGGGAGGCTTACAACATCAGAATATACAATTAAAACAGTTAAAGACAAGACAGCAAAACATAACAGCCCGAAATAAAAGCAATAATCACAATTTTTTTTAAAAAAAACACACACACACAAAAGGGGCTCTACAATCACTACCCCCAGGCCTAGGAACAGAGCCAGGTCTTAAGAGTCTTCTGGAACCCCAGGAGAGTGGGCACCATACATATCTTGGGGGGTGGGGAGGGAACCTGTTCCAGAGGGCAGGGGCTGTGACAGAGAAGGCACCCTTCCTGGTCCCACAAGATGACAACGTTTAATTGAGGGGACCTGGAGCACACTCACTCTACCTGAATGTACTGAGTGCACAGAAACAATTGAATCCCATAGATAACCAGGTCCTATGCTATGAAGGGTTTTATAGGTAAAAAAACAGCACCTTGCACTGCACCTGGAAGCCAACTGGCAACCAGTGCAGCTCACTTAGCAGCAGTGACCCATGAGCATAACGAGGAGCACCCATTACTGTCCGTGCTGCTGCATTTTGAACCAGCTGTAGCTTCCGGATGGTCTTCAAGGGCAGAACCATGTAGAATACATTGTAATAGTCCAGTCATGAGGTGACCAGGCTGTGAGTGACTATCTGAAGGGCCTCTGGATCCAGAAAAGTTCACAACTGGCACACAAGATGAACCTTTGCAAAGGCTCTCCTGGCCAGAGCTGCAACCTGCTCATTGAGTTCAGGAGGACCCCTAGCTGGGGAAATGCAACCCCATCCAAGACCAATGGTGGAAACACCCGCGACCCAGGGTGACCCCTCAGTCTGTTCCTCCCCATCCAGACCTGAACAGTCTCCAGACACTGGGGCAGTGCATTGACAGCTTAACCTGCTCAGCTGAGTGTAGAGATGTAGAGCTGGGTATCATTGGCATACTGGCCCACTGTCAATATGAGAGAAGATATCTAGATTAAAAGACATTAGTTGGAGGGAGGGGGAGATTATAGAATTAATTAACCTGTCCCAAATTAACTTCAACACTATTTATTTATTTTATTTATTGTGATATTTATACCCCGCCTATCCCCTCCCTAATGGAGGACTCTAGGCGGCTTACATCCACAATCCTTTATACAATTATACAATTCACCACGCGTGAGGGGAAGGGGTAAGGGAACCGACTCTTCTAAGGCTCCGGACTACAATTCCCAAGATGCCTTGAGCCGGCTGCTGACTTCCTATAGATGTTACTTCCGGGTCCGTCGTCACCGCCGCCATTCGATCTTCCTCCGATCTTTTCTCCTCTGGTGGAAACGACTTCCCGACAGGAGGCCAGCAAATTTTCCCACTTAAGGTGGTACCCATTTATCTACTTGCTAGGCTTTCGAACTGTTGGGTTGACAGGAGCTGGGACTAGCAACAAGAACTCACCTCGTTGCGCGGGGGGTTCGAACTGCCGACCTTCTGATCGGCAGTCTACAGCTCAGCAGTTTAATCTGCTGAGCCACCGCATCCCACAATGGGTTGGTGAGCACATTTGGAATTTTAACGTGTTGTAGACATTCTTGCAAAAAGTGGGGCCAGTTCACTGACAAAATGGCTATCATGAGGAACACAATAATTTAGAAAACATCTCTTTACCTGAAAAGTGCCTGCCACATCTCCCCCCCCCCCCACATACACACACACTTCTGCCATCCTTACAATGACAGCTTGCCTTCTCTATTTGTTTGTTGGCTTGTTTTCCTGGGCAGGTGAGCACACATTCAAACTGCAGGCACTTATTTATTTATTTATTTTTCCTTTTTTTTTAATTTTCCAAGAAAGCTGGCTGACAGAACCCAACAAAGTGCATGGGGGTTTAGCTTTTATGTATTTGTATTTCTTTACTTGAGTTATACCCTGCCTTTCTATTCAGGCAAGTTCTCAAGGTGGAAAACGTAAGTTAAACACACACTCACGCACAGAGAGAGCTGAAACCATAGATTCAAATGAACAATAAAATAGACCCTAAAATCACGGAACAAGTAAAAGCCTGCTGAAAAGGATGCATCTTTACAGGTTTTCCTAGACATTGAGAGTGGAAGGGCCAGCTCCCAAAGGAACCTATCTCATAGCTGAGGCGGCCTTTCCCACGGGGCAGACAGACCACTGTCTATCAACAGGGACATCTTGCTGCCAACTGAAGAGCTGGATGAGGTTTTCTGTCTATTTGCACTTTCATAGTTTTTTCTTTTTTCTTTAGTCCTATTTTCTTGCTTTTCTGTATTTTCTATTTTGTATTTTAGTTATTCTCTGAAAATTAATAAAGTTTAAACCAAAAAAAAAAAAAGAGCTGGATGAGGTTGAATGGGGGCGGCAGGTAGCTGGGCCCAGACCCCGGTGAAACAGACTGGCTGCAGGTCAGCAAAGGAGTGAGAGTAGGCTGTATCTTCTCCCCTTATTTATTCAACCTGTATGCTGAATATAGACTGAGAGAGGCTGGATGAGAAGATGATGAACGTGATTTAAAATTGGAGGAAGAAATGTTCATTTATTTATTTATTAAACAAATTTATATGGCTGCCCAACTCACACACAGTGACTCCGGGCGGCTTACAAAATTAAAATCCACAATATAAAAACCCATCAACCCCCCACGGCGGCTACAACACAATCAGATCAACCACTTGATCGGCTCCTTCTCAGTCTGGGGTCCCCAGGCCCGCTGACAGAACCATGTCTTCAGGGCCTTTTGGAAAAGCATCAAGGTGGGGGTCAATCTAGTCTCCGGGGGAATGATGTTCCACAGGGAGGGAGCCACCATGGAGAAGGCCCTTTTTCGTGGTCCCACTAGATGAACTTCCCTCATAGAAGGGACCCGTAACATACCCTGCCTCCCCACTCTGATGGGCCGGGTAGATGTGACTGGGAAAAGGTGGTCCTTCAAATAACCAGGCCCCATATCAATAACCTGCACTGTGCTGATGACACTGCTCTGATAGCTGAAAATGCAAATGATTTGGAAGCTCTAGTAATGAAAGTCAGGGAGCACAATGGAAAAAAATTGGACTAAGATTAAATATAAAGACCAAACTAATGACAGCAACCAGCCCTAGAATTGACAATGAAGACACTGAAGTGGTGGGTACCTGGAATTCTTCTTTGTCAGAACTCTCCACATTTAGGAGCACTCCACCTGGGACTAGAAAACAAAACTTGGCTCCATAAAGTTGTAACTGGTGGCTTTTCTCCCTCTCCCTGTGTACTTTAAAAACAAATAAACATAGGATAGGGATCTGTGCCTAACACAGATGACCACTGGTCTTCCTCTGTAATTGAAACACGTAGATATAAAGACAGTCAGTTCTCATCAGCAATTTGGAATCAGCTCAAAATTTAAAAGCTTTCTTAGGGAGCAAGCAGAAAAAAAAGTTATTTTTTCCTGCAAAGTTCTTTCCAAATTCATAATGTTGGTATATGCATTACTAATGACTCTAGAAAGAAAAATTTTATCATATGGAACTCTAAAAAGAAATAATCTCTCTGAAAGTCAAATAGGATCTCTTTTTTGCCAAAACAAATATAACCAGCAGCAAAATAAAAATTGGAATATAGTGAGAGGCAGTGCATTAAAACATTTTGCAAGAAATAAAAGGGTATCTGCATGTTTACCTAGAGAAGAGATTGATTGCATTTTATATTCCAACTCAGAAAAGAACTTCAAAGAAGACAGCAATGCTCAATTCATAAAGGATTCAAATTGGACAAAGCTGTATTAAGAACCAGCTAGTTATGAACTTAAGTTGAATCTTATCAACTGCACAACAGAGTCCATCCATGGAATTCTCCTATTTATTTGCACATATTTCCCTCCAGTCCTCTATGTTCCATTTCCATTGGGCTGCTTGCAGGTTCCTCTGGATCAGTATGGAAGGAGGCACTGAGGTCTCCAGGGGGAAAGTCGAATTGGTAAAATTGTCTTCCCTCCCTCCTCCAGCAGGATCCTTTGCTAAATTTGGATCCCTTTCATGAATGGAGCTAAATTTTTGTCCATGTCTCAGATGAAAAATGTCAGATTTAACATTAAGTTATGGTTCTTTTGACAGATCTATATTAAGTTTGATGATGTTTGAAGATAAGGGGAATTTGCCTGATGGGCAAATTTGAAGCCCTGGAAAATAACTGCTCTCTTAAGAACAATGATTCTTCTCCCTGATGGAACAAGTATTGTAATAGAAAAGAAGGGGGAGAACCATTGCCCCCTTTATTATGCTGTACAATTTTGCTTTAATATTTTAGAATTAGTTTATGCCTATTGTTATGATGAATGTGCTACCCAGATAGGCTTGCTATGGACCAAGTGGGAATAAGAACATCAGATACACTATATTAAACACATACCATGATAATTTTAGACATCTTTGAGGATATCTTCATAGGAAGTCCAATGACCTCTTCAAATAGGGCCTGCTTTATACATTTTATTTATTTATTTATAAACAAAATAAATTTAAGATAATGTGCTTAATTGAGATAATGTTTTAAGATACTCACAGTGAATTATTCTGTAGGCAATCTGTAATTTTACGGCTCACCTTTGTTTTCACTGATTTTATTGCCTTATTTGTCCTTTATATGCCACTTTGGGTCCATAAGGTTTAAACAGAAATTAAACTGATTTATCTTCGCCTAAACAGTACCCTTCCAATACTTCAGACTACAACTCCTATAACAGAGCTTTCCAAACTGTGTGTCGGGACATGCCAGTGTGTCGGCTGCAGTGTCTGGGTGTGTTGCAGCTGCTGCTGCCTCCGAGCCCTGCCAGGATTCCGCGCAGGTCCTAGTGCCTGCCTTGTGCCCTGTTGTAAGAGTGTGTCGCGAAATGATGCATGTCTAAAAAGTGTGTTTGGAAGTTTGGAAAGCTCTGTCCTAGAATGTAGAAACAACATGTCAATTATCTGGAGATCAACAGGTCATAAAAGACTAAACCAGGTGAATACATTAAAGATATACATGGAGAGCCAGCAACAGGTTTGGGATGCAATGGAAAAATGTTTTGTAATTCATCTAACTAAATCAGTTTTTGCTCCATCCCAGAGCAGATGGGCTATATCTCTTATCATTCCCAGCTGAATTAATTAACTAAACAACCTTTGTTTCTCATGTCCATCCAATCCATAGCTTCTTCCCCCCAACAAAGACAATATATGCTGAAGCCAGAAATGCTCGATTCAAGTTCTTCAATCTTTAAAAGAGGGCATTCATATAAATTTAGCAAAGACAGTAATGTGTGACTCTGAGACTACCCTGACCTCCTCCACCTTCAAAAGCAACTCAGCAATCTTAAACAGTAAAATTCAAACCAAAAGGAGAGAGAGAGAGAAAGAGAGAAAGTCCACTGCTGCTGCCAAACAGATAGATAGCCTATGCCTGAACTCAATTTACAAAACAGGGACATCACTGTATGTTGGCCACTTTAATAGTTTCAAGTTTCTTTTCAGATTATACATCTACCATCAGCAAACTGCAGAGTGGAAGCAGAACTGAATTATGCTGACTGAGAAAGTGACCAAAGAGATGAACATAAAGGAAGCCAATTAACCCTTTCTCATTTAAAAAAAAATAACAAATTCCTTTAATATTCCCCTCCCACTCCCCTGCCCCAATTTTTCATGCTTGCTCATACACCTCTTAGCATTTTGACTGTTCAGACCTGTGCTAGACCTGGGTTCCTGCAACACATTGTTGCAAAGCTATGGGGATTTTGATGTCGTCAGCCTTAAAAGTAATCCTATTATTCGAGATGACAGGAATGTAGGTTGTGTACTGGAGTGAGCCCTATCCCAACAGCATGGGGAAAAAAATAAAAAAACGTCAAGATGCCTGGCCCTCAAGGTGATCCTGGAACAATAAAAAGCTGCAAGCAATCTATGAATCTAGAAATAGCAGTAAACGGGATTGCTTTCAGTTTATTAGCTGGTAAGCCTCTTTCAGAAGGTGGCTGGTGATGGCTGACACACAAAGCACTGCTTGTGTTACATGCCAAGTGGCACATCACCCAAGAAGCAGCAGGGAAGGGAAAGAGAGAAGCAGAGAGGGATCCTCATCTTACATACCTGCCCCATGGGAAGACAAATGGGGAGGGGGTAAAATACAATTATATATGCAGCATCTCTAGAAAAAAGCATTGGAGAGCCACTAAACACCCCACCCACACCCACACCCACAAGTAACAGCCAAGCAATAAAAGAACTGTTTAGACATACCCAACTGAAAGTCCACACAAGCACTATGATTTTCCCCCTTTGCTTCTAAGTCTCCTCATTTCAGCAGAGAAGAGCAGGAACTTTGGAGAAGGCAGATGACTTTCATAACTGTAGAGAAAAATCCCTTCTTCTACCCAATGGAGTCCTATCTTCTAGTGTACCTGGTTCTCCTCCTTGCAAAAGGCCAGTCTAAAATTTATTGTACAAGGAATTTTATATCATCATTAGTATGTCCAATATAAAATAACAATTTTCTAAATTACAAACTTTTCTCTTGAAATAAGCATCTGTTGTGATAAAACAGATATTAAAAGTAACAAACTGTAAAATATCAGGTTATTTATTTAGGATACACCTGGGGCACTACAACTTTGGGCAATTCCAGAGCATGACCAATTGCGGGGTGTGGTTCCTTCCAAATCTCTTGGTTTCTTTTCCAAGCTTTTTGTCAAAGTCTTCTAGGATATGTGTATGATTTTACTTCTTTTCTTCAGGGGCATCCCCTAAGTAGAATTAGCATGCTGCTATTGGCAGGATGGGACAGGAAGCATTTGCTGTTTCTCTCTCCCTCTGTCAATTCTACCTCCTACCATCCATGATTCTGCAAAACAGTTTAGGGGTGAAGGAAGTAGGAATTGCAGAGAGAGAGTGAGAGGAAATTTATAAGTAAGATCTCTACTGCTTTCTTTCTGGAAGTGGGATTCCTCATCTCAGCCTTTTATTAGCTTTAGATACCTAACAACAGGAGGCAGATTTTGAAGCCAACACCGTACTGTCAAACTTATGGAGAGTTAGATGCTTTCATCACAATAAGGTTGAGGATCATTACTTATTTCAATTAGTTATATTTTATTTATTTTGATTTTATTTATCAAATTTATATATACTGCTTTTCAGTCCAAAGGCCTCCCAAAGTAGCTGATATTAAGTGATATGCCCAAGTGATATATGGCAGTCCTAAATATACTGGTGTGGGACATGATCCCACAAAGGTTAATGGGAATGGTTCCCAGCTAAAAAAGGTAAAGGTTCCCCCCGCACATTTGTGCAGTCGTGTCCGACTCTAGGGGCCGGTGCTCATCTCCGTTTGTTAGCCGAAGAGCCAGTGTTGTCCGAAGATGCTTCCACAGTCATGTGGCCGCATGACACGCGCGGAACGCTGTTACTATCCCACCAAAGTGGTACCTATTAATGTACTTGCATTTGCATGCTTTCGAATTGCTAGGTTGGCAAGAGCTGGAGCTAGTGCGGGAGCTCACTCCGCACACAGGGCTAGGGATTCGAACCTCCAAACTTGCGATCTTCCGATCGACAAGCCTGGCGTCTTATAAAGTTATTCTGAAAGGCAGAGTTAAATTAGCTTACGTATGCTGCACAAGTAAAGAGACTGAAAACATACAACAGGTAATATTAATTTCAACAGCTACATTTAGCAGGACATCAATCTAGAGCTGAGATGAATCTTCATGTTTTGATTTGTTTAGGTTTTCTTTAGTTTTTAAATACTAAGAGATAACATCTCAGACAGAGCAATGTAGCAAGAAAGAAGAGAGAGGGGAAATGTGAAGCCCCATCCTCCTGCTCTTCTAGCAAAAACAAACCCAAAACTCCCCACAATTATTTGAGGGCCCTCTTAGAAGTTTGTTCAGAGTAGGGACCAAAGTCTCCTGAGTGGTTGCCTTGAGACAAAGTGCTGTAAGGTTTTATCAGGTGTCAGTGGAAGGAAGATCCTCCAAGAGAGACACTGCTTGAAGAGTTCACCATGGACATTTCAGATGGAGTAGCTAAAGTTAGGAATGAAGATACCCAGCTTCAGCCATGAAAACTCATGGGCAAATTTGGACCAATTCTCTCTCTCTTGGCCTACCTTACTTTACAGCAATGATATTGTGAAGCTTGGATGAGGGGGGTGCTATATATGACACCTTGCCCACCTGAAGAAAAGGTGGGATAAATATCGAGCAAACAAACATCTAAAGAAAGAAATGTCTTTGCCTGCAGCTCTCAACATGTGAGGAAGAATGAGCAGTTCCTCCCCTCTCTAAATTACAACAACAACATGAAATAATAATAACAAATAATAATAAATAATAAATAAGCTTGCATAAAGTCAGTTTACTGAGAAAGTTTGTAGCCTACCACTGCATCCTCTTGGAATGGTTGCTGGGCTGAAGATATAGGTAAGTGCCCACTCCACATCAGTGCCCCATGGCCACAGCCACTTCAGGGTTTCACCTTGCCTTGTGACAAAAACATGCCTCCTACCCCTTAGCACTAAACTGCAAACTATTGAGCAGAGAAATGGATGACAGCAGATAGATGGAAATAAATCAGCTACGTGCAACTTGAAAATACTTGAACTGAAAATCTATACAAACATTAAACATGGGGGTCATCCAACATTGCCATCCATCAGAATGAAGGCATCTGCTTCAGGCGGCACACTGGGACGGGGTGGAAGAGTGGCTTTGGGGCTTCACTTTAGCCAAAAATGTCTTGGCTGAACATGATCTTTAGAACATCTGCAAGCCTCAAGCTTTCTGTGACTCTGTCCCCCCGTTTGTTTGTTTCATCAAATTTCTAGGCCATCCAACTCCAGAATGACTGGAAATAGGAAATGTTCTTGGCTGTGACTAGTATTAACCAGAGGCTGGCAAAGCAAGGATTATCTCTTTCATAATGCACTGCTTATATTAAATAATAATAATTATTTGCAACATGAAAGAAGAGTCAGTTGGTCATAGGAATGGCATGACTGCTTACAGCAAGCAACCTTCCCCTCTGTGCTGTTCACATGGAGTCCAGCTTTTCAGTGATATCGCTAGTTTTTGTTTCCCTTGCAGGGTATTTAGCCAGCAATTAGCAAAGTTCCACATGAGAGAGCAATGAAAGAAATCTTCTTTCTCCTGAAATGGGCATGGATGTCAAACTGTAAGCAGTCTTTCAAGATAAGGCAGATAATTTCCATGGCACATGGCTTAGCTAATTCTGATCTCTCAACTACCACTTGCATATATGAGACTTTATCAGTAGAAATCTAACCTCTCAAGGACATCTACATAATGGAAACAGATGGGCATGCAATAGCATCTTTAGTCCCAAATCAAATAACAGAATCAAGACTTCAGGATGATGGCTTATTTTGACACTTTTGTCTGACAGTGTCACTTATAGCTGTCCATCATGTGTGGAGGCAGGGAGGGGGGAGAAAGCAGTGGGCTTCAAGGAATGACCCACACATTTCCTCTCAGAGTTGGTCCTTTTTATCAGCTCCTCCATCCTCATTGATTATTCCATTACTGACTTTGAAACAACATGGTAGATATAAACACCAGATAAATAAATGGATAGATCCCACAGATAAAAAGGTGCCATATATATTGAAAAATCCAAACTGACATCATGGAATTCTTGGAGTTGTTCAAATGGGTGAGGAGATAACGTTGCACAATCGCATACAGGAAAATGCTACAGATCAATCAATATTATAAAATAACAAGTTGTGTACAATACAAAAAAAAATTCAGCTATTTTTTCTTTCCACCAAAGTGAGGCCTAAACAATAATAGATTACATAAGTGATGCTGAAAAAGGTTTCTGTAATGGTTTTAAACCTTCAAACCATTTTCTGAATGCAAGTTAAGAAGTGTTCCCCTTACAGCTGTTATTTATTTATTTTATTTATTAACATTCCTTGTATGCTACCCATTCTTGCATGCTCTAGGCAGCCAACAATATAAACATATAAAAAATAACCCCAGGAGATCTCTCCTCTCTCACCATGACTGACTGGAACCAATCCTTTAAGAAGGAGAACCACTGCAAAACAGCGCTGCATGCTACAAAAGATGGTCTAAAAAGATAAGTCAGGACTATGGTTGTCATGGCAGCCATGAACTCCAGGCCCTTCACTGAAGGAAGATTAGTTAAAGTCCCCCAACCCTACCAGTTGGGGGAACTCTACCTTCACCTCAGCAATCAGGTTGAACGGCCCTGGCAGGGATGCTGCTGCGGAGACTGGGGAGCAGTACACAAGCATTCTGCCCAACTGGCCCCTCTGGCCCACATGCACAAACAAGGCCTCACATCCCTTTATTTGTGGAGTAGCACCTCTTGATGCCAACAGAGTCTTACAGATGACAATATCAACCCCACATCCCCAGCCCAAGGACCACAGGTGATGCCAAAACTGAAACCCAGGCAGGCAAATTAAACAGGTATAGTTTAGGTATAACTCCAGCAAAGGAGATCCTTACCTTGTCGTGGTGCTGGAGCTTGAGCACCTCAATGATGCCATCAGCTAAACCGTGAAGGGACACCCAAGACGGGAATCTCATGGCAGAGAGGTCAGACTAAATACGATCCCTGGGGAAGGTAATGGCAACCCACACGGGTATTCTTGCCGTGAAAACTAAATGGATCAGTACAACCAGAGATATGTCGGTATACCATCGGAAGATGGGACTCCCAGGTCGGAAGATGGTCAAAATGCTACTGGGGAGGAACAGAGGATACGTTCAACTAGCCCCAGATGTGATGACGCAGCTAGCTCAAAGCCGAAAGGACGGCTAGTGGCCGACGGTGCTGGTGGTGAACGACGAATCCGATGTTCTAAAGATCAACGCACCATAGGAACCTGAAATGTAAGATCTATGAGCCAGGGCAAATTGGATGTGGTTATTGGTGAGATGGCAAGATTAAATATAGACATTTTGGGTGTCAGTGAACTGAAATGGAGTGCAATGGGCCACTTCACATCAGATGACCACCAGATCTACTACTGTGGACAAGAGGATCACAGAAGAACTGGAGTAGCCTCCATAATTAATAAAGTGGCTAAAGCAGTGCTTGGATACAATCCAAAAAACGATAGAATGATCTCAATTTGAATTAAGGGTAAGCCATTTAACATCACAGTGATCCAAATATAGATGCTGAAGAAACAGAAGTAGATCAGTTATATGAGGATCTGCAGCACCTACTGGATAATACACCAAAAAGAGATGTTATTTTCATTACAGGAGACTGGAATGCTAAGGTGGGTAGTCAAACAACACCTGGAATTACAGGTAAGCATGGTCTGGGAGAACAAAATGAAGTGGGACATAGGCTGATAGAATTTTGCCAAGACAACTCACTGTGCATAACGAACACTCTCTTCCAACAACCTAAAAGACGACTTTATACATGGACCTCACAAGATGGTCGACACCGAAATCAGATTGACTACATCCTTTGCAGCCAAAGGTGGCGGACATCTATACAGTCAGTAAAAACAAGACCTGCAGCTGACTGTAGTTCAGATCACAAACTTCTTATTGCACAATTTAGAATCAGACTAAAGAGAATAGGGAAGACCCACAGATCAGTTAGATATGAGCTCATTAATATTCCTAAGGAATATGCAGTGGAGGTGAAGAATAGATTTAAGGGACTAGATTTAGTAGATAGGGTCCTGGAAGAACTATGGACAGACGTTTGCAACATTGTTCAGGAGGTGGCAACAAAAAACTTCCCAAAGAAAAAGAAAACCAAGAAGGCAAGATGGCTGTCTGCTGAGACACTGGAAGTAGCCCAAGAAAGAAGGAAAGCAAAAGGCAACAGTGATAGGGGGAGATATGCCCAGTTCAATGCAAAATTCCAGAGGTCAGCCAGAAGAGATAAGGAATTATTTTTAAACAAGCAATGCGCGGAAGTGGAAGAAGACAATAGAATAGGAAGGACAAGAGACCTCTTCCAGAAAATTAGAAACATCGGAGGTAAATTCCAGGCAAAAATGGGTATGATCAAAAACAAAGATGGCAAGGACCTAACAGAAGCAGAAGAGATCAAGAAAAGGTGGCAAGAATATATGGAAGATCTGTTTAGGAAGGATAATAATATCGGGGATAGCTTTGATGGTGTGGTCAGTGAGTTAGAGCCAGACATCCTGAAGAGTGAGATTGAATGGGCCTTAAGAAGCATTGCTAATAACAAGGCAGCAGGAGATGACAGTATCCCAGCTGAACTGTTTTAAATCTTGCAAGATGATGCTGTCAAGGTGATGCATGCCATATTTATTTATTTATTTATTTATTTACCGTATTTATACCCCGCCTATCCCCTCCCTAACGAAGGACTCTAGGCGGCTTACATACATCGTATTACATTTTATACATTTCATGTAATACAACATTTTAACCGCGCGCTAAGGGAAGGGGTAAGGGAACCGACTCTTCCGTGGGTACTGGACTACATGTCCCACAATACCTTGCGTCGGAGCCGGCTGCTGACGTCCTGGATGTTGCTGTTTTTCGGGATCCGTCGTCTCCACCGCCATTCATGAGATCTTTGTTCGGTGGGCGACCCCCGACAGGACGCCAGCAAATTTTCCCACTTAAGGTGGTACCCATTTATCTACTTGCTAAGCTTTCGAACTGCTGGGTTGACAGGAAATTTGCCATATGCCAGCAAATTTGGAAATCACAAGAATGGCCATCAGATTGGAAAAAATCAGTTTAAGGGAAACACTAACAAATGTTCAAACTATCGAACGGTGACACTTATTTCACATGCCAGTAAGGTAATGCTCAAGATCCTGCAAGTTAGACTCCAGTAATTCATGGAGCCAGAATTGCCAGATGTACAAGCTGGGTTTAGAAAAGGCAGAGGAACTAGAGACCAAATTGCCAATATCCGCTGGATAATGGAGAAAGCCAGGGAGTTTCAGAAAAACATCTATTTCTGTTTTATTGACTATTCTAAAACCTTTGACTGTGTGGATCCTATCAAATTGTGGCAAGTTCTTAGTGGTATAGGGATACCAAGTCATCTTGTCTGCCTCCTGAGGAATCTGTATAACGACCAAGTAGCAACGGTAAGAACAGACCACGGAACAACAGACTGATTTAAGATTGGGAAAGGAGTGCGGCAGGGCTGTATACTCTCACCCTACCTATTTAACTTGTATGCAGAGCACATCATGCGACGTGCTGGGTTTGATGAATCCAAGGCTGGAGTTAAAATTGCTGGAAGAAACATTAACTATCTCAGATATGCAGATGATACCACGTTGATGGCTGAAAGCAAGGAGGAGCTGAGGAGCCTTATTTTTTTTTTAATTTAATTTATATGACCGCCCATCTCCCCCAACGGGGAACTCTGGGCGGTTATGATGAAGGTGAAAGAAGAAAGTGCAAAAGCTGGGTTGCAGTTAAATCTCAAAAAAACCAAGATTATGGCAACCAGCTTGATTGATAACTGGCAAATAGAGGGAGAAAACATGGAGGCAGTGACAGACTTTGTATTTGTAGACGCAAAGATTACTACAGACGCTGACTGCAGCCAGGAAATCAGAAGACGTTTACTTCTTGGGAGGAGAGCAATGACAAATCTCAATAAAATAGTTAAGAGCAGAGACATCACACTGACAACAAAGGTCCGCATAGTTAAAGTAATGGAATTCCCCGTAGTAACCTATGGCTGCGAGAGCTGGACCATAAGGAAGGCTGAGCGAAGGAAGATGGGTGCTTTTGAACTGTGGTGTTGGAGGAAAATTCTGAGAGTGCCTTGGACTGCAAGAAGATCAAACCAGTCCATACTCTAGGAAATAAAGCCAGACTGCTCACTTGAGGGAACGATATTAAAGGCAAAACTGAAGTACTTTGGCCACATAATGAGAAGACAGGATACCCTGGAGAAGAAGCTGATGCTAGGGAAAGTGGAAGGCAAAAGGAAGAGGGGCCGACCAAGGGCAAGATGGATGGATGGTATTCTGGAGGTGACGGACTTGACGGTGGGGGAGCTGGGGGTGGCGACCGCCGACAGGAAGCTCTGGCGTGGGCTGGTCTATGAAGTCACGAAGAGTCGGAAGCGACTGAACAAATAAACAAAAAGTTTAGGTATAGCTTCTGTTCTGGGGTCAGAAAGGTCAACACACATGAAAAGGGGTTAGACTTTGATTGTGTGGGCCAGTCTGCCGTCTTGACTTTTTGGACCACTCCCCACAGATTCCCCTGCCTGACAGCATGGCCAGTGGGGGTCAATGTGGGGGATTTGGTTCAGCTACACCTGGAAGCCAAAGGCTTCCCCACTTATGAGAAAGAAGAAAAGAAGGGGACAATTTCCCCCTGCCAAAACCTTTAGCCCCCCTTTGAGGATCTAGCCCCCTTTGTAGTGATGACAATTGTGTACCAGCTGAAAAGAGAAATACAAAACCAGGAAAGGTGTAACAGGATAACTGCACTCCCTCTTACCCTTTTTCTGTCCCTGGAAACCTAAATTCAGCAGCACAATTTAATATTTCAATTAACATTTTTTTTAATGTCATTTCATGGAAAGCATGTCAAGCCCTTTGAAAAACATAGAACACGGTGATGATGTCACTTCATACACACTTTGTCTTGGGGCCCCACTACCTCCCTTGTGGTCTTTGGCTGATCAAGTCTGCCTGTACCTGATTTAAAGAACCCTGGAAAAATTGCTTATAGCCAGCAGGAAAATTGATGGTGAACAAACAAATCTTTATTACGGTCAAATACCAACATAAGGAGGGTGGGGTACAGTCAGTTAAAAGCATAGAAGGTACATTAAAATCTAATAAAAGAAGCTAAAACACAGAAATACATTAAGATCTGATATAAAAAGCTAAAACACAGAAATAGAAAATACATTAAAATCTAATATAAAAAGCTAAAACACAAAAGTCTAGAGGAAAAGGAGACAGTAAAAAAAAATGAAGGTGTGTATTCGCGTGTTGGAGAGGGACACACGAACAACCTTTGATTGCCATGTCCTATTATTTGTAAGTCCAATGATACAAATATAAGACTAGAGGCAGAAAGGAGAGCAGAACATAGCTGGTTCTGCAGGAATGCTAGCATAAGGGCCAGTCCTTGTCCCAGAATGACTCGATTAGCAGTTTCTCTGCAGCACCCTCCAAATTTTATTCTGTAATACAATGGGCTACTGTGGTGTGCTGAAATGTTTCCTGATTTAGCATGCTTTACTTGCTGTTGTTTATTGAGAAAGGACCTATCAAGAAGCAGCAAAAAGGAAAGGGGCTTGAAGACAGCTGGGAAAGAAGAAGGAATCCTGAACAGATATTGTAGTATACCTTGCCGAGCAAACAAAGAAGCTACTAAGAAATAAGAAGCTTACAGTTGTCTGAAAAGCATCTCATTTTTCTCTTCCCACCTACCCTTTCCCCCACTCCCTTGTGCTATTGAAATAGGCCCTTCGTTCAAGTACTTTTCACTCAGGAAAATGGCAAATTTCCGCAAAGGCTGCGCTAATGTTATGCATTCTCCTTCCTGAGTGAAATGCTCTTCAGTAAATAAACATGAGTATTCGATTGTGCTGAAGCCAGAGACAACAGGGAAGTCCTCCATTTCAAACCATATTGATAAGGAAATGTTGTTGTTGTTGTTTATAATGCAGAATAGCATGAAATTCTGAAGGGCTGCAAGTCCTTGTATTTAGGATTCCCTTACTAACTTTGCTCAGACTGAAGAAGCTCCTTGGATAAGGAGCGAAACGTTTCCACTGAGAAAATAGAAATCCAGTTGACATGATTCAAGCTACAGACAATTCCACCTGGATGACTGAGAACCTTCATAGACATAGATACAAAACAAAATGTTTACACAATTGTCTTCTGTGCAGTGCTGTGGGTACTTGAGTGCCATGTCTAAGGAGTTCCCAATATTGCAAAGATGGAGTCCTTGGTGCCCTCTGAGCTTGGTTGTTTGCTTGCAGACGTTTCATTACCCGACTAGGTAACATCATCAGTGAGTGAGTGTGGGGTTTGTTCCCTGTTTATACACAGTAGCTTGTGCTGCCAGTATTGGTGGGGGCATGGTTTTCTCCTTGGTAGTTCCTTGATTAGGGTATTGTTCTCTGCTTGCTTGCTTGCTTGCTTGCTTGCTTGCTTGCTTGCTTGCTTGCTTGTCTGGTGTTGGTGTTGGTTGCTGGAAAGGATGTGTTCTGGTCTTTTTATTTCCTTCTTAGCTATTTTTTTTATTGTCTCTTTTGAATGGTGTGTAAATGTGCTTTATCTCTATGTGTCTATTGATGGCTGATTTGTCTGAATGCCAAGCTTCCAGGAATTCCCTAGCATTTTTGGATTTGTCTTGGTCTAGGATGCTCAGTGTTTCCCAGTTGAAACTATGGTTGAGTCTGTCCATGTGTTGTGAGATTAAGGAGTTTTCATCATGTCTTCTGACTGTTAGTTTGTGTTCATGGATGTGCTCTGTTAGTCTTCTGCCTGTCTGTCCTTCATAGTGGCTGTTACAGTCCTTACACTGTATGTTGTAGATGGCTCCCGTTTTTTCTTCTTCTTGGGCTACTGGGTCTTTTGGTTTACTTAAGATGTTTTGAAGGGCTTTAGTTGGTTTGTGTGCTGCAGTGATGCCATGTGGTTATAATAGTCTCTTGGTTGTTTCTGAAATGTTTTTGATGTATGGCAGTGTTATCCTTTTCATAGCTTGTGTTGGTTGTGCTGTAGTGGGTTGAGTGGTCAGGCACTTTTTGATAAAGTTGCGTAGATATCCATTTCGTCAGAAGATGTTGTATAGCTGGTCTGTTTCCTTTTTATGCAGGGCATTTGTACTCGTCTGAATAACATTCTTACACATGTCCTCTTGTGGGAGGTTGGGTTGTTACTTTGGTAATGGAGCACTTGGTTAGTGTGGGTTGTTTTTCAATAGACTTGTGTTTCTAATTTGCCATTGTTTCCTCTGCTGATGAGGATACCCAGGAAGGGTAGTAAGTTGTTGTTTATTTCTTCCCTTGTGAATTTTATTCCTTTGGAAATGTTGTTGATTGTTCAAACAAATCATTCAGATTGTTCAAATAGATTGTTCAGACATTCAGACAAATCAGCCATCAATAGACACATAGAGATAAACCATATTTACACGCCTTTCAAGAGACAATTTAAAAAAAGCTAAGAAGGAAACAAAAATATCAGAACACATCCTCTCCAGCAGCCAACACCCAGATAAGCAGGGATTAACACCAGACAAACAAGCAAGCAAGGAGAGAACAGTACCCTAATCAAGGAACTACCAAGAAGAAAACCACACCTCCACCAACACTGGCAGGGCATGCTACTGTATATAAACAGGGAGCAAACCCCACACTCACTAGCACTGATGATGTTACCCAGTTAGGTAATGAAACGTCTGCAAGCAAACAACCAAGCTCAGAGGGCACCAAGGACTCCACAGTTCAACCCTGAGCTACATATATTCTCTTCTATTGCGAAGGTGACAGTTCCATTGAGCAACTGAGTTTATCTACTACAAATTCCATTTGGAACATTACTGATTACAGCCTTCTCTCTTGATAATGTGAACCACTCAACAGTCGCAGAAATTGTCAGTGGTTTGGGACTGATACAATAATGTTCACATTTTCAAACAGAATGGAAAACAATTGAAGGTTCATTTTAACAGAACAGGGGAAAGTTGACAATGAAGAATTCGTATACAGGATCATCAATGATATGGAAAGAATGAAGGGAGAAATTCAATCACTCTCCTCAAGTATGAATTTGGGAATCATGCAGGCAAAGCAAAGGTGTGTCCTCAAATGAAATACTTACTCTTAGCTACTTGATGCTACAGTGCTCAACAGGAATTTCAGGATACTGCTAGTATTTGGGTTAAATGCAAGAATAAAAGATTGTGTGCCATTACAACAGTCAGGTAAAAAAACAAAACAGGCCAATCACAAGAAGATTCTACACTGCAGCCAACCAGAAAGTCTATGGGCAGCCCACAGGCAGAAGATAAGCAAGCTAATATACCCCAATACTCCATTCTCATCTTCAGTAGAATACTTCATTCTAAAATGAAGTATTGAGAGGCATAGTAGCCATTGATAGCCTTTCCTGTTGGTGATCACATGGCCTTAGTTGGGGGGGTCTTAGGCAGCATATCCAAACTGAGTGTTCTCCAGAAGTGTTGGGACTACCATCCCCATAATTCCCAGCTGAGTACCAATCTTGGAACTTATGTTTCCAGCACGTTTGGAAAGCACCTGGTTGGGGAAGATAATCTAAAGATTGTTAAGTGATCAACATGACAGAAATGTCTTAGCAAACTCAGTAAAACCAATAAAACACAGCACAAATCAAAATTATGCTAAACTACAGAAAGATACAAACAAGACACAATACCCTTTCCAAGTTGTTGTCTCATTCTGGATTTATGTTCCTTGTTATTGCTTGGTAACTATACTAGTTTGTTTTGCTTCTGTCCATTAAGGAAGATTCCTCCATCTCAAGTTGGCAAGGCTGCCAATTTGCAAGACATCATGGATACTGACAATGTGGCATTAGTAGTGATAATATTAAGTTTAATCCAGTGCTTGGGATTCTGAGTGAAGCAGGTAACAAACGTGCTACACACAGTGCAAACCAGCTTGGCAAGCAGTGGAATCAGATTGACCTGCAGTGCTGATGTGGCATTCTACAGTGCCCCCCCTGACACCAGCTTATGGCTTGCATAAGTGATGATTCCTGATAAGGAGATAATTTATAAGTAGACATCACTGAACAAAAAGCAACCACAATAATTAAAAATTACAGATAGGAACACATAAGAATAAATTCATGTTCCAGTAGAAAATGGTGGCAAACAGAACAGACTAAAAACAAACTTCTTTCTACTTGCAAAAAAAGCCACAACCCAGGTGTGTGATTTATTACCCATGCCAAGAAGTCTTAAATTGAATGGTTTAAAAGCAAACCAATTTTGCCATGTTGGATTTATGAGTGTAAGAACATTTTATGGCATATCCAGATCTGTTTCTCAGTAGGGCAAATGTTTTCTTGTGGAGAAAACAAGGAAATGGATGTCAGTTTAATTTTAAAGATACAACAGGATAGATAGATAGATAGATGATAGATAGATAGATAGATAGATAGATAGATAGATAGATAGATAGATAGATAGATAGATGATAGACAGATAACAATGTGGGATATGTTTGGATGAAAACAAAACTCTTCAATTTCACAGAACAGAGGAGAATGAATCCAAATCATATTATATATAATTTTAAGAAGTGAATTTAGACCAACCACTTTTATTCTTTAGAGAAAGCAAGTGTAGCATCCCAGTCTGAAGTGTGTACTGAAGAGTTGTAGTCTTCAGTAATATCTGCCTGGATATTATTGCCCCACTAGCATTACTAGCAAGAAAGTTGCCTGGTAGAAAGCAATTTTCAAGAGAAAATCAGAATGGAAACCTCTATTCAGATCAGGAACATATTCAAACTATGAATATGACTGTTCGTATTTAATATTCAAACACTATGACTGTTTTCTCTCCAAACTACTGTAAGGTTAAATGTATGTGAGTACCGTAATGCCATATGTAATTGGGCCCTGAACTTAACACGATGAGTCCTAACCCTCCAACTACCCTTGAATCCAAACAAGCCCTGATCCAGAGTTCTACATATCCATTCTCCCCTGTACTTGTTTTAATGCAAAGCAGAATCAGGAGGCTGCAAGTCTGGGTGAAAAAAGACAAAGGTTTTGACTGTTTCCCTTTTCCTTACTAGATGGGGAAGATGGAGGAGGAAGTTAGATGATTAGGTTGATAGACAGACAGGTAGACCAACCTGAAGTCTGAGCTAAATGCAGAAAGGAACTATTTGCTTGATTACAAGCAAATATAGTTTTTTTTAAAAAATTATTTATTTATTTTCTTGTAACTGGGAAAGGAAAAGTCATCCAAAATAAAATGAGCTTTATTGTAAAGGATTCCACTTGGACCTTCCTCCTCTTATTTCTGCACACCTAGGATTAATCAAATCCTTTCTTAGAGAGGGAGAGGGAGAGGGAGAGATCAGCAAGGCCAGCTGAAATTGTCATGAATTGTTCTAGTGGCAGGGATAAATAAAATAAAGCCATCAGGAACAAACTTTTCCAGCAGGATAATGTACTCTCGTAAAATAAACTGAATAATTATTTATGCTATTGAAACATACATAAACACCTCAATCCTACTATCTACTCAAAAAGAAAATGCCTGCAGTGCATCCTATCCAACTGGATTGCAGAGAGAACGGCAGTGATTCAATGCAATCTTACCCCTCCCCGTTCTCCTTGCTGAATTCAATAGGATTTACTCTTTAATGTGCACACAGCCTAAATGTGCACTTATTTGTTTTGAAGCAAACTGATAAAGCACTGACATTTAATTTGAGAAATAGCTACTTTAGTTTGATTTGAAATATATTTGTTCTAATAGGTGTCTTTGGCCTTTATCACAACGATTTCCTTTACAGTTACATTTTTTATTTACATATTTATTTATTTCATGTTTGAGCTGTCTTACAGCTGAAGCTATCAGATCAACAGAAGTAATAAAGCAAAACAGCAAAACCCGTAATAAAACAAGCACTTAAAAAATAAGCAAGGAATAAAACTGAAGCAACCTGATTTTTAAAACGCAGAGGCTGAGCAATAAAACAAACACTTAAATAGGCAACTTGAAAATGCAGCTTTGATCTGAAGTACAAACAGCAAAATAAAAATTAAATAAATCATCATTTTAAATGATTAAATGTAATTATATCCAAGGACCAAATCTCTTTTTAGACTTCAATGCTATACTAGATGTAGTTACAGACATATTGGCATTTCCATTAAACTGTAGGGGCTTTAGCCAAATCCCAGTATTTTAAACATATAACAAACACCTTCTTAACTTGCAATTTTGTTGTTCAGTCGTTTAGTCGTGTCCGACTCTTTGTGACCTCATGGACCATAGCACGCCAGGCCTTCCTGTCCTCCACTGTCTCCCGGAGTTTACTCAAATTCATGTTCATTACATCGGTGATGCTATCTAACCATCTCATCCTCTGCCGTCCCCTTCTCCTTTTGCCTTCAGTCTTTCCCAGCATCAGGGTCTTTTCCAGTGAGTCCTCTCTTCGCATTAGGTGGCCAAAGTATTTGAGCTTCAGCTTCATTATCTGTCCTTCCAATGAGCAGTCAGGGTTGATTTCCTTTAGGATTGACTGATTTGACCTCCTTGCAGTCCAAGGGACTCTCAAGAGTCTTCTCCAGCACCACAGTTCGAAAGCATCAATTCTTTGGCGCTCAGCCTTCCTTATGGTCCAACTCTCACAGCCATACATTACTACTGGGAAAACCATAGCTTTAACTATATGGACCTTTGTCGGCAAGGTGATGTCTCTGCTTTTTAATATGCTGTCTAGGTTTGCCATAGCTTTCCTCCCCAGGAGCAAGCGTCTTTTAATTTCATGGCTGCAGTCACCGTCTGCGGTGATCTTGGAGTCCAAGAAAATAAAATCTGTCACTGCTTCCATTTCTTCCCCTTCTATTTGCCAGGAAGTGATGGGACCAGATGCCATGATCTGAGTTTTTTTTAATGTTGAGTTTCAAGCCAGCTTTTGCACTCTTTCACCCTCATCAAGAGGCTCTTTAGTTCCTCTTCACTTTCTGCCATTAGGGTGGTATCGTCTGCATATCTGAGGTTGTTGATATTTCTCCCGGCAATCTTAACTCCGGCTTGTGATTCATCCAGCCCGGCATTTCTCATGATGTACTCTGCATATAAGTTAAATAAGCAGGGTGATAATATACAGCCTTGTCGTACTCCTTTCCCAATTTCGAACTAATCAGTTGTTCCATGTCCGGTTCTAACTGTTGCTTCTTGACCTGCATACAGGTTTCTCAGGAGACAGGTAAGGTGGTCTGGTACTCCCATCTCTTTAAGACTTTGCCACAGTTTGTTGTGATCCACACAATCAAAGGCTTTAGCGTAGTCAATGAAGCAGAAGTAGATGTTTTTCTGGAACTCTCTTGCTTTTTCCATGATCCAACAAATGTTGGCAATCTGATCTCTAGTTCCTCTGCCTCTTCGAAACCCAGCTTGCACTTCTGGTAGTTCTCAGTTCACATACTGCTGAAGCCTAGCTTGTAGGATTGTGAGCATAACCTTGCTAGCATGTGAAATGAGCGCAATTGTACGGTAGTTTGAACATTCTTCGGCATTGCCCTTCTTTGGAATTGGAATGTAAACTGACCTTTTCCAATCCTGTGGCCACTGTTGAGTTTTCCAAATTTGTTGGCATATTGAGTGCAGCACTTTAACAGCAACATCTTTTAGGATTTTAAATAGCTCAGCTGGGATACTGTCTTCTCCGCTAGCTTTGTTGTTAGTAATGCTTCCTAAGGCCCACTTGACTTCACTCTCTAGGATGTCCGGCTCAAGGTCAGTGACCACACCATCGTATTTATCAGGGATATTAAGATCTTTCTTGTATAGTTCTTCTGTGTATTCTTGCCACCTCTTCTTAATCTCTTCTGCTTCTGTTAGGTCCCTGCCTTTTTTGTCCTTTATCATGCCCATCTTTGCACAAAACATTCCCTTTTTTTCCCAAAATTTTATTAGAGTTTTAAATATACATAGTTAAAAGGGTGAAAATGAAAAAGAAATAGAAATACAAATCAAAGAAAGAAGTAAAAGTGTATAGAAAAGTAAAGAAAAAAAGAAAAAAGATAAGACATAGATATAGTCAACTTCCAATTTATCTCTGGTCTTAGTAATTCAAAAAAAATTTTTTTCTTACATGCTAGTTCTATATATAACATACAAAAACATTTCCTGTCTAATATATCAATCCATATATATTTTAGTCTTCAAAACCCCAAATGATCTTTGAACAAAATGTTCCCTTGATATCTCCAATTTTCTTGAAGAGATCTCTAGTCTTCCCCATTCTATTGCTTTCCTCCATTTCTTTGCATTGTTCATTTAAGAAAGCCTTCTTATCTCTCCTTGCTATTCTCTGGAAATCTGCATTCAGTTGGTTATATCTTTCCCTTTCTCTCTTGCCTTTTGCTTCCCTTCTTTCCTCAGCTATTTGTAAAGCTTCATCAGTCAGCCACTTTACTTTCTTGCATTTCTTTTTCTTTGGGATGGTTTTAGTTGCTGCCTCCTGTACAATGTTACGAACCTCTGTCCATAGTTCTTCAGGCACTCTGTCTACCAGATCTAATCCTTTAAATCTATTCCTCACTTCCACTGTATTTTCATAAGGGATATGATTTAGGTCATACCTGAGTGGTATAGTGGTTTTCTCTACGTTCTTCAATTTAAGCCTAAATTTTGCGATAAGAAGCTCATGATCTGAGCCACAGTCAGATCCAGGTCTTGTTTTTGCTGATTGTATAGAGCTTCTCCATCTTTGGCTGCAAAGTATATAATCAATCTGATTTCGGTATTGACCATCTGGTGATGTCCATGTGTAGAGTCGTCTCTTGTGTTGTTGGAAAAGAGTGTTTGCTATGACCAGCCTGTTCTCTTGACAAAACTCTATTAGCCTTTGCCCTGCTTCATTTTGTACTCCGAGGCTGAACTTGCCTGTTATTCCGTTTATTTTTTGACTTCCTACTTTAGCATTCCAGTCCCCTATGATGAAAAGGACATCTTTTTTTGGTGTTAGTTCTAGAAGGTGTTGTAGGTCTTCAAAGAACCAGTCAACTTCAGCTTCTTCGGCATCAGTGGTTGGGGCATAGACTTGGATTACTGTGATGTTGAATGGTTTGCCTTGGATTCGAACTGAAAGCATTCTGTCGTTTTTGAGGTTGTACCCCAGTACTGCCTTTCCCACTCTTTTATTGACTATGAGAGCTACTCCATTTCTTCTAAGGGATTCTTGCCCACAGTAATATATATAATGGTCTCCTGAATTAAATTCGCCCATTCCTGTCCATTTTAGTTCGCTGATTCCCAAGATGTCGATGTTCAATCTTGTCATCTCATGTTTGACCACATCCAGCTTACCTTGATTCATAGATCTTACATTCCAGGTTCCTATGCAATATTGTTCTTTACAGCTTCGGACTTTCCTTCCACTTCCAGACACATCCACAGCTGAGCGTCCTTTCGGCTTTGGCCCAGCCACTTCACTCTTTCTGGAGCTACTCGTAATTGCCCTCCGCTCTTCCCCAGTAGCATATTGGACACCTTCCGACCTGAGGGGCTCATCTTCCGGCGTCATATCTTTTAGCCTTTTGATACTGTCCATGGGTTTTCTTGGCAAGGATACTGGAGTGGTTTGCCATTCCCTCCTCCAGTGGACCACGTTTTGTCAGAACTCTCTGTCATGACCTGTCCGTCTTGACCTGACTTCATTGAGTTACACAAGCCCCTTCGCCACGACAAGGCAGTGACCCATGACTTGCAATATTGATATTTAAAACACAAGAAATAAAGCATAACTTAGGGAAGTAACCATCAAGCATTTCAGCTTAGCCCTCTTCATATCCTTTTGTGATCTGCTGTGAAGCAGAAATGTTTTCTGAGAGATGTTGGCCTGAAAATAATTCTGTTTTAAGTTTGTCAGGTAGAACGCTGTGTCAGAAAAACAAATCCACACCAGAAACCCAATTCCTTCCCCCCCACCCTATATAAGAAAAGTGGAGCTTCTAAAGTGGATTTATCTTTAATACAGTGTTTGACCTGGTGCATATTTGCACTGAAAACTCCCATTGAATTTAATTATCTGAAGAACAAGCTTACATCTTTTATCCAGCAAGAGACTATGGATGTTAGTCCACAAATGCAGAGAGCTTAAAGCCTCTTAACTAGTCCTTCTTCCTTCAAAGCAGTCCATAGAGAAAATACAGAACACAGCAATAGATACAACTTTAATGGCTGTTGTGGGTCTTCCGGGCTGTGTGGCCGTGTTCTGGAAGTTGTGGTTCCTAACGTTTCGCCAGCATCTGTGGCCAGCATCTTCAGAGGGCAGGAGCACAGATAGAAGCAAAATCTCTGTGCCCAGGTAGAGTGGCAATGTTCTATTTATAGAGCTAAATTATAGGAGATTAGGTGGGGTTTTTTGTTGTGTTGAAATGTTAATGAGTGGCTGATGAGCGTGATTAGCATGTTCATTGTGAGAAGTATTCCCATGTCCTGGTGGTTGGACTGAGTTCGTTGACCTTTTGCAGGCTGTGTTTTTCAGGACTGGTAGCCAGGTTTTGCTAATTTTTAAACTTTCTTCTTTTTTATTGTAACTGTGCTGGTGTTTGTGAATTTCAATGGCTTCTCTGTATAATCTGGTGTAGTGGCTTTTGGTGTTGTCCAGTATTTCTGTGTTTTCAAATGGGATTTTGTGTCCCGTTTGCTTGAGAGCATGTTCAGCTACTGAAGATTTTTCTGGTTGCTGTAGTCTGCAGTGTCTTTCATGTTCTTTTATCCTGGTGTGAATGCTTCGTTTTGTGGTTCCGATGTATACTTGTCCACAGCTGCATGGTATGCGGTATACTCCTGCAGCGGTGCGGGGGTCCCTTTTGTCTTTTGCTGATTTTAGCATTTGTTGTATTTTTCTGGTGGGTCTGAAGACTGTTTGAAAGTTGTGTTTTTCCATCAGTTTTCCCATGCGGTCAGTGACTCCTTTGATGTAGGGCAGGAATACTTTGTTTGTGGGGGGCTGTTTTTCTTCAGTTGGATGTTGTTTTCTTGGTTTGATGGCTCTTTTTATTTCATTCTTGGAATAGCCATTTGCCTGTAGGACCCAATTCAGATGGTTAAGTTCATTGTTGAGAAATTGGGTTTCACAGTTTCGATTAGCACGATCCACCAAGGTTTTGATCATGCCTCTCTTTTGTCGTGGGTGGTGATTGGAATTTTTGTGTAGATATCGGTCCGTATGGGTGGGTTTTCTGTATACTTTGTGTCCTAGTTTGAGGTCCGGATTGCGTATGACCAGCGTATCTAAAAATGGAAGTTTGCCATCAGTTTCTTTTTCCATGGTGAATTGTATATTGGGGTGGATGCCGTTTAGGTGGTCCAGAAATTTCTCCAGTTCTTCTTCAGTATGACTCCAAATTGCGAAGGTGTCATCCACGAACCGGAACCAGACTGTTGGTATAATGGGTGCCGATTCCAAAGCCTGTTTTTCAAAGTGTTCCATGTAAAAGTTTGCTATGACTGGGCTCAGGGGGCTTCCCATGGCAACGCCATCCATCTGTTCGTAGAACTCATTCTCCCATTGAAAGTAACTAGTTGTTAGGCAGTGTTGAAATAAAGCTGTAATGTCTTCTGGGAAGATTTGCTTAATGAGTGCCAGGGTGTCCCTTACTGGCACCTTGGTAAACAGGGAGACCACGTCAAAGCTGACCAGTTTGTCCGTGTGGTTGAGTTTTAGGGTGCTGATTTTGTTGATGAAGTGTCCTGAGTCTTTGATGTGGGATGGAGTCTGTCCGATGTGGGTCTGTAAAAGGGTTGCCAAATGTTTGGATAATTCATATGTCGGGGAGCCAATGGCACTTACAATGGGTCTGAGTGGGATCGAGTCTTTGTGGATTTTGGGGAGTCCGTATAGTCTAGGTGAGAGAGCTTCTGTCTTGCAAATACGTTGTAGTACGTTGGGATGCAGGGAGGAGCTCTTTATCAGTGTGTTGGTTTGCTTCATGATTTTGCTGGTCGGATCCCGTCTTATTGTTCTGTATGTGGTGGGGTCTAGTAATTCTCTGATTTTGTCTTTGTATTCATCTATGTTCATAATTACCGTGGCATTGCCTTTGTCCGCTGGAAGGATGATGATGTCTGGGTCCGAATTGAGGGTCTCTATGGCGTTTCTCTCCTTCTTAGTAATGTTGCTGGTGGGGGGCTTTGCTTTCCTTAGGATTCTTGCCACTTCACCCCTTATTTGAGGTCCGGATTGCGTATGACCAGCGTATCTTTGATGATTTTATTTTTTTTTATTTATTTTTTTGTGTCCTAGTTTGAGGTACGGATTGCGTATGACCAGCGTATCTTTGATGATTTGATTTTGAATTGATGATTCCAAAGGCTTGGAATCGGCACCCATTACACCAACAGTCTGGTTCCGGTTCGTGGATGACACCTTCGCAATTTGGAGTCATACTGAAGAAGAACTGGAGAAATTTCTGGACCACCTAAACGGCATCCACCCCAATATACAATTCACCATGGAAAAAGAAACTGATGGCAAACTTCCATTTTTAGATACGCTGGTCATACGCAATCCGGACCTCAAACTAGGACACAAAGTATACAGAAAACCCACCCATACGGACCGATATCTACACAAAAATTCCAATCACCACCCACGACAAAAGAGAGGCATGATCAAAACCTTGGTGGATCGTGCTAATCGAAACTGTGAAACCCAATTTCTCAACAATGAACTTAACCATCTGAATTGGGTCCTACAGGCAAATGGCTATTCCAAGAATGAAATAAAAAGAGCCATCAAACCAAGAAAACAACATCCAACTGAAGAAAAACAGCCCCCCACAAACAAAGTATTCCTGCCCTACATCAAAGGAGTCACTGACCGCATGGGAAAACTGATGGAAAAACACAACTTTCAAACAGTCTTCAGACCCACCAGAAAAATACAACAAATGCTAAAATCAGCAAAAGACAAAAGGGACCCCCGCACCGCTGCAGGAGTATACCGCATACCATGCAGCTGTGGACAAGTATACATCGGAACCACAAAACGAAGCATTCACACCAGGATAAAAGAACATGAAAGACACTGCAGACTACAGCAACCAGAAAAATCTTCAGTAGCTGAACATGCTCTCAAGCAAACGGGACACAAAATCCTATTTGAAAACACAGAAATACCGGACAACACCAAAAGCCACTACACCAGATTATACAGAGAAGCCATTGAAATTCACAAACACCAGCACAGTTACAATAAAAAAGAAGAAAGTTTAAAAATTAGCAAAACCTGGCTACCAGTCCTGAAAAACACAGCCTGCAAAAGGTCGACAAACTCAGTCCAACCACCAGGACATGGGAATACTTCTCACAATGAACATGCTAATCACGCTCATCAGCCACTCGTTAACATTTCAACACAACAAAAAACCCCACCTAATCTCCTATAATTTAGCTCTATAAATAGAACATTGCCACTCTACCTGGGCACAGAGATTTTGCTTCTATCTGTGCTCCTGCCCTCTGAAGATGCTGGCCACAGATGCTGGCGAAACGTTAGGAACCACAACTTCCAGAACACGGCCACACAGCCCGGAAGACCCACAACAGCCATTGAACTCCGGCCGTGAAAGCCTTCGACAATACATAGATACAACTTTACTTTATGATGAGGATGAGGATGATCCACAGAAAAACATACAATTACATAAAAACACAGTAATCAGGGATGCAAAATCTGAGGATGCCTCTTAACCCCAGCAAAACAAAACTCAACCACAATACTGATCATGCTAGCACTAGAATCAGCATGGAGAAGCTTTACATAATAGGGAGCTGTTTGTCCTGGATATTGTAGAAGAGGCTGAACGAGGAATTCCATATGTCCCTAGAGGAGCTATGCTGTAGCGATACAGTGGCATTTGTTACACTCTCCTCCAAACCACAAGAACAAACTTGTTTGGATAAGCGGGGCTGGAATATCTGCCCTGTTGGAGTGCTGGCGGTAACCCACTATTGCCATACCCCAAAGAAGCCCTTCCTGTAATATAACATACAGCTTTAGTATATGATTGTAATCCTAACGCTGCCTTTGTCTGTTTGACTTCCAATGTTTCTTTATGCCGCCTGGCCAGCCACGTCCTCCAAATGATTAATAAAGACTTGGGAATCAGGGAAAATACAGGACCCAATAGAACAGCATAACCATCACTTTAAAAACATGAGCAACCCTTTGTCTCATAAACGTTATCACACAAGAATACTTTCGCTGTTGACTTCGTTTTCAACAGCACACTGTACATTCTATGTTGGACTTGGATAGACTTGTTGCAGCAAGCTAAGCAGGATGTTTTCAGGATGGAGGTATATTGCCTCCCTTTACAGCAATATGCCTGCACATACCTGACAAGGCAGGTGTGAGGATGAGGGGAGTTTTTCCAGAGGAATAGCAGGCATAGCCAGAAGTATTCACAGGGTTTCAACAAAGGTATGGGTGGGAGCTACTGTACTTCTCGGGTAGGGAAAAGATCTCATACAGTATAACATCCAAGAGCCAGTTTGGTCTAGTGGTGAAGGCAACGGGCTAGAAACCAGTAGTCTGTGAGTTCTAGTCCCGCCTTAGGCACGAAGCCAGCTGGGTGACCTTGGGCCAGTCCCTCTCTCTCAGCCCAAAGAAGGAAGAAATACCAGACCACTCCCGAAATCTTGCCAAGAAAACTCCAGGGACTTGTTCAGGCAGTTGCCAGGAGTCAACACGGACTCGAAGGCACACACACATACACACATACACACATATACACACATACTCATTAAAGCAGCTTCCATCTGAGCCTGAAAAAAGTTAGGCTGCTTTAATGAATAGCAGAAAGATGTTGATCTTGCACTAGGTGCAAAGCACTACTTCAAATTCTTAAAACTAAAAACATCCAAAGCCAAAACTAGCCTCATCCCTGCAGATATATTCCAGAATAGCACAACAACTTGGATAGCATATTCCGAAATCCCAGGACAAAAAATGTTCTTTCTACTAGTCCTAACTAGGGATAGGGATGAGAGTGAAATGTATGTAATGTGCCTCTTAATCTGGGCATATTTGCTTTTGCATTCTCAAACCAATGAATTCAGTTTTGAAATGGCACCTCTCCAAATGTTTCACTGCAGAGGGGCAAAGGTCATATGAAAATCCCTATGTTAGTGAAAATGTACCAAAAATGCATTATATAAAGCAGATGCAAATACAACACTTGCCAAACCTCTTTATATTAGGTGAAATTGTGAATAAAAGTGCTCATCCTGTACACACAGAAGCATAAAATGAATTTTAGTGCAAACTACATTAAAAAAAAAACAACCCACAACTCCACCTTCAACCAACCAATAAGGAAATGGGATGAACCAACCGTATCACTAGAAAAATGAGATGAGAGAAAACAAAATGAGCCAATCTGCAAAAATGCAATTGACAAATTCTTCTAACATAAAGCAGTATCTTTAGGGACGTCAAATAAAGATTGCCAGCAGTAATATAGAAGAGACAAGATAGCAGGTTGATTATTTATTTATTTGTTTGTTTGTTATCTATAGAGCCACTCATCTCAAATACATGACTCTAGGTGGCTTACAACAATTAAAAACTATATAAAGGCACTGAACAATATACAGTAAAAATCATATATAAAAACCATGCAACACCATCGGCATCCGAGGTATAAAAAACCCGCCAACAACTATCAACCTAACCACCGTACGGGTTCTACCACATGCAAGATATCTGGAAGATATGGAGTACAGATGAAGAAGATGGGGTTTCTTTCCCCTTAGGTATTGAATTCTCTCTCCCTGGAAAATGCTATCCAGTATACCCAGTATGAGAGAGGGGTTAAGGAATCCATTTATGCCAACTTGGAAAATCCTTCCTTGAATAGAGGTGGGGGCCTCAGGCACAATCTTTCCCCTATTTTCCTTCCTGCTTTGTCTTCTGTGCCTAGGAAGATTAAGACCATTTCGCAAGCTCAACAGCAGCATGGTAATCTTAACGATCCTCCTTTAGATGATAAAGGGACTTAGAAATAACATCTCAAAATAACCATGACCTAGCCCCAGGTGCAAGGTCACATAGCCACCTAGAAACATATTTAAGGATTCCCTTACTAACTTTGCTCAGACTGAAGAAGCTCCTTGGATAAGGAGCGAAACGTTTCCACTGAGAAAATAGAAATCCAGTTGACATGATTCAAGCTACAGACAATTCCACCTGGATGACTGAGAACCTTCATAGACGCTACCCAGTATAGAATTAGGGGGTGATTGGTTGGTTCTGTTATCTCCTGCCTTTCACTCAGCAGCTCAAGGTGGTTTTAGAAGCTGCCATTGGCCAACACGAGGAGTTTACAAACGCCCAACAGCCAAGGGTGGGGCAGGACTAAGAGTCAAGGGAGGATGAGAGAGAAATAATGAGAAGGGGATAAAGAGAGCAAAAAGCAAAAAAGGAAAGGAAAGGAAATCAACCTAAGGGGAAAAAAGAAGGAAGGAAAAGAAAAAAAGGGGGGGAGGAAAAAAAGGAAGAAGTGGAAAAACCAGGATAGGCAGGTGTGAGTATGTGTGTGTATGACAGACAGAAATGGCTTAAATCCCCCCATGTTTCTTGTTGACTGATCCACCACTGCTATGTACTATCCTGATACTATCTAATTACAGGATGCAGGACTTGCTTGAATCCAGGGCATGTTTCACCAGGTAGGTAATACTGTGTGTCAGGAAATATAAGAATATTTAATTCGCAAGGTGTATGTTAGAAGTATTCTTAACAGTGTTCATTTATTCCTTTATCCCATTCTTTGACTCTATCACATTAACATAAGATGCTTTACACTGTTTCTCTGAAAGCAGCCCTTCAGTGACAAATAAAAGGGGGAAAAATCCAAAAATTAAATGTACCTTGATAGGAATAATGGAGTGGGTTTAACTTACAACAATAACTATAAATCGTACAGTCTCTTTGAAGACTAGAAAAACAAATGTGTCCTCTCCATTGATTTTATCACTTCATCACACACAGCATATCTGAGTCAACATGAGTGGCAGATCTCAAAGGTAAAAAACAGAGAAAAGCAGGTCACGTGCTTAGGAATTTGTCTATTGTAACCATAATGAGTGGTCTATTGTCTCCAAGGAGACAATTCAGGATTTACAATACACAGCATACAATGTTAGTTAGAATCTCTCCTTTCCTCCACATTCTCCACCTCGTCTCTGATAGGAAAACATTAAACTGAAGGCAGTATTAAATTATTTCAAACTGCTGGTAGAATAATACCTGGATAGAGCCTCAGGATAGCATGAGGGATCTGTGATGACATATCAGCCCATGTAAGGTTCTCCCATTTTCACATTTTCCACACTATACATATGTTCCAAGCCATTTTTATATCTATCTCTGTTTTTAAAAATCATTCACCTAAAATTAATATGCATTTATTTGAGTACACACAACATACTGTATACTGTAGTAATCTCTTCACTTTGGTAAACTGCGTTCATTAATACAGTATATGCAGTGGGTGAAAGTATGCACATTTTCCTGACATTCACATACATAGAGAAATCAATCCTCAAATTCAGAGAAGCACCAATATTGAAGGATAACTGTAGGTCTGATCATGATTTATGTATTTATTTGTATGGGTGCCCAGAGCTCCACTTTAAGATGAGCGGCCATACAAATCTAAATAAAATAAAATATTAAAATGTATGACGAAAGATTAGGTTGCTTCATAAAATGAATAATTTTGACCCTCTTCTAGAACCTATTGGTCACTTTCCCAATGTTGGGCACCAACTTAGATCAGCACAGCTAGTATCGCTGAAAAGGCAGATATGGCATTAAGTTTCAGTCCCATGGCTACAGAATGATAAGCTTGTCAAGCCTGGTTTATCATTGCTATTATTATGATTGTTGTTGTTGTTATTGTTATTATTATTATTAAAATTTGTAAACCACCCAACTCTCAATACCTTTGAGCGGTTTAGGTTGGACAATTTTCACAGCTAACTTGTGAAAAAGAAGGGGCTACACAGGGACCTTTGCCCCACCTGCATAATTCTGTCAGGTAGTATTCACTCTTTTGCATAATCAGCTAAGAATATGCATGCAACAAGGAGCCCATGCATCTCTCCTTTGGGACAAGTCACCCCAAACTCACTTCAAGACTGTGCAGCACTTTCTCAAACACTACACTAGAGCATGTCTGCATATCTCGTAACCCACCAAGATTAATACAGTCCATCTATAATGGCCTTCGAAAATGTTTCTGTTAAACATGATGTTGGCTGATCCTTTTCGCAGGAAACCATGGATAGCTACTACATTGTATTCTGCTGAGGACTTCAAGTAGCAATACTTGAAGTGCATGGTTGCATCTCGAGTATCTTCCCTCTCTCTCTCTCCCTCCCTCCCTCCTTTATTTATTATTATTTATTTATTTATTTTCTATCCCGCCTTTATTATTTTTATAAATAACTCAAGGCGGTGAACATACCTCATACTCCTTCCTCCCCCTATTTTCCCCACAACAGCAACCCTGTGAGGTGAGTTGGGCTGAGAGAGAGTGACTGGCCCAAGGTCACCCAGCCGGCTTTCCTGCCTAAGGCGGGACTAGAACTCTCTCTCTCCTGCTTTGCTATTGGCTCCTTCCGAGGGCTGAGTGAGTGAGTGACTGGCCCAAGGTCACCCAGCCGGCTTTCATGCCTAAGGCGGGACTAGAACTCTCACTCTCCTGGTTTCTAGCCTGTTGCCTTAACCACTAGACCAAGGGTCGGAAATGGCGGCTCGCGAGCCAGATGCGGCTCTTTGGCCCCTTGAGTGTGGCTCTTCCGCAGCTGAACTCACCCCCGCCCCTTCCACGTGATAGGCCCCCGCCCGCAAACCCCGCCCCCTGGCTCTCGCACTGAGCGAGGCCCAGCGCGGCAGGGAGGCAGCGCCATCTCCAGCCGCAGCAGCCCCTGCGCGGAGAGAGGCAAGCAGGCAGATAAGCGGGCAGGCCTCGTTTCCCGCCCCCATCATCATCTTCGCTCAACGCGGGTGGGCGGAAGCAGCCGAGGGGGGCGGGCCCGGCGGCGGAGGCCAGGGCTGCCCGCTTACCTGCCTGCCTGCTTCTCTCCGCGAGGCCCCCGATCCGGCTTGGACCCTGGGAAGGCAGCGGGGGGCCTCGCGGAGGGAGGCAAGCAGGCAGGTAAGCGGGCAGGCCTCGTTTCCCGCCCCCATCATCATCTTCGCTCAACGCGGGCGGGCGGAAGCGGCCGAGGGGGGCGGGCCCGGCGACGGAGGCCAGGGCTGCCCGCTTACCTGCCTGCCTGCTTCTCTCCGTGAGGCCCCCGATCCGGCTTGGACCCTGGGAAGGCAGCGGGGGGCCTCGCGGAGGGAGGCAAGCAGGCAGGTAAGCGGGCAGGCCTCGTTTCCCACCCTCCATTGTCTTCTTTCTTCCACGCGGGCGGGCGGAAGCGGCCGAGGGGGGCGGGCCCGGCGACGGAGGCCAGGGCTGCCCGCTTACCTGCCTGCCTGCTTCTCTCCGCGAGGCCCCCGATCCGGCTTGGACCCTGGGAAGGCAGCGGGGGGCCTCGCGGAGGGAGGCAAGCAGGCAGGTAAGCGGGCAGGCCTCGTTTCCCACCCTCCATCGTCTTCTTTCTTCCACGCGGGCGGGCGGAAGCGGCCGAGGGGGGTGGGCCCGGCGGCGGAGGCCAGGGCTGCCTGCTTACCTGCCTGCCTGCTTCTCTCCGCGAGGCCCCCAATCCGGCTTGGACCCTGGGAAGGCAGCGGGGGGCCTCGCGGAGGGAGGCAAGCAGGCAGGTAAGCGGGCAGGCCTCGTATCCCACCCTCCATCGTCTTCTTTGTTCAACGCGGGCGGGCGGAAGCGGCCGAGGGGGGCGGGCCCGGCGGCGGAGGCCAGGGCTGCCCGCTTACCTGCCTGCCTGCTTCTCTCCGCGAGGCCCCCGATCCGGCTTGGACCCTGGGAAGGCAGCGGGGGGCCTCGCTGAGGGAGGCAAGCAGGCAGGTAAGCGGGCAGGCCTCGTTTCCCACCCTCCATCGTCTTCTTTCTTCCACGCGGGCGGGCGGAAGCGGCCGAGGGGGGCGGGCCCGGCGGCGGAGGCCAGGGCTGCCCGCTTACCTGCCTGCCTGCTTCTCTCCGCGAGGCCCCCGATCCGGCTTGGACCCCGGGAAGGCAGCGGAGGGCCTCGCGGAGGGAGGCAAGCAGGCAGGTAAGCGGGCAGGCCTCGTTTCCCACCCTCCATCGTCTTCTTTGTTCAACGCGTGCGGGCGAAGAGCGGCCGTGGGGGGGGGGCAGGCGGCGACGACAAGCGGCGTGCTTCAGGCTTTCAGCGCTGGAAGGCGGCCTCCTTCCAGCGCTGAAAGCCTGAAGCGTGTCGTTTGTCGTCGTCGCCGCCCCCCCCCCCACGGCCGCTCTTCGCCACAGATCCCGCCGGAGCTGATCTCCCTGGACCCCGGGCAGCTGGGCCGGGTGGACACCCTCTCCCGCCCGCAAACCCCGCCCCCTTCCACGTGATTGGCCCCCGCCCACAAACCTCACCCCCTTCCATGCGAATGGCCCCCGCCCGCAAACCCCGCCCCCTTCCACGTGATTGGCCCCCGCCCGCAAACCCCGCCCCCTGGCTCTCTAGCATTTCAAAATGTGCACGAGCATGTCAAAATGGCTCCCGGCATAAAAAGTTTGCCGACCCCTGCACTAGACCAAACTGGCTCTTTTCTTAAGCAACTGTTGGAGAGTAATCAGGATTGTGACTATGATGAATGGGAATTTTGTCTTTCTGCCCCACTCCCCATGCTTCAGTTCCAGTGAAAAATATTCTCCCATCCCAAGAAGAAAGCTGCCATGCATGACTTTATTCCAGCAATGAGCAGCAGCTTCAGGATGAGTGATTTTCAGGCAGATTATGTCACAAGGAAGAGATCAGTCCCTCCTGCCATGTACTTCAACCTTTATCCTTATTTTTACTTACACACAACTCCACAGATGCCATTCATAAACAAACAACACAATATGAGAGCTACATATTGCATATTTTCTGGTTGATCAGGCAAGACGTTTTGCTGCCTGTAGTCATGAGAAAAAGACTACTCCTTAAAACCCCACTCCTTAAACAAGATTAACAGTTGAATCCTATTTTAGTGCTGCTGATGGGACAGTGGTCTTCATGGTAGCTGAGGCAGGAGAGGATCAGGACAGGTTGCACGGCTGGCTGAGGAATTCTGGGAGTTGAAGTCCACACATCTTAAAGTTGCTAAGGTTGAGAAACACTGAGCTAGAGAATTCATAAGAGTTTCCACTGCTTCTGTTCAAAATCTGCCCCCTGAGGCAGTCACTTTATTCTGATTAATGCTAGGGGTGGATTGCAATTGTATAGGCTGTTCTTTTATTTTTCTGTACCCCTCCTTCAAGCATCTGTCAGAAGGCATGCCTTCTTAGAAGGCAACATGATTGGCTGTTCTAGGCATAACACCCCAAATTTACATGCATGCTAAGAGATTGGGTTTCACTGGGTATTTTATCCTTCCTCCTTCCCATAAAACGAAACATCAGGCCAAATTTTCCTCTCAATTACACTTCTCTAATGGCATTTTAGTAGTCAATGTTTTATTCCCACATAAATCCTCTTTCATCTGCCTTTGTCTAGAGCAGCAGAGATGATGACTGAGTAGCTGATTTCAGATTTACATTCTCTAAGTACAAGGACATATGGTCTGGCTTGGAGATGAATATCGTGCTACCTAAGCCAAACACATTTGATGAAAAGGAGAGTAAAATAGTACATTAAGTGGCTTGGCCACAGTCATTTAACATCTGCTCAAGTTATGTTAATTCCGGTTGGACATTACATGTAAGCCCATGATGAACACACCAGGAAAATCATATCTGCAAGCTAATGCATCTACCTGGGAAATATGTCATATATGAGGATGACTCTATCTTTCCAGTGCCTCCAATATCCTACCTACCCCATACTGATTACCATGTCTTTGAATATTACTTGCCCTCATCTGCAGTTCTAGTGCATGCTTTAAAAACAAATCATCAGGGTTTCTTTATGAAGCAATCACAGTCCAACGTGGATCATGACAGCAACCAACCACCAATCAGATTTGATTACATACTCAGATCAAAACCCCAAGTTAGATGAATAGCTCTACCTTCCTTCTCAACAGGCTTATTGACAACACCATACAGCTGGAAAGATGTGGTGGCATGATGAAACGGCTTCAGAAAAGCTAGAGGAGGGTGAAAGTAATGTTTTATTTTGAGTAAGCAAATAACTTAATCCATTTAACTGTCTCCACCACAGGCTCCCAAACAAAGGACGCTTCGCCCAGGATGAACTTTTTCACAGAGACAATTGTGATGAAAAATTAGAAGTGTTTAGGAGGATGATAAATACATAAACATGCTGCAATTGTTTACCAGGCTCTATTTCAGACAACTGTATTTCTACTGGTGAAAACAACATCTTCCAAAGTTTGATATAGATAAGCTCCTTTTCCTTATTCAACTGCAATTAAATGTAATAATTGATGTGCAGACTGGGACTGGAGTTGCCCTGTGCACAGGGACAGAACTCCTGGGGGTCAATTGAGCTGTAGTTGTTGTTCAGTCGTTTAGTCGTGTCCGACTCTTCGTGACCTCATGGACCATAGCACGCCAGGCCTTCCTGTCCTCCACTGTCTCTCGGAATTTACTCAAATTCATGTTCATTACATCGGTGATGCTATCTAACCATCTCATCCTCTGCCGTCCCCTTCTCCTTTTGCCTTCAGTCTTTCCCAGCATCAGGGTCTTTTCCAGTGAGTCCTCTCTTCGCATTAGGTGGCCAAAGTATTTGAGCTTCAGCTTCAGCATCTGTCCTTCCAATGAGCAGTCAGGGTTGATTTTCCCTAGGATTGACTGATTTGACCTCCTTGCAGTCCAGGGGACTCTCAAGAGTCTTCTCCAGCACCACAGTTCGAAAGCATCAATTCTTCGGCGCTCAGCCTTCCTTATGGTCCAACTCTCATAGCCATACATTACTACTGGAAAAACCATAGCTTTAACTATACGGACCTTTGTCGGCAAGGTGATGTCTCTGCTTTTTAATATGCTGTCTAGGTTTGCCCTATTGAGTTGTAGACTCCTTTGCAAATCAGAGAGATCTGCCCAACGTGGAAGTGAAATGGGAAGAGGGAGAAAGGACCAGGAAGGGGCCTGGATAAGCAGAGGGAGAAGGATAACAAGCACATGGAAGACAGCAACCAAAACAGGAGCAGCTTATTATTCATAGTTCAATCAGTAACCCACTTGTTGCTCAACAAATGTCACCCATGGAGGTTAACAATTAAAAGAATTATTTACAATTAGATTTAATCCATCTAGCTGGATTAAAAAGTTGATTAAGAACAAACCCCTTGGCCATGAAAACCAGTAGCATTTTTCCCAAATCAGCTAAAACACAACCAAGGGCTGCCAAAATAAAATATTCCTGGCTGCCAATGAAAGGAGAACAGAATGACAATTTGCCTGATCTCCCCATGGCAGGTTGATCCACCAAGGGAAGGCTCCCCCTACTCATTGGTTTCTGCAGTCACTAGGGTTTCTCTTAGACAGGACCTGCCTGTTGCCTAGGCAGAGACCATGTTCAGCTGAGGCATTCATTGACAGGCCAGGAGAAGCCATCTGGACTCGGAATCCAAGCAGGATTCTGAGAAGTGGTCAGCATAGCGTTACATTAATTAACTTACTGCATAGTCTTTAAGGAGGATGGTTCAAGTTTTCTGCAGGCTACAGAAATAAATGCTAAAGCATCTACTCTATTCTGATCTGTCTGTCTGTCTGTCTGTCTATGCTATATATTTAAAAACACATAATTCTAGCAGAGAGGTAGGATTTAACATCTTTTATTTGATTTGACTGGATAACCTATGCAGAGGAAAACCCTTGCATACATTTCACAGTACAGCCCAGAGAAGCAGGGATGATTTGATTTTAGAGTGTGTCGCTAATTTGCTTCACCCTTAACACTAACACCGCGATAAATAAATGCGCCCTTAGGTCTACCAAGATGTGCTTGCAATAGTCTAGTAGACAAATGATGTTGTTACTGTGTGGCACTGCTTTGCCCCAAAAACGTTCTTGTCCCCCCTCCCCTTTTATATCTGTTTTTATTACTGATGTACTTTATGGTCTCTATTCTGCTGTTTTTTCTTTCCAATTTCTCTAATGTAAGCTGAACTGTACAGAGTTGGCTTTACCTCTAATGGCTGGCTTCTCTAATTCTCAAGTTCTTATACAATCATTGTAATTTGCAGTTTTTCTTCAGAAGCTAGATTACTGAATTTGGCTGTACCCATTCTGTCTATTTTGGTTTCACTTAGACTGCATTTCCCCCCCCTCCTTATCCTAGTCCATTTCCATATCACTTAGCAAATCTGGCCAAAAAGGGGGGGAAATGGGGGAGAAGGAAAGTAAATTCAAATATGTATATACATTCTGGAGTGCATTTTTTCCTAATATATGGATTTTTGTCTGGACTTCCCAAGGTTTATATCTACTTTAGGTGGATCCCATCATTGTGACCATTAGCTAAGTATAGCAGATGCCACATGATGACATCTGGCTTAGCTGCAAACGCAAGCAAAATTATAGAAGAACTGTGTATATCCTGCCCAGCTGATTGTGGTAAAATGTAATGATTGCTTGCCAATTGCACATCCCAGTAATAAGCTAAGTATTTTTCAATGATCATATTATCTACCTCCTATGAAGATTCTAACAACTTCTGCAGGATATGTCACATGTTCAGTCCATATTTTTCAAGACACAGACCCACTAAGAACAGAAGTATTCATGTTCTACCTTTATCCTCAGTCTCAAGCTGCAATTCACCCCTCAAATGTCCAATTACAGAATCCCATAGTACAGGACAGAAATTCCACAAATCTGCTTATACTAATAATTCTTTACCCTGAATAATCAAGATCTGGTCCCTGTAAAAAAAGCTGCTACAAACCCCATTCGTTTAAAAGAGAAAAAAAATGAAGGAGATGGATTGGATAAGATGATGATGATAAGATAATAAGATAATTACATGCCCAAGAGATGCTATTAGATTGATAACCTATATCCTATCTTAATAAATACTTTTTTTCCACATTAAGGGGTTTTATACATTTTTAGAGCCTTTTAATTACACTGTTGTTCATGCTAGTGATTATCACAGTGCACAGGTGTTTTATAAATACAAATCACCATTAAACCTCTTATATTTTACAGCCCAATCCTTAAAAGCAGTCTGCCAATGTAAGTCCCCATTCCATTCAGCCACATATGTGTGAGCAGATCGCTTTGCCATCGAGCTGTAAGTTATTTTTCCCTAGGGGCCTTCTGCATTAGGAGCACAGCCTTGGCCGAACTGATTTTCCAATTTTCACATTACAAAGTAATGGGAAGCAAAATGAAAGCTTTCATTTTGCTTCCCCTATAAATGTGGACCTACACTGTTCCACAATTGACTGTAAGCAGGTATTCCTGTAATACAGCTTCCACCAAGATGGCTTGACTTCTTTCCTGTGTCAATAGCCATTCATGGTCCCAGAACAACATCTCCGACATTCGCTGAAGTCATCTGGATAAAGCAATGGGCATCTGGTCGCATCCAGTTGAAAAATGACTTAGAAACCTCTTGGACCCTCTGCCCTGAGTTTTGTGATTAAAGAATATAACCATACCCATCTATTTTTTTTATCCCCCCTTTATTATTTTTACAAATAACTCAAGGTGGGGAACATACCTAATACTCCTTCCTCCTCTTATTTTCCCCACAACAACAATCCTGTGAGGTGAGTTGGGCTGAGAGAGAGTGACTGGCCCAAGGTTACCCAGCCGGCTTTCATGCCTAAGGCGGGACTAGAACTCTCAGTCTCCTGGTTTGCTATTGGCTCCTTCCTAAGGCTGAGAGAGAGTGACTGGCCCAAGGTCACCCAGCCGGCTTTCATGCCTAAGGCGGGACTAGAACTTTCAGTCTCCTGGTTTGCTATTGGCTCCTTCCTAAGGCTGAGAGAGAGTGACTGGCCCAAGGTCACCCAGCTGGCTTTCATGCCTAAGGCGGGACTAGAACTCTCAGTCTCCTGGTTTGCTATTGGCTCCTTCCTAAGGCTGAGAGAGAGTGACTGGCCCAAGGTCACCCAGCCGGCTTTCATGCCTAGGGCGGTACTAGAACTCACAGTCTCTTGGTTTCTAGTCTGGAGCCTTAACCACTACACCAAACTGGCTCTCTTTTTACTATACTTGGGGAATCCTTGGTTGATAGGTTAGATTAAAGGGTCTTAGGCAACAGGGACAAGGCAGTAATATTCTTATGGGTGGGTCAAAGGATTCTTGAACTTACTTGGGATATAAGATCCCATCAGGTCCAGCAGAAGAGGTATGTTGGGACCCAGGAGATGGGCCTTTTCTGCCGTGGCGCCTGCCCTGTGGAACATCATCCCCCCCCCCCCCCAGGTGAGATTGGCCCCATCCTTGATGTCCATCCGGAAGTCCCTCAAAACCTGGTTGTGTCAACAAGCTTGAGGGTCTCAAGGAAATGGTGACTTAATAATATGGCTACATTGTTTGTAACATCTAATGCTCTCCCCTAGCCCTTTTGTCTATAATAACAACAACAACAACAACAACAACAACAACATTTTAATTGTAGAATGGTTTTTTTGTAATATTGTTTATTTTATGGTTTTATTGTAAGCTGCGCAGAGTCACATTTTGTGAGATGGGTAGCATATAAATGTGATAAATAAATAAATAAATAAAGTGGAGGAGGAGGGTGACATACAGCCTCTCCAGCTTTCCATGCTTCTCCCTAATCCCAAAGAAAGGCCTTGTGTGCAAATTCCTTTCACAGGGCTCTTTCAGATCAAAAACTCTGGGCAGTTGCAGTGCCCCTCCCCAAATATACAGTAGCACCCCATCATCCCACAATAACAAAATGACCTCAGAAACATCACCCAAAGAAATTCTAACATATTCTCATCATGAGGCCAAAAAACAGAGGCCTATTTTGAAGTCTAAAGCAACTGAAATGTTTTTGGCACAGGGTTGGCTGTGCTCCACTCGTGAGGCAACCCTTTCAAGGCTGGTGGCCTGTAGAGAAGCTTGTGAGTGATGAAATGGGGTCTAAGAGCTGCTCTCCCAAATGATGAACCCAAGCAGTTTCACGGGGCCAGACAGAATTTCTCTCACTAATGTATTGCCTGCTGAACTGCTACTGTAATATCACTGCCTGACCACTAGTTATGATGATATTTTAGCAGAGTAATAAGTAGGCTAGCAATGCCTATTTCTGCCAAACTGGCATGGTGCTCTATAAAATAAACTGCCCTAATCCTGCCGCAACGATCCTCAGCCGGACTCAAATGGGGCCTTATGCAATCTGCTATTTTGGCAGTTCCCTTTAGACTGGGGCTGCAATAAACGAAAGGGGGGGGTATGTTTCAGATTCCTGGCATGTTGCACAATTGATTCAATTTGATATGTTCAGTTGTGCAAGCCTGGATTAGGAGAACTGTAATTCAAGATTGCCCAATGTAGATGCACAGGCCCAATGCCGGTCTCCTGGTAGCATGCAGGAACGATCACCCTGAGTAGTTGGTACAACTAACTAGTGACACCAGATGGACCTTTCAAAGTTATCTGATTCCACAGCTCAGGAGAATTATGGGTTAATGCAAGGCCGGCCCTACCTCTAGGCCAGAGCTTTCCAAACTTTTCACATTGGCGACACACACCAACGGCGGCGGCAGTGGCGCGGCCTGCGGTGTCCTGGTGTGTCGCGCAAAAAACCTGGAAGCGCTAATGGGGGAACTGAAAGAAGCGGCACCCCGCTGATTGGCGGGAGTGCCACTTCTTTCGGTTCCCCCATCAGCGCTTCCGGGTTTTTGCGTGACACACCAGGATACCGCAGGTGACACAGTAGTGTGTCGCGACACACACTTTGGAAAGCTCTGCTCTAGGCAGACTGAGCAAATGCTTCAAGCAGCAGAAGCAGGGAGAGAGGGAGGGCGAGCAGCCTGCTGTGCTCCTTCAGGATTCCCTGAGTTTTTGTTAGTAAACCGAACTGTGCATGTCTAGGACCCTCTCAAATTTAACCACTCTCCAGGTGTAGGCCCTGAGACTATGCCATTACAAACACTCCAGCAAGTTTCAGCAGTCAGCCCAGCCAATATGTGGAATGGGGAGGAGGTACCAAATTAAACTCCGCCTCAAGCAGCCAAATGCCCTGTGCAAGCCCTTGGCTAATTTGTCAATTCCTGTTGAGCTGGCAGGGCAGGAAGCCAATGGGTGGTCTGAACTCAGGGGGACCCAGCCCGCCAAGTCTCTACCCAGAAGTTGAGGATCTACAGAGTCACGTTAGGAAATATATTAAAGCAGCACAAAGTATTTTTCCACCTAGCCCGGTATGATTTACTCAGACTGGCAATGTTTTTTTTTTCCCCCTCTCTATCTGCCACCTTTTCTTTCTTTTAATTTCAGATGTCAAGGGTTAGATCTAGGACCTTCTGTACACAAAGCATCTGCTCTACTATTGAGCAATGTTGCTAATAAAGAGATTAGTAAGCAGTCTCCCAGCCGTGCAGGTGGGACGTGGACCATCTGCTCATTTCCATGTTACACGGCTACATTTTTTTCCCTACCTTGCTAATGAAGCTAGTCTAAGACTATCATCAGTTATGGCAGCCAAAAGGAGCAAAATTGACTGGAGGTTGGGGCTTGGATCAAGGCGATAGATCCTGCCAGCAATATAATGAGGAGGCTGAAGCACACACTGTATTTTGCAGTTAGCAATTTAATTTCTTCAAGGCTTCAATTAAGTTTACTGTCTTAGGAGAATATTAGTTGTTCCCATTCCCTTTTGTCTGGGAAAGGAAAAAAATATTCAACCAGTGTTTCCTACCTGTCAAAACACAGAGCTCTGAGACATGCTTTTCTGACAACCAACATGGCTGAGGAGCTGTGAGCCGCTTAGTGTGCCTGGAGAAGAGGCATGCTGAGCATCACAAGTAAAGGCTGGAGAACTGGGGTCGGGGGGGGGGGTTCAGGGGGCGAGAGAGAATAAAAAGTTTAGATGAAAAGGTAAAAGCAGGTGGCACTCTGTGTTTTTTTCAGAAGGAGCAACAGACGTAAATGCCTTTAAACGCTGGATAAAAGGTGGACCACATAAAATAACTGAATAAAAAGTGTCAATCAGCCCTCCCCAAACCTGGTTCCCTTTGGCTAATGCTGGATTTCAACTCCCGTACGCCATTCTTCCAGATATTTTGGATGGTACCTCCCATAACCCCTTGTCACTAGCTATGAACAGCTGGAGGAGCCCAAATTGACAAGCTTTCCACTCGCAAGAAAATGTTCTCCTCCAACTCCTACTTACAGATCAGATTCCTGGATCAATCTCCAGATGCCTTCATCCACCTACCTATTTAGAATAATTCTTTTTCCTTAGCCCAGTTTCAAATCCAATTCTTCTGACCCTATTCTCCTGGAAGAGAATAATATCATTAACAGTATGTAAGGCTCCACAACACATACTGCAACTCTTTGGAAGCCTCTGTCTCTTCTGCCGCTCTCAGACCACAGTATGAAAGGGTTTCAGGAACCCCCAAGAAGGTTAATTTTGATCCAGAAAATAACTTTGGAGGGATGACATTCCATTCGCTTTACAAAAAGTTCCATGAATATAGGAAAGTTAACCCAAAGAGCCAGGTTGAAACTATCTCATTTTTCATTTCTTATGTTAACATTTCATCTCCATGGGCTCTTTTCTTTCTCTGAGAGCTGTAAGGTATTTCTTTGTCTCTATTGTGCTTACCCTTCCAAAAGTATTTCACACCACTGGAGTGGTGTGGATGCAGTGGTGCCATCTGGGGACTAGAATTTAAAAAATAATAATAACAGGCTGAATTCTGGAGCTCTGACTGATCTAGGCATTTCTCCATTCAAGTTCCAGTTGGACAGTGCACAAGGTACATCTACATATGTATGTTTTGATTGGACATCCCGCCTTTTGCCATAATCCCTTGGCTTCTACAAATAAATAATTTCTGCACTACTTGGGATGATACAATAGAAAGTATACCAGAGTATCAAGTATATGTCTGACCCAAGTATACATCTGAAAAATGGTCTCTGTACAGCATTGATAAAACGAGCATGTATTTGAAAACGAACAATATGCCCGGAAAACCCACAACAACCATCGGATTCCGGCCGTGAAAGCCTTCAACTATACAATATGGTTTTTCTTTAAGTAAGAGCAGAGATGTTCACATCACCTTTCAAGTAAAGAGGATAAAGGTCTAAGAAATTCAAAAGTAGTGCATTGAACCTAGTGCAAGATCAACATCTTTCTACTATTCATTAAAGCAGTCAAACATTTTTCAGGCTCAGATGGAAGCTGCTTTAATGAGTGTGTGTGTGTGTGTGTGCACGTGTGCGCCTTCAAGTCAGTGTTGACTCCTGGCGACTACCTGGACAAGTCCCTGCAGTTTTCTTGGCAAGTTTTCAGAAGTTGTCTGGCATTGGCTGCTTCCTAGAGCTGGGAGAGAGGGACTGGCCCAAGGTCACCCAGCTGGCTTTGTGCCTAAGGCGGGACTAGAACTCTCAGTCTCCTGGTTTCTAGCCTGGTGCCTTCACCACCGCACCAAACTGGCTCTCACTTTAATGAGTAGTAGAGGGGTCTGTGCTTATGCTTGGTCTTCTGGATCATTTCTGAAGTGTTCAGAGCCTAGAAGATAGCATGACAGAACTAACCCTAACCACAGAACTTTTTTAGAAGCAATTCTACTACCATTGGCAAGGGGGGAGTTTTCCCTTGGGAAACAGTTGGAGAATTTCTCCTCCTCCTAGAGAAATTCAGAGATATTGTCCACCCAATTTCTCAACCCACAAAATTAAGGGAGACTTTTGAAAGGGTCAGGCCCTGTGTTCCCCTTCATTCCAGCCTATATGCAGAAGGTAATGTGATGGGGGCAGAATATTGGGTCTAGAAATGGGGCGAAAGGGCATTTCTGCTGAATGCAAGATACACGTGGCTGATGTTTTAAACTGGAAATCACAGAGAACATTATGAAATCTGAATAAAAGAGTGTATAGTTCTTCTGTGTATTCTTGCCACCTCTTCTTAATCTCTTCTGCTTCTGTTAGGTCCCTGCCTTTTTTGTCCTTTATCATGCCCATCTTCGCACAAAAGGTTCCCTTGATATCTCCAATTTTCTTGAAGAGATCTCTAGTCTTCCCCATTCTATTGTTTTCCTCGATTTCTTTGCATTGTTCATTTAAGAAGGCCTTCTTATCTCTCCTTGCTATTCTCTGGAATTCTGCATTCAGTTGTTTATATCTTTCCCTTTCTCCCTTGCCTTTTGCTTCCCTTCTTTCCTCAGCTATTTGTAAAGCCTCATCAGTCAGCCACTTTGCTTTCTTGCATTTCTTTTTCTTTGGGATGGTTTTAGTTGCTGCCTCCTGTACAATGTTACGAACCTCCATCCATATGTCTATGAAGGTTCTCAGTCATCCAGGTGGAATTGTCTGTAGCTTGAATCATGTCAACTGGATTTCTATTTTCTCAGTGGAAACGTTTAGCTCCTTATCCAAGGAGCTTCTTCAGTCTGAGCAAAGCTGAGCAAAGCAAAGGTCTTAATTTTGCCATCACTCCCAAGCAAGTTCCAGTTGTGGAGCTCATTACAGCCACAGAATCTGCCATCCACAACAACCACCTACCTTTTGAGGAAGCAGAACAACTCCAGCTTAAAATATCTGCAGCTCTGTCCAGTGCTCAACCTCCTCCCCCCAACCTTACCGTCCAAGAGAGGAGAGCCCTGACAGCCCTCAGCAAAGATGAAACCATCACCATTTTACCTGCTGACAAAGGAAGATGTACAGTGGTTCTAAACACTGCAGACTACCACAATAAAATTACCTCACTTTTGGAGGATCACCATACATATGAAAAACTGAAAAGAGACCCCACCAACAATTACAAGAAAAAGGTAATAGACAGTTTGAAACAATTGGAACATGATGGCTCCATCGATAGGATTACCTACCACCGTCTGTATCCTGGAGAAGCCATCCCCTGCATCTACGGACTTCCTAAGATCCACAAGGAAGGAACACCCCTCCGACCCATAGTCAGCAGCATTAATTCGGTAACATACAACATTGCCAAACAGCTCTCTACCATACTAGCACCTCTAGTTGGACACTCTGAACACCACATCCATAATTTGGAAGAATTTGTTTCCAAAGCAAAGATCCTGAAACTGGATACAGATGAAACTATGGTCTCCTTTGATGTGTCCTCCCTTTTCACCAGCATCCCCACCACTCATGCTCTATCCGCTGTCAGGAAGAGACTAGAAGAGGACAGCACCCTTGAAAGGAGAAGCCATCTCAACCCAAACCAGATCTGCCATCTTCTGGACCTGTGTCTTAACACCACTTATTTCACATACAGAGGTGACTTTTACAGACAAAAACACGGCTGTGCCATGGGTTCTCCTGTGTCACCCATTGTGGCCAATTTATACATGGAAGAAGTGAAGAAGAAAGCACTCAACACATTCCAGGGAACGGTGCCCACCCACTGGTTTAGGTATGTGGATGACACCTGGGTCAAAATCAAGACCCAGGAAGTACAGGCCTTCACGGACCATATAAACACTATAGATGCCAACATTAGCTTCACCAGAGAAGACACCAAGGACAACAGACTGGCATTCCTAGACTGTGAAGTCCTCATTGGGACCGGTGGCAAGCTAGAAATAGGGATCTACAGGAAACCCACACACACAGATCAATATCTGATGTTTGACTCCCACCATCCACTGCAGCACAAACTAGGAGTCATTAGGACATTGTCACACAGAGCAGAAACCATCCCCACCTCCATGGATTCCAAAAAGAAAGAAAATCAGCACCTGAGAACAGCTCTGAAGGCCTGTGGATATCCAAATTGGGCCTTCACCAAATCTAAATCTACCAGACCTAAAACAGCGACAGATAGGGCTGAGACTCAGAGTAAACGAAAGAACCTGGTCATTCCCTACATGGCTGGTGTGTCTGAAAAGATAAAACGGATATTTGGCAAACACCACATACCTGTATATTTCAAACCCACCAACACACTGAGACAGAGGCTTGTACACCCCAAAGATCAAACTCCAAAACACAAGAAAAGCAATGTAGTTTATGCAATCCAGTGCAGTGAGGAGTGCTCGGAACTATACATTGGAGAAACCAAACAACTTTTGTACAGGAGGATGGCCCAACACAGGAGAAGTAACACCACAGGACCAGAGTCAGCAGTTTATCTTCATTTAAAAGAAAAAGGACACTCATTTGAGGACATTAATGTTCACATTTTAGACAGAGAAGATAGGTGGTTTGAGAGAGGGGTCAAGGAATCCATTTATGCCAACTTGGAAAATCCTTCCTTGAATAGAGGTGGGGGCCTCAGGCACAATCTTTCTCCCATCTTTCTCCCGGCTTTGTCTTCTGTGCCTAGGAAGATTAAAACCATTTCACAAGCTCAACAGCAGCATGGTGATCTTAACGATCCCCCTTTAGATGATAAAAGGACTTAAAATAACATCTCAATATAACCATGACCCCAGGTGTAAGGTCACACAGCTACCTAGAAACATATTTAGGATTCCCTTACCAACTTTGCTGACTGAAGAAGCTCCTTGGATAAGGAGCGAAACGTTTCCACTGAGAAAATAGAAATCCAGTTGACATGATTCAAGCTACAGACACCTCCATCCATAGTTCTTCAGGCACTCTGTCTACCAGATCTAATCCTTTAAATCTATTCCTCACCTCCACTGTATATTCATAAGGGATATGATTTAGGTCATACCTAACTGCTCATTGGAAGGACAGATGCTGAAGCTGAAGCTCAAATACTTTGGCCACCTAATGCGAAGAGAGGACTCACTGGAAAAGACCCTGATGCTGGGAAAGACTGAAGGCAAAAGGAGAAGGGGACGGCAGAGGATGAGATGGTTAGATAGCATCACTGATGTAATGAACATGAATTTGAGTAAACTCCGAGAGACAGTGGAGGACAGGAAGGCCTGGCCTGCTATGGTCCATGAGGTCATGAAGAGTCGGACACGACTAAACGACTGAACAACAACAAAATATCTGGTATCTCACTTTAGGAAAGAGAAAATGCCAAGAAGAAGAAGTCTTGGCTTTCTAAAAGAACTGAGGACTCAGAGTACTGGGAAGAGAAAATACATCCATCTCTCTAAGTAGCGGCATTCAAATTACGTTGGGTACGTCCATGTAGCTCTCAAAAGTTTCAGCTTCAAAATGCTTGTGGGATTTCCCATGCTTCAAAGGGAAAAGAAGCTCTAATCATTTTGTCAACATGAAGGTGTGATACTGCCTCAGTGAATGAGAGATACAATATCTAGACATGAGAAAGAAGTGATGAGCATAAGTCTGCAGCAGCATAGTTTGAGCTATAAATAACAACTTTCAGACTTATAAAAACTGGAGGTGTGCACTTAACCACAACATTGATTCAGCAGTTTGGAAAGCAGCTTGTTTATATGACTGGTTCAAAGATCCCAACTCAGAACCCAAATCTGAAACATGATTTGGAAAACTGGTCCTCCCATTGACTATCATTAATCTTCAGCACGCGGCTATAACTTTTTTTCATTTCAAAATAATGGGGTGAGCTTTTGAGGAAGAATATGCCCTAATTCACAGATGAAGCCTAACCGATTTCAGATGAATGGTGTAAGTGGCTTAGTAAATTAACTTTCTGGCATTTACAAATATGTGTGTGAGAAATAAGTTGGAACTAGAGCTTCTCAGAGAGGAATTGTCAATAAACAACTGCCACTAAGCACAAAACGTGAGAGATGCAAAGCAAGATTTCCATTCAGCTGTGGAAAAGGTGTGAGAGAGAAGCATTTGGTTTAAATTTTAGAGGGTATCAAATGGAGCTGCCCCCTCATTTTGTCTGAGAGAAATCAACTCTTTGCAGCGGCTTCAATCTAATAGGCAATATTCCTAACTAGCCATGCTGTCATGTTGGGTGTGTGGGGAACTTCAACAGAACTTGAGCCAGATAAAGGCAATAGCCTGAGAACGTGAGATACTGTTACACTAATTCTTATAACCCCACGGCATGCAAGTCCCCAATAAAGAAGCACCTACCCATATCAGATTAATCTAGTATTATGGACATAGACATTCTTTCTTGACTATGATGATGTCAAAATCTGCATTGTGACATCTTGATGTAAGCCCCACCCTTTCATACTTGTATTGTAATATTACATGCAAATACATCAGGGGCAGAATGTGCATCATGACATCCCAGTACAAGTTTCATCACTTGCCCACCCCCTTGTCCCCTCCACAGATACCTACGATGAAAGATAAATCATAAGTATTGGCAAGTTTAAGGACTAGTTCTTAAGCTGCTATTGGGTGGTCTTGTTTGTCATGCCGGGCTTCTGCAGAAATGCAAGGACAACAAATCAGGGAAGACACTTCCTCATCAGTTAGGGTCCATAAGAGGTTATATTTTGACAGCACATTAAACATCTGTTGAGATCATCAGTGGGCAGGTAGATAAGTCAGAAAACATGCTAACAACTCATTCTAGAGGATGCCCCCCCCCAAACTCTGCTGGCCTTCTTCAAGTTGGCCAAAACAAAGTTCTTCCAGAGGGTTTTTAATTAATTAATTAATTGATGTAGTGCCATCCAAGTGTTAACTGTTACTGGGACACTGTTTTAATTTAAATTAATGGTACTGTGTTTTTTTAATGGTTTCACTGTGGTTGTTTTTATTTCTAGAAATGGCTGAGTCACAAGATTGCAGCGGTTTAAAAATCAAATAAATAAATATTCACTGAAGAAGTTATCCAGACTATATTAAGCACAAAATACCCAAGAGTAGAGAAAGAATCAGTGAAACCGATGTCCATATGAAATAATCTTCACACACAATGCATAGGATGTTTTATGCCATGCAGTGATGGGTGGTGCAATTAGATTATATCTTTTCATACATCACTTATTTATCATTCATTAATTCATTTCATTCATTCATTCATGCTCCAGATTATTTTGTGCATAAGAACCATTCTCTCCCATTTTATGTTTCAGAAGGCAACAAGAGAAATAGTTTCTCTCAACTCTGAAACCTCAGATCTATCGCTGGGAAACAGGGACGCAACTAGGAGCTGCTGCATTTCAAAGAGGCCATCTTTTGAGAATTAAAAACAAGGAAAATGGGCAAGGAAAGATGATATGAACATTTCTTTCAAGCCCTGGGAGCCTTTATGTGCATTTTGTAAACAACAACAATTCACTATACTCCCAGTTAAAGCCATGCCAGCTGTTGTTCTCTCTACTGATATCCCCTAAAGTAAAACACAAGCCAAATTCTATCCTCTTGGGTGGGAAAATAAATGAACGCGGAGTGGGATATACCTAAGGATGCTGCAAGCAAGTTGGAGACCTGTTCGTTTGGCATTATGCTGAGTATTCTTCTTTGTCTTCAGGATTTAACCTGGCATGGAAAATAATGTGCAATGCCAATTAAAATCAAATGCTTGTTTCTCCTTTTCCTCTCTTCTGTTGGAAAATGTAAATCAGCCAAAAGAGAGTGGGAAAGAGAGAGTACTTCATTCAAGCTACTTTATAACTACAGTACATAGTTACGGTGACCAAAATCCAATATAAAAATCACTTTGATACATGAAAACTACCAATGCACAATTAAATTACTCTTCTCCTACTCAGAGCCTGTAGGCAGAATGTCAAAGTTATTATTCCATGCTTCTTGTACCCTGATTAAAATGAAGTTCTGGGGACTCTTTATCAGATCAATTTCCTTTAGTGAAAATGAGCATCGTGATGTTTGTAACAATACATTTGTTTAGAAATATAAGCGAAACAGCAGAGATGCCAGCACACATGGAGGAAGCTACACTTTTAAAGGGTTTTCTATCCAGCACCTAAGAAACAGAATCTGATCTCTGCCTGAGTAATCTAAATAAGGATAGGGAATCACAGCCGGCAGGCTAAATACAGCCCACCAGCTCTCAACATTTAGCCCGTGGGAATCCAGGTGAAAATGAACATCTTCTTTTTCCATTCTATGACCAAGAAGCGGTCACTTAACTGGCACCTCTCCAAGAGTTTGCCTCCTCCCGCCTTACTTGATTGAAAAGGAAAGACACCCAGAGATTGTAACTAGAAAATACCCCCATATTCCCTGGATAATGTCATTAGATGGCTTAGCCACTAGGTGGCAGCATTGCATCTTATTTATATGGGTTTTTTTTAAAAAAAAAACATTTATTTATTTATTTATTCATGCAATTCTTATGACTCTTCTATTGAAAAAAGACAAATTTTCTCATCTAGCTTTCTGACTGGTCTGTCTGTGACACATTCTCGCTGCCAGATTAATTTCAAGGCTCAACAGACAAAACAGATAATATGCATACTGGAGGTATAAAGAGGAAGGAAGATGACCTTGACAGAGATATGCAGAAACCCTTGTCTAGAGAAAAGGGGCTGAAATATTTTTTAAGTCCAGAACAATAAGATAATATTCGGAAGCTGCTCAGGCAGACACCTCCCTAATTCACTGAAGTATATGAAGAAGGATGGGGTACAGCACAATCAGACTTGCAACTCTGTTGCTAAGCGACACGGTCATTGAGACATCATGTGACCATGCCAGACTTATGACATCACTTTGCTGAGGTTGTTAAGTGAATCACCCACGGTCATTAAATGAGACATGACCATGACTTGTAATTTTACTGCCAGCTTCTCTGTTGACTCTGCTTGTCGGAAGCTGGCTGTGAAACGCACAAATGGTGATCACGTGACCATGGAATGCTGTGATGGTCGTAATGCCCATTGGTTGTGAAGTGCCTGAATCTTGATCACGTGACTGTGGGAATGCTGCAACAGTTGTAAGTGCAAGGACTGGTCATAAAGTGACTTTTTCAGCGCTATCGTAACTCCAAGCAGTCACTAAACAGGCCTGTATTTAAGCGAGGACTACCTGTAATCTCAAAAAAGTAATTTTAGCTTTCTAAAGTGGAAAAGTGGAGCTGATTTCCTGGTCTGGTCTACCTAGTGGGGCTGACGGGGAGACTTTCCAAGTCGGTTTCCAGCCTCCAAATTTTCTTCTTGATTTACTGCTAGTTTACTAGAATAACATTGGTTCACAGAAATACTCCCTCCATCCCTCCATGAGTAGCAACAGAATGTTTATTTCTAAGGACCAATGTTTTTCAGTTCAGTCATGACTGAGATGGAATACTCCTTATCTTTGTAATTTTTGAATTAAAAAAAAATGGTACAGGCCTTCCTCTAATCATTCTTGAGCCTCCCTTCCCTCCCTTCACAGGTATCAGTAGCTCTCTCAGGTACTTCAAATCCCACCAGGCTTGTGTAGGAGTTCATAAAGTTTTTTTTGGGGGGGGGGGCAGAGAAGAAGAGAGCCCATAAACTTCTGCAATTCACACAAACTTCCAATGAGATGGGAAACGCATTCACGTTGAAAATATTGAGTCACTAAGCCTTCCGACTGTATTCCAAAAGTTGACCAGCAACATTTCAATCAAGAGCACAAGCCTGAGACAGCCAGGCCATTTGAGCTGAAAAGCACCGTGCAGAATTATGTTGGTGAATCTAGTGCCCTCTCAATGACCTCATATTATAGCCACAGTATTAAGTCATGGAGAAACCTGTAAGTCAGGTGAATATTTTTTTTCTTTAAAAAAAAGTAGAAAAGGAAAACCTCCGAGTTCCCAGTAAGAATGCTAAATTACTCCTTCTGCCAATGGAACAGTTCACTTTCATTTCCAAGTAGCTGTAAGCCCTTTTGACCCACCCCCCACCCCCCAGTGTTATCCCTTTTACTGCTCATGCAGTACTTTCTTTAATCTCTCGGATCAAAGCATGGTCAATAAAAATCATCCTGGCTTTTGTGGGGAGCAAACAAACCACACTCAGACTTATGATAATTGTAAATCTTCACTAACATCTTTGAGAAGGGAAAACTTTTAAGTTAAGTGAGAAAAAGGATTGTGTTCTGATATTTCCAAACACACGGAACTGAACTGTAACCAAGCATGATAGACATCCCATAATTTATTTTGTTGTTGTTGTTTTAACAGAAACAAATATTAACTAACTTTGACTAAAATTACAAAACCAGGTTCGCCTACTGGGGTACCTTGCTACCAATAGGCTGTGATCATTAGGAGAAGATAGGTATATATGGACCCATAACAGCATGCTGACTGTGAATTCTGGGATTTGTAGTCCAGACCACGCAGAGGATCTGGGTTGGAGAAGGGTGACGTAAGGCCTTTCCTTACAAGTTCACAGTGTAAGGGATTACTAGGAAATGGACAGATTTCTTTCCCTCTGCCTAGAATCTACCGTCACTTCTGTTTGCAGGCTTACTAGGAGTGTTTGTGTGTGTGTGTGTGTGTGTGTGTGTGTATGCATGTATGTATGTATGTATATCTGTGCGTGTGTGTGTGTATATATGAATTTCAAAAACAGAATATATTCTATTTTTTTCCAGTAAAATAGAAGTACTAATTACACAAACATGGGTCAGTAAAAAAAAGGTCAAGGGGCCAGGTAATTATTAATAATGGCACCTGCATTCATCAAAAGATGCTATTTTCAGATGCTCGTGACATTTTTGAGAGACATAGCAAGGTTAATAGGCCAATATAGTGAAGTGCTGGTTGCACACGTTAACAAAAATAAATCTGGAATTAGTGAATTGAATGTAAAAGATGAAAGAAAGAACTTTTTAATACGCTTTTTCAAAATGTGTGATATTTTGGCCTTATGGCTATGTAACAACCTGGAAAATGTTTACAGATGCAGCATGAATGGAAAATGAAGCAATTTAAGTATCCTGTGGCCGGGCTTCTGGTGGGTATGGTGGATTGAACAGCTGTGCCCGCTGGTTCAGCAGGCGGAGCTGACAACACGGTAATTTTTTTCGGGCTCTGGCAGGTTTTACTGAAGCCCAGAAATGTTCTCCGGATAAAGGAGAATACCTGGAATCATCCCATCTGTCCTCCGGAGGGCTGCTTGCAGCCAGAAGATCGCAAACAGCATTTCGCTTTCGACTGGTGAGAGCCAGCTGGGAGGCGGGGACTTCATCACTTTCCAAGCCGCGCTGTAGCCTTAAAGGGACACTAAGACCCACTATAAGACCACCCCATTTCTAAATCACCAATTTGTATTTTTTTTTAAGTATATGTACCCCAAGAGAGGCTTTCTACAGCGAGGAGAAGCTGATTCTCTTGGTACTTAGCATTCTTTTTGGGATTACTTTTTTTTAAAAAAAATCTTTTAAGTTTTGGATTTCGTTTTTCTTCCAAAGGAAACTCCAAAGATTGAGAGTAAACAATTGTTTTCCTGTTATTATTTTTCTATTAAATTTGAAGATATTAGCATTTTCCTATGTTGAATCGGCTGATTTGAACCTTCAGCTTTCTGTTTTCACTTTCCCTTGAGAACTGTCTGCTTATCTCACTCTCACTTTATATAAACACACTCCAGAACTCTTCCATATGTTCGACTTTCGCTGGTTAAGCTCCTGGGGGGGCGCCATAATCTACTGCGTGAGACATGGAGGATTTCAAACAGATTCTTTCTGACTTTCACCAGGATTTTAAACAGATTTCTTCTGACTTCTATCAAACTTTTATGCAAGATATCCAGGACATTGTGGAAAATATGAGATCTAAAATGTGCCATCAGGTTGGGGATGTGGTGGATGAAATTGAGGAATTTAAGAGCGATAGAAAGGGTTTTTTTAAGACTGAGATTGGGATTTTTATCGAGATGCTGGATGAAGATTGGATAATGGAGTTGGAGAAATCTAAGGGAGAGAGTGATCTGCAAGCCATAAGTAAAATCTATCTCCTGGTGGAATGCCATGAAAAGAACCTGGAATCTTTGAGGGGGGCAGTTGGGCTGTTTGATTCTTTCAGGAGGAAAGCTCTGTGCACATTGTGGGGATATGTAACTGCTTTGGTTTATTTTGAAGTGGGATAAGGGTTGAAGAATGTTCATCTGGTTTGCTTTAAGGATTTGGTTGATGCTATTTGCCTTTAAAGATTTGGATTTACTGTTTTGAATTGGCTTTGCTTTTTGGGTTTATTAAGATGAAAATTATTAAAACTGTTGTATTAGGGTTAAAGAATGTTTATCTGGTTTGCTTTAAGGATTTGATTGATGTTATTCCCTTTTAAAGATATGGAATTTCTGTTTTGGATTGTCTTTGTTTTTTGGGTTTATTAAGATTGGGATTATTAAAATTGTTGTACTATTAAGTATAATAGCAGACAACTTATGTGCTTTTTAATTTGATTCTTATTATAGTAGACAGAAATGTATAGAATAGTGGTAGGGAGGGAATAATTAAATATGTTTTATCTTTTGGAGGAGAGAAAGATGTTTAGGAGGTTTATATGAACTTTCCCCCCCCTTTATTTTAATATAAGGGGGAGGAGTAACTGTACTTAGTGATTTTTATTATGTGTTAAAGTGGAATGACTTATAGAAATAATGTGGTGTGTTGGTTTAATATCGAGTAAGAGATTGATTATGGGAAATTTTTGTATATCCTTGCTGTTAAAAGTCAGAAGCCACATCTTTTTGTAAATTTGAAAAGATTTTCTCTTGTGTTTCTGCACTTTTTTAGTTTTTTCTTTCTTTCTTTGTAGTTTTTTTTCCTGTAGTTTTTATTCTTCTCTTGAAACCTAATAAAATTTACTATTAAAAAAAAGTATCCTGTGGCCAAAGAATGGGCTGAGGGATTGATATCTGCTTCAAGTCTACAAGCCACCTTCACTGCCATGGCCTCCAGATCTTTGCTGCCTTCTGCTAGGGTTGCCAATTCACAACAGAAGCCTTGAATGGCAGAATTCCTTTACTGAGGACTAGAATGCCGTACAACACCTAGTTTTTTCTTCCCAGTCTTTCCCATCTAAAGCTAGACTAGAAGTCGTCGATGCCAACTTCATACTTTGGACTATTCCTGACTATTTTGTGAGACCAGCACTAAAGAGTATCCATGGCATCTGTGGGGTAGGGGTCCAAAATGTCAAGATGGTGGCCACTTCTGCATGATTGAAGTCCTGCCCCCTTTTTATGTGTGGATGCATATGCAAAGGGGTGGGGCTTTTATCTTGTAGTTGCAGCTGCCATCTTGCCTTTGTTTACCTCCCCCCAAGACATCCCAATTAGTGTCAGAATCTATCATGCTACACAAAATAATCAGGACACGCTCCAACCAACATTAAACATTTAAAAGGTCATTGATCTCAAAGGAAGAGATTTCTTCATGCCCTTTAATCTCTAGTTGTAATAAATGGTCTTTAAAAATAGTCAACATCGATTGGATCATTCCTGTCTTCTTAGAACTCAACAGTTCCTCCCCGACAGCCATATTCCTACAATACATGTACTGAGATAATCTAGCAGTCAAATAAAGTGAAGCTGAACCCTTGAATGTGAAGCCAGGGTTTTGCACTGGAGGATATCACATATCTGTAATTTGAGGGATAGCAAATGTTGACAATCAACCTTTATCCTTTCTGTTTTTTAACTGAGATTCTCTTTTCCTGGAAAATTAACAGATTTAAGATGGTCTGAAATTTGCCATTCCCATGTAATATTTAGAGTTAGTGGTAATCTATGCAACCAGCTTGCCCCAACATGAGGATGGGCCACTGACCATTTCTTGAGGGCATAAATGCACAATGTTGCCCTCTATGCACCCCCAGCAATATTCACCTGTCTTTTTCTGCTGTGCATCAAAGAATAGCAGTTTTTTATTTATGTCAGGACAGCTTATGTGGTGCTGGACAACTTATGTGATGCTGTCCTCCATGGCCTTTTTTTTTATAAGTTTGCCAGTGAAACAGTGAAAAGCTGAGCTTCTTTTTTTAAACAAGTTCTATGACAGAACAATGAAATGATAGACCTGTTGTCTGTGTGTGTGTTGTTTTTCTTTTCTTTTTCTTTTAACAAGTATGTGGATTAAACAATAACATTGTTTCTCTTTCTCTCTTTTTACAAATACACTGATATTACCATGCAACAATGGACCTGTCTCTTTTTCCCTACAAAGACGCCAGGCTTGTTGATCGGAAGATCGCAAGTTCAGAGGTTCAAATCCCTAGTCCCGCGTGACGGAGTGAGCTCCCGCACTAGCCCCAGCTCTTGCCAACCTAGCAATTCGAAAGCATGCAAATGCAAGTAGATTAATAGGTACCACTTCAGTGAGGAGGTAACAGCGTTCCGCGTGCGTCATGCCGGCCACATGACTGTGGAAGTGTCTTCGGACAATACTGGCTCTTCGGCTAACAAACGGAGATGAGCACCGGCCCCTAGAGTTGGACACGACTGCACAAATGTGCGGGGGGAACCTTTACCTTTACCTTCATTAATAGAACAGAAGAGCAGTGTAATGGGCTATGAGAATAACCTTGAGGAACAGGAGGAAGAGCCGCAGCCAAGGCAATGGTCAGATAAGAGAAATCTGAGTCCAACGCAGGAATGGAATTTGAGGAAGCGTCTCTGACTGGACCCTCCCTGGTTCTCTCTAGGATAAAGGCAGGGAGGGGGGAGGCACATTCAGAGTTGCAAGATTGATGTCAGCCCTTCGAGGTAGACCAGACTTGAACCCCAAAGTCACGAATGCTAAAACTACTTTCACTATAGGGCTGGAGTAACAGAATCTTGCAACTCTGAATGTGCCTCCCCCACTTTATCCTAAAGAGAACCAGGGAAGGTCCGGTCTGAGACACTCTCAAATTCCATTCCTGCATTGGACTCAGATTTCTCTTATCTGACCGTTGTCTTGGCTGTGGCTGTTCCTCCTCTTCCTCAAGGTTATTCTCAGAGCCCATTATAAACAGTGACAAGATGGACCTATCTCTGTCTTTGTTTTTTATTTATAACAGGTGAAATTGAAAGTGTTCTGTCATTTTCCTCTTCTAGCTCAAGTTTTACCCCAAATGGTAAAACTGTGGTGGCTCCTCCTCCTCCTCCTCCAATCCAGGAGAGGTAAAGAACATAGGGAATCCACCAACAAGGAGCTGTGGGAAATGCAGTCAGGGGGGAACATGAGGTCACTGCCATGGCAAAAGCAGAGGAACAGGGTTCAAATCTGGAAAGAGACTTCATAAACCTGCTTTGTTTCCAGCTGGTTTACACTTGGAGTCCAGCAGCTTAAGGCTGCAGGCTGGAAAAGCCCTTAGTCAACCCCAGATCTAATCCTGAATCCTAAATTCTCTAGGTCATGATTCTGAGGTTCCTGCAAAGCTGGGAGTTTGATCGTGAAATTGGGCACCTGATATATGGCAACTTTGGAATCCAAGCATTCCAATAGTTTGTTCAGAGCCATCCAACCCAAATTGTCTCTGTGTGCCAGCAGAGGACTCTTGAGAAGCCATTCTTTGGGGAGCCCTGATGTCCAGGAAGATCTTAACCCTAAGATCTTTCCTTAGGAGGTTTAGGAACCTCCTAAGGGAATTTTGGCAGGACTTTTCTAACCAACATCTCAAGCCCCTAACATATCCTGCTCCCAATTACCTCCCTGTCCAAGCATAAGACAGGGAGCTTCCCAACAGCTCATTCTTTCTTGAGCCAAACCTTCCTGCGGTCAAAGTTCACAGAAAAAAACAGCCCTGCTTCCCCAATTCCTGTACCCTGTGCCTTCCAGCCTCAGATGGTGGGTTGCAACTGGAGGCTGATTCTGTATAACTATCCTTGGCTTGTTTTATTTATTTATTTATTTGTTTGTTTGTTCAACTTATATCACTGCCCATCTCCCCCCACAAGGGGACTCTGGGCGGTTTACAACAAAGTTAATTATTAAAAACATATAAAATACAATATATCATTCTGAAATAAATTAGAATAAATATATAATAAATATATAAAATCCAAGAGGCTATGATGTTATATTTAAAAGAGCTCTACGGCGCAAGCCACCCCCAAGAGGAGCTATTACCCTTCCCACCCCAAGCAAGGTGGCAGAGCCAGGTCTTCAATTGCTTTTGGAAGGTCAGGAGTGTGGGGGCTTGCCTCACCTCCAGGGGCAGAATATTCCAGAGGGCGGGTGCCACTGCCGAGAAGGCCCGCCTCCTGGACCGCGCCAGATGGAATTCTTTTACAGACGGGGTCCGTAGCAAGCCCTCTCTGCATAACCGGGTGGGGCGGGTCGACGTTCTGGGGATGAGGCGGTCCCTCAGGTAACCTGGTCCCATGCCATGTAGGGCTTTAAAGGTGACAACCAACACCTTGAATTGGACCCGGAAGCAAACTGGTAACCAATGCAGCTCGCGCAGCAGAGGTGTCACATGTGCCGATCTTTGGGCACCCATAACTGCGCGCGCAGCTGCATTCTGGACCAGTTGAAGCTTCTGGATACTCTTCAAGGGTAGCCCCATGTAGAGTGCATTGCAATAGTCTATATGGGAGATGACAAGGGCATGAGTGACTGTACAGAGGGCATCCCGGTCCAGGAAAGGGCGTAGCTGGCATACAACTCGAAGTTGCACAAACGCCCTTCTGGCCACGGCTGCCACCTGCTCCTCAAGCAGGAGTCGTGAGTCCAGGAGGACCCCCAAGTCTCGTACTGAATCTGAACGGGGTAGTGCCACCCCATCCAGATCTAAAGATGACAATTTCCTGGATCCCGAGGCGCCATCAATCCACAGCCACTCCGTCTTACCAGGGTTCAGTTGAAGCCTGTTGTTCCCCATCCAGACCCACACAGCCTTCAGACACTGAGAAAGGGCAGCCACTGCATCACTTAGCTCACCCGGGATGGAGATATACAATTGAGTGTCATCAGCATATTGATGATACCTCATCCCGTGTTGACGGATGATCTCACCCAGTGGTTTCATGTAGATATTAAATAGGAGAGGGGAGAGAACCGAACCCTGCAGCACCCCACAAAGTAGGGGCCGAGGGTCGGACCTCTCATCTCCTATTACCACCAATTGGGACCGGTCTCGGAGGAAGGAGGTGAACCAGCGCAAAACTACGCCGCCCACCCCCAACTCCCCAAGCCGCCCCAAAAGGATACCATGGTCGATGGTATCGAAAGCCGCTGAGAGGTCAAGAAGAGCCAGGATGGATGCACTACATCCATCCCGCTCCCGCCAGAGATCATCCGTAAGTGCGACCAATGCAGGTTCCACCCCATATCCCGGCCTGAACCCTGACTGGAAGGGGTCTAGATAATCCGTATCATCCAGAATCCTCTGGAGCTGTAATGCCATCACTTTCTCAACCACCTTCCCCAAAAAGGGGAGGTGGGAGACGGGACGAAAGTTGTCCAACACTGTAGGGTCCAGCGATGGCTTCTTGAGGAGGGGGTGCACCAGCGCCTCCTTAAAAGCAGCCGGGAACACTCCCTCTCCCAAGGATGTAGTAACCATTGCATGGACCCAACCACATGTCACCTCCCTGGCTGCTTTTACCAGCCAGGAAGGGCATGGGTCAAGATGACACGTAGTGGCCCTTACAGTCCGGAGGATCCTGTCCACTTCCTTAGGTCCAACAGGATCAAACCATTCCCAGATAACCGAGCAAAGACGTTCCCTCGGCATCTCCCCAGACCATGCATCACGCTTGGAGTCCAGCTTAGAACGAATCCGAGCGATTTTATCCAGCAGATGCTCCGAAAATTCCTCCGCACTGAAGGTGGGTCACTGACCCCACCTTACCCCACACAAATACCTACAGGTATTTGTGTGTCTTGTCAATTCTTACCATGTTCAATAAGTAATACCAACCTTTCTGGCATTTTCAATCAGTGCTTGTACATTGCCCTCTCCCTTTCCACTCCACTGGCTATTTCTCTGTTGAGCGAGATGGTCACATGTTCTTTGTATTCCAATCCTGCTCTAAAGTCTGCAAAAGCATTTGTAAGGTACTTGCAAAAAGAGAAATTCTCTGTGTGAAAACTAACGTATAACCACTCACTTTGCATGGTTGTATAGATTTTTTTCATGGCAAACCCCACAGATCCCAACAGTCTTAAACTGAAGAAAAGGATCTTTTGGGCTTCGCTTTGAGGTGGTAGGGTGGGGGGTCTTTTAAGGTGGCAAGAACACGATGTTCTCAGACATATTTGTCTCCCTTTGCAACCCTAGAAAGTATGTGTTTTAGATTATGCCCTTCGTGAACATTTCAGCTTCCTAGATGACTCCATAAGCATAAATACAAGATTGTTGAATAACAAGCATAAAAAGAAATGGAACACCTATGTGATTGTATAATATAAAACTCAAGCCTGTGCTTTTGATGTATACACAACAATATAGTTGCATGGTTATGTCTAGATTCAGAGGAAGTGCTCCTGTATGTAAGCTTATCTAGGCTTATAGGATAATTGATCCTTGTACGTAAGGGGCTATATCAAACAAACTCCAACTTGGTTTAAGCAATATAGGATTCCATTCCAGTAAAAGAAAACATAGTTAAAGGTCCGCATAGTCAAAGCAATGGTATTCCCTGTAGTAACCTATGGCTGCGAGAGCTGGACCATAAGGCAGGCTGAGCGAAGGAAGATAGATGCTTTTGAACTGTGGTGTTGGAGGAAAATTCTGAGAGTGCCTTGGACTGCAAGGAGATCAAACCAGTCCATACTCCAGGAAATAAAGCCAGACTGCTCACTTGAGGGAATGATATTAAAGGCAAAACTGAAGTACTTTGGCCACATAATGAGAAGACAGGATACCCTGGAGAAGATGCTGATGCTAGGGAAAGTGGAAGGCAAAAGGAAAAGGGGCCGACCAAGGGCAAGATGGATGGATGATATTCTGGAGGTGACGGACTCGACCTTGGGGGAGCTGGGGATTGCGACAGCCGACAGGAAGCTCTGGCGTGGGCTGGTCCATGAAGTCACGAAGAGTTGGAAGCGACTGAACAAATAAACAACAAAAAAAGAGAACACTTTTCCCTATAGGACAAGACACTGGGATATTAAAAGTTACCTTGTCTCAAGAGTGTCACTAAGGAATGCAGATTGGTCTACCCAAGGAAAATAGTAAAATTCACATATCTCCAATCTGGATTTCCTTACAAAATGGTTTACCCCTGATATTCAACCCTGGTTAAAATATGTCAAGCAGATTCAGTATAATGTGCCATCAATTCTTTGGGATGTTAAGTTCATCACACCATTTTTTTTATCACTCCTCCATGCCCCAATTGCAGAATGATGCTAATGCTAAAGAATACGAACAACAGGAATAAGCACAATTCTAATGACATATTTAATTGTTTCCTAGATGTCCTTTGGTGAAGTGATTAAGGCATCAGACTAGAAACTGGGAGACTGTGAGTTCTAGTCCCGCCTTAGGCACAAAGCCAGTTGGGTGACCTTGGGCCAGTCACTTTCTCTCAGCCCTAGGAAGGAGGCAATGCCAGACCACTTCCGAAAAACCTTGCCAAGAAAACAGCAGGGACTTGTCCAGGCAGTCTCCAAGAATTAACCCCAGGTTAATTTTGGTTCTTTTTTTGGCCAAGTGAACATCTTTACAAAAGAAGCATGGGCCTACATCCACCCACTATTTCTACTATTGCTCGTTTGTTTGTTTTATTAAATGTTATACTACTGAGTACTGAGATAAATAGCATGAATCCTCCCAAATATATCCCTTCCCCCCTGCTACCAGGTACAAAATTAAATTGCACAAGCTTCAAGGGCAGAGGCCATGCTTCCCCATCTCTGCAAAGAGACATCCAGTATACTTGTTGGAGTTAAATATAATAACTAAGAAAAGGATGAGACATCTGCTCTCTCCTCATAAATAAGAAACTATGATTATTTTCTGTGTGCATTTATACTAAAAGGTTAATAGGCATTTTGCTAGCATACTTATTTTAAAAACAGACTTTGGCTTCCAATGCCAGGTCAAGCACATCAAGAGACAAAGGTTGTGAGAAGCTCCATATTCTATAAGCACCCCCTCTGTATTAAGGAGCTGTTCATACAGGCTGCATATTAAAATTTGCCACTGAATATCAAGGAGATGTGGCCATCAGTTGCACAGCTGATGGACAGATGCATTAATTACAGAAACAGAAAGCTTAGCTTCAAGCACTTCTCCGTCAATCCATGGCCAATGTTCTGCAGAATTCTAGACTAGATGAAACTCCCACCTTGACATAACCATGCAACTATATTGTTGTGTATACATCAAAAGCACAGGCTTGAGTTTTATATTTTTCACAAATAATAAGATTAAAATCTACTATCAGCAGGAATTGCTCCTTAGGATGCCTCACTCAAAGGAAGATAAGTTCAGAAATCTGTGAAATTCCCAAGGTTTTTTTCTCAACAGAGTTTACATAGTTGAAGCTCATATGTTCCTCTTCCTGAGCCCTTTTGGTTGGGTTCACTCATCAGACTCAATTATAGTTTGTTTAGTTTGGTATAAAGTAGCTTGAAGTGTGGATAAGGCCATTGTGGCTTCTTACTCAAGAAACAAGCCTCATCCAGATACTCCAGAAACCTGACAAGATGATGATTATGCAGTACTGCCTGTGTGATCTGAGGGGATAACTACCCTAAGCCCTACAACTAACAGGAGCAACCCAAATAACTAAGTTGTCATACCATCTAGTTCAATCCTCTCTAACAATCTCCTCCCATAAGCTCCACTTGGCTCACTGCCAGAGCAACAGTGCAGTGGTAGCCATGGGGGGGGGGGTGGAGAAGATGATGGGTAGGTGGACTGGTGGGTGCGAGACCAGTGAGTGCTTGTGAGTTGATAAGGATGGACTGTATATACAGAGAGGGAAAAGTTGAGCCCTCTGGCTGAAAAGGGCTGAGATCCCAGCTGAAGGGTTGGTTATTGGGTAAATTAATGCTCATCTTTTATTTGGCATAAGCATCCCTGATCACTGTATTCTTGTCATAGGTAAAAACATCCCAAGGCTCCTGGGCTTTTTAAGTAGGGAGGGGATAGAATTGTGGCAAGTACAGCTTGGCATGCAGGAATGAAAGCAAGCTGCAGTTACTGAAATTCTATGAAACTCTTAAGTATCACTGCTGTCCGTTTTATCTGTTCACCCCATGGTTCTGTACTTCCTATGTTTCTCTGGTCCAGATAAATCACTATTCTGCACAAATAGATTCTCCACATATCCATGTGTGGGTGAGGGACATGACTTAATATATGTAATTCTTGAGGAAGGGGAGAAGAGAAGAGAAGAGAAGAGAAGAGAAGAGAAGAGAAGAGAAGAGAAGAGAAGAGAAGAGAAGCTCATTTCTTCTACATCAGAGTTGTAGAAGAAACCAAATTCCTTAAGCTAAGGGGGAGAAAAAAGCTGTTGGCCCAACAGATGTTTTCCTTATAGATGATTTTTTTTCCTACCAATAGTAACAATGGTATATTATACACACACCCATAGGTCCACAAAAAAGGGGAAAGGAAAGGAAAAAGTGGGGGGACACATATTGTCTCATACAGTAATCAAAGCTAATTTCATGTATACATATTCAAGTCATATTACAAAGTAGAATCATTGATCCTTAAGACAATTCATTTAGCAATTATAAAATGGGAAATTAAACATATAAACTAATCTATCGGGTCCAAATTTCTAAACAGGGCTTCAGCTGAGACTCACAGCAATTAAATGCTTGTTTGAATATAGAAAGAGAAGGAAGCTGTTCAGACTGTTGTATAATTAACAGGTGACCTTCCTACCTTGTAGTATCCTCCCTTGCTTGGTTGAGTAGGGGGGGGGGGTTTGCAGGGGGTCAGGTTTGCATGTGTGTTGTGTTTTTCCCCCCTTTGCAATCATGACGGTACACAAGGACACAGGGAAATTAACAAAAGCTAGGTATACCATCAGCTCTCACATTAGAAATAGGGCATAATGCAGATGATTGAAAAGAACTGAAACGAAGTGAATTCAATACAAAACTCTACACAACAAATTATTATGAAATAACAGCTGATACTATTACGATAGATGGATCCTTTCTATTCAGACCACTGGGCAAAAAGCTTATTAATAGAATTGTTATGCATTAAGTATTAAATAAAATACTTTTAGAAATAGCCCTGTAAATATAAACTATACCAGGTTGCAGTCACTTGCATAATTAGGTATTTTAAACCCTACCGAAGTCAACAAGAATCCAGCCTTTGCCGATTTGTAATATATCCTATATATTTTACATATTCATGTTCATAAGCACTGCATATATTGTAAATAGCTGTTACTCTTCAAAGGATTAAATTATTTCAGCACTGAATTTTATAATCAAGAGCTAACCACTTAAAGCATTGTAGAGAGTGCAGCCTCTCTTTTAAACCAAACATTCATGCTGGAAATAATATGATATAGGGATATTAATAAAATCCATAAACCGTTAATACTGTTATGCCTGCTTTGTTCTGAATTACACATAGACCTTTTATGTTTATTCCTCACAGAAAATGCATTAAAAATGAGATCCTCTCTAATTGCACTCTCTGAAGATAGCTGGTAAAATCATTTCTAGCAGCTATAAATCAATTGCAGTATTTAAATGACCTGCCAGGTGCATCTTCTGGGTATCAGACTAATTAAGGGAATGTATTAATTGCAACTATTCATCAACACCACCAATGTTGTTAGGTAACCCTTACAATGAATCTTTTCACCATATTATCCAGCAATAAAACTGCTGTTTGGCCAAGTGGTGGGGGTATGGAAAGATGTATTTTAAAAGATAAACACAAACTAAAGCTTGTTCCTATTTTTTTTATTGACAAGTATTCCATCCCATCTAATGTTGAGGAACACAATTAATATGTGCAGATTCATGGCAATAAAATATTGAATAACCTTTGTGTATGTGTGTCTGTGAGTGTGAGAGAATATATTTTTTCCAAAGCTGGGGAACTATTTTCTTCATTTTCTTTAGGTTTACATTTTCACCAAATGGAATAGAAAGAGTAATACATGGAAGATTTCAAATAAATTTGCATACTTAAATGAAGGCTGACTACAAATCATTTCTAAGCAATGTCAATTAATTAAGTCAGCCTTATCTGACTTCATTGACTTGAAGGAAGGTCAGGATATTGCCTAGAGTTCCTAATGCCCATTAAAATTTTATAAAACACTTCACAGACTTTTATTTTATTCATTTCCCAAATACCTGTATTCTAGTTTTACAGATTTCACCAACAAATGCACTGAGATTTGGACTCTGTAATCTCCAGAGGCTATGGAAACTCCTAGAACAATCACACCATTTTCAAAGATGGCAATCCATCTCTAGTTTTTTCAGGCACAATTGCCCCATAACTTGCATGTCAAACTTAACTCCGCTTTTCACTGAAGCAGGATTCAGCAGCATCCTCAAATATCATTATGTCCAGAACTAGATAACACACAGGAAAACAGTTACATCAATCTGGCTCAGACTGATTCCCTAAGGTGACAACTTCCATTTTCATCTGCTCATGGAGCCAACCAGGAGCAACCGGTTTTCCAATTTCCACAATTTGGGATGAAGTCCAAGTTGATACATGCTTGACCTGGGATATATATCCACTATAAAGCTTGCCTTTAATATCAGGTACTTATTGTGGCTCTTGAGCTCTTCTTTGGCTTGGATTTTAATCTAAATAAGAGAAGTCTATTTACCATCTCTTCCTTACTAACCTGTTTCTCCGACTGCTGCTACAGTTGTTTAGAAAGTGGTTAATAACATAGTGTCTTTTCCAGCAAGTCCTATCAGCGATGGGTGGTATCTCCACAATAGTTTTCTTCCCACCTTGAGACAGAGAGTCCACATGAGAATGGGCTTTTCTGCTTCAATCTTACTTCAGCCATGTTGCTTTGGCAACCAAGGAAGTGCTGCCCTCTTCCATCTTCTAAATGAGTCCTGGACACACCTCATTATCCAACTCTCTGTGCTCCTTTATGACAAGAGTATAACTCAATTGACAAGCACAAGAGTTTCCCCATGCTTAAAGTTCTGAGTGCTCCAAAACTACAGCAGGAAACCAAAATTAATGATTTTGGTTTGTTTCAAATGGAGGATATCCGTGATGATTTAAGTGCCATTCTTATTTACACATGACAACCATAAGAATAAATTCCATTATTTTCACTTCTCCCTACTTGCTAAAATTTCAGAAGGAATATTTGATACTTAATATTTTTATCTACTGAGAAGCACTCAAAAGTAGAACATTAGAAACAGCAAACTGTCAGAAAAATGGAAAACAGAAGGTGCAGGCGTTAATGGCAAGTTGAATTACACAGTAAATATAAAATGTAAAAGTATGAAGAATCCCATTTTTTGCAATCCTTCCTCCTCATTTTGCAAGCTTCCCTTGCAGTCCTCCATAACATACCTGCTTAAGTTTAGTTCCCTTCTTTCAGTAGATCAAGTGCTCTGATAGGATATCAGGAATTGGGAAAAGTTGGGCCATTTTGACCAATTTGCTCATTTTCAATTTCAATCTCTCTCTCTCTCTCTCTCTCTCTCTCTCTCTCTCTCTCTCTCTCTCTCCTTCAGGTCTACAAGAGGCACTTGTTCTGCCTAAGTCCAGGGATATTTAATTCTTCCTTTCTCACTGCAGTCTGCAATCTCCATCACAAATGAACTTGCAAGGAAACCCTACAGATCTGCCTTTACAAAATGGCGGCCGTGCTGCATGTGAGCAGTTACCAAATACCCCTTCCCCAAATTCCATGTTCCCCCAACCAAGCCCCCTAGGAAGCTCCCAACCCCACTCAGCTTTCCTTTTTGATATCCTGACAAATGGGTACATGGTCCAATGAAGCTCTGAATTGCACCCACTTTCCATGTTTACTTTTTATTAGGAGGACCCACATAGAGGCATTCTGAGGAAGAAAGATGAGGCCGAAGAATCATGCTTCACTTGCAGGACGCCTGCATCTGGTTCAATTTATAAATAAATAAATAAATAAATAAATGCCCTGGTTGTTGCTTTTTTAAAAAAAAAGTCAGATGGGGCAGCGTCTGGCATTTGGTCACTGTGGTGTCTGTGAGCTGTTCTATACCATGAACCAGGGACAAAGCATTCCTTAATATGCAGCTGGCACCATGCAAACAGAGACCTCAAACATATATCAATGAAAGCCTTGTGCAAGAGGTGGGGTTGGGGGTTGATTCATTTTTATGGAAGAGTTTTAAGATGTAATGTGTTTACAAGCAGTTACCTTGCCAGACGCTGCACTGAACTCTGTGGATTTACTTACCTAGTGGAAGCGCACAGAATCAGGAGAAGCTCCTTAAAGATTTGCCACAGCACATATTCCCGGCTCCGAGCTACTACATTGTTTACAAGGGTGATGCTATATACACTTTTTATATGATATTATCTTTATCAAAAAGGACTCTTTCTTAGAGAATATAATTGTCCCCTCCTTGGGCCAGGGTTTTAAAATGGCTATTAAGTGCTCACAGAATGGAACATTTAACTGTCATTTATATATTTAGTCACTGTTATTGCTATTTATTATTTTGTGCTGGGGGCACAGTGTTCCAATCAAGGGTCAGAGCTCAATTGTCTAGTGGCGGGCACTAACAAATAACTGAAAAGACAGCTAGGCAAATCCCGTGTCCCAGAGAGGTTATAGCCTCTGCCGCATTCTTATGTATTTCAAAAATGCAAACTTCAGCGGAAAACAAAAGGGAGGGAAATCTTTAAAGGAAAATCTCTAAAGAGATTAGAACTCTGCTTGAAGTTGATCGTGGAGAACTTTCATATTCAAAGCTCTGGGTATTTTGTCAGTTTGGAAGGAACACTTTTGGCAGTGTGGATTATAAAACGCATGCATCCGTTTGGAGAACATGCAGCCAATCACCACTTCTCAGGAAAAGTACACGTGGCACATTATAGATATGTGGGCAGTTGTCGTACATGACAATTGATGTGTGGATTGTGTGCAATTCCCTCAACAGAAGTGAAATGTGTTATGCCCAAGGCCACACCTCCCTGCTTCCAGATAGAGTATCGCTTTGTTAAATTAGCTGGCATAGATGAGCAATTTTTCCCCCAAGCATAGCTGCATCACTTTTTCAGTTTAGCTTATTTTTACATCTAGGACAGGGAAAAGTAACATTTTAAACACATTGCTTTGTGGTGTATTCAGCCTTATATCAACGATCACCCCACCTGCAGCCTGGACTAGCAGTTTCAACTTTCTACTCTCTTTTTTGGCTGAGATTCATAGGTTTTTTTCCTCTCTCTCTCTGTACTATACTGAAATGGATATTCTCACCAATTTCCAAACTGAAGAAATAAAAGTTCACCAAGTAAGGTATTGTTTGTGTCTTCTGCTCTGTCCTCATATTGCTGAATGATCTCCCTTTTGTTCTAGATCTCTTCTTTATCCTTTTCACCTTCTCTCTCTTGCTCTCAACACTGTCCCCTTGATCCAGCAGACACAGGCGAGGCAGCTGATGTGTTATGCCTGAAAGTAATTTGAGACAGAATCAAATGCCCTAGAATCCGTAGTAATCCTTCTCAGATCCTGATGCTGAGCCCCAGCTAGGCCCTTATATATTCAACAAATAGCCTTCAGTCAGCTAGAGTGGAATCTGAAAATCTTTCTTGGTAAGGCTGGAGAAAGGACAAGTCCATTGTAAAGAAAAGCGGGGGGGGGGGGAGGCTCAGTGGGGAACATGTGCAGAAATATATGTAAAAGTACAATGCAATATAGCAGTCATTGGAGGGAGGGGCTAATCGAGGCTGAAAGTTACCCTATGCCACTACAAACTTTTCCGTATTTCATGCATGACTTAAACTGTGCTATAGTACCCAGAACACCTCATATTTAAAACCTGTGCTCTAATAATGGGATTTGTGTACCATTTTTTTTCAACAGCTGGGGAAGGAAGAAAGAGTGGGAAGTAAAGTGATAGAAGCAACACAGCTGTGTAGAAAACAAAGAAGGGGCAACAGCAGCACCAGCATGAACTGGAGACAGATTCACGCTGCTGAGCGTGAGAACTGGTATAATTTAGGTTAGTTAGGTGTCATCAAGTTGGACCCAAATCTTGATAACTATAGGTATCGATGCTCATAGTCTCAACTTTTCTCCAGCAATAATCTGCAGTTCTTCCAAGGAGGGTCCTATCATTTTTGCCCCATTCGTCCACTTTATTCATGGTCCTCCTTTCTACTTCTCTCAACCTTGCCAAAAGATTTTTTCTAGTTCATCATCCACTCACAATACAAAGTTTATGAGCTTCTGTTTGCTAAATATCTCAAGGGAACAGTCGGTCCTTATTTCATCCAGGATCAATTGATTTATTTTTCTTGCAGTCCCTGATACTGTTACTATCCACTTCCAAATCTAAAATACAAAGGTGAACATTACTACTAGAACAATAATTGTTTTAACTACTCTGATGTTTGCGATCAAAGACATAATCTTATTTTTCACAATCTAGTCTATGTTTTTATTGTCGAAGGCTTTCACGGCTGGAGTTCGATGGCTGTTGTGGGTCTTCCGGGCTGTGTGGCCGTGTTCTGGAAGTTGTGGATAGGAACCACAACTTCGAGAACACTGCCACACAGCCCGGAAGACCCACAACAGCCATAGTCTATGTTTGTCATTATCTTCCTCCCTGGGATTAACCTCTACTTCTTCAGCTCATTGTTCAAGTTTACCTATTACTGAGCCCCAAAAAATAGTGCTTCACTTCACTTCACTTTTTTGCCATCAGCCATAAGTTCATTAAGCATGTTGGTTCATATTATGTTAGTCTTATTAATATTTAAGACCCATTCCTTTTGTCTTAATATTTAACATTAGCCCAGACTTTTTTTTTTTACTTTTATAAGAGCTTTTCTAAGTCTTCTGGGGAGGGGGGTTGCTATCAAGTGATGCCAACTTCATATCTCACACTGTTAGTGCTTCACCCTTTCCCTTTTGAATTTCCTAGCAAGGGTGACTCCACCAGGAGATCCCACACCCACCACCATCACTCTCAGGGTCACTGAAGCTGCTGAGCCTCCCCATCACCACCACCACCATCCAGGTGACAATCCACTAGGAGGGATGCAAGTGACGAAGAGGAATGGTCAATCAAAAATACTCTATTAGCTAGGGAGGGATAATTAAGGCTGTATTTGTCTGCATGAACTGATCTATCAAATTCATATATTCTGTAGTTTCCAGAGCTGTCATTTTGGAAAACACAGATCCTAGAACAGGGCTTTCCAAAGTTTTCCCACGGCGACACACCAACCACCGTTGGTGTGTCGCCGCGGGAAAACCCGGAAGTGCCACCGTTGCGGCAGCGCGCAAAAACCCGGAAGTGCTGATGATGATCAGCACTTCCGAGTTGTGTGGCGACACACCAGACTGTGTGTGGCGACACACTTTTGTGTCGCGACACACAGTTTGGAAAGCTCTGTCCTAGAATATTTATTATTTTTATACTAAATACTCCTCAAGCAACCATTATGGGCATGAACTATGATCTACTTGTGGCTTTGGTAGGATCATTGTAAAATTACAACAATCCATACCTTTATGTTATGATAGTGGTGGAAAAAATAAAGGTTTTTTAATTGTGTAATCTATAGACATTAGTGTATGCTCTAATTTGATTGATATAAGTTAGAAATAATAATATAAGTTAGAAATAATAATATAAGTGATATAAGTTAGAAATAATAAATAAATAATAAATAATTTAGATGATAAAAGGACTTAAAATAACATCTCAGTATAACCATGACCTAGCCCCAGGTGTAAGGTCACACAGCTACCTAGAAACATATTTAGGATTCCCTTACCAACTTTGCTCAGACTGAAGAAGCTCCTTGGATAAGGAGCGAAACGTTTCCACTGAGAAAATAGAAATCCAGTTGACATGATTCAAGCTACAGACAATTCCACCTGGATGACTGAGAACCTTCATAGACATGTTAAAGCAGAGCTTTCCAAACTGTGTGTGGCGACACAAAAGTTGCCACACACAGTCTGGTATGTCGCCACACAACCCGGAAGCGCTGATCATCATCAGCGCTTCCGGGTTTTCCCACGGCGACACACCAACGGCGGCGCGCAGAAATTGAAAGCAGCAGCAGCGCTTCCAGGTTTTTGCGCGCTGCCGCAACGGCGGCACTTCTGGGTTTTCCCGCGGCGACACACCAATGGTGGTTGGTGTGTCGCCGCGGGAAAACTTTGGAAAGCCCTGGGTTAAAGAATGTATGATAAAGTGGACTAAGAATTTTGGTTATAATATACAGATGGATCAATGGGAAAATATGTGGTTAAAAGGGTTTAAATTTACATTGTGTTATGATCTCAAAGAGAATTTTTTATAAAATGATGTATTGTTGGTACATGATGCCAGAGAAATTATCTAGAATGTATAAAGGCACTTCAAATGTATGTGAACAACATGAAGGGATATTTTATCATGCTTGGTGGACATGTAAAAATGTTTTAAAAAATTGGATTCAAATACATGCATTGATCATTGGCGATCACTCGTAGCCGAGTAAGATTGTCTTCCAAAGGTAAAATTTTAACGGTGGATCCGTAAGTGGCTGTAAAGGCCAATTCTGGATCCGCACAACCTCCCACAGTGGGGGCATAGGTTTCCGGGTGGGAGACGGTCATGATGAGGGTTTGCCTGACCTGCCTTCCTTTTAGCTCTTTTCTCCCTTTCGCCCTGTACTCGTGCTTCTTCAAAGTCCATAGCACCATTAATAAAGGCTGACCTCCAATTGAAACGCTCATGAGTTAGGGCTTCCCAGTTCTCAATGCTGATATTACATTTTTTTAAATTAGCTTTGAGAGTATCTTTGAATCTCTTTTGCTGTCCACCAATATTCCGTTTTCCATTCTTAAGTTGGGAGTAAAGTAGCTGCTTTGGAAGACGATGGTCAGGCATTCGAACAACATGACCGGTCCAGCGAAGTTGATGTTGGATGATCATTGTTTCAATGCTGGTGGTTTTCGCTTCTTCTAATACGCTAACATTAGTCCGCCTATCTTCCCAAGTAATTTGCAGAATTTTTCGGAGGCAGCGTTGATGGAATCTTTCAAGAAGTTGGAGGTGGCGTTTGTAGAGGGTCCATGTTTCACAGGCGTACAGAAGGGTTGGTAGTACAATGGCTTTGTAAACAAGCATTTTGGTCTCCCTGCGAATGTCCCGATCCTCAAACACTCTACGCTTCATTCGGGAGAAAGCTACACTCGCAGAGCTCAGGCGATGCTGAATTTCAGCGTCAATGTCGGCTTTTGTAGATAGATGGCTGCCGAGATAAGAAAAGTGATCGACATTTTCTAGTGACACACCTTTAAGCTGGATTGATGGCGCTGCGGAGGGATTGGTTCGAACTTGCTGGTAAAGCACTTTGGTTTTTTTAATGTTAATCGAGAGGCCGATTTTTTCATATGCTTCTGCAAAGATGTTTAGGATAGTTTGAAGATCTTCCTCGGAGTGTGCACAGACTACGTTATCATCAGCATATTGAAGTTCTATAACAGAAGTTGCAATTACCTTATTTTTTGCTTTCAGCCTACTAAGATTAAAAAGCTTTCCATCTGTTCGATATATAATTTCTACACCAGTAGGAAGTTTCTCTTCAACAAGGTGCATAATCATAGCGATGAAGATAGCGAATAAGGTTGGTGCAATAACACATCCCTGTTTAACGCCGGATTCCACTTTAAATGGATCGCTTTGAGAGCCATTGTTATTCAGGATTGTTGCCATCATGTCTTCATGGAGTAACCGCAAGATGTTCACAAATTTATCGGGGCATCCGATTTTCAGAAGGATGGTCCAGAGAGCAGTACGATTTACAGTATCAAAAGCTTTAGTCAGATCAATAAACGCCATGTACAGAGGGCGGTTTTGCTCCTTGCATTTTTCTTGAAGCTGTCGTGCAGTGAAGATCATATCCACTGTTCCCCTGGAAGGGCGGAAGCCATTTTGCGTTTCAGGGAGGATGTCTTCTGATACAGATAGGAGACGGTTTGCAATGATCTTTGCCAGGATTTTGCCTGCTGTGGCTAGAAGGGAGATGCCTCGATAGTTTCCACAGTCTGTTCTATCACCCTTTTTAAAGAGAGTGATAATTATGGCATCCCTAAAGTCTGCTGGAATCTCCTCCCTCATCCAGATTTTTTCGATGAGCTTATGAAGTTGTTGTGTAAGTTCAGGCCCGCCTTCTTTAAAGACTTCAGCAGGAATCCCATCAGGTCCACTAGCTTTGTTATTTTTCATTTGTTTAGTGGCTTTGCTGACTTCCTCCAAACTAGGGGGTACTGCAAGCTCATTTCTTATTTGTTTTTGTGGGATTTGCAAGAAGACTTCATCAGCCACAGTGGAGTGACGATTAAGGAGATTGTAGTAATGCTCTTTCCAGCGCAGTGCAATAGACTCTTTGTCCTTTAGAAGTTTAGCACCATCTACTGAGCGTAAGGGATTTGTACCATGGTTTGTTGGTCCATAGATGGCCTTTATGGCATTAAAAAAGCCCCGTGCATCATGAGCATCTGCAAAATGTTGGGTTTCTTGGGCTTTTTTTATCCACCATATGTTCTTAAGTTCTCTAGTTCTTCTTTGGACTTCTGCCTTTGCACTGGCGTAGATTTTTTTCTTAACGGCACAGTTAATATCTTTTTGCCATATCTGGAAGGCTTTCCTTTTCTTGTCAATAATATGTTCAATCTCACTATCGTTCTCATCAAACCAGTCCTGATGTCTCTTAGTCTGGTATCCGATAGTTTGTTCACAGGCTGAAATAATAGAAGTCTTCAATTTAGTCCAGTGTTCCTCAACATTTTCAGGAAGTTCCATAGGCAGATGTTCCTTGAGAGTTGATTGAAAGCAAGCTCGTTTAATAGGATCTTGAAGGGTCAGTGTATTCATTTTACGCCTTGGTTTTCTTCCTTGGAGCCTACGATGAGGGACAATCTTTATGGCCATCGTGGATCGAATTAATCGATGGTCTGTCCAGCAGTCATCGGCGCTCGTCATGGCTCTGGTGAGAAGTACATCACGGCGATCTCTAGCACGGACAATTACATAATATAAAAGATGCCAGTGCTTCGACCGTGGGTGCTTCCATGATGTTTTAAATTTATTTTTCTGGCGAAAGAGTGTGTTAGTAATGACAAGGTTATGCTCTGCACATTTAGTCAGAAGTAAGATTCCATTCGTGTTGCTGTTGTCAACTCCTTCTTTCCCAATGATCCCTGGCCACAAATCAAAATCACGCCCAACTCTTGCATTGAAATCGCCCAGGAGGATAATTTTATCCTCCTTTGGTATCTCTGATAAGATGGTGTCCAGCTGGGTATAAAAATTTTCCTTGATATCCTCATCTGCATCTAGTGTTGGTGCGTAAGCACTTAGGATAGTTGCCTGTTGGTTTTTGGCGAGTTTTATTCGCAGAGTTGAGAGTCGTTCGTTAATCCCAGTAGGAACTTCTGACAAGAGCTTCACAAGGTCGTTTTTGATAGCAAAGCCTACCCCATGTATTCGTCGTTCTTGTTCAGGCAGTCCTTTCCAAAAGAAGGTATAACCTCCTTTTTCTTCCTTCAACTGTCCTTCTCCTGCTCTTCGAGTTTCTTGGAGTGCTGCTATATCAATATTAAAACGTCTCAGCTCCCTTGCAATAATGGCAGTCCTACGTTCAGGTCGTTCACTATCCATATTGTCTTGCAGTGTCCGTATATTCCATGTTCCAAAATTCATGTGTTTTTTACGACCGCTAGATGGTGACCCCACTGGTCGCGGTAATCCAGTCAGGGAGAAAATGAGGCAGACTATGTTTAGGGCACCTTTTCTAGCCCCCTCCCCATATGGGGTGAGCAGAGTGGATCCTAAATAGGGCTGCTCAGTCGTGGATACAGCTGCCGAACTACTCAACTGCCTCGATCCTTGAGTCAGGGCGACTGAATCCGTATCCACCGCCCATGTGCTGGTCCATGACTAGGAGCTTCCGGATTTCACAGTCCTGCCCCCGTTGCCATTCGTCAGTCGCCATGGGACTTTTGGTTGTTTTGGGTTTGGTGTGGTTGGAAGACGCCTGTGCGTTGATACAGAGGAATTTAAAGATTAATATTCAATTGAAGCCAGAACTTTTCCTTTTAGGACTAATGGATAAACAGTTAGAAAAAGGCCATGGAAGATTATTTCAATATATGATTACTGCAGCGAGATTATTGTATGCACAGAGATGGAAAGATTTGACACTACCCACTATGGAGGAATTGTTGGTGAAATTGACAGATCTTGCTGAGATGGATAAACTAACTTCTTTGATTAGAGAAAAGACACAATCTACATTTATTGGTGACTAGAAACCTGTTATGGATTTTTTGCGTAAAAATGAAAAAAATGAATTTATGGCTTTGATGATTAGATAGGATAGATTAAAGAAAGAAGAGTGTTATGATGTAACCTGAGAGAGAGAGAGAGAGAGAGAGAGAGAGAGAGAGAGAGAGAGAGAGAGAGAGAGGTTAAAATATAATTGTACTTATAACTGCTGTGAAGCATCTCGGAAGCCACTTTTTTGTATCTTTTTTCTTTCTTTTGTATTTTTCTTTAACTTTTTTTTCTTTTCTTGCACTTTTTACTTTCTCTTTGACTTTCTTTTCCTTTTTTCTTCATTACTTTATATTAGTTTGTATTAGTTTTTAACTTCTCTTTTAAAAGTTTTAATAAAAATTATATAAAAAAAATATTTAGTCAGACTCTTTCTCTCTTTTTCTCATATATACATTCTCTGTCTCTCTCAGTATGCTTAACACATACGTAAAGCCCAAACTGTGCCATAAGAATGAAAAATCTTTCAACTCATCTGGTCTTCCATTTTCATTTACTTTTCTCCTCACCCTGGCCTTTGTTATAGAGGAGCTCAGATGTACCTACCTTTCTGTACCCATACAGTTGTGCTTTGTATTTTGAAAACATCACCTTGACACTTTAACTCAAAAATCTAAAGCTGCAGAGCCAGAAGCTTGAAGGGGGCCACAGAAAAGAAGGAAGACTGGGAGGGCTAATTTATATGTGGTTCCTTCTTAATTAAATTGGTTCCAAGAAATTGCAGATGGGTGCAAATACTTCCTTGATTGCAATATCACTACCCAGCCAAGAGGACATCTGTAGATTGGCCAGTCCAGAATTTTGATGGGAAAATCAAACTGATCCTGAAATATCCCCACTCTACATTATGCTAGCAACCTCTTGTTTGCACTGCCCAGATGAGCAACCTTTAAGTCATTCAAACAGCAGCCACCTCCCTGAGATTTCCTTTGATCTCCTAGAATTGAACTAATGATCCCTTCCTCTACACAGGTGTAGAACTGCCAAGTCCTTTGGACTCTTTGTTTGGGAGCTTAGAACTACTCTTCAATTTGAGTACCAATTGTTGTTTCTTTTTGCCTAGTCTCCCAGTATGTTGCCTTGTTTCTTCATTTTTATTGCAATTATTATTTTATTTACAATTCCTTCCCTGCCCAAAGAGATACATTAAAAACCCAGAGGCAAAGCTTTGCTCCCTAGTAAAGCATCTGCTGAGCCCAAATCCTGGGTCCATGTGTGAGACATCTACTTCCAATTTAGGTGTACGGTTGCCCCTTTGATCATGGATTGCTATTTTTTAGATTAGTGAAGATAGTCAGAATTTAGAAGGGGTTTTGTCATTGTCTTGGAAAGTGGTTCCACAAAGTCTCAGGTCAAAAACCAACAACGTAGCTTACTTATAAATCTAAGAGATATCTTTAGTTAGTTCCATTCCTTTCCCCAAACCTCCTTGCTTCTCCCTAGATTTGCAATGTTTTCTGGCGTAATCAGCATCTAAGGAAAATCTGTGTATTTACCCTTCCTATTTTGAGCTTCCTATTTTGAGCTCCAAATATACGCCCCAACCACAGATGCTGAAGAAGCAGAAGTAGATCAGTTCTATGAGGATCTGCAGCACCTACTAGATAATACACCAAAAAGAGATGTTATTTTCATTACAGGAGACTGGAATGCTAAGGTGGGTAGTCAGACGACACCTGGAATTACAGGCAAGCATGGTCTGGGAGAACAAAATGAAGCAGGACATAGGCTGATAGAATTTTGCCAAGACAACTCACTGTGCATAACAAACACTCTCTTCCAACAACCTAAAAGACGACTTTATACATGGACTTCACCAGATGGTCGACACCGAAATCAGATTGACTACATCCTTTGCAGCCAAAGGTGGCAGACATCTATACAGTCGGTAAAAACAAGACCTGAAGCTGACTGTAGTTCAGATCACGAACTTCTTATTGCAAAATTTAGAATCAGACTAAAGAGAATAGGGAAGACCCATAGATCAGTTAGATATGAGCTCACTAATATTCCTAAGGAATATGCAGTGGAGGTGAAGAATAGATTTAAGGGACTAGATTTAGTAGATAGGGTCCCGGAAGAACTATGGACAGAAGTTCGCAACATTGTTCAGGAGGCGGCAACAAAAAACGTCCCAAAGAAAAAGAAAACCAAGAAGGCAAGATGGCTGTCTCCTGAGACACTGGAAGTAGCCCAAGAAAGAAGGAAAGCAAAAGGCAACAGTAATAGGGGGAGATATGCCCAATTAAATGCAAAATTCCAGAGGTTAGCCAGAAGAGATAAGGAATTATTTTTAAACAAGCAATGTGCGGAAGTGGAAGAAGACAATAGAATAGGAAGGACAAGAGACCTCTTCCAGAAAATTAGAAACATCGGAGGTAAATTCCAGGCAAAAATGGGTATGATCAAAAACAAAGATGGTAAGGACCTAACAGAAGCAGAAGAGATCAAGAAAAGGTGGCAAGAATATACGGAAGATCTGTATAGGAAGGATAATAATATTGGAGATAGCTTTGACGGTGTGGTCAGTGAGTTAGAGCCAGACATCCTGAAGAGTGAGGTTGAATGGGCCTTAAGAAGCATTGCTAATAACAAGGCAGCAGGAGACGACGGTATCCCAGCTGAACTGTTTAAAATCTTGCAAGATGATGCTGTCAAGGTGATGCATGCCATATGCCAGCAAATTTGGAAAACACAAGAATGGCCATCAGATTGGAAAAAATCAACTTATATCCCCATACCAAAAAAGGGAAGCACTAAAGAATGTTCAAACTATCGAACAGTGGCACTTATTTCACATGCCAGTAAGGTAATGCTCAAGATCTTGCAAGGTAGACTCCAGCAATTCATGGAGCGAGAATTGCCAGATGTACAAGCTGGGTTTAGAAAAGGCAAAGGAACTAGAGACCAAATTGCCAATATCCGCTGGATAATGGAGAAAGCCAGGGAGTTTCAGAAAAACATCTATTTCTGTTTTATTGACTATTCTAAAGCCTTTGACTGTGTGGATCATAACAAATTGTGGCAAGTTCTTGGTGGTATGGGGATACCAAGTCATCTTGTCTGCCTCCTGAGGAATCTGTATAACGACCAAGTAGCAACGGTAAGAACAGAGCACGGAACAACGGATTGGTTTAAGATTGGGAAAGGAGTACGGCAGGGCTGTATACTCTCACCCTACCTATTCAACCTGTACGCAGAACACATCATGCGACGTGCTGGGCTTGAGGAATCCAAGGCTGGAGTTAAAATCGCTGGAAGAAACATTAACAATCTCAGATATGCAGATGATACCACTTTGATGGCTGAAAGCGAGGAGGAGTTGAGGAGCCTTATGACGAAGGTGAAAGAAGAAAGTGCAAAAGCTGGGTTGCAGTTAAACCTCAAAAAAACCAAGATTATGGCAACGAGCTTGATTGATGACTGGCAAATAGAGGGAGAAAAAGTGGAGGCAGTGACAGACTTTGTATTTCTAGGCGCAAAGATTACTGCAGACGCTGACTGCAGCCAGGAAATCAGAAGACGTCTACTTCTTGGGAGGAGAGCAATGGCAAATCTTGATAAAATAGTTAAGAGCAGAGACATCACACTGACAACAAAGGTCCGCATAGTTAAAGCAATGGTATTCCCTGTAGTAACCTATGGCTGCGAGAGCTGGACCATAAGGAAGGCTGAGCGAAGGAAGATAGATGCTTTTGAACTGTGGTGTTGGAGGAAAATTCTGAGAGTGCCTTGGACTGCAAGAAGATCAAACCAGTCCATACTCCAGGAAATCAAGCCAGACTGCTCACTTGAGGGAATGATATTAAAGGCAAAACTGAAGTACTTTGGCCACATAATGAGAAGACAGGATACCCTGGAGAAGAAGCTGATGCTAGGGAAAGTGGAAGGCAAAAGGAAGAGGGGCCGACCAAGGGCAAGATGGATGGATGGTATTCTGGAGGTGACGGACTCAACCATTGGGGAGCTGGGGATGGTGACGGCCGACAGAAAGCTCTGGCGTGGACTGGTCCATGAAGTCACGAAGAGTCGGAAACGACTGAACGAATAAACAACAACAATTTTGAGCTCTAATTTTCTAACAAATTGTTCTTGCTCTTAGCTGTTCTCTAAAAGTGGCTAAGCTTCTGTTTGACCTCTCCATCCTCAGCCAAGAAAAAGACCCTTGAGGATGCCAATGAAATTTAGATAAAACATGTTTGTCTGTCTCTGAACAGCGTAGTTCTCAAGAGCGCCTGAGTGAATTGGTTTGCTCCATTTCTGAATTCATAACCAAAAGCTGGGAGGCCAGCATGTAATCAGTGCCCAAAGTACTTTGTCTCTCTAGCCAATCAGGAGGTGACACTCTTTGTACCTGCCTTACCCTGGAACAAAGTAATTATGTTTGGTTCCTTTTCCTCCATTCTCTCTATTAAAAGCCCACTCTTCTTATGAACTTTCCTCCATACTTTCTTTCTAGATGTGTATCAGTCCCACCCTGCCATTTCCACAGCACCACCTTATTTGGGAAACTCTAACTACTCCTTTATGCTAGCACTATTAGAGACACTCCTTTATGCTAGCACTATTAGAGACACTCCTTTATGCTAGCACTATTAGAGACACTCCTTTATGCTAGCACTATTAGAGACACTCCTTTATGCTAGCACTATTAGAGACACTCCTTTATGCTAGCACTATTAGAGACACTCCTTTATGCTAGCACTATTAGAGACACTCCTTTATGCTAGCACTATTAGAGACACTCCTTTATGCTAGCACTATTAGAGACACTCCTTTATGCTAGCACTATTAGAGACACTCCTTTATGCTAGCACTATTAGAGACACTCCTTTATGCTAGCACTATTAGAGACACTCCTTTATGCTAGCACTATTAGAGACACTCCTTTATGCTAGCACTATTAGAGACACTCCTTTATGCTAGCACTATTAGAGACAGTCTCCTGGGCTGTTCCTTAGGAACCCTCAGGCCAGCCAAGCCCCTGTTCTATTTTATGAAGTCAAACCTAGAGTTTGAATGGCTCCTTGAATGTATTATACATCCACTTTAGAAACAGCTCACCCCATCTGTTGATGCAAGGAGGATAAATCCATTCTGTACATATCATATCTGTATCGGACTTTATTCCTGGATCTGGCTCATGGGAGCCATGTCTTCATAGATCTGCATGAACAGAGATCACACAGCAACACCTTTCATTTCCTCCCCGGCACCACCATGACCCTAATCACTTAATTCTCCTTCCATTCTCACCCTGCAGGCCTTCTATTTTCATCTTCCCCTCATTTAAAAGGATACCATGACTTTTCTACTCGTATTTCAGGTTGTTTTTAAAAAACACTTGCTGTTTATTGATTTAGAAAGCACTGAAGAATGGAATTTTTGCCAGCTCCCCAAAGCGATAAGTTTTGTCTACAGTGAAACAAATACAGGTTACCAGATTTAATTCATCCTTTTCATATTAAGCAATTGTAAAACAGAGCATGACAACAAGCTAACACTCAGCTCACTATAGGATGCGCTTAGTTTTTTTGCAAACAGTCAAGGTGCTACTGAATTTCCAGCTAACTTACACTAACCCTTCTGAGACTAAAAGAAATTCTCTTTCCAGATGGGTGCAACTTCTGTTGACTTCCTGGACATGTGGGTGTCGTTTTCATGGCAACAGTACAAAAGAGGTTTGCCACTGCCGACTTCCAGGAGGTTTTTAAGACTTCCCAGTCTAGCCTATACCCCTGGGATTTCCTGTTGATCATCCATCCAATTCTGCTTAATTTTTTGACATCAGCCAAGGTTGGCTAGGTACTGTCATCTAGCTGGACATTCTGGAGTTCTTCCATGTGATCACTGAATTTATATGAATGAGCCTTAAATACTTTTAAGTATGAGATACAATTGTGAAATTATTAGCGACCAAGTTTAAAAATGCTTACCAGACATATTACTCTGATTATAATCTGCCTTATAGTCTGTAGTATATTATATAGCAGGGGCGTGGTGGCTCAGCGGATAAGACACCAGGCTTGTCGATCGGAAGATCACAAGTTCGGAGGTTCGAATCCCTAGCCCCTCGTGATGGAGTGAGCTCCCGCACTCGCCCCAGCTCTTGCCAACCTAGCAATTCGAAAGCATGCAAATGCAAGTAGATGAATAGGTACCACTTCGGTGTGTAGGTAACAGCGTTCTGCATGCGTCATGTGGCCACATGACCGTGGAAGTGTCTTCGGACAACGCTGGCTCTTCGGCTAACAAACAGAGATGAGCACCGGCCCCTAGAGTCGGACACGACTGCACAAATGTGCGGGGGGAACCTTTACCTTTTTATATTATATAGCAGGGGTCCCCAGGTCCGTGGCCTGTTAGGAACCGGGCCGCACAGCAGGAGGTGAGCGGTGGGCAAGCGAGCGAAGCTTCATCTGTATTTACAGCCGCTCCCCATCGCTCGCATTACCACCTGAGCTCCGCCTGTCAGATCATCAGTGGCATTAGATTCCCATAGGAGCACGAACCCTACTGTGAACTGCGCATGCGAGGGATCTAGGTTGCGCGCTCCTTATGAGAAGTCAGAATCCGACACTTATTTTAGTCTGTGCGTGGCCCGCCCATTATTTTATTTACCACTTCCGATGGTTTCATCCCGAAGCCATCCCCCCCCTCCCGGTCCGCGGAAAAATTGTCTTCCACAAAACCTGTCCCTGGTGCCAAAAAGGTTGGGGACCGCTGTATAGCATATATTAAATATATTATGCTATATTATATATGTTACATAAATAACATTCTATATGAATGCAGTACTTTTGGAATGATGAAGCTATGATACTTCTGATTGTTACCAGTTTTGAATGTCCTGTTGCAGAAAGGAAGGATGTGGTCTTATATCACATCAAACCATTTGTCCATTTTGGAATCAAAACTGAAAATAGTTTTGAAAAGTTCCTTCAGAACGCACGGACATGCAAACGTACGGTAATGCCTGCCTACACCTCTTTCAAGCAGCCACATCTCTTCCTAGGAACGTGTGGCTGCCCTCTCCAGCTGCCAAAGCACTGCACAGCCCTTGTATACTTGGCATAATACTCATCACTCCTGACAGTACATCCCCAGGAGAGTGGCATTCCCTAACTCTGCCACCTGCTATCTTTTAACTCAGAGGTGGGCAACACAAGGTCTTCTGATGTTCCTGGACTGAGTTCCCATTAGGACTGATGGACGTTCATCAACATTTATACAGCATATGTTGCCCATATCCCTGTTTTAACAGGAGACACCTGGGGTTAAGCATAGAAACCTCCTGCAGCCAAAATTTGTGGACCAAAGTTGAACTTGTCCAGCATATGCTTACATGCAGTGCCTCATCTTTGTTTGCCATGGGAAACATGCCCCCTCCTGAAGCCTTGGTGCCCCTCTGGGAGCTACAGAGATAAAGATGTTCATACCAGTGGGCTGATGATCCTTGCCCTCTCCCAAGTTCCTAGGTTGAGAGTTACTTTGGCTTTGTGAGGTTAAGTAGGAAGACCCACAAAGCTCCCCAGGGACACTGGGCACTGTGCCTCTATCATGCAGCATGAAAAGCACCCATCCCACCAGCAACACAGCTCCATGAGATCCACCCAATCTACTCCAAAGAAGGAAAGGTAATAGAATTTCTTCTTGATCATTCCACAAACAAGCCATCTGGGCCCAAATGGTCCACAGATGTCTTTGTCTTCCCTTGAGATAAGAAGATTGACTCCACCAACCTGTGTACCTGGAGCATCTTGGCTCCGCTGTGCCAAAAGGAAGACTCTTCTTCCTTTCCTGCTTCAGGAACGGGGGCAGGGAGGCTTCTCTAGTGCTGGAGATTTGAATTCAGCAGAAAGCCTTATTGGAGGATGCACCCCTGAGTATATGTAGAGTTCTGAAAGAACACTGAGTAATTCAGTGGCATAACATCCCATTAAAAAGAATACAATGCTCAAAATATAGTTGTCTTGTATACCGAGAACGGGCTTAGCCCAGCTAATCAATGAATGAGAGCAGACATTCATTACATTTGATATAAAAGTTAGATTTACTAAGAAATACATAGAATAGGAAAGCCTTACTTCTACCTAAGCTACATCTTGAAGAGACAAAGAGAAAGGAAGTTCTCTTTTATTTCTTAGCACAGAGACTTGTTTAACTAGGGACAGTAAATGAAGCCCCTTCTCCTAATCTATCTCTCACCATTTGCCCTGAGGTCAAAAGAGCTCATAGGTTGCAATCTCCAACAGGGGGGTCCACAGGAGGAGGGTCAAAAAGAGGCCCGGTAGCAGCTGCAATCACACAGTCAAAGCTCTGTCCTTTTCTACAGGCATCACAAGACACCCATAAAAAAGGGATGAGACTTTGATAACATCACAGCTGCCATCTTGACTTTTTCGACCCCACTCCTGTGGACCTCTGTCTCCAACGTCTAACCACTGCACTGTCGAGTTGTTTGGAGCACCTTGGCTATAAGTAATACTGGTCAGTCCCACATTGGAAGAGACAGATCACAGTGATGTTCATTTATAGCTTAGTTATGAAATTAAGCCAAACTACATGCAGCCTGTTGGCAAGAGGAGGATCAGTATTATCTCTATATTTAAGATGGGAACGCTGAGAAATAACACCTTACCTAAAGCTGCCTCATGAATCCACAGCAAAGGTCTGATTTGAACTGGAGGCATCAGAGATCTAAACTTACTTCATTAGGACTAAATTACAGTAGCTGTCATATAATCCTAGTTTTCACTCTTGTTAATAATGTGAGAATGATACAGGCAGTAAAACAGTTCAGCGAAGTAAATATTTGGATGCTTTGTAAATGTTAGGAATCTAATCATACATTTGAAAGGTCAGTACAACAAGGTGGGCATATCTGAATGTCTCTAGCACAAGACAGTACCTCAGCTACTGACAGTAGTCCTTGCTAACCAGTTCCATTTTCTGATTTGCTGGGGTCCCAACTAATCTGGTGGAATGAAAATAGGTATAGATATTGATGTAGCATGGCATTCCTAACAAACCTACATAAGTCTATGTATGCGTAAGTCTCCTTGATGTCAATGGGTGAGCATAATCATCCCAGAAACTCTGTTCTCAAGATTCACAGCTATATGCATGAGAGAACATTTCCTTATCTCATTAACAATCCTGCTAATTCGTCCTGGGTATGTATATACGCACATATACACATACACATGGAACCTTTGACCCCAGTTTTCCCCATCATCTGTCCCTTTCTGACTTCTAATTAGAAAACTTTACCAACAGTACAAGAGTGGATGTTAAAATTGATGGACATGGCAGAAAATGATAAATTGACTTGTTTATTGAAAGAAAACTCAAGTTATCAATATCTCAAAGAGTGGAACCCATTGATGGACTATTTGCAAAATGCAGGAGGGGCGAAGCTTACATGGGGTTTTGAAGAGTAGATTAAATATAATAGAGTATATTAGACAAAGAATTATTTCTATCTATTGTATGAAAAACACATTTAAGGCAGATTCTTTTATCTACATGACCAGAGATAGATTGGAAGTTACCTGTTTTTCATATCTTTTTCTTTCTCTTACTTTACTTCACTTTTTCTTTTCTTTTTCTATTTCTTTTTCCATTTCTAACTTTTAACTATGTATTTTAAAATCCTAATAAAATTTATATATAAAAAAAACAATCCTGCTAATTCGTCCTGGGTATGTATATACGCACATATACACATATGCATGGAACCTTTGACCCCAGTTTTCCCCATCATCTGTCCCTTTCTGCCTTCTAATTAGGCCACTTTTTCACCACCACCACCCCCCTCCTTCCTCCAGAGGTACGTGCCATGTCTGTCCCTGCTGTCACATTTCTGCCACACGAATCCTTTCTGAGCACAATACCAATGCCATTTCTCCACCACCCCTTCTAAATTGTGGAAGCCTGTCTCTTCTTTATCTCAGTCTAGATTTCTTACCCCCATCTAAGATTTTCCTTTCGCCTCGATTACAAGCCTTAGTCTCTGCTAAATTTCAAGTCCTCCGGGTTTATATAGCTTTGACGGCTGAGGTTGCGATGAAGAAGGGGGAGAGAATATGCGGCAGAAGAAAAGGAAACGGATGACAACTGTCTATGGTAAAACAGTAAAACAAAAGTCTACTGTAGTGCTATGTACTGTATTATGGCGTCCCATGTTGCTAAAAGTACTGTATACAGTACTTGTTCTAACTGCATAGTAATAACTTCTTTTTCAGTTATATCCCACCTTTCAATATAAGTCCAAGGGCAGCCTACTTTATTGTATGAAGGTATATTCCTCACTTATAACCACTCGGACTACCAGGGTAGAAAATGATTTTTAAAAATTAACCACATCATACAAACTCAATAAAATCCTCAAACTCAAGCAAAGAAATCACAAAAGCTCCATAAATCCAACCTCACCGCCTAAGCGTATGAAAATCCAGAGACGAGATAACCTAAATCCTGGCAAAATAAAAATGGCTTCATCTGACATCTAAAAGAGATTGGAATGGATGCTGCATCTCTTCCAAAGCTGCTGTTCAAAAAATGGGACTGCTGCAAAGTCTCTCTTCTAGAGAGTAGATGAAAGTAGAAGCAGGCTGTTATTTACAACAAAAGTTTCAGAATAAGGAATGGATTAAGGAATACATTGAGAGCCAGTTTGGTGTAGTGGTGAAGGCACCAGGCTGGAAACCGGGAGACCATGAGTTCTGGTCCCACCTTGGGCACGAAGCCAGCTGGGTGACCTTGGGCCAGTCACTTTCTCTCAGCCCTAGGAAAGAGGCAGTGGCCAACCACTTCTGAAAAACCTGCCAAGAAAACTGCAAGGACTTGTCCAGGCAGTCTCTGAGAATCGGACACAATTGAACAGATTTTAAAAAAGGAATACATTAAAAACCAGAGAGCAATATTAATGGGTACAGGATGAATCTGTAAATAAGCTTGATGGGGTTGATGATGACTCAACTGAATGAAAAGTCCAGAGGAAATAAGCACCATCACCGTAGGGCATCTTAGAGGAGGTCTGAAGTTTGCACCAAATGCTTTCCCAATCTTTGGAAACTTCCACAAGTTTCCCCAGGCCATTTCTGGAATGGGGCAGGAATGATCCCTCTTGAACTCCTGCTTGGCTTGTGTCAAGCAATAGGTTGGGTCAGCTGGCCTTGGAAGATGATTTAAGGTAAAATATGGCTACAAGAAGTGTGACTGATACAGCAAGGTTTATATTTATTTATTGATTGATTGATATTGATATTGATATTTATACCCCGCCTATATATTTTTAAACCCTGTTCAGGTCCTAGAAAAACTGAGATTCCAGTACCTTTTCCCATATCCTATTTGCTCATGCTTTTAAACCTCCGCTGCTGAGGGTCCTCTCTAGAGCTCTCTTTTGTTAAAGGTACAGAGGGCTTTTTCAACAGTGTTACCCCACCGTCATCTCCCGGTTTCTGTTACCTGCCTGTTCTTAATTAGGCTTCTTAATAAGTTTGGAATTTGTCATTCCCCACCCCCCGGCAGCAGGATACCCGTGTCCCTAAATTCTATGGCTAACACAAAAACTCTGGAGCTGTTACGATCCTGCTTTTCATACAGGTTTTAAAAATATAAGGACAAAAAAGAAAACACTGCCCTCAAGTAAGATAAACAGCTGCTGAGTTGTATATAAACTTCCCCAGAATATTGTCTTCTGCACTGTTTCAAAGCAACCAATTTGGTGGGAGAAATGTTAAAAATGTAAATTTTGCCTTAATGGGCAACAGAGGCATTAAGTTGGACAGCACTGTGGCAGTAGAAACCAAATCTTATTCAGCTGTAGCCGTTTCAGCAGTTCCAGGACTGTTGTTACAAAGATCTTTCTTTTTGGAGGCCCAACAAGTTACAGCTCCTGATCCAAATCTCTTCTATGGTCTCTCTTTGCATTTATATGTTATGCCATCACTTTACGATAAATATTGCTGTGATCAGAGGAACAAAAATGCACTAGTAGTAGCATTTTGTTCTGGGGGGAAAAATAGTACTGCCGAAATTACTCTATGTTAGTGACATTTAATTGTAACATAAAAATTAAACACCATTTACTCGATTTAAAATCAGGGCAGTATGCAAATTAAGTAAGTTTCAATTCATGTCTTCTTACTCACATCTGTTGGCAGTTTGAATAGTTTTAGTGTCATTAATTGTTATAAAAGTGCAAGATTTGCTGTATGCTTGCCACTTAGGACCAAAGGCACAAAAGTCTAATTGAACTAAGTAATTAGTAATTTGTCATTTCCTATTGTCAGCAATTACTTTCTATTGGAAATCCACACTGAAAATTCTAATTTGAAGTGAGGTTTGCATTTTACTGCTGTCCATCCAAATTAGTTTTAAATTGACAGCTACGTTTTCATTAAAATGTAAAGATATTAACTATACCTGTAGATAGTGAAATATGAAGTCTGCTGCACATGAGATCATTGGTGATTTGACAGTAAATAAATAAATTTGACAGTAAATAAATAAAGTGAGATATAAAATATGTCTTCTTCCAACCCAGAAGTACCCAGTTTTAGATTAAGCAAGTTTTGTTTCTCCTGTTTCACGTATAATTCTTCTCTTACTACACTGCTGGGACCATCTCTGCAATTTAAGACAAGGAAAGGGGATTTCATTTCATTTTTAAAAGCTGTGTTGCAAAACTGAGATCCACGTGTCCTCCTTGGTTAGAGTACGTAGTCATATGAGAAAGTAGGTGGGATCTGGCGTTTTGAACAGCTGCATAGAAAAGGACATTTTAACAGATGTAGCTTGCAAGCAACACCTGCTTCATTTTCTCTCTTCCCACTATCAAAGATGCAGCATCCTGACCTTAATCTAGAGGCCAGGGAATTAGAGTGTGATGTGTCGTGTGGTTTTCCATATTTCATTAAAATCACCAATGCTCACTATATTGATAGAATGGCCACATTCCCAAGTGACTTATCAGTGATCTGGTATCAGATAACCTCAGATCATGGCTGCCTGAATTATATTAAGGAATAGCCTTATTTGATCTCAGCCACATTTGCAGTGGCTGGCAAGCCCTTTCCTTTTTATTTTGATGGTTGGCAAAAGAAAAATTGTTTTAAATTCATGATGCCTTAAACAGGGTTGAAGCCCCTCTGAAGAAGGTAGAAGGCTGAAAGCTCTCTTCCCCTCAATTCATCTTCCTCATACAACTATGGGGGATGGAAAGAACAAATCCCAAAAAATAGGGCTAGCATATTTGGCTGTAAAAATAGAGTCCATCACTAGATGGCAGCAAAGAGACACAAAGGTCTTAACTCTTGCTGCCATCTAGTGGTCACACCTTTTTGAAGCCCATGTGAACCTGGAAAAACCAGATTTGGCTGGCTTCTCTCACCCCTCGTCTCTATGTCCAACATTTATGAGCCCATTTCTGCTTGTGTGTTCTGTCTCTCACTATTCTTCTATCTCCTAAACTCAGAATTTGTTCCAAAGGGTTCTCCGGTTTTGGAAGGGCATAGAGAAAGAGAAAGGGGGAATCCGGTTCAGTTGGAAATGTCACTTTTCAGTGGAGTGAGTTTTTGAATATAATTCCAAAGCTGCTAGCTTTCTAAAATTTCTGTTTGCATGTGCATTTTATGACATTAGTTTAACAAGTTTTCAGCAGGCATGTATAGACAGAGTGAAGGAGAAATATTTTTAAAAAGAACAGACGAGAGAGAAAAAAGAGAGGGCAAAAGGGAGTTAGTTGGCTGGCTGGCTGACCTCCTAAAATATCCATGAAGTTCTCCATGTTTACTTTGGAACAATCCCAATGAATTCAGTGGGGTTTATTTATACATTTTATACTTCATCTTCCCATCCACCAGGAAGATCACAGCTGCTTACAAAAGTTAAATCACCAAATTATTAACACATAATTTAAAAAGGACCCATGAAAAAGTCCTTTTTGAAGAGGCTAGTCTGACATCATCCAAGGATATTTAGGATTGCAATCTTGATATATGAAGCCAAGTCAAATTACAGCATTCATGTAAGTGTTTTGAGGATTATTGTCAAAAAATCAGAAGCCTGACACAATCCCTGTTCATGCATCTTTTTTCCCAAATAATGATTAATTGCATTTTCTCCTGCAGTACAAAGCATCCTTCAAAGATAGGAAAAAGTTAAACTGGTAACTGGTAAAAAAAAATTAACAAATCTGGCAATAGAAATTATTGGATTAATAGCTTACAGAAACATCATTGAGAAGAGACAAGTTCTGAGAGAACTTACACTGTTATCCAACATGGAAGAAAAAAATAATTCTGATTTGGAAAGAGCTGGCAAAGCAAGTTAGAAACATGCTCAGTTATTAACCCAGAAAATTAGAACTCTATTAGGGCTAAGATACTATATAAATGCACAATTGTGTTCCTGATAGTTCAATAATTGCTCAGTATGGCTTTGGATCTTAATTGCGGCAGTACAATATACTTATATACAGACATATATTGTTTCCAATATAAGAGAAAGTAGAATTACCTTCTTCAATGAAGACAATTACTTTGGTTCAAACAGATCATCTCAAGCTATGTACACCAAAAGCATGTACAGAAAACCCATTCTGCTAACCATGATGTACCTGAACTCACTCTGTTAAGTGGATATTAATTAACACTACTTTACAATAGAATTCCTATGAAATTGCACACATTACATACACATTAAAACCCAAAAGGCTCACCAAAGCGCTCTCCGTGATTAATATTGTAACAAAGAAAAGTGGAGAATCACCATGATTTATTGCCAATTAGTGACAGATGTTGTCGACTTTTCTTTAAACAGATGAAATAGCCTTAATATTATGCCATGGGCAAAAAAAGCCTGGGGTGGGGAGGAGGGAGATACCACGTGGTTCAGGCATGGCATTCAGTGTTCATTCTATAAAGGATTTTTTGTGGGATTCAAGTCCAAATGGAAAGGGATCTACTAGATTTCATGTAAGTTGATACGACCAGCAATGCTTTTCCCCCGTTCTGGTTTTATTTCCTGCACCAGTAATAATTAGATGTTTGATGTGTACTAAAATCTTCCACTTGATGCTCTAGTCTAGGAGATTCCACAGAGGGAAACCCTCCTCCACAAATCTTGGCTCCTACCCTCAAGTGGTTCCGGACAATATATTCAAAGTACCTGGAGCCTCTCTATTGTTCCTTTTATGCAGTTGTGCTTAACTGCCAATAAGGCACTGTGTGAACCAGAGAATTAAATTAAAAGTTCAATAAACACTGATCAATTTCCGTGTAAATATTGAATCCATAAAAACGATCTTCTCCTTAACTGTAGTTATACTGCAGGTGTTCGTCCATATCCTGCCTGCTGAAATGGAGCTGATTGTCTTCCAGCTTCCAGCCCAGCAAAATTCTTCCCTCATAAAAACATGCTGGAAAGGCCGGCGCGCTTCCGAGCCGCGCTCTGACTCGCAAACTGTTGCCGGGCGCCGAGCTCGCCCGCGGAATAAAGAAGTCGTCTTCTGTCTAACATGTAAATAAATCATCAGCCTCGCTTACTTGACCACTGGCTGCTTGTCATTCAGGGAAATAATGGTTAATCGATGGCTAATCGATGGAGATGTGTAACGTATTAGTTTGCAGTCCTTCATCATCCTATTTTCTTCAATTGCCTGGGGGGTTGTATTCGGTAGCTACAGAATCGATGGCGGCGGGGGAGGCGACCGTTCCACTCGCGCGGAGAGCCCGTCAGCAGCGCTCTGCGGGAAGAGGGGACGGGGACGGGTCTTCGCTGAACGCGAGGCGCTCGTCTCTGCTGCAGAGGACGAGAGCTGGGAAGCGGGGGACACCCAGAGCTGCGGGGAGAGGGAACGCGGGGCATTGTGCGAGTCGCTGCAAGGCGCCGCGGCACTCGGGGGAAGGCAACTTTTCCTGGCTCCGCAAGAACCAGGGAAGGAACGAAAACGCCGCGGGCCGTAGTCGGAGCATGCCCGGAGGGAAGTGACAATCCAGGCCAGGGAGGCAGAGGGGTCATTCTCCCCATTTCTCACACCAGGGTCACACAGGATGCCGCCCTTGTTGCGTGTGGACGCGCAGGACAAGTCCTCCGCCCGAGTCACGCCCAAAAAGTTCCTCGTAACCGAGCGCTTCGGGAAACGGCTTTGACGGCCGCAAAGATGCGCAACGACGGAGGCAACGTTTCCGTCAGGCAGAATGCCTAGTTTTAATGTGTTCCTTTTTTAAAAAAATCCATTTATTTATTTTAAAGGAAATGTAAGCATGTTGTCACCAGCATCAGGCTGCGACAAGCTTGACTGGCTTCCCTTAAGCCTCTGCGGAGGGCCGCAACCAATGCATTAATCATGGCTTTTAGCATTTTCCTTGCAAATCCGCGCCGCTGACCGTCACCGGGCGCGCGGCTGAAACCTAAGGCACATTCAAGTCTTTTAAGAAAATAGTTGCAGCTATTCAACTATTCGTACGGATTCAGAGCGTAGCGCGCGTCTGTGCGTAGGTAAGGGATACCCGCGCGCAGGCCCGGGTCAGCCGCGGAGTTTGCGTATTTATACGCAGCCATTGGGGTGTGTGAGTGTGAGCCCGATCAGCCGCGGGAGTTTGAGTGTCAACAGCACCCTCTTGTGGAGGAATGCCTCCAGGCAGTCTTCCGCCTGCACTTAAACTTGCTGCTTTGGCGGAACTTCGGTGTCAGTCCGTTTGAAGCTTTCGAAATGAGAACTCGCCATCAAAACGTGGAATCGGAGCAGAGGTGAAAAGGGCAGCAGCTTGTTCAAACCTAGGTCCGCCCAAACCAGGTCAAGGGAAGGAGGCTGACGACGAGGGGAGACTGTTCTTCTATGCCAGCAGTTCTCAACTTGTGCTGGAAAGTCAAATTAATAAATACTTCAAATTAATAAATACTTCAAATGGTTGTTGTGGGGTTTCCGGCCGTGAAAGCCTTCGAAAATACTTCAAACTTTCTCAGTTTTAATTTCTAATACAGTAAATATTGATAGATGTAACCCACATAAACCAAAGCTCTTTGGAGTCCTCAATCGTTTTTAAGAATGTAAAGGGGTCCTGAGGCCAAAATGCTAAGCCCCCTTTCCTCCAGCTTCTCCTCCAACCAGGACCCAAACTCAGCTGAGGGGGCAACCTGTTGGAAAATTGGAAAAACCATGGCTCCATTCGTCTGCATTTGGAGGTGATCGCTTCTCTCCCCCTAACCCAGCTCATAGGTGGGGGTGGAGGGACACCTTCTAAAATGTCTCTTAAGGAAAGGCTGGTTAAATATGTAATAAAACAAATATGGCAGCTTACTCGGAGGGTCAATCACATCTCTGGAGTAACAGCCTTCTGGGTCCCAGAACACTTTTATGGTATTTTTGTTAGGTATTTTCAACAGCTGCAGATAAGCAAGAAAACCAAGTCTGCTATTCAAGGAAGCATTTGTTGCTTTTTAAAAGAAAGGGTTCTTTGGGAAAGAGAGAAGAAAAGGCTAGTATAAGGGTGAAATGATACTGAAAGTGACCATTTGCCTTTTCATTTATGTATTTATTTACAGGGTTTATATGCCTCCCCAAACTGTCGTTTATTGTAGCTCCTTGGGTTTTTAAAAAGCATTTTAATCAAAACTGCACTTTGAGGTGCTGTTCCTGGTCAAAAAGAAACACTATCAAGCGGATTGGATTCGTTTTCAAGATTTTCTATTCATTTGGTTTCAGATACTGAAAGAGAAAACCAGACTATTTGAAATAAAAGCAGATGAGCATGTGCACGCACACACCTAAGTCAAATTACATAGACACCATGGGGTATGGAAACCATGTTTGTAATATTCAAATACTGCAAGTATTGTATATGACAAATCTGCCACTGTATTTTTTAAGGAATGGAAAGGATGGCAAAAATGAATGTAAAGTATAAAGAAAAGAAAAAAAGTAAAGGGGCGTGGTGCTCAGCGGGTAAGACCCCAGGCTTCTCGATCGAGGTTCGAATCCCTAGCCCCGCGTGATGGAGTGAGCTCCCGCACTCGCCCCAGCTCTTGCCAACCTAGCAATTCGAAAGCATGCAAATGCAAGTAGATTGATAGGTACCACTTCAGTGGGAAGGTAACAGCGTTTCGCGTGCGTCATGCCAGCCACATGACCGTGGAAGTGTCTTCGGACAACACTGGCTCTTCGGCTAACAAACTGAGCACCAGCCTCTAGAGTCGGACATGACTGCACAAATGTGCGGGGGGAGCCTTTACCTTTTTATAAAGAAAAGATACTTGCTGAGCTTCAGTCACTTCACTGCAATGTCTGCAGGTGTCGGGTCCTTGGCCTCTGTTGTGCACAGCTCAGACGGGTGAAAGCAGAGGAGGAATTGTGTAAGGTGGTGGTGACACAAGTGTCCTTAGCATGTAGTTTCAACCTGGGCCTAGCAGGAAAGGTCCTTGTACCAACGCAGTCAAAACTACTTAAGGTGCCAGATGCAATTCTGTTTGTTAGCAGCCCGGTTGCTGCTTTTGCTATGTTCTCTTTTCATCTCTGAAAAAAAAATGTTATGTTCCACATCGTAGCATTAGGTTTAGTTCAATTTAATTTCTTTATATGTTGTACTTGTTGTTAGGACTATTATTTTTCCTTTCCTTTAATGTTATGCTAGGTTGTTACAACTTGCAGCCACAAGAACCTGATGATGTCCTTGGAGAATGCCGGTCTTTGCACATTCTGAAACAAAAGGACTCCATCTATACCTTCCACATTCATCTCTAGATTGGAACCTGGGCATTCATTAGCTGTCCCAAAGAGGTCCAGCAGTTTCTGCATCAGTAGAAAATGCAGAGACTCTTTAAAATGCACACTGCTTTGAGGGAGACTGTATTCTGAACTACAGATTTTGAGGGGGAAAAGATACACCGGTCTCCCGTGAGGTGGTTTGTAGTCTACAAAAGCTTACACCGTAACAATTCGGTTAGACCAAGGGTCGGAAATGGCGGCTCGCGAGCCAGATGCGGCTCTTTGGCCCCTTGAGTGTGGCTCTTCTGCAGCTGAACTCACCCCCGCCCCTTCCACGTGATTGGCCCTTGCGATTCCACGCGATTGGCCCCCGCCCGCAAACCCCGCCCCCTGGCTCTCACACTGAGCGAGGCCCGGCGCGGCAGGGAGGCGCTGCTGGCCCAGGACGCGGCGCTGTTGGAGGCGGCGCAGGAGCGGACGCAGGGGCTGCTGCGGCTGGAGATGGCGCTGCTCCATGGCATCCAGGTGCTGGGCGAGGGCGCGGGCCCGGGACGCGAGCGGCAGGGCGGCGCAGGGCGAAGAGCCGCCTGCTCTCCCCTTGGCTGCCTCCGGTCCGAGCCTGGCTCGGCTGCCCCGGCTGCCGCAGGGCTCGGGTTAGCGGGGGGGAGAGGACGCCGAACGGCGGGGTGGGGGGATTGATGGGGTGGGAGGATGCACCCGGAGGGCCTCCCGCGGCTGCTTCTCCAAGGCGGGTTGCAGAGCATGCGCTGCGCCCACAGGAACTCCTGGTCCCTCCGCTCCCTCCAGTTCCGCCACCAGCCCGAGCAGCGCCGCCCGCCCCGTCCTGCCGCCCGGCAAACCTCCGCCGGCTCCGTCCCCCCGCCGCCACTGCCACCGCCCCGGCCAGGCCCCCTGCGCCGCCCTGCCGCTCGCGTCCCGGGCCTGCGCCCTCGCCCAGCACCTGGATGCCGCGGAGCAGCGCCATCTCCAGCCGCAGCAGCCCCTGAAGCCGCTCCTGCGCTGCCTCCGACAGCGCCGCGTCCCGGGCCAGCAGCGCCTCCCTGCCGCGCCGGGCCTCGCAGAGACGGGCCTGAAGGGGCGCAGAGGCCGGAGAGGGTACCCCGCCGTCTCCCCTTCTCTCCCTACCTCGCTCGCCCGCAGGGAAGGAGGCGCGGGTCCCGCCCTGTGAAGAGGGTGCAGCCTTCCGCTCTCCCGTGCCCCAGGTTTTGTTGCCCGCGGCAGCCGCTCTAGGAGCCGGCCAACCTCCGCCGCTGGTTCCCAGCGCTTCCCCTTGGATGGGGAGTTCCCTCCCGCCACCCCGCTCGGAGAGACGGGCCTGAAGGGGCGCAGAGGCCGGAGAGGGAGCCCCTCCATCTCCCCTTCTCTCCCTGCCTTGCCCGCCCGCAGGGAAGGAGGCGCGGGTCCCGCCCGGTGGAGAGGGCGCAGCCTTCCGCTCAGCCCAGGAACGCCGTGGCGCCCAGCAGAGCCCTCTGCACATGCTCCGCGACGCTCCCTCCTTCCCGCCGCCTCTCCTGAGCTGAGCTCCGCAACCGAGCCTGGGCGTGCGTGCGTGAGGGAAGCCGCCATCAAGGGCTTCCTCGCCGAGTTAGTCCGCAGGGAGGGAGGCGGGGGGGACAGGGCTGGGCGCTGGGGCGGGGGCAGGGCCGCGGACGGCAGGCCAAAGGGAGATGCCAGGGCAACTGTAGTGACCGGAGGCGGCCAAGGGGAGAGCAGGCGGCTCTTCGCCCTCAGCACACCGTGGGGCCAGACGAGCCTCCGGCTGCTGCTTCCTGCGCCCGTGGCCTCTTTGCTGCCGCCGCCGCCCGCCTCGCCTCTGCCACTCTCCGCTTCTCCGCAAAGCTCCTGGTTGATCTTAATGTTTCCTTTTCCTCCCCTTCAATATGTTCCAGCAAGCGAGGGGGAAGCGGAGAGCGGCTGCAGCAGAGGCCACGGGCACAGGAAGCAGCAGCTGGAGGCCGCCTCGCCTCTGCCGCTCTCCGCTTCCACCTCGCTTGCTGGAACGTATTGAAGGGGAGGAAAAGGAAACATCAAGATCAACCAGGAGCTTTGCGGAGAGCGGCAGAGGCGAGACTCCACGGCCCCCCCAGCTGCCAGAGGAGGAGAGGCGGTGGAAGAGCTGCAGCCGGGGGGCCGCGGAGTCTCCGGGGGCGGCCGCCCCGTGCTGCACGAGCAGGTCGAACATGTCCCCGCCGTCGCCTGGGACTTTCGCGATGGTGAGGGGAGGGCGCCGAAGCTGCGGGCCGGGCTGGGCTGGGGCCGGATCCTGTGCTCCTGATGACCCCCCCCAGGCAGGTTTCCCTTTGTCGTGGGGCAAATGAACCAGGCTTGCGGTCGATGGAGCAACAGCAGAAGTTGTTATTGCTCCTCCGCTTACCAGCGCCTGAATTTTGCTCCATCGGCCGCAAGCCTGGTTCATTCTGAGAGAAACAGAGAGATTTCTGCCTGCCGTTCTTTCTTCCCAGCTGAGCGAGGCCCCGCGCCGGTATTTTTGGAGCGCTTCCGCGCGCAGCTGAGCGAGGCCCCGCATCAGGCTTTTTGGAGCGCTTCCACACGCAGCTGAGCGCTGGGCTGTGGAAATGCGCTCCAAAAACACTGGCGCGGGGCCTCGCTCATCTGCGCTGGGCTGTTGCCCCGCTCCAGTTCTCGGCCCTGACCACCCGCCTGGGGCTGCTGGGAGATGTGGTTCAGCCGCTTCTGGAGAAGACCTCCCCCCGCGCGCCTGCAGCAACGCGTGCAAAAGGGGAGCGGGCGTGTGTGCTTCGCCTCTGCCTCGCCTCTGCCGCTCTCCACAAAGCTCCTGGTTGATCTTGATGTTTCCTTTTCCTCCCCTTCAATACGTTCCAGCAAGCGAGGTGGAAGCGGAGAGCGGCAGAGGCGAGGCGGCCTCCGGCTGCTGCTTCCTGTGCCCGTGGCCTCTTTGCTGCCGCCCTGAGGGGACCCACCCGGCGGCGGCGGCGGCGGCGGCTCCCCTGAAGCTGGGGAGGGGCCGCGTTTCCTCTTCCTCTCCGGTGGTGAGCGTGCAGCCGGGCCTCCTTCTCAGCCCTTTTGCACGCGCACACACGCCCACTCCCCTTTTGCACGCGTTGCTGCAGGCGCGCGGGGGGAGGTCTTCTCCAGAAGCGGCTGAACCACATCTCCCAGCAGCCCCAGGCGGGTGGTCAGGGCCGAGAACTGGAGTGGGGCAACAGCCCAGCGCAGATGAGCGAGGCCCTGCGCCAGTGTTTTTGGAGCGCATTTCCACAGCCCAGCGCTCAGCTGCGTGTGGAAGCGCTCCAAAAAGCCTGATGCGGGGCCTCGCTCAGCTGCGCGCGGAAGCGCTCCAAAAATACCGGCGCGGGGCCTCGCTCAGCTGGGAAGAAAGAACGGCAGGCAGAAATCTCTCTGTTTCTCTCAGAATGAACCAGGCTTGCGGCCGATGGAGCAAAATTCAGGCGCTGGTAAGCGGAGGAGCAATAACAACTTCTGCTGTTGCTCCATCGACCGCAAGCCTGGTTCATTTGCCCCACGACAAAGGGAAACCTGCCTGGGGGGGGTCATCAGGAGCACAGGATCCGGCCCCAGCCCAGCCCGGCCCGCAGCTTCGGCGCCCTCCCCTCGCCATCGCGAAAGTCCCAGGCGACGGCGGGGACATGTTCGACCTGCTCGTGCAGCACGGGGCGGCCGCCCCCGGAGACCCCGCGGCCCCCCGGCTGCAGCTCTTCCACTGCCTCTCCTCCTCTCTGGCAGCCGGGGGGGCGTGGAGTCTCCGGGGGCGGCCGCCCCGTGCTGCACGAGCAAGTCGAACATGTCCCCGCCGTCGCCTGGGACTTTCGCGATGGCGAGGGGAGGGTGCCGAAGCTGCGGGCCGGGCTGGCCTGGGGCCGGATCCTGTGCTCCTGATGACCCCTCCGGGCAGGTTTCCCTTTGCCCCACGATATTCTGGGTAGCGGAGGGTGGCAGCTGTTTCCCCGCCACTCCCGGTGGGGCAGCCGGGCCGGGTTTGCGGAGCTGCTGGCTGCGAGGAGCTGCTGGCTGCACCCCCTCCCTCTGTGAGCCCCCACCCCCTTCCACGCGATTGGCTCCCGCCCGCAAACCCCGCCCCCTTCCACGCGATTGGCTCCCGCCCGCAAAACCCGCCCCCTTCCACGCGATTGGCTCCCGCCCGCAAAACCCGCCCCCTTCCACGCGATTGGCTCCCGCCCACAAACCCCGCCCCCTGGCTCTCGAGCACTTCAAAATGTGCACGAGCATGTCAAAATGGCTCCCGGCAAAAAAAGTTTGCCGACCCCTGGGTTAGACTTTAAAGAAGTATCTTAGATTTGAATTTTTAGAAAACCAAAGAAAAATCATGCATCATGAAATAGAACAGGCTTATGATTGAAAAATATGAAAGCCCCACATGTTGAATAAATGGTTTCCTCATAATTAAAAGGCAATTAACACTGTTTGGTTAGAACAATATAAGAACTAGGATCGTGCAAAATCTTCAAAAGGAGGGCTTCTTGCAGCAGATTGGCACAAGGAAAATGTGGGAATGGAATTAGATACTAGGAGAGGATATATGATTTAGTTATTATCCTTCCTTCCTCACGTGAGTGAGATTAGCAGAGTACCATCCCTAGCAGCATAAACCTGGAAGCTTAAGACAAGGTTGGTTTAACCTTCTAGAAAACAATAATCCAGGATGCTTTGAAGCAAACTGGATTTTCCTGGTATTACCCCTTTTATCCCTCTTAAAATAACAATCACACAGTTTTGTGAAGAAATAAAAGTAATGTTTACTCACATAATCTAGGTCTCAAAACAGCAGTTGCAGTAGTAAAGTCAAGGCAGGTTTAAAGTACTAAGTTACTAAAACAAGATCTAAGCATAAAAATGGTGTCTGAGCTGCAGAGTTCAGGCATAGACCTGCTTCAGCTCGGATGCATGGTGAAGAAGGGAGGGAAGTGATCTCACAGAGTTCTCTCTCTAGGAAATTTCTCAGGAAGTCTCTGTGAGCCTCCGCCCCCTTTCATGTGCCTATCTAGCAAGACATGAATTGTTGGTTTGACTGCAATAATATCCCACAGAAAATACACCCTCCTGCCAAGCGTTCCAAGGGCTGTGTCTTTCCCAAGGCTTGGGGCATCTGCTTGGGAAGCTGTTCCAGTTCCCTCCACACGTGTGCCTGCAAAGACGCTTGGCTTTGCTGGCAATTCCAGCAGAAGAATTGTGTTGGGGAAGACCTAAACAGCAGCCACACCCAGTCTCCCGAGGAGGATGCAGCTACTTAAACGTGAGGCAGGATGCTTCACCCACATCCATGCGCTGTGCGATACTCTCTTCATGAGGACTTTGCCAACCCTGATAAACAGGACCCTGGTCTAGTCTCCTCAAGACTTGGTGCTCTCCATATGTTCATGTGCAACCTTCAAATTCAACATTTAGAGAGGATTACATTGGAAAATGACAGTTTCAGGAGTTCTTCCAGAATGCCATCAAGGATATAAACCAGAGCTTTCCAAACTTTTCATGTTGGTGACACACTTTTTAGACATGCATTGTTTCGCGACAGACTCTTACAGCAGGGCATCATTTCACGACACTCTTACAGCAGGGCACAAGGCAGGCACTAGGACCTGCGCGGAATCCTGGCAGGGCAGGTTTGGAGGCAGCAAGGCACAAGGCAGGCACTAGGACCTGCGCGGAATCCTGGCAGGGCAGGTTTGGAGGCAGCAAGGCACAAGGCAGGCACTAGGACCTGCGCGGAATCCTGGCAGGGCAGGTTTGGAGGCACAAGGCAGGCACTAGGACCTGCGCGGAATCCTGGCAGGGCTCGGAGGCGGCAGCAGCAGCTTTGACACACCCAGACACTGCAGCCGACACACTAACGTGTCCCGACACACAGTTTGGAAAGCTCTGATATAAACCCTTAACGATGGACATTTTGAGTAATCTAGGCAAGGATATCTAGGCATCTTGGGTTACTCTCATTCCAAGGGCCCCTTTGACACTTTCTACCTCCTCATATTCAACCTGTATCCTGGCACTCTAAGACTGGTGGGTTTAGAGCAGTATCCAGGGCAGAGGGAATGGATTCTGACAAAGATCCTGCACTCGGGCCTGGCTCAGTGTGCAGAAAACTCAGTTGGATCACTTAATCATTCTGAGGAATTATCCTCATAGGAGGCTGTGACAATCTTTATGCTAATCAGCTACTTTTTGCCATAAAGTGTTAATAAAATCTACCATGAACGCACAATTATTTCTCTGAGATACAATGAAAGAGATACGTTTATCAGGTGAACATGCTATAGAACTGAACACATATCTGAAAATACCCGATTTGCTATTTGTACACAATTCATTTTGCACTACTTAAACTAACTTTGCAGTCAATATTTACAAGGAAACCAGAATACAATCAATAATACAACACTAGAGAGCACATTAACAAGTCACAGAAAGTTACTACTGTGTTTGCTCTATAATATTGTAAATAGCAGGATATGAACATTTTACAAGAATATGCCAACTACAGTATATCAGCAGAGTTTGCCCATCAGGAGTTTACTGAACAAGCCATATTGGTCTGGTTCACAGATGATACTAAGCAGTAATAGGTGGTGTTTTGCATCACACTAAGCCAAAACAATTAAACAAACTGCATTGTGACATTAATGTTATATGAGAACCATACTCCAGTGTCCAACTTTAGATCTTATCTTTAACATTCAAATTTAGTATTTTGACATCCATAAGAAGTGCCATTTAAATGCATCTCCAAGGGGACCACACTCATGTTTTCTCCTGTCCTAGCAACATACATCTTACCTAAATATAATTTGTTAACTCTGATGATGATCCCAAGGACACTGTGAAACCAGAGTTGAGTTTGTTGAATTAACGTGTATGAAGTACCAATCGAAGAGAATATTTGTAGCTCAGGGTTGAACTGTGGAGTCCTTGGTGCTCTCTGAGCCTTGTTGTTTTCTTGCAGACGTTTCATTGCCAGGCTAGGCAACATCTTCAGTGTGAAAAGGGAGTCCCCCCTTTTCACACTGAAGATGTTGCCTAGCCTGGCAATGAAACGTCTGCAAGAAAACAACAAGGCTCAGAGAGTACTAAGGACTCCACCGTGTATGAAGTGATAGCAACAATGAGACATCTTCATTGGGCTACAAGAAGAAGCTTCAGGGACTGGGAAAGTCTTTAGCCATGATCTAATGGATGCATATTGAAATGTATCCAAGATTAATACAAAGAGTAACCATGATATTACATCCTGGTTTTCAGCCAGTCCTCAACCATGGTTTAAATATGTAGATTTAATATTAAATATGTAGATATGTAGATAAAGAAGAAAGCACTTGGGTATCTTAAGATGTATAGCATGCATAGCAAAGATAGATTTTTCTCAATTGCAGTTAAGTGTTAAATATGTAGATATGTTAGTTATTTAACACTTAACTGCAATTGAGAAAAATCTATCTTTGCTATGCATGCTATACATCTTAAGATACCCAAGTGCTTTCTTCTTTACTTTTTTTCTGAAGATTCAGCAGTATGACCAAAGCACAGGAAAACCAGGTATAGGAATATCTTACCTGCTCTATCATCATCACACATATGCAGTACATGTTAACCTCTCATTGACTGAAGATAGTCAAAATGCATCCCAGGCCATGTTGTTTCTTCTCTGAATATCTGCATGGTAGCTTTAAAAATTGGATGTAAATGCTACAGTATCTGGAACACCCTCCCAGTGACCATAAGGTTACCTAAGGGACCGTCTTATCCCCCTCACATCGTCCCGTCCCACCCGGTCATGCAGGGAGGGCATGCTACGGACCCCATCAGTAAAAGAATTCCATCTAACGGGGTCTCGGAAGCATGCCTTCTCTGCAGTAGCTCCTGCTCTGTGGAACATTCTCCCCCCGGAGATAAGACAGTCCCCCTCGCTCCTGGACTTCCGGAAAAAACTCCAAAACTTGGCTCTGCCAGCAGGCCTGGGGCGGGAAGAAGAGTGTACACTCTTGGGGATGGCTAATGCCTTAGGGTGGCCCTAGAATGCCCTTTCCATGGTTTTAAAGAAGATACTGCCATCTGGATTTTATTATATTCTTGAATTGTTATTTTAATGTTTATTTAATTTTATTTATATTTGTATTACAGTTAATTATGCTTGATTGTAAACCGTCCAGAGTCCCTCTTGAGGGAGTTGGGCGGTGATAAATCAAATAAATAAATAAATAAATAAATAAATAAATAAATAAATAAATAAATAAATAAATAAATAAATAAATATAAATAAATAAGATTTCTGCCTAAATTTTGAAACTTTTGCCTCAAACTTTTATTTCCAAAGACTCCAAGGACTCCACATAAATAGCCAAACAAAATTTAAAATTCAATTTATAAAGACAACTGACAAATTGAAAGTAAAGAGAATGATGATACATGTTTATTGACACAAATGATGTTAAATATCATATTTATATCATCAGCAAAACAATGACAAATGAAAGACTCAGCAAAGGTTATGGTTTGACAAAATAACATTTTTAAAAATGTGGACACCAATCAAATTGCTGGAAGCATCAATGATGCAACACTTTCTGACACTAAAGTCTTTACTTCTGCTTAAATATATATGGGATTGTTTGCTGCAATGGCCTAATGTCAACTTTTGTCCATAAACTCTTTCATAAAACAGAAACAGGAAAAATGATTTAAGCAGCTCAATTTGTCTGTTTATCTTAATCTTTAACTATTCCCATATGTCTTAGCTACATGATGTATGACTCCTTATAAAGCCATTTTTCACTGATATCCAAGACAAAAAAAAAAGTCAGGCTAATAACCTTTTACCCACACTACTTTCCAAAACAAGTGGCAAAGCAGACTTTAGGCTGTCAGAAAAGTTATGGTTATTTTGATCAATCTAGGCCCTTTTGGAAATTGTTTGCATGCAATCTATATACTCACCTTTAACCATCACATTCCAAAGAAAGCTGGAGGTGAGGTATAACTCTGGTGGTAATGTCTCAGATTGCAGCCAAAGGTGGAAGATTCAGTTTCAGTAGTCTTAAGATTGTACTGAAGCGTGATGATGGTACAATATTGCACTTCTGAAGTCAGGCACTTTTCATAATAGCTGCAACCAGGTTGTAGGTTACCTTGTAGAGCCTCTATGTATTCACAGAGAAAGAGCGAGCAGCAGCTCACTTGGCCCAGCGTCTGGAGTAGGATAAGGTAAGAGTTCAGCCACTTATCTAAGCAGGGGGAATGAAGCTGGATAGTTTGTTACAGGGATCATAACACTTGCTGAAGAATAAAGATCCAGTTGTCTGCTCTAGTTGCTTGTGAAATCTACTTGAAAGCTCAGCCAGCAGGAGCCAGAGTGGGAAACAGCCCCCCACCCAAAAAAAAAGCTCTGGGGAGAGCACTGGCTAGCTTACCCAAGGAGGAGGACTGTGTATGATCACAGGGTGTGGTGCCATGGCAGAAACAATGCCAGACTGATCTTTGACATGATACAAAATGCACTGAAAGTGGTGGCTAATGAACAACTTGCCATCCTGGGACTTCTAGTAGCCAACCGAAAAGTTGAAGACCATTTTTAATATTCACATTGCCTTGGTGTGAACTTCCCAGAGGATTTTCTTGCAGACCTGTTGTTAGCTGCTGTGGGGAACATAAGTTGAGCCCTACAGGTTCAAACTAAAGGCCTATCTAGTTAAGTCTTCTGTTCCCACATGGATGCCAACAGAATGCCCACAAAATGGACACAAAGTGAAAAGTGCCTTCTTGTTGTTCATGTTGTGGAACAGGATAAAAGGACAACTGAGTAGATTTGGGATCACACAAACAAACAAACCATGAACTGTGTGCAACTTTCAGAAATGTGGTTGACAAAACGGGGAGATGATTCTTTATAAAACTGTTTACAACCAACGTGGACAAGCAGTGGTGAACAAATGTGGGAAACGTGAGGAGTACAAATGCAGTAACTTTTCACTTTCTCACATTATTGCATATGCACACCATTACCTTTACAAGAAACAGCAAGATGGCAGAAGACTCCTTGTGGTTTTCCTGAAGCTTGTTTTCCACACAGAACAAAAGTAGACAGTATGTGGCTTTCAAATGTTCTTGAACTTCAACTCCCATTACATGGACAATGCTGAGGGAGGTTGGCGGTTGCAGTTCAGCAACATCTGGAAGGACAGATGTTGCCTACTCCCAACAGCCTTCTCCAGCTTGGCACCTTCCAGATTTTGGAGGTCCTGCCCAAAGGAATTCTGGGAGTTATGGGTTCTTAATTTCCCCTTCATATTTGGAGAATATTGAGAATACCTCTGTGAACATGGAACCATCATTTCAAAAGAGATATGCTTTTATTTCAAGGGACATAAGTAATTAAAGTGCCAGTTCTCACTGAAACCTTATGTCTCTCAATTAATATTCCAAAATTCAGGGAGTATATGAATTTCTGTGGTAAGCAATTGTTTGATATAAATAGCATTTCCGTAAAAGATAATATAAAGATGTAATTGTTTGCTCATCCACAAATTAATTAAGGCAAAACTGGTGGGAACGCTCCGGAAAGTAGACTAATTTTAGCCTGGGATCTCCTCCTTTGCTGTTGCTAGAACTAAAATAGCTATTTTAAAAACTTCTAGTGAGCTTGAGAAACTGACTGTGGATCATGTATACAACACAGGGTCAATGCTGTATTGAATTTTTAGACCATTTTCAGACTACCTTCTGGCAATGGAAGCATTTTGACCACTGACACTCCCTATGGGTATATCTGACTATCCTGGTACAATGCGCCATTCCCCATTATTGAATCTACAACAAACTGCTGTAGGTTATTCATTGATTGAGTGTTTAAGTGTATTCTTTGGGAGTAAATGGAAAGTGAATTCTGTAGACAGCCACATAAAATAAAATTCTAAAAAATCAGCAGAATTCCTGGCTTTGTGCAGTGGGGCTAATGTCATGATGATGATGATGATGATGATGATGATGATGATGATGATTCCACTTTCCTGAATCACTTTCTATGGATAGGATTGTTTTTGTTTGTTTTTGCTCTTCTATACACAGGAGATGGATACTTTGTCTGAACAAATAAAAATTAAGCCATCACCAAGATGACTATGTAGGGACCTAATACCAAGGCATATTCTTATGCTAACGTCTTTATCCAAATCAATTATAACACACAGCACTCTTACTAAATAGCCCCAATCTGCATGCAAGAAATGGCCTTAAAGAATGGCTGATGGAGGCCTGGGCAAATAGGCTCCATTTTTACAACATCTCTGCCCTTCCATCTACTAACCCTTCTCCTGCCTGGAGGGTTAAGGAAAAACGCATCTTAGGGAAGGGGAAATTGAGAAAAAAAAGCCAGAAGAGCCCTCCAGAGACAACAGAAGCAAATCCTCTGATCACTTGTGGATAGAGAGAAAATAAGACTATCTAAACATCTTTTTCTGTGGGGTGAAATGGGACTAATCCAGCCCAAGCTCCACCTGGAGGGACAGGCATGAGAGAATGGGGGAGGGACTGAGCCCCCTCATACAGGACCTGCTTTGTGTACATAACGCTCCTCAGCCCTGTTCTCAGCCTCCCCAGGCAGGGTTGGGAAAGACCCCAGTTTGAAACCCTGGACAGGCCCGGTCACCAATAGGAGTAAATCCTGGGTTAGATTACCAGTAGCCTGGCTTAGTAGAACGCAATTCTCTGTCTTCCTATTTCCCTCTGGATATGAGCTTCTATCATTTATGCAGCCTTTCTTCATCAGCCCCAAGGCAAATTTGGAGGACTGGTGGGACAAAAAGGGACAGTGCATGGAACACGGCTATGTTCCTCTCAGTTTGGGACACAGCAGTTCAAGTAGGGCGAACATCCCATCCCTACTCTTAGTTTCAAAAGCAATTTGCATAAGAAGCTACTGTAGAGGAGGTCACATCTAACAGATACTGTGGACTCACTAAACCAGCTCCATGGTTTTGTTGAAAACTGGCTTACTCTACAGTACTACTTTTTTTTAGATTTTTTTATCCCACCTTTATTATTTTTATAAATAACTCAAGGCAGTGAACATACCTAATACTCCTTCTTCCGCCTCCTATTTTCCCCACAACAACAGCCCTGTGAGGTGAGTTGGGCTGAGAGAAAGTGACTGGCCCGAGGTCACCCAGCTGGCTTTCATGCCTAAGGTGGGACTAGAACTCTCCGTCTCCTGGATTCTAGCCCGTTGCCTTAACCACTAGACCAAACTGGCCTTATCTGTAGTATTAATATTAATGTAATTATCTGTCAATGGTATTAATTTATGTATCTTTACATCTCAAATGTAGTAAAATTACAGTGGCAGCTATTCATGAGGCTATGAATCATTGCCTGCATTGCAAAGGATATCGCATCATATCATGTTACTCTAACAAAGTTGAGGCAGAGTTGTTAGTTGTTCCCAAGCACTTAACCCTTAAAACTGCTGGGAATGTTTGTTTGTTTGTTTTCTATCCCTTTATTATTTTCATAAATAACTCAAGGCAGCGAACATACCTAATATTCCTTCCTCCTCCCTGTGGGGTGAGTTGGGCTGAGAGACAGTGACTGGCCCAAGGTCACCCAGCCGGCTTTCATGCCTAAGGCGGGACTAGAACTGACAGACTCCTGTTTTCCCATTGGCTCCTTCCTAGGGCTGAGAGTGAGTGAGTGACTGGCCCAAGGTCACCCAGCTGGCTTTTATGCCTCAGGCGGGACTAGAACTCTCAGGCTCCTGGTTTCTAGCCCGTTGCCTTAACCACTAGACCAGGGCTTTCCAAAGTGCCGCCGCTGGCGACACACCAGCGGCGGTGGCGGCGGTGCAGCGGTGGCACGCGCACAGCGGTGGTGTGGGGGCGCGCGCGCTCAGCGGCGACACAGAACAGCGTGCGGCGGCGCGCGCGTGCACGGCGGCGGCGCGGGGGGCCTGCGGCAGCGCGGGGGCCCTGCGGCGGCGAGTGCATGCATGGCAGCGGCGCGGGGGGCCGTGCAGCAGCGCGGGGGGGCGTGTGGTGGCACACGCGTGCACGGCGGCGGCACCGGCTGCCGCTGCCACCGTGCACGCGTGCGCCGCCGCTTCCGGGTGGTGTGGCGACACACCACGCTGTGTGTGGCGACACACTTTTGTGTCGCGACACACAGTTTGGAAAGCTCTGCACTAGACCAAACTGGAATAGGCCTGGCTGTAGCGTCAACAAGAATTATTGTTGAATTACATTGAATTACATTGTTTTGCAGGCTCTTATGGGTCACCTGGAAGGGTAACATAGACCGTGTTTGCATTACCAATATCATCATCATCATCCAACCAATAAACTGCATTACTATCACCATCATCATCATCATCATCTTTATACAATTTTATAGTGGCAATATTTATTTATTAATTTTTATCTTGCCTTTATTATTTTTATAAATAACTCAAGGTGGTGAACATACCAAATACTCCTTCTTCCTCCTATTTTCCCCACAACAACAACCCTGTGAGGTGAGTTGGGCTAAGTGAGAGGATCTGGCCCAAGGTCACCCAGCCAGCTTCCATGCCTAAGGCGGGACTAGAACTCTCAGTCTCCTGGTTACCCATTGGCTCCTTCCTAGGACGGAGAGACAGTGACTGGCCCAAGGTCACCCAGCCAGCTTTCATGCCTAAGGCGGGACTAGAACTCTCCATCTCCTGGTTTCTAGCCTGTTGTCTTAAGCACTAGACCAAACTACCTCTCTTTCTTTCTCTTTCTCTTTCTCTTTCTCTTTCCAGAACCTAAGCTCGGTTATGAATTCATCCCTAGATTTATTTGATTGCTGGCCACTCCATGGCTAATTTTCTCCCCAAGATGCACTATGCGGATGATTTTATGTAGAAAGCAATGTGGGTTTCTTTCTGCATAAAGGACATTACCATGAAGCCCTGCTGGGGAGGGACTGGCAGACTGGTGGGTTGGAGGTTGGGACGATCGATCCTGTGGCTTGATACAAAGGAAGAGGTGTGTAAGTGTGATGAAGGCCAAAAGGCATAGGCAACAGGTCTGTATCCCGTATGAATGAACAGTAGGGAATGCTGGTTTACTATTTTGCCTAGGGCAGAAAAATGCTTCATGCATACCAGAGAAAAGAAAAGAGTAGAAGATCTAAAATGTTGCCATTCGCCTCCAAACAGTGAAGCCCTCTTCCTGGATGAAGACGTGGATGTCATGCAACATTCAGGGCTTAGAGAGGATGTTTAAGTCTCTAGAGGCTAAGCTGCATTGAAGGGAGTATTTCTCAGGAATAAATCATATGTACTTTAGGACCCTTGCGCGAACAAATATATTTTCACAGTAATCTGGCAGGCTTCCAGACAGGAACTGTTCAGGTTTGTTGAGTAAATAATACAGCTTTGAGGAACACTTTTCAAATCTGTATACACCTGGCGCAATTCACAAACACTTCAGTCAAGTGGGCAAATAAGACTAATTGTAAGCACCAAAAGAAATGTAGAGAGTGCATTAAAGAGATTTAAGAATTCATTTAACCTCGAGATTGCTGCTTCACCCATCCAGGCTGAATGGATGCTAACAAGAAAAGAAATTGCTAAAATACTTTACAGAGTTTGTGTGAGTGTGGGTGTGCAGAACAGAAAAAGCCCTGCCAAAATCAAAATGTCAACCAGGAAGGAAAAGAGAACAGAGAAGAAATCCTGAAGTTAAACTAACATGACCAAACTTTATGATTTCATGAAAATATATACAGGAAAAGGATGAGCTTTGCCTTTTCTACGGCATTACCTTTCAGTCCGTATCAATCTCAGTTATGGGAAAAAGCATTCTAGCCTAATGGCTTATCTAGGAATTCACTTCTTCCAGATGATTAGCAGGAGCAAAGCCTGGCTGTTTTTCGCTGCACACCAAACCTGTGATGCCTGCAGCCGGCGGGGAAAGAAAGGTGATGCAGAAAGGCCAAGTGGTCACCGTCTTGAGAGAAATCTTGACACAACCTCCTGGGTATGCAGTCAGTAGCAGGGAGGAGTAAACATTGCCCTTGTTCACAAGTCAGAGGATAAACCTGAGCTAGAAGAGTGCAGGGTGATTCTGAAAGACACATTGACAGTAGGAAGTCCTTCAGGAAAGAGCTTCTTTCCACATGAACGAGATTTCAGAGGCAGACCAACTGGGAATGGACTCGGTGTGCATGGGTGCATAGTAGAGGTAGAGGCAGAGAAAAAGGAGGGCATCACCTATTATGATCCAGCTTTCCCATCTGAAGTGGGCTTCAGATATGCTGGTCTATGGGTCGCTTCCTCCCCATTGGGATGAACTTGGGGCAACTTCTTTTTGCTTTTATGCATTATGCCTTTAAATAATGAATGCAACGTATGTAGGCTAGCTGTGGCAACAGATCTAGATAGGCAGAAGCCGTTTTAACAAATGAACATGAAATGAATGAGCAGTTTTCAGATAGCCCAACTGAGGCTCAAAAAAACCTCAATGCACAAAAGAGAAAATATAGATAATATAAATAGGCCAGCCCCAGAGTGAGAAGTCAGAACTATAGGCAGTATCTGTTGGAGGTCCCAGCAAATCAGCATGCCTCATTAGCATATGAGAAGTTCATTCTAGGATGACTCTATGTGCTTCTGGAGGAAGCTGTTTGTTGCTCCTCCCACTTCCTCTTTCTCTCTCTCTCTCTCTGCCTTTTGCCGCCATCGAAGGAACATGCGGCTGCTGAGCTCCTCTCCATCGAGAGGCCATGCCTAGGCCTCAACTCCAGAAGCTTTCCCCTTTCTCCACGCAGCTCTTGGCAGCAATGAGGGCCAAGGGTAAACAGTTTAGGGAAACACAGAAGAAGAAGAATCATTCCTAACAGAATGGATGTAACTGAACTGGACCAAATAAAAGTAAGAACTCTTTTGAAACTACTTTGTCTAAGCATGTAATTCTTTATGCTTGGGTGGGCTAAGTGCTTAAGATCAATAACCTATATCTCTCTAGTGTGCTCATTAATGCTATTTTGATAAAAACTCCTTTCTGTGTGTGCTTATTGCTCCGCTGCACTAAACTCTGCTCCATTCAGTGGTCCTAGCAGTCCACTAATGGCAATCATAGGGTTATGGACCCAGGCTTTTACAGAAGGAGAATTTATAATTAATAGAGAAAAAGATAAACAGCAAAAATTTTCTTTTTTGGCTTGTTTTGTTTTTGCACGAGCATTGTTGTTTTTGAGAGAATACTCCTAGCAGTCCACTAATGGCAATCAGTATGAACAAAATGTGATGTAAGCGCCAAATTCCTAAACCAAGGGAAGAGAGGGAGACTGAATGGCTGCAACATGGAACCAATCAGAAGCAAGAGGTCTGGTCCTGGTCCCCTCAATGGACACTGAGAGAGACAAGTTCATCAGCACAAGTTCTTCTCTCCTTTCCTCAGCCCCCATTTCCTTCTTTCCCTTTCCCTTCAATTTATTTATTGATTGATCAAAATTATTCATCACCCATCTCACTATCTAAGCAACTGTGTGTAGTTAATGCTCCTTTTTTAGGAATCTTGTTTCATACAAAGTGGATTGTGATCTAGGAAAGTCTACACAATGATTAGTGTATTAAAAGTTGCCAAAAAAACTTTTTTTCTTTGGTGGGGATGAATACCAACACATCAGATGCCACAGCTGTCTCCCTGATAAAGCCAAATAGTAGATCATTTGGAAGAGCTTCCATCCATGATATCAAAAGAAGGGCAGGTACCCAGATCATAAGCCATGTAAAGCTTTTAAATTACATCGCTAATATATTGTTCACATGTGTTACTATAACTTTTGTTTTTCGTTTTTGTTTCTAGACAGGACTGTTGGTTAAATCTATTTTCTACAAGCATATTACCAATCCTTGAATGGTGGCCTTCTTTTGATGCACTGCCATCCATCGTAAGTGCTGAGGATGGAGCCAGGGTGGATAAGGAGGTGGCATGCAGTTGGGTCCAAGCAGTGGTTATTGCCTCTTTGTGGGAGGGGGTGGTACTGTCTGCCTTGAAGGAGGCAGTGGTGCACCCTCTTCTCAAGAGGCCATCCTTGGATCCAATTCTTGACAAATTTTGCCCAGTCAACTTTCATAGGGAAAGTTGTTGAGAGGGTGGTTAGCCTTAGCTACAAAGGGCCCTGGATGAAGCAGATTATCTGGACCCCTTTTAATCTGGGTTCAGGCCGGGGCACAGTACTGAGGCGGCATTGGTCACAGTTATTGATGACCTTTGGAGGACTGGGGATGGGGTGGTGCAACCGTCCTGGCCCGCCTGGATCTCAGTGGCTTTCGATACCATCAACCATGGTATCCTTCTGAGCTGGCTTAAGGGACTGGGAGTGGGAGACACTATTTTGCAGTGGTTCTTCTCCTTTCTCTGCAGCAGGTTTCAGTCAGTGTTGGTGGGAGGGGAGAGGTTGAGCCCTAGGCCCCTACAAAGTGGGGTGCCTCAGGGCTCAGGGCTCTCTCCTCTCCTCTTTAACATCTACATGAAAACTCTAGATGAGGTCATTTGCTGGCATGGGGTGCAGTATCATCAGTATGCTGATGATACCCAGTTGTACATCTCCACCCCAGGATGGGCAGGTGATGGTGTCAGAGTGCTGACCAAGTGTCTGGAGGCTGTGAGGGTCTGGATGGGGAGGAACTGGCTTAAATCACCCTGGCAAGATGGAGTGGCTTTAGGTTTTTGGTCCCTCAGGGTCTGGGGATATGTCATCTTTGACTGTGGATGGGGCTGCACTTTCCCGGATGGAGCTGGTATGCAACTTGGGGGTCCTCCTGGACTCATGGCTATTACTTGATGAGTAGGTGGCAGCCATGGCTAGGGGGGCCTTTGCACAGATTTGTCTTGTGCATCCTTTCCAGGAATGGGAGGCCTTGCTCACAGTCACTCACACCTTGGTCACTTCCCGTTTGGATTACTGCAACACAGTCTACATGGGGCTGCCCTTGAAGACCACCCGGAAGTTACAACTGGTCCAGAATGCAGCGATATGCTCAGTGTTGGGCGTCCGTAGGTTTGCCCATATTACACCCCTGTTGTGTGAGCTGCACTGGCTCCCAGTTTCCTTCTGGGTGCAGTTTAAGATCCTGGTTATTACCTTTAAAGCCCTACATGGAATAGGACCAGGTTATCTGCAGGACCGCCTCTCCCTGAGGACATCTGTCCATCCCACCAGAGCAGATAGGGTGGCCATGCTCCAGGTCCTTTCCCTTAAATATTGCCATCTTGTGGGTCCTTGGAAGCATGCATTTCCTGTTGCAGTTCCTGCCCTGTGGAACACCCTCCCCTCAGTGATCCGACAGGCCCAAACCCTTCTATCCTTCCGGAGAGCACTTAAAATCTGTCTCTTCCCCCAGGGGTTGGGATAGGGTAAGGTCAGGGTGGGATGAGAACGTGGGTGCATCAGAGAAGCCAGGTTTTTGTTAAAGTTATTTGTTAAAGTTATTCTATGTAGGGTTCAAACGAATGGATTCCTACACTGTAAATGCCTGTTAATTGGGTTTTTTCCATTTCCATGCTGTAAGCAGTTTCCCATAACAAAAAGCACGTAAACAACAGATGTGCTTTTCTCTAGTCAAAACAATGATGATAACAGTCCTTTTCCCATGAGAACAGCGTCCCGAGGGAAAGCCAATATGCAACACCGCCATCCCATGGCGGTTTATGTTAAGTACAACTGTTACTAAAATGTTAAGCTGAAAAATGGCCTAGCCAATCAGAATGTTGAACCATGGGTATAATTCAACTATGAACTATGGGTACTCATCTCACTCATTCAATTCTATGCTTCTGTTTGACTGCTATCTACATGTACTTTGTATCAAAACTGTAACTACGCCTGGTCTTTGCACAGACCATGATTTTTTCTTTCCTCACTTCTGTTGATGGAACTCTGCGTATGCTTTGTTTTTTCCTTTTTGCAATAATGCACCATACATCCATTATTGCCTTATGCTATCAATAAAGATATTGTTAGCCTTAAAACATGTTGTTTGGATTACTCTGCGCCTGGAACCCCAATAGCCAGCAACACCCCACAGTTTTTCTCTTTTTAGTTTAATTGCTGTTAGTTTTATACTGTTTTATATTCTTTTATTGGTTGTAAGCTGTCCAGGGTTGTTTTTAAGATGGGCGGCTATATAAATGTTTTAAATAAATAAAACATAAATTAATTCACTCACTCACTCCAACCATTTGTATGTCATTGGGTTTACAATATTAAAAATGAATCTGAGGAAATGAATTCTTTGGGGGTTCAACCAACAGAGAAGGAAACTTTTGTTGCCTGGCTGTCATCCTGGGCACCTTTCCCCTCTAGTTGAAGACAGGTGAATTATGTCAAAGTCTGGAGCTTTATGCTTAATCCAAAAAAATGGAGACCATACCTAATAAAACTAGGCATGGCTGGACAAAGCAATTTCCTCCTGCATTAATCTTAAACACTAAGAGTTAACAGTTACCAGAGTTTTACTTCAGTGGCCATAGCTTGAATGGCTGGTTTTAACAGAATACATCTGTCACGGGTCTTCACATGTTCTCAAATTGGAGGCCATGACAATTTAATACTGGTTTCACTAGAAGAATACTTGATAACAAAGCATTCTGGAAAGCTTTGGCCAGCAGTAGTTTCTTAAACTTTTTCTGGAATTAAGTCTTTTTATCTACAGTGAGCCTTCTACCACAACTCATTGTAGAAAGAATTCTGACTTCCGGTGTGTCTCTTTGAAAAGGCATGCTCTTAGAGCATGTCCCAGCTATTAAGGAATGTTACACTGATGCAGTAATGCAATAATCAAAAGATCCAAAGTACTTGATAGTATTCCTGCACTACACTTATCTATGGATAGTGACCTCTAGCAAAACAGTAGCAGACTCCCATTCACTGAGTGGTTAGCATATGATAAGTTGTGATAAGAAAGGTCAATCTCTCTCTCTTTCGGATGAGAGTATTCCAGGAATCTCTAGCCCTGTTTCTCTCTCCTTCACCCACATCATCCAGGGCTGATCTTACTGCCAAAACCACTCCAGGACTCATTTAATGGCAAGTCTGTTTCAACCACCCCCAATCTTTCTCTCTCTCTCTCTCTGCTCTGAGCCCTTTTCTGTTATTTCTATCTGAAACTATTCTTATAAGTTAATAGTAATTGGTTAGGAAAAAAATGTTTTCAATGTAGTCAATACATGCTGATTAAATTTGACTGAATTTATCCTTCATCGTAGGGTTTTTTTTAGAACACATGGTTGCTAATTTTGGGGAGCCAAAGCAACCAACTTCTGTCCATTTTGCACTGAAAAGTGCATTGAAAAGTGGCAGCATGTTTTTGGTTGTTTTTCACGTTTGGTTGTTTTTCACATTTCTGGAAGAACAGAGTTAAAGGGGTTGGTTCTCAGAGTCTGCCCCAACACTTAAAAAATGTGAAAAGCAGGCTGGAAAAACAAACAAACAAACGCTGTCTACTCTTCTGATGCTTTCACATACAGGATAACATCCAGAAGGTGAAGAAGCAGAGCATCTCAAACATTGTCCAAACCTAGGTTAGAAGGTTGTAAGTAAGCTCAGGCATATCACCTAAGGCAGAGCTTTCCAAACTTTTCATGTTGGTGACACACTTTTTAGCCATGCATCATTTCGTGACACACTCTTACAGCAGGGCATCATTTCGCGACACACTCTTACAGCAGGGCACAAGGCAGGCACTAGGACCTGCGCGGAATCACAGCAGGTTTGGAGGCAGCAAGGCACAAGGCAGGCACTAGGACCTGTGCGGAATCTAGGCAGGGCAGGTTTGGAGGCAGCAAGGCACAAGGCAGGCACTAGGACCTGCGCGGAATCACAGCAGGTCTGGAGGCAGCAAGGCACAAGGCAGGCACTAGGACCTGTGCGGAATCTAGGCAGGGCAGGTTTGGAGGCAGCAAGGCACAAGGCAGGCACTAGGACCTGCGCGGAATCACAGCAGGTCTGGAGGCAGCAAGGCACAAGGCAGGCACTAGGACCTGCGCGGAATCCTGGCAGGTCTGGAGGCAGCAAGGCACAAGGCAGGCACTAGGACCTGCGCGGAATCCTGGCAGGGCTCGGAGGCAGCAGGAGCCGCGACACACCCAGACACTGCAGCCGACACACTAACGTGTCCTGACACACAGTTTGGAAAGCTCTGACCTAAGGTGTCTGAAAGAGAAATGTCTTTGTCCATGATGTGGATCGTTTTAGCTGGGAAGTGTAGGTGATGACAAGAGCTGTGCTATTGTTAAATACCATAGATGTACTTGTCACACACTTTTTGGTTTGGTTTGGTTTTTAATACTAGCAAATGTGTATGTCACTGCTTTTTAATTCTCCCAGGATTTTGGTATCTGCTCTTTTATGACTGGAGATGTGCTTTATTTTATTGCCTCGATTTTCTAGATTTTATTTTCTTAGTCACTCTCTCTCTCAGCCCAACTCACCACACAGGGTTGTTGTTGTGGGGAAAATCGGAGGAGGAAGGAGTATTTGGTATGTTCGCCGCCTTGAGTTATTTATAAAAATAATAAAGGTGGGATAAAAATTAAATAAATAAAGTGTCTCATTTTATGTGATGACTGCCATTTGACTGAGAGTTAGTATTAAGACATATTAAGTAAAAGAAACACAGGCAGAACTTAACACAAAATTAATCATATAGTGATACTGTATGTATTAAATCTAGGTTAATTGATGTGACAATAGAATTACATTATCAGAAGTTATGTCTCTTTGAAATTTAAGCATCCACTAAGCTATCTTTTCAACAGATCTAATTTTTTTTCTTCTTAGAAAACCCATTCTTGGGTTTTTTTCCCAAATGCAGAAAATATATACCTGTCATTCTCTTGATTTAAAGTGACAGATGTATTGGAGTGTGTGGGGAGTATTAAATGAACTTATTTCATTCAATATTTCCCCAACCTTAATTGTTGGAGACACAGCTTGTGCTATCACAATCAATTATAGTGCTTTCTTTAAATTCCCAAAGATGGGGTGCTTTGGGGGGTGCACAGTCATGGTGCTTCATGGGATAACCTTTCATGTGTGTGCTAATTGCAATCATTTATTGGCCGAAACATTATACTTCCAGATACACCCGGGAGAATTCTGAAACCTTTCTTGCCTATGAAAGGTTAAAAAAAAAGTTCCAAAAATCAAGCAGGGCTAAACCATCTGTCTCTTTAAAATCTATTTTTGGACAATTATTTCTCTTAGTTCCCCTGCTCTAGCCCACCCCACCCCCCTTATCTTCAAATCAAATCAAATCAGGTCAAATCAGTGAATAAATGAAGTGAATAACGTGGAAGAAAAGTGAACTTAGCTGGCCCAAGAAAACATACAAAATGGACACTTTCCCAGAAAGAAATATAAATCTAATAAATAAAAAAGAAGTGCTAAGCTAGGTTGGAGCAACAGAAAGCCTAGTTTTTGAAGGCTGTACACCGATTGTCAGAAGCCTTGGCTATTATTTTAGAAACAGGACTACAGATCCCCTATAGAAGAGGGATGCGATCTCTACTATCTGGGAGTGAGAGGAGCTGTAGTCCTTTATATTGTCTTCTCCTTTAAACAGAATAATGGGGGAATCTAACAATAAGCAGAGAAAATTGGCAAAACCGTGGCATCCTCAGGTCCAGTTGATTTCAACGAGGCTGTAGAAATAGAAGGAACCGCTCTGGACTGTAGCCAATACAATATTTCAGGACAGGAAATAAAGAATTTCTAGCTGAAACTATAGTGGAATGTCAGGCAGGCAGAAGATAGTTTTGAAAACTTGGGATTTGGCCTGATCCCAGGGAGGGATTCAAACCGCCTAATGGGGAAATTCTTCTAGTTAAATTTAGGGTCAAACAAGACTTAAGAGCCAACAGAAGAAGATCTATGAGCCCGTCAGAAAAGGCACACAAGTATTCCTGCAAATGAGGTCAGACAACTGAAGCACAGGCCATTCTACTTCTGGAGTGGTTCTGAAAAATTGGTAAACCTAATTAAAACAAATGGGCAGACAATAGCTTTTGATGCCCATTCACCAAAGATCGCTTCTTTCTCTGAAATTAAGATACGCCAATTCCAGGAACTTAAAATCATTTTTCATCCCCCGACGTAGAGGGCAGGCGCACATGGCATAAGGAAATGTGCCCAAACTATGTCAGCAGCACATGAGTTGATAAGAAAAGGAAGAGAAAGACGGATGATCAGGCTCTCGATAATTAATTTCTTTTTATACCCAGATCCATTCACAGCAGGAAAGCCAAGAGGGAAACAAAGCGATCGCCAATTGCTTTCTTCTTCAACAGCCACAAGGGTGTTTAACTGAGCATGACTCATCATCACAATGACTAGTCAGCCTATCTATCGGCAATAAAGAGATTTGCCTGGCTAACAAAGGTCAGCACAGAACACAAAGCCACGGATTTTACCATACAGAAAGATGACTGCAGGGCTACAGCACTGAGTGGCTGCCTCTATGGAAGGACCATCAGCACACTCCATTATTTGTGTTGTAATGCGGCTGTAAGCATGGCGTAAACATTATGCAACAGGTAAGTTTCAGGAGTGGTGCCTTATATCCAAGGTGGGGTTTAAAGAAAGTTGTTCTGAATCCTCGGCTGTGCACGGCAGGATTCCACACTGCTCCAGAATCAGCTTTCTGCCCCTGTGATCCCCCAATATAATGTCTTTTCACGGCAGAACCAATTTATCTCCAGTTCAGCTGCCATGAACTTGAAACTGTAGAGCACCGTTTCTCAACCTTGGCAACTTGAAGATGTGTGGACTTCAACTCCCAGAATTCCCCAGCCAACATGGCTGGCTGAGGAGTTCTGGGAGTTGAAGTCCACACATCTTCACGTTGCCAAGGTTGAGAAACACTGCTGGAGAGGATCTAGTTGGCTGTGGCTGTGTGGACCTTGGGGGCAAGGAGGCTGTTCCCCATTTGCGGAGCTCTTAGACTGCTGCTGGCTGGCAGATTCTTGAAAGGGAAAGGTCCATCTCCCCTCGTTCTTCCCTCTTATACATCACAGGAGCTTGCCTGGTAGGAGATGGGAATGTTTTGCTGCCCTAGATCGAGGCCAAAGTTTCACCGGGGAGCTGCAAACATACAGGCTGGAGGGGGATCCCTGAAACCCCCAGTGAAGAGGCTGGGTTGGCTCTAGGTTTTGGTGCATCATATGGTCCTGGGAACCTCATCCTGTGGTGCTGAAAGGCTGAATTTCTACTCTGCCCCCTCATGATTTGCTGATCACTGCCTTTTGCTAGGAGGGGAGCACTGCACCTACTGCTGCCCAAATGTAATTTTGATTTAATAGACACTGAGCAAGCCAGAAATGCACACCTCCCAAGGATGACCCTTTTTCTCAGGTCAGATCAGATGGGGGGAGGGAGGGAGGGTTTTTAATTTAACAGAATTTTGAAGGTCTGTCAAAGCAATTCTCCAGCTCAACTTATGCCTAGCGTAATTAAGGTGGAGTTACCCTGAGTCTCTTTCTCATGTTTCCCTCTCTGGATTAGGAATCTTTTCTGTAATGGTCCTGCTCTGTCCTCCATGTTCTCAGGTTCTGTGAGATATTCCATCTCAGCAAGAAAATAACCTTGGTTCACATATATGCTATGCCATAATTAACCATTATTTGTTGAATAAACAACAGTTAGCTGAGAACACACTATATGCTCAGGCAAAGCCAAACCAAACTTATTATATCTGAAGGGAGGGCTTCTCCAACTTGGCAAAACCATACCCCCTAAAATGATACATGAATCTGTGTGACCCGCCTCATGAATAAAACTAATGATTTTGGGGGGGGGGGGTTAGGGATGGGCAGGAAGTAACTATACATGTATTAAAAGATATATTTATTGTTTTTATTTTTTTATTTTATATCCTGCCTTTATTATTTTTATAAATAACTCAAGGCGGCGAACATACCTAATACTCCTTCCTCCTCCTATTTTCCCCACAACAACAACCCTGTGAGGTGAGTTGGGCTGAGAGAGAGTGACTGGCCCAAGGTCACCCAGCCGGCTTTCCTGCCTAAGGCGGGACTAGAACTCTCAGTCTCCTGGTTTGCTATTGGCTCCTTCCTAGGGCTGAGAGAGTGACTGATCCAAGGTCACCCAGCCGGCTTTCATGCCTGAGGCGGGACTAGAACTCTCAGACTCCTGGTTTCTAGCCTGTTGCCTTAACCACTAGACCAAACTGGCTCTATCTATATAACTATCAGCATGTTTTGTTGATATAGGTTTAATTTCATTAGCACTATCAGTCAGTTGGTCATCTTTAGATTTTCTCTTACCCCCCAAAACAGAAAGTTTTCCCATTCTGAAAGGATAGGAATTTAAAATAATGGCTAAAAATACTGAACTTCACTATCACTTCCACAGAAACTCCAAAAACTATGGCCATGCTATTAGTCACTATTCCAGAAAACGCTCACACAGGCCGGATGCTTTGTGACCAGCGGATAGTTTTGACAGATGGCTAGCTCCACAGCTGCAACAGCCTCTTCAAATTCACTCCTGAGCACAACTGGACCCACCATGGGCTTGTCCGGGGCTGAATTATTGTGCTTTTCTGCACAACCAGATCAGCTTTAAAGAAATTATAACTACCTTCTTAGGGGCCCTTGAGCCCTCCGGGGATCACAGCCTCAACTTGAGAATCCCTTCCTTAATGCCATGTAGGAATCTAGTCAATATGTGACAACAGCCTTATGCTTAAGACATTGCCAAATGCGCCATCATTTATTACTGCAGTGCCAGCCCACCTATTCTTCCTAGATTCTGCAGCCAAAAGAAATGTCTCTTTCGGTATACTCCCCTGTCCTGTGAGAGTTGGGCACTGTGACATGTCTTTAACAGAGGCAGAATGCTTAATGCCAGAGCTAAATTGTCTCTTTTCACTTCAACAGCATTAAACTGGAGGGTTTCCTGGGTCATTAATAGGCGTGATTTGATTGTAAGGCTTGGCTAGAATCACTCAAGAATGAACTATGCTGAGTAGGCCTGTTGTGGCCTAACTAAAGTTTTCCCCCCAAGTCTGACTGAGTTTGCCTATTAGCGCTACTTCCCTTGCAGCATATGGCAAAGTGGAGCCTCTTGCTCATTACTCGAATTGTATTTCATAGTTCCAAAAGAAATAAGCCATGATGTTGGGAAAGTAACATATGTTATTTTGCAATAATGTTTAATGCACAGAATTAGGAATAGGCCAATAATAATATGAATAACTTACCCCTCCCTACCCTGGCATCTCTCTTTAAAGAAATACACTTAACTGATTTATTTGAATATATTTCTCACCAATTAATGGAAAGGAGCAGTACACAAACTAAATGAGTGCAGGCACACCATACATATCTTGGAAAATGCAATGTGCAATATTTTCATTATTAAAACTTTAATTTGCAGCCTAAAAATGAATGTACTTTAGAAATTATCCCTAGAAACAGCAACATTTACTAAGATTGCGGAAGAGAGTATAATTTCTGAGATTCATTAGTTATAATCTATATGCAATTAATTGTAGATATTTAACTCCATTTGTTGGATAAAATCGTATCAAATATTTAACTGTAGGGGTTTTTGTCATAATTAGAATTTATTATCTAATTACTTGTCTGTCTTCTTCCCAGGACTCTGGTATAATAAGCATTTCTGCAGCCTCTGTTCTTTCCCCCGATAGAACCATGCCTTGCACCATTTATCTGCTTTATAAATAGGGATGGGTTACGAGTTCTGCTTTGAAAATGTGCATGGGTATATGTACTTTTTTGTAGTTGCTTTTAGCGTTAAAGGACAAAACAATAACTCCAATTCCTTGCAAAGCAGTGTCCCCAACTCTCTTTATTAACCCCAATTTCCCTCTCTTGCACATACACACACACGGAGCCATAATCCGTTAGCAAACGCCCTTGGAGAGATGCTAAGATGACCAAATTTAACTCACTGCCTATGCTAGCAATAGGATTTGAACCCAGGGCTTCTAAGGTGAAAAAGGGACTGAGAGGTCCCTTTCACCCCCATGCCTCACAGCACTGATCATATTTTAATACTAATTAGTCACTTACTTAGCTGATTATTCAGTCAAAATATGCTAGGTTGAAAAAAAATTATATTCTTAGCACATATTTCACACACTGGATCAAGCCTTGCAAGGGGTTCCTTTTATTATTTATAAGGTCATGTGACACTTCCATGCTAAAAAACGAGGGTCTGCATGAGAAAAGAGGTAAAAGAAATGCACAGAAATGAAACAATCAGATATTCCCTAATGATATTTAAAAATAGAAAAAATTGCTACTGCTACATACAGCATGTTCCATCTTTTGAGATTTAATGGCTCTCTTGTGGTTTAATGGAGAATTAGTTTCAGTAATTGATTATTAAAATTTAAAATTGCTAACCATCTTCATTATTAGACGAGTGAACATGTTATCCTTGTAATTAAAAAAAAAAAAAGCCTGAGATTCGCTTTCATCCTGTTGACAGACTGGGCAGACAGGCTCAGCGCTCCAGTGTGATGGTTTCAGGCTGGTCTCTTGTTTGACCGAAAAAAATAAGCAGCACATTATTTTATGATAAAAATGTAGAACATCCACAGAGGCTGAGCAGAGAATAATGAACAAAGATAAAATTATAAGAGAAATGACAAAGACTTAGAAGCTAATTAAAGTATTTGGGGAGGGGCTAGTATTGCCCACGCTCATTCTGCACATTGCTTCCTTGTCTTAAATCATACCTTGCATTTTATCAGGAATAGAGATGTTTGGGGGGGGAAACCGTCATACAAAGGGTGCAACATACCCTTTGCATTTAGTCTGTCCCGAGGGACAAGCTTTGCGTCCTCAGATTGTAGGGTGCTACACATGCCCACTCCACACATGCTTTCATGGCAGGATTGTTGAGGCAAGAGAGAAGCACCATCCTTGCACCCCATCCCTCCTCTGCCATCAGTTCTGTCCCTGTTCACTACTGTGCCAAATCTTAAGCAGGGTTGCACAGTAGCGGGAAGCCTGGTTCCCTTCATTATGGTCATGGAGAAGGAGCAGTGATCTTGAGCACAGTGGGATCCCCATCCCCACCTGTTTTTCTATTGCTGTTACATCAGTTGAGCAAGGGGGAGGGGGGAATTGGCCATGCTCCAGAAACCACAAGAGGGGCCACCAAGGGCTGCATATGTCCTCTGGGCCATCTCCCCCTGCAAGAGTTCCCTCATTATGGAGGTGAGTGGAGGAAAATCTAATTGACGGTTGCTGATCTGCAAGCAGATGGAATGAATGCCGTTGGATTTCACTGATTTTCACATTTACTTACTGGGATCAGTTTCAGCCCTATTCTTGGGAAATCGGATGTGTCCATCAGCCCAATAATATCTACTTGCCTGATAAGGTCAAAGAGAGTGGGCTCTCTCCACATCCCCTCACTCAAGGAGTACCATCAGCAGGGGCTGTGGAAGTATGCTTGCTCTATTGCTGTCCCCTCCTTCGGAAAAGCATACACACGCACACAGAGTCAGATGACTCCTTTCCTATTGGCATTTAGAAAGTCTATAAAGACTTGACTGGTTGGACAAGCTCTTGAGGCCCGAATGAGATGTTTGTTGGCTGTTGTGGGTCTTCCGGGCTGTGTGGCCGTGTTCTGGAAGTTGTGGTTCCTAACGTTTCGCCAGCATCTGTGGCCAGCATCTTCAGAGGGCAGGAGCACAGATAGAAGCAAAATCTCTGTGCTCCGGCCGTGAAAGCCTTCGACAATACATTGAGATGTTTGTCCCTGTACAAATGGAAATGGTTTTAAGTGGGCAGAGTGGACCTCAACTATTTTCAGAGTCTTAAGTTGTGATTTATGCTTTTCATCAATTGATTGTATTTGCTTTCTTTTAATCCAAGTCACGGAGGGGAAATTTTATGCCTCTCAGAGTCAGTTGTCATTTGAGCGGCCTGTAAGCCCTGTAAAATAAGTAAACAAGTAAATCAAGAAATAAATAATCAGTTTGCCTTAATCATTTTTTGTCATCCACACATGGATTTGTATCGTAAACTTATTCAGTCTTCTTTCAGATTCTACATCATGTAAGAATTCAGGATATCTGATTCCAACTTACCGGAAACCTAGGGCACCTATATTGATCCTACTTAGACAGTAAAGTTGTTTACAATACACATCTTTGAAACAAGGGACATTTTCTACAAATTCAAAATTTACACACACACTCACAAATATTACTTGCCTAACAGATCTGTTCTTTGCACAAACCCCAACGTCTGAAGCCCCTTTTTACTAGTATGGTAAAATAAAATACCAAAGATGAAACCATCACGGCTGCAGCTTCCTAACGTTGCAGCCTCTGCATTCCGTTTCTCTCCCGGCTTTCAATCATTTCACGGGAAAACCACATTTAAAGCATTTCCCCCATTGCATTCAGAATCTGACAAGCTCCTCTAGCCTGGCCCCAAATGTCATAATTTACTGCCTTAATTAATGGGACTGTGTGCATCACATCTGTTAGTAAATGGCAAGGTGTCAAAATCAACAGCCACTGCTGGGCAGTGACGTTGAGACTTTGTCTGCCTGAAGAATGAGCCAACTTGGAAGAGTTTCATTTGCCCGGCCAGCCCCTACCCCGTCTTTCTTTTTTCTTGTTCAACTTTAGCACAAAAAAAGAGAAACAAAGTTGGATCTTTTCACCGTTCTCTCTAGAGCCTGATAATGTTATTTGCTAAATCTTTTTTGTGTCAGCATGGATAGAAGCTATCTCGGTACAATGGAAATGGCAGATTGTGAATAATTAACATCAGGCATCAAGGCATTGACATGTCACTCACTGATAACACCATGGGATGGAATGCCAATAATGCTTTCTAAATATGCCATAGAGGGAATTCCTAGATCCTTAATGTATCAACGGATGCCTTGATACATAATGTATAAGGAAGCATCTACCTTCCCCTGCAGAAACTGTGCCAAGAAGAGGAAAGGTAACTGCATTAGCTTTCAAAGACTGAGGACATGGGCTCCAAGGAACAGACATTTTTATTTATTTTGTATGGTTAAAAACACACCCTGACACACAGACATGGATTTCAAAATAAACTTCAAACTTTGGAATATACTGTTTATTACATAAGGGCAACAGAATCCTCTCTCTCTTTCCCTTTCCCTTTCCCTTTCATTCTCACTCTCGCTCTAGCTGTCTTTGTTTAAGCTGCCTAAAAGTTTTATCTATTTACATCCAATATTGATATGCCACCTTGCCATTCTTAACGGAATGATTTTTTTTAATCTGTTCAACCGTGTCCGATTCTCAGAGACTGCCTGGACAAGTTCCTACAGTTTTCTTGGCGAGGTTTTCAGAAGTGGTCTGCCATTGCCTCCTTCCTAGGGCTGAGAGAGAGTGACTGGCCCAAGGTCACCCAGCTGGTTTCGTGCCTAAGGTGGGACTAGAACTCTCGGTCTCCCGGTTTCCAGCCTGGTGCCTTAGCCACTGCACCAAACAGGCTCTTGTGATAAATATAAAGTACCGCAAAAATCATGCTATTATCCTAACAAAGCTAAAAAGTGAAATTTTGGAAGTGTTGGCAGTAGGGCTACCATGTCCGGGGGGGGGGGGGGACGGACAGACCTCCTCATGACCATGGATTGGCAGCAATTATCTTTACTACCATCTAATGATCATCTAGACCAGGGGTGGGCAACGTCAGGCCCGCGGGCCGTATAAGGCCCACAGGGCTCCTGCCTAAGGCCCGCGGGGCTCCTGCCCGCAAACCCCGCCCCTTCCACGTGGTTGGCTCCCGCCCACAAACCCTGCCCCCCAGTGCTTGTGATTGGCTCCCACCCTCAAACTCCAGCCCCCGGTCCACGGAAATCCCAGAAACCCTGCCCCCCGCCCCCCCGGTCCCCAGTTATAAATATCCAAATGGCCCTTGGCAGAAAAAAGGTTCCCCACCCCTGATCTAGACTTTTGCAGCCCAGATATAATCACAGCACAGTAATTAAGAGAAAATGGGTTTTAAAAGAAACAGTGTCATTATTAAAAGATAACTGAAGCCCACTCCCCCCACAAAAAGATTTAAGGTTGTTTTAAAGCTAAGAGAGATTGTCTTAAATGTGTCTACGGGTTCCAGGAGTATGAGACAAGCCCCTAAAAATATCAGTTGCTGCCAAACCTTTGCATCATCTTTCAGCCTAACAGCCACTGGTACAAACTGGATTATGACTCTGTGTCCAGGAAGGAAAATGTTTGCTCACAGATTTAAGAGAATCCCATCCATGGATTACCCTTTCCACGTGTCCTTTCTATTCAGTCTGAAGAGTTTCAGCTCTTCACCTGGGTGAGGTCAATCTCCCCACCTTGTCACGTTCTCATGGATTCCATCCCAACTGAAAGCAAGATGCCCCACCATTAGTTTTGCAAAGGATGGAGAAAAATATCTGTTAATATCAAATATCAAATATCCTTGATGTTTAACAAGGATATTTGATTTAATAACATCAAATATCCTTGATGTTTAAGCACATCAAGGCAAATGCTTTAAGAAAAGAATACCAGATCTACTGACCCTTAAGGAATTTGTTCTTAATTCATTACTTATAATTTGAAGAATTATTTAATGCGCTAAGGGTGCCAGTTGCTGTAAGCATCTCCTGTCTGCATGACTTATTTGGCCATATTTTTCAATAATGCTCAATCCACTCTATGAAGGATGTATGTGAGCTATATTGCAAGTTCTAAAAACTTAGTTTTTAGTAACTAATATCCAAAGCAAGAAGAAAAGGAAGTCAATAACCAAATTTTTGAGATGTGCTCTTTTTTTTTTAGCTTTTTTTAAGCTGAATAGAAAAGTAATACGATAAATAAAAAAAATTAAAAGAAGATATTGTCTTTATTATTGCATGTTGGTTTCTTTCATGTGAAATGTCTCATTTTACAACACGTTTTTAAAAAAACGTCAAGGGTATTCCCTGAGCTATAACCATTAGCATATAGATGATTCTTCTGAGTGAAATCCGATGCATGTTTACTCAGATGTAAGCCATACTGCGTTCAACAGGGCCTATTCCTTGATGTGTTGAGGATAGCAGGTTAGATGAAATTCTGCTCTCATAGAATGAATTTACATTCAAAATAAGCCACATTCCAATCATTCTTAAGTGTGACTGAAAAACAAGCCCAGCAAGAGAATTCCCTCATAAAGTGAGTTTAAAACGCTTCTAAATATGCATAATGAAGTGCTAAAGAGAAGAAATCTCTGCACACTGGGACCAGCATCTCAGTTCTAGGTGAGATACTGTAATTTTCCAGTAGGTTTAACTGTTCTCCTCCCCCCCCCCACGTAGGTTTTTTTAAACAGCTCATTTGTGAAAAGGAGGAAGTCAAAACCCAGCTTGGAAGGGAACAGAGCAGCAATTTCAGACCTACAGCAAAGTTCACTGAAGTTTCCCTTTCCACTTAAAGAAAGGGAGGGGGGTGGGAAGCAGAATATTGTCAGGCTTCCTCCAGTTGCCTGGGGAGTCAGTGTTGCTGCTGCTGCTGCCATCAGTAGCTTCCAAGGGAACAGGATCAAGCACCTGCCCGGATTTTAGATTTAAAGTTCCTACACAGTAACACCGTTACACTACGGGGATGCCTTGATCTCTTTGAAATCGAACAGCCAAAGCATACATCCTTTCAGAGTTCTGTTCCTGGGATTGGCTGGGAATGTCCCTCAAGCCATTTGCATCAAGTGAGAAAAGGTGTTGGAGCTGCCTTTAGCCACTTGAGTTAAGACCGGCTTCCCTGTCTTTGGGGGAAGTCAATTTGCCAGCAGCGCCTCCTAAACTCAGAGATCCGTTGAAGCCATGATTGATGGCATGAGTCTGAAAATTTATATCAGGAGTTACATCCACCAAAGGCTCTTCCCTTTGCGACAGAGACACAAATCGCCAGGAGCAGCACCATGGAAGAGGCAGGGGGATCAACGCAGCCCCTTCATTTCAGAAAGCATAGGACAGCCTTCCCCAAACTGGGGCCTTCCATGTGGGTTGGACTACAAATTCCACCATCCTCGGCCAGCAGACCAGCAGGGGATCACAGAAGGTGAAGGTTCAGCACAAATGGATGGCATTTAAGGGGCAGGCTGAATCGAACAGTCATTCTATAATTGCTACATACAGTAAACAGCTAAATGTGTAGGCAGGATGTTCTATAGAAAAGCAAACATGCTAGATCAGAGCTTTCCAAACTGTGTGTCGCGACACAAAAGTGTGTCGCCACACACAGCGTGGTGTGTCGCCACACCACCCGGAAGCGGCGGCGTGCGCGTGCACGGCGGCTGCCATGCACGTGTGCGCCGCCACACGCCCCCCGCGCCGCCGCACGCCCCCCCGCGCCACCACCGTGCGCGTGCATGCCGCCGCACGCCCCCCCCGCGCCGTCGCTGCCGCCGCCGGCATATCGCCAACGGCGGCACTTTGGAAAGCCCTGTGCTAGATGATTAAACTATCTAAGAATATTTCCTTTTCCATCTCTCTTTCACACACACTTTCTGGCTGAGTTCACACCCATTAGGCCTGAGTAGTTTGTGGCTCATGGCATTGTGGAAACCCAGCCATTGTCTCACACTTTGCATGAAGCTGGACACCATGTTAAACCATAGCTTGGCTTTGTGTGGGCAGAGCATGTTATCTGAACACAGCAATTGGGCGTTGTTAATCCAGGTGAACGTAACTTTTAAATACAAATAGCAGCCAAGAGATTCATTATATATAAAGTGTTCAAGTGTGATGCAATAATCCCACCCATCAGGATCTAATCTGAAATTAATCTGATAGAAGAAAATGAAGTGAATGGGACATTAGTTCGTTCAAACATTCAAGGTAGCAATTTGGAAACTTGAATTTAAAACTTTGATAATTCAGTTCTCAGAGTATATGGACAGTGTCTTTTGAGTGCAGAAGTCAAGAGAATGAAAGAAAGAAAGAAAGAAAGAAAGAAAGAAAGAAAGAAAGAAAGAAAGAAAGAACTCAAAAAAATTTAAACGGGGCTTTGTTCAACATTCTAAGTCTTTTAACCAAATGTGTTCTATTCCTTTTACCATAAGCTCCCAGTTAAGATTTAGGGAGAAATGTATGGTTGTGTAGATGAACCTTTTACTCTGTAAGACTCCCTTCCTCTCTTCCCCCTTGTACACACTGGATTCTATACCAATATAGACTCATGGCAGGAAGGGGAATTGCCTGCTTCCAGCCTGTTTGATGGGTAATTGGATACAACCTATAACATTCTAGTGGGTCAGACTAAGTATCGCCCCAAGGAGATTTGACTATTCTGATTGGCTAAGATTTTTTCCCATCACTTAACTGATCCTTTTTCATAGAGATCCTTTCACACGGAGGCTGAATCCAAAAATTTCTGCATGTGGAAAGACATCCCAGAATATGATAACAACAGAAGAGTTGTTCTTTGGACCATTATTCCCAGTTAGAAAAGTGCATTTACTTTGTACTGTAATTTATACATCCAGTATAAAGTATGCATTTACTAAAGGGACGTGGTGGCTCAGTGGGTTAAACCGCTGAGCTGTAGACTTCCGATCGGCAGTTCGAATACCCGCGTAACGAGGTGAGCTCTTGTTACTTGTCCCAGCTCCTGTCAACCCAACAGTTCGAAAGCTTTGCAAGTAGATAAATGGGTACCACCTTAAGTGGGAGAATATGCTGGCGTCCTGTCGGGGGTCGCCCACCGAACGAAGAAGATCTCGTGAATGGCAGCGGAGATGACGGATCCCGAAACAGCAACATCTAGGACGTCAGCAGCCGGCTCCGAAGCAAGGTATTCTGGGACATGTAGTCCAATACCCACAAAAGAGTCGGTTCCCTTACCCCTTCCCTTAGCGCACGGTTTAAAATGTTGTATGATATATGAAATGTATAAATATATGAAATACAATGTATGTAAGCCGCCTAGAGTCCTCCGTTAGGGAGGGGATAGGCGGGGTATAAATATGATAAATAAATACTTTAAGAGCAACATTTGTTTTATTTCTCCTTAATTTTGTTTCCATTTTCCAAATGATCTTTATGAGAAATCTACCCTGGTTTCTATTGCTTATTCCTTTGATATTTCCAATTAAATGGCACACATTTTCAGACATTGCATCACACCTTCAGGCCATTATAACCACTTAATGTCATGCAGATTAGACAAAGATTTTCTATTTTAGCAGTAATTAAAAAGGCTGTTTTCTAAAGAAGACCTAGCCAGTCTTCTCCTGTTTGTATCTTCAGTGTTTTCCAAGTTTTGAACATCCTTTCTTGCGGCACGATTTGTCCTAAACCCGGTAGACAAAATAAATGGGAAAAATGCATACAGTGTTCATTATTTTTAAAGACTTAATTGTGCAGTGAGATGAATGGAAACACATGCATTTAAATTTTTATTAATTTTTCAAATGTAAGAACAGCTTATTTCCCGTTGCATAGTTATAGCCTGTGCAGTCTCCAGTTGCTAGTTATGCCTGGAGTTGATTAAAGTTAGATGACTAGGAGAAGAGGTTTTATTTATATAAAACCATCCATGTATTTGGTACCTGACAGAGAAAATATCTGAGGATGCCTAATCCCAGGGATAACTGGAGTTGAAGGTGTTGAACTTGAGGCATGGGAAATCGGGGTTCAATTCACCTTCAGCATTATTTGTGGGCTAGATCAGTGTTTCTCAACCTTAGCCATTTTAAGATGTGTGGACTTCAACTCCCAGAATACCCCAGCCTGGCTGGGGCATTCTGGGAGTTGAAGTCCACACATCTTAAAATGGCTAAGGTTGAGAAACAGTGGGCTAGATGACACTGGCAGAGGCATCCTCAGAAGGGTAAAAAAAAATACACAAAAAGGAGTGGCGTTTCAACTGTGTGGTCATGCCTGCCACCTTGACTTCTTACTCGCTCCCTGCAGATGCCCCTTCTAAGATTCCCCACCCACCCATGTCAATTATTCCTTTGTGACAAAGGATTAGGTCTATAGGCTGGCTAAAGCAATAAGGGAGTGATCCGAAAAGCATTTTAGGGAGAAGTTAGGGAATAAGAAGGAAACACAAGGAGTCATTACATAGAGTAGGAGATTTGGGGTGACCATGGATGGCAGAGCTGAATGAGTGAGGGAAGGGCCGTGTCAAGGTATATGTGCACTGAGATTAAAAAGACAAAGCCATGTAGGCCCTTGAAGGCAAGGAGAACCAGCTTGTGCAGGCAACATATAGGAAGCCAGCAGAGAGGTTCAAGGAATGGAGTTACATGGTCAGAAGGCTGAGAGAGATATATAATTTTGGCAGTAGAGTGGTAGATGGATGTCACTGGAGTATAGTGCAACGACAGAAAACCAGGGAGAAAAAGACTGTAATTAAGGCAAATGTTACTAGAGTATAAACAAGGGTCTTACTGGAAAAAATAACACACAGGCTTACTTCCTGAATATAGTAAATTATGAGGCTTCTTATTGAAGCCTATGTGTTTTTAGATAGTTCTTGATAAACCTATCCCTGCTTTATTAAATCATTCAGAGATTTAGTCTAAATCGTGGGTGTGTAATATCTTTAGGCCAGGTGCCACACAAGGCTTTTAATTGATGTGCCACTCTAAGACAAAAAAAGTTTGGTTTTATTTTATTCAAACACAGTTAATATGATTATCACTTCTCTTGCATTTAATCATTTTCTCATTCAAATTGAAACTTTTGTCAACAATTTCTGTTAAAGGTTTCCCATTCACCAGTAACTTTCGGACTATTCTGGGGCAGCACCCAAATGTTGTATAGCAAGTTGGGTGCACCCATGGTGTAATGACTATCTCTTACAACCACTGAACCAGGAAATTACACTGTTTTTCCTTCCTTCCTTCCTTCCTTCCTTCCTTCCTTCCTTCCTTCCTTCCTCAGAATAGTATATATTTCTAAATGCTTCTTAGAATATCCATTTTCATATCTAAGTTCACTGGCTGTCTCCAAACAAGCACCAGCCAATCACTCATGTTTCTTGGTTTCTTCATCTGTGCTCAGGTAAAAGACACAGCTATCAGTCGTTTTCGCCTAGATTGCTTGTATGTTATTTAAGAATTGAATAGTAGCTAAAAGGCATATTACACAGCCATGAAGACCTGTTCTTCTTTGTTAGTTTTTTTTTCTTTTTTGCTGTGGAGCTATGCAAGCCGAGAGATGTAAAAGAAACTGAGATCATATTTTAATGCATGAGAAAATTGAAATGCCTTAGGACAACAGTATAACTATTGCCAGCTAATGTACTGGGTTCAGAAATAGAATCCATTTACCTTCCTTTTCCACAAGTCACAACTACGTTACAAAAGGAAATGAATATCTGATGGAGATCATTGCCACAATGATATTTTCTTCTGTTTGAAAGCATATGACCAATTATAGATGCAAAGAAAAACTGTTATGTAAGTTGGGGAGGTGGGTTAATTTCAAAAAACATGTCCTCCCACGATCCATGGTGAGTCATCCACCCCTCTTTTATAGCAGATAGTATATACAGTATGTCAGATTAGTATAAAGGCACAGATGTGTATTATAAATGATACATAATGTCCCAGGTATTCATTTATGTGTTTATTTTTTTGGCCTCAACAACTGTCAACCCTTAGCTTTCCTTAGCTGATCTTGGAGGTTAAGGTAGCCTTGGTTAGTATTTGGATGGGGACCTCTTGGGAATTCCAGGGCTGTTGGTTGGACATGGAAATTGAAAATTGAAAGCATTACGGAAATTGAAAGCAATGTGGAGGAAGGGAATTTCTGTAATGTTGCCAAGAGAATTACACGGATGCAGTCCTTGTAAATATTATTAATTATTTGAGGCCAAAGTAGATTACAAGCATCATCCAGTTATTTGGAATTACAGCTTCCAGCATCCCTTGCCATTAGCCAATGATGCCTGAGGCTGATGGGGAATGAAAGTTCAAAGCTGGAGGATAACATGTTCTACACTTAATTTAAGGATTTCAGATCTCATGGGATAAGAAATGTATAAGAATTGCCTGTAGATTGTTCTGCAAAAGAACAAGGTGTAGCTGAGAATTTATGAACAGATAGCATAATTGGACATTCCATTATTAATTGATTTTAATTATTTTAGTTAGCTGCTTTGAGGACATCTTGGTAGAAAAATTGGGGTGAAATATCTTAAATAAATAAATGAAATTATGAAAAGAAAATTATTCCCATAGGAATGTGATCTGCTTAATAAAATTTATACTTGTCCAGTGAAATAGAGACTTCTGCGCTACTCCTACAGGTCATACAACATGAAAGTTGTCCAAGTGATCGAGGTCTCTAATATATAGCCAGTTTTCTCAAAGAACATAAGAGAAACTAGCCAGTGTACATAACTCAGTCATTATAGCGCAGCATGACACTATTTTTAAAAAGCTATACCAGAATACCTATTTACAGCAAACAAAAACTCAGTTGCATCAATAGCAGAAATTTCATATTTTTGTACTATTGCTTTGAAGATGCCTTTGGATTGTCTGTCCTGACAAGGCTTAGAATCAGGCTATAAAATTATTGTGCACATAAGCCATGGAGAGAAGTAAAACAAAATAATAAAGACAGAAAGAATCATGGCACAGAAACTTGCCGGCAATCAATAAAAGACAGGCAAAAAAAAAATGCAAACAGACATCATTTCATCATTCTGAAATAAAAATCAAGATCATCATCATTTGGAAATAAAGTGTTGGCCTCAGTTCAAGTGAAAAATAAAATGCAGATCTGAAACTGATGTTCGTATGTCAAAATTTGCAATAAAGTATCATTTACTTGATACTAAAATTGGCAGCTATCACCAAAGGTTCTTTAGTAATAAATGACATTGCTGGAATGTGGGGGATAAGGTACTCTCAATTTGTTTATCATGAATGAATTCACTATTCTTTTTTCCCTTTCTAAAGAATAGAAGCAGAGAATCCATATTATTGCTCAATGAAAAGGGTTTTTTTCCTGGTTGCATTTTGCTCTCACAGAATTTTTCAAGACTTCCAGGTCAGGATCTGGAGCCAGCAGCTAGGATCATCAGATTAGTATAAAGGCACAGATGTACATTATAAATCATACATAACGTCCTAGGTATTCATTTATGTATTTACTTTTTGGCTGTTCTAAGCCATGGGCTACTTTACTGAATAAATCACAAATTAGCAGTTTCATGTACAATGCAAAGCTATGAACATTTGTTTAGAAGCTATCATGGTTGGTTTTATATTAAGCCAAAATCAAATGAGACACATTTAGGACTTAGCAGGTGTCCCCAGTCTAAATGCCCCCCCCCTTTTTTTTTTTTTTTGGTGCCCTCGAGTCAGTGTTGACTCCTGGTGAATGTCTGGACAAGTCCCTGCAGTTTTCTTGACAAGATTTAGGAAGTGGTTTGCCATTGCCTCCTTCCTAGGGCTGAGAGAGAGTGACTGGCCCAGGATCACCCAGCTGGCTTCGTTCCTCAGGCAGGAATGTAACTCATGGTCTCCCTGTTTCTAGTCTGGTGCCTTCACCACTACACCAAACTGGCACTTGGGGATGTTGGAGAAGTTGAAAACACAACATGGACATTCTTACAAAATGGCTACTGTATGGGTAGACACCAAACTAACCACTCTTTCCCCCCACCCCTCGATACCCCTTCCATCTGTCTTCTTTTTCTGGGCAGTTTGGTGCACTGCCAAGCAACAACCGGGATGTAGTTTCCCCTTATTTTTATTCTCAAAGAATGCGTCTTTAGCCTATGTGGGACCCAGAGGTATTATTGAAAAGAAAGATGATACTGGAGGTTGTTGCTTAGCTTCCCTTTTAATACTTTTCAAATTAAAATAATTTTTAAAAATAATGTGAAGCAGAAAGCCAAGTGGGTGCCAAGGGAGACGTTGCCTGGCACATTGGTGCTCATGGGGGGATGTCAAGATGGCACCTTTGATTGCAGAAATGCCCCAGCAATCTTGATATTTTTGAAACCCCTCCCCACCATACGTATGTCACTGGCCCATGGGTTCCACTCTGGTGACTTAGAAACAGTGCATAAACCCAGTCACTGATCAAGCGTCAGAATATTTTCTAATTCAGCCACTAGGGCAGAGCTTTCCAAACTGTGTGTCGCGACACAAAAGTGTGTCGCCACACAGAGTCTGGTGCCACACTAACGGCGGCGTGCAAAAACCGAAACCGGCAGCAGCGCTTCTGGGATTTTGCGCGCTGCCGCAACGGCGGCACTTCCAGGTTTTCCCGCGGCGACACACCAACAGTGGTTGGTGTGTTGCCACGGGAAAACTTTGGAAAGCCCTGCACTAGGGAATGGGGTGCTTTAAGATGTTTCACATATCAATGCAGACTTTAGTTAAATATTCTGACAGGTATTACAATGTCGATGTACCTGGGCCTGTAATCTATTACCTTCCAAGGAATCTCTTTTGTAAGAACCAAATGCTCTTCTGGGTTAAAAATCTAAGAGCCCTGATATTTTGGTCAGTACTCTGCAGCAATCCATTCATTTCCTCATATTATCTCTGAACATCTGTGTTTAATGTAAGACAGTTTGTTCTTAAACTGATTTTTTTACAAGCTATTATTTACTATGGTCCTAAGATTTGCTTCCTTATTTGTCACCAGCAATTTAAGCCCCAACAGTGCATATGAAGAATTGGGATTGTTTGTCCCAATATGCATCATTTTACACATCATGCATCATTTTACACTTACTGGCTTTCTACCACTTTAATCATTTTGCTACTTATTCATTCAGTATGGGGAAATCCCTTTGCAGGTCTTCATTATTTGCTCAGGTTTTCACCATTTGGCACCGGCTACAAATTAGCCACTTGGTTGTTCATTGTTGAACATTAGCACCGGCCCCAAAAACTTGTTGGAAGAAACATTCTTACTTCCATCTATCATTTAACCTTCCATTTCCTTCCTCTTGCTTATCTTATTATTAATTCATAAAATCAGTCTTAAAATATATGTATCTTCCACTTCTAAGTGGTAAGAAATTTCAAGGGTGCCAACTTATATAAGATTTCTTGGAAACAGATCACTGGTTGGCATTAACTCTATTAACTATTCCTTTTCAGATCTTTAGAAGAACCCATCATGTCATAGGATTTCTTTACCTCTACTCCTTCCACCACAGATTAACTACCTTCTACATACTCACTCCATACTCATCCCATCTTCCTTAACTCATATATGGAAAGACACTTCACCTCCATATATTGCCTCCTTCTTGCACTATGGAAGCACGTTTTCAGCTATCAATTGCCTCAGGACACCTATTTTGATAGATGATTATACATCAACATTTGCAAGAGCAGGATATTCTCAGCCAAACTGCCAAATCCATCATAGTATCTTCATTTACGTTTTCCTATTTAATTCCAAATAAAAGATAGTATTGAGGTAGCCCCAAAAACACAAAATGCAAAATTTAGTGGACTGTGAAAAGAAAAACACTATTGAAAAATTCTTCTGTATTTGATTAAACATAGAAACATAGATGAGAAGATGATGATGATCAGCACTTCCGGGTTGTGTGGCAACACACTTTTGTGTTGCAACACACAGTTTGGAAAACTCTGCTATAGAGTCTGCAGTTTAGACTCAGATTGCTGGGATTGCAGTCTAGAAAATAAATCACTAATAATTGCAAGTATCAGATTACACTTAGCATCCTGGGTCAAAGAAACAATGGCTGAACCTACAGTTCTGGGAACACAAAGGCCAGATATATCTCAGGTCTATCTTGGACAAATCACACAGACTCCTCGCTGGAACAGAAAGGAAGAGAAACAATATTATTCTTGTTTTAGCAAAATTGGAGATTAAATGTTATCAATGAAAAATGTATTTTTAATTTTATCAATTAGAATTAAACTCCAATCACCAGATTATGTGTCATCATTGGGCTTCAGTGGGCTCATGTGTACATGAATTTGCCCATATCGATACCCACAGCTCTACAGCAAATAGAGAAAAAACAGGAGCAATTTCTGGCCCTGGTTTGGGCTCCAGTGCTGGAAGATGGTCAAGATGGCGATCAATCTCTTCCTGGTGGGGGGACCCATAGCACAGACTTCAGAACAGAAACTGACCCATGAAAACAGAGAAGTGGTGCTGCTGGCTAGCAGCTCTTTAGTACATCAACTTCTTGAAAAGTTGATGGGGATACAAAGCAAAGCTTGACATATAGTGCGAACTTCTGGCATATGTGAGGAGGCCTTACTTTTCCATCTCTTTTTCTTCAGAGAGGGTAGATTTTTTCCCCCCCTTCTTAAAGGAATTATGACAGAAATGAGCAAGACTTTCAGAAAGATATGACTGACAGGACAAAAGCTATAAAATTTGGCACAGACACTGTTTTGAGCATACCAAGTGGCTTTCTCACCAAGAGCTAATAGAAATATCCCATTTCCTCATGACTGGATTTCAAGATACATTCTCTAACTCATTCGGAGGCTATAAGCTACAGCTGACAAGAGGGCAAATGCCTGAAACTTCTTACATCTATGACAATATATATATATATATATATATATATATATATATATATATATACACACACACACACACACACACACACACACACACACACAATATATATATATATATATATATATATATATATATATATATGTGAATGAAAATGTTTTAACATGTTAAGATTCAGCTAATACATATATATGTACATATGTATGTATCAGCTGAATCTTAACATGTTAAAACATTTTCCTTTTATAAACACTTCCTTAAGATTGCTATCCCTCGTATTATTCTGTTAGAGAAAGCTAGTATAACTAAAACAATGCCTTTTTTCAGAATGCTATAGAACTGTGACAATATAAGTAGGTTTGCTCTCCTCCCCCCAACCCCTGAGATATATATTGGTGTGGATTTAAGCTAGCTGTCTTCAAAACAGCTAAATATATTGGAACAATGGCTGATTATAGTGAAAGCTTTAATTTTCCAGAAGGACTGTACTGAAGAACTCTATGAATTACCGTAGATATCTTTCCCTCCAGATAGGTATACATTTTACTAACTTTGGGGCTTTTGAGTGTACAGGGGCTGTTTTGATACTTTCAATCGCCGCCTCTGTCAGTTTTTATTTCCTTTCTTTTTAACATCCTGGGCATTGCTTCCTTCTCCCCTCCCCCAATGCTTTTATGAAGAATTTCAGCTTCCCCCCCTAAAAAATTAATTATAGAAATCATTAGTATTAAAAAGGTAATATAATGGTTCCAAGAACAAGCTTCAGAGAGTATCTGCATATTTAATCATCTGAGTTAATAAATATTTAATCATTCATTGAATTCAGGTTCTGTCTTGAAGCTTAACTTGATAACAAACCTTGCAACTGGTAGAACTAATTGGTACAGAAGAAGTGAATAATTTATCAGAATGAAAAGCGCTGGGTTTTCGGAAGGTGTGCAGAAACCAGGAAGTCACAGCTGTTTCAGGAGCTAACGGAAACAATGGTTTCATCTAGGGATTGCAAGCACACTGCTGCCCTCCTGAGGCTAACATTGATCATTGGCTTCTCGCTTTTAAAAGAGAGCTATAAGGCTGACTACAAAGTCAGATCCATTAAGTTTTAAATATTCATGCATTTCATTAAAGCTATCATAATTGGTCTACCGTACACATTGATTATGCATAGACCATCAAGTGTTTAACCTCTGAAAGCTTGCGTGCGTATTTAAATATATCTGTTACGTCCTGTCTTGGTGGCTTCAGAGAAATCTTGAGCCACATGGAGCTGAATTAGAAAAGCAGGAGCCTACCACCGAAGGAAATGGAGGCCAAAGGAACAAAGCACGATAACAGCGATGTTTCTGTTTGTTTCTTCAGCATGACTAAAATATATGGTTCTGAAACATTTGATGGGACAAAACAGAAGAACATAACTGTTTGAAGATTTTGGACAAATAATTGGGCTTTTTAAAGCAGGTTGTAGAATTTGAAATTGACAAGAAGAAAGCTCTGTACATAATACTGAGACATGTAAATGCCTTGGTTTACTTTGAAGTGGGATAATTGCCTAAATGTGTTTATCAGGATGGTTTCTTAAAGGTTTGGATAAATGGTTATGCTGCTTTGAAAATTCTTACATTTTTGGTAAATGTCTAGGCCAGGGCTTTCCAAAGTGCCGCCGCTGGCGACACGCCAGCGGCGGAGCGGCGGCAACGGCGGCGGCATGGCGGCAGCACGGGGGCACGCGCGCGTGGTGGTGACACAGTAGGGCGTGCGGCAGCACGCGCGTGCACGGCGGTGCGGGGGCGCGCGGCGGCGGGGGGCGCGCGGCGGCGGGGGGCCGTGCGGCGGCAGCACGGGGGGGCGTGCGGCGGCGCAGGGGGGCGTGCGGCGGCACGCATGTGCACAGCGGTGGCAGCAGCGGCTGCCGCTGCCACCATGCATGCGCGCGCCGCCGCTTCCGGGTGGTGTGGCGACACTCTTTTGTGTCGCGACACAGAGTTTGGAAAGCTCTGGCCTAAGCTATTGTTTAAATGTGGTTATCAGGATGGTTTTTTAAGGTTTTAGATAAAAGTTTATGCTGTTTGGATAATTTTTATATTTGGTTAATGTTAGTTTAGTTGGCAGATAGGAGCAAATTATAGTGAAGAAGGGTAGTGTTTGTTACTATATTAGGTTCCAAATTATGTTTGAAGGGTTTTATATGTTTTTCTTTAATTGGGAGGGTAATTTTGTTCTAGAAGGGAATGTAATAATGAGAATTTAAATGCTTTATAGTGCTGCACTCTCCTTGGAACTGCCTTAAAACCATCTACATTTATATTGAACCAGCATGCAACAGTTCAGTCTACTTAACAGAACTAACAAAACAAATCATCTGAAGCTTACACCATCCCATTATGTTTCAAAGCTTAATTCAAGTGGAGGTTTTGAAAAGAAATGAAGACCTGAGACTGCAGGAAGTGCCTTCTTCTAAACAAGCCATGTAATGTAACAAAGGATGGGGGGGAGCAGGGGAAGAACCCGATGCAAATCCATCTTCAGACATGGAAGCTCACGGGGTGACTCATTCACTTGCTCTGATCCAAGCTGCCTCACTCTTCTCAGCCATTCTTTTCACTCTACCAACAAAGCTAGTAGGAACAAGATAAAGCAAGCTTTAAAATGGAAACACACAGATTATCAGACAGCTTTCACACTATTGTGTGCTTCCCTCATTGCTGCTTTAAAGGAAAGCGTTAAGACAATGGCTTGGATCACTGACATAAGTTAGCTACAATTAAGCCTAATGAATGGGATTTTCCACTGATTTCAATGGAAGTAAAGAAGTTTAGTTCCTACCCACTGCAGCTTTACAATGGGTTGTGTTGTTGCCTCCGGTGCTCTTTCTTGTTTCCTTGCTCTTTGTTTGTTGCACACCACTTTCTATTCGATTTGCAGAGAATATTGGCATGTATAAATGTTAGAAGTCAATGTAAGTAAGTAGAAGTGTATCAAACACGTAGGTATAAATTAGAGCAACCTTTCCCAATCTGATGCTTTATAGTTGTGTTAGGACTACAATTCTCAGAAATTAATTTTAATTTCATTAGCTGCCTTGAGTATTCTTTGGAACAGAAAACTGGGTAGACAGGGTATAAATCAAATAATATTTTTTAAAAATAGATTGCCATAGCTGGTTTCCTTGTATTTCTAAGGTAAGTAGAAGTTGAAGTATTTGCACCATTTTCAAAGCTACTGCAATATCACTCTCAATTGCTTTGAAATGTATTATGATTGTTTCTTTACACATTGGGAAAAAAAGAACCAGCACAATTAAAACTAAAGATTGATTTTACAGCTTAGTTTACTTAGAACATAGGCATCTCAAGGAATGATTTCTATGCTGCAGTCACTTTTGAAAGTGTAAGAAAAATGCAAGTTGGGAATCTCTTCTTAGATATGATGTCTTGCTTGAGAAATACTCTTCTCAGAAATACTCACATTTTTCCTAATTTCCTTTGCTCATCAGCTGAAGATCTTTGCATTTACATGGAAAACAATCTTTATCTATTATCTATCTCTACTATCTATCTATCTATCTATCTATCTATCTATCTATCTATCTATCTATCATCTATCATCTAATAGAAAGAATGATATAAAAGAAGGATGGAATCAAGAAGCTCACTGAAGACTTCTGACTTTGGTCATCCATCTGCTGCACATCATCTTCCCCAAGATCCCAGATCAGAGCCAGCCAGCCTAGTTGTGGGATGTGTGTAAGTTTGTGTGCATGAGGGGAGGGAGGGATAATTGATTATAGAAATTGCTTAAACAAACAAAATTCTGTTGCTGCTTGATTTTTCTATGGTCTCATGTCTACTGTTGTTAACGACAATTTTTTCTTCTGTTTTCTGTTGCTTTCTGTCTTCCTTCAGCTGTTTTCATCAGCAGATAGCCATTTCACCTTCTTCTGCTTTCTGCATTTTGAGTTATGTGGTGGCTCAGCGGGTAAGATGCCAGGCTTGTCGATCGGAAGATTGCAAGTTCGGAGGTTCGAATCCATAGCCCTGCGTGCGGAGTGAGCTCCCGCACTAGCTCCAGCTCTTGCTAACCTAGCAATTCGAAAGCATGCAAATGCAAGTAGATGAATAGGTACCACTTCGGTGGGAAGGTAACAGCGTTCCGCGTGCATCATGCTGGCCACATGACCGTGGAAGCGTCTTCAGACAACGCTGGCTCTTCAGCTAACAAACGGAGATGAGCACCGGCCCCTAGAGTCGGACACGACTGCACAAATGTGCGGGGGGAGCCTTTACCTACCTTTACCTTGTTTACTTCCTCTTTAAAGTTGTCACAGATTTCAGTCCAGAGTCCTTAGGCACTCTATTCATCAAAGCTGAATCTAAAGAGTAGATTCATAACAATTATTCTTTACCTTCACTACATAATCCCCTTTGAGTCCCCTTTGGGGGAGATGGGGTGGTGATATAAATTGAACTATAAATAAATAAAATAATCACTGAGGTCCTAATCTTGTTGATCTGATTTTTTTGTTTTCTTTAGTTTAAGATGTAATTTTGTATTAAATTATTTGTGATTTGAGCTACATTCAGCACTATGGGGTTTTTGTTGTTGTTGGCTGAATAGAATTTCTCCATCTTTTGCTTATAGAGTATATCATTAGTTTGATTTCAATACTGCCCGTCTGAAGATGACCATATGCAGAGTCATCTTCTAGGTTGGTAGAAGGTATTTGCATATAAACATTGAATCTTCGTCGCAGAACCTTATTACTGATGTTTCGTACATCAATGCCAATGTTTTTCTGTTATTGCAGATTCTACTTTACTTGCAACTTTGACCTTTCAGTCTCTTATAATTTTTTGTTTTATTTGTTTCATTGACAAGGAGTTGCAGGTTTTGATAGATCTATTCACCTTCCACTTCCTCGGCATCTGTGGTTGGAGCAGACTTTGATGACTGTGATACTGATTGGCTTTCCTTGGATTCAGATTGAAAGTAAAATAAGGATTATCTGCTCTCAAAGGAGATAAGTAGATGTTTTCTACTCCCTAAGTTTTGAAAGCTTCCTTACAGCATCACTTTTCTCCTTCTACTCCATTCTATTGTCTGTAACCCAGAAGGGGATATTGAGGAATATTCTCTTTAAAGGTTTATTCAATTTTTTTTCATTGAATTCCTTCATAAAGATAAGATAAAGATCTCCTTAAGAGAAAGATTATCAACAGAATAAATTACAACCAGAATTTTAAATTTCTTGATGGCATTTTTTAAAAACATTTTAAATTTCTTGATGGCATTTTTTAAAAACATCTTGTCTATGAATTTTTCTATGGGAATTAATGGTTAAGGACTTTTTAAATTATATCTTGTTTTTGCTTATTGCATTATAAATGAATGTTGTGGCTATTTTTATACAATCTCTTGTCAGTCAAATTATATAATTTATTCTATGAAAAATTATAAGTAAATAAGAACTGTAAATAAGGCACATGAAAACCTCACTGAAAGTCAGTCTAATCTACTCTCCTGGGGTTCTGGAAAGCTCTTAAAACCTAGTTCTGGCCCCAGGCCTGGGGTTAATGTTTTTGTGGTGGGCCTGTCATGTTTTTATTGTTGTGGTTGCTTTTAGTCTGGCCTATCTCATTTTGTTTTATGTTTTTACCATTTTAACTGTGTATTGGATTTTATAAGCCACCCAGAATCTACTGGAGTGGGCAGCCATAACAAATTTAATAAATAAATGTTGTTTTGATAACAATTAAAGTACTGAATGGGAAGGTAACATATTAATGCCATTATTAGGGGGAGAAGTCAGATATCCTTTAGCTATTTTGAACCACATTCAATCTATACAACGAGTTCTGTTAAATGGGATAAAGGGATTTGTCATTTATGATTTCCTGAAAGGTTATAGGCTGTCTACCTGTTCTCTATAGATTTAATGGGTAGACAAAAACTTTTATTGTAAATATGTACTATTATCAAAATGTGAGCTAGCTATTGCTATTTTATTTACCCAAAATCTCCTTTATCCAAGATCTTGATATTTACCTTGCAAACAGATAACATTTTTCACTCTGATTAAACTCTGAAACCATGATCTGGAACACAACACATGAAACCATGTCTGGGTCATCTTTTTATATCTTGGCTGAGGTAAGGAAGAAATTGCTTAAATGGCATGATATGCAAAAATCAATGAAAGGTGTAGCAAACAAAGGTACAAATGGGTAAGTGTTACATTTCTACACTACACACAGATGCAGTCCTAGGAGACTAACAGTCATGTTTGCAGGGTATGTTTTTGCTATATAGTAATTGTGAGAAGAAAACAGAGGAGACATTTGAAAAAAAATAGTGAAAAAGACATTTATTGATATTTTGAAAAATACTCCCTAGGATTCCAGCACTGCACAGTTACACAATTTCAGCTTGAAGTTCATATTTGGAAGATTAACCATTGATTAATCAACCCTAACACAAAAATACCGCATTTTGTTTTTCTGTAGGGAATAGAAGCTCTTCTTTGTAAGCTGAAATTTACATTCAGTTACTTGTTTTGAAACTTCATTCACATAGCAAAGTGCTTTTTCAAAAGTAATGTTCTGTCTTGATTTGTTATTCTAGTGGGCTTGAGTGAGATGTTGATATTTTAGCTAAAGTGCAATTCAGGTACAATAATGTTTTAACTTGCAAGGAAGGATGCCTTTATTGAGTTGGTAGAACTCCACAAGTTGAATAAGATCAGAGAATCTGGTGTGACCATCATCCAGTGTATAAAAGAGTTTGCCTTCCTCTTCTAACTGCAAAGGGAGAGAGAGAGAAAAAACCCATAATCTATAATGTACTGTATTCAATAGGACATACTTTTCAATAGGCAATTAACTAGGAGTAGACTGCTATTATTCGTATGTATGGCAACAGGACCTTGGGTTTTATTTAATAAAACATTCCTCTTTCCTATATGAATTTTATTTATCCATCATCTCCCAAGAAACAAGTTCTGTGAAATATGGACTGTTATCTTGGAAGATTCAAAGCACACAGGAAGAAAAAGCTAGAATGATAGTCCCATATAGGCTTATTGGGATATCTGTCAAAGCTGACACCAAAGTCATAATGAGAAGCTGATACCCCATATAAGAATGCAATTTGGAAACTTCTCTTTCATAGAAAAGTGCAAAACAATAGGATTGGGTTCTTATAAACAGAACATCAAAAGGTTTGATTCAGCATCTTAATGGCTATACTTACTGGCACAATTTGGAAGTGCTTTATTTTTAATCCATGGCTTAATGACAACACAAAAGTTTTGGGATTGCTTTGACTATCCCGCACCAAGAAAACTCTATGGAAGAAAGAAAAATACAATCAAGTATATTTATTTCTGGTAGCAAAATATGAAGTTATGTCCATAAATGATGACATTTTGGTGCTAGCAGAGAAATTATAAATATTTCTGCATCACAGACACCTTATTTTATCTGTTTATTTTTTCAAAGATAACACAATTAACATTGTTTTAATTGCTATATACTGGGCATGGCCTGGAGTCATGTGTCACAGCATCCAGGATGAAGTTAAGCAGGTCTGCATCAGCAAATGGGAGAGTTGCCAAGTAAGTTTAAGGTATGGAGTTTTAAATTACATCATAGACAAAGGGGGAATAAAAATGTGATATATACAACTTATATGCTATTGTATCCACAAAAAGCTCAAGATGGATAACAAACATAAAAGGTCCCCAAATGAACATAATAAACCCCTTCAAAAACTACCAATATTATCAACAGCAAACAGCAAAAATGTCTCTACAAATTTTCTAATAAACAAAGGGTGCCCACTTTCTCCCTTATTATTTGCAATCACTTTAGAAATCTTGGTGGACAGGATTTGGACATATTTGGGATTAAAATTCAGGGAGAGGAATAACAGCTGAAATGCTATGCAGATGATGTAGTACTAAGCATTATAAAAACACAGAGCTCTGTAAGACAGCTGATGAAAACAATCAAAGACTTTGGTGAATTCTCTGGAGACAAACTCGATGAAAAGAAAACAAAATAATAACAAGATATTTAACCTCAGAAGAAGACGACCTTGTTAAAAAAACAAAACAAAAAACGAGTCTGGTTGCGAGATAACAAAAAATCCAGTGGAATACCTGGGATTTTATCTGACAGGATGCAATAAAGACTTATTTCAGAACAATTACAATAAATTATGGGAAAAATATCTTGAAAGGCAGAAAAACCTAAAACTTTCTTGGCTAGGTCTTATCATGACAATAAAAATGAGCATACTACCCAAGATAAACTTTTTATTTCAAATGGCACCAATTCCAATCTCAGTCAAAATCTTGCAGGATTGGCAAAGAGGAATAAAGAGATTTATATGAAGTAGGGGAAAAAATTAGAGTAGGGTTTAAAATTTTGCAAGATTCAAAAGGAAGATGTGACCTTGCATTTCCTAACTTTAAATTATATTACCATGCTAGCTGTTTATCATGCATAACATAATGGATTTTTGTTGTTGTTTATTCGTTCAGTCGTTTCCGACTCTTCGTGACTTCATGGACCAGCCCACGCCAGAGCTTTCTGTCGGCCGTCACCATCCCCAGCTCCCCAATGGTTGAGTCCGTCGCCTCCAGAATACCATCCATCCATCTTGCCCTTGGTCGGCCCCTCTTCCTTTTGCCTTCTACTTTCCCTAGCATCAGCTTCTTCTCCAGGGTATCCTGTCTTCTCATTATGTGGCCAAAGTACTTCAGTTTTGCCTTTAATATCATTCCCTCAAGTGAGCAGTCTGGCTTGATTTCCTGGAGTATGGACTGGTTTGATCTTCTTGCAGTCCAAGGCACTCTCAGAATTTTCCTCCAACACCACAGTTCAAAAGCATCTATCTTCCTTCGCTCAGCCTTCCTTATGGTCCAGCTCTCGCAGCCATAGGTTACTACAGGAAATACCATTGCTTTAACTATACGGACCTTTGTTGTCAGTGTGATGTCTCTGCTCTTAACTATTTTATCAAGATTTGCCATTGCTCTCCTCCCAAGAAGTAGACGTCTTCTGATTTCCTGGCTGCAGTCAGCATCTGCAGTAATCTTTGCGCCTAGAAATACAAAGTCTGTCACTGCCTCCACTTTTTCTCCCTCTATTTGCCAGTCATCAATCAAGCTCGTTGCCATAATCTTGGTTTTTTTGAGGTTTAACTGCAACCCAGCTTTTGCACTTTCTTCTTTCACCTTCGTCATAAGGCTCCTCAACTCCTCCTCGCTTTCAGCCATCAAAGTGGTATCATCTGCATATCTGAGATTGTTAATGTTTCTTCCAGCGATTTTAACTCCAGCCTTGGATTCCTCAAGCCCAGCATGTCGTATGATGTGTTCTGCGTACAGGTTGAATAGGTAGGGTGAGAGTATACAACCCTGCCGTACTCCTTTCCCAATCTTAAACCAGTCCGTTGTTCCGTGCTCTGTTCTTACCGTTGCTACTTGGTCGTTATACAGATTCCTTAGGAGGCAGACAAGATGACTTGGTATCCCCATACCACCAAGAACTTGCCACAATTTGTTATGATCCACACAGTCAAAGGCTTTAGAATAGTCAATAAAACAGAAATAGATGTTTTTCTGAAATTCCCTGGCTTTCTCCATTATCCAGCGGATATTGGCAATTTGGTCTCTAGTTCCTCTGCCTTTTCTAAACCCAGCTTGTACATCTGGCAATTCTCGCTCCATGAATTGCTGGAGTCTACCTTGCAAGATCTTGAGCATTACCTTACTGGCATGTGAAATAAGTGCCACTGTTCGATAGTTTGAACATTCTTTAGTGCTTCCCTTTTTTGGTATGGGGATATAAGTTGATTTTTTCCAATCTGATGGCCATTCTTGTGTTTTCCAAATTTGCTGGCATATGGCATGCATCACCTTGACAGCATCATCTTGCAAGATTTTAAACAGTTCAGCTGGGATACCATCGTCTCCTGCTGCCTTGTTATTAGTAATGCTTCTTAAGGCCCATTCAACCTCACTCTTCAGGATGTCTGGCTCTAACTCACTGACCACACCGTCAAAGCTATCTCCAATATTATTATCCTTCCTATACAGATCTTCCGTATATTCTTGCCACCTTTTCTTGATCTCTTCTGCTTCTGTTAGGTCCTTACCATCTTTGTTTTTGATCATACCCATTTTTGCCTGGAATTTACCTCCAATGTTTCTAATTTTCTGGAAGAGGTCTCTTGTCCTTCCTATTCTATTGTCTTCTTCCACTTCCGCACATTGCTTGTTTAAAAATAATTCCTTATCTCTTCTGGCTAACCTCTGGAATTTTGCATTTAATTGGGCATATCTCCCCCTATCACTGTTGCCTTTTGCTTTCCTTCTTTCTTGGGCTACTTCCAGTGTTTCAGCAGACAGCCATCTTGCCTTCTTGGTTTTCTTTTTCTTTGGGACGTTTTTTGTTGCCGCCTCCTGAACAATGTTGCGAACTTCTGTCCATAGTTCTTCTGGGACCCTATCTACTAAATCTAGTCCCTTAAATCTATTCTTCACCTCCACTGCATATTCCTTAGGAATATTAGTGAGCTCATATCTAACTGATCTGTGGGTCTTCCCTATTCTCTTTAGTCTGATTCTAAATTTTGCAATAAGAAGTTCGTGATCTGAACTACAGTCAGCTCCAGGTCTTGTTTTTACCGACTGTATAGAGGTCCGCCACCTTTGGCTGCAAAGGATGTAGTCAATCTGATTTCGGTGTCGACCATCTGGTGAAGTCCATGTATAAAGTCGTCTTTTAGGTTGTTGGAAGAGAGTGTTTGTTATGCACAGTGAGTTGTCTTGGCAAAATTCTATCAGCCTATGTCCTGCTTCATTTTGTTCTCCCAGACCATGCTTGCCTGTAATTCCAGGTGTCGTCTGACTACCCACCTTAGCATTCCAGTCTCCTGTAATGAAAATAACATCTCTTTTTGGTGTATTATCTAGTAGGTGCTGCAGATCCTCATAGAACTGATCTACTTCTGCTTCTTCAGCATCTGTGGTTGGGGCGTATATTTGGATCACTGTGATGTTAAATGGCTTACCCTGAATTCGAATTGAGATCATTCTATCGTTTTTTGGATTGTATCCAAGCACTGCTTTAGCCACTTTATTATTAATTATGAAGGCTACTCCATTTCTTCTGTGGTCCTCTTGTCCACAGTAGTAGATCTGGTGGTCATCTGATGTGAAGTGGCCCATCCCAGTCCATTTCAGTTCACTGACACCTAAAATGTCTATATTTAATCTTGACATCTCACCAATAACCACATCCAATTTGCCCTGGCTCATAGATCTTACATTCCAGGTTCCTATGGTGTGTTGATCTTTAGAACATCGGATTCGCCGTTCACCACCAGCACCGTCGGCCGCTAGCCGTCCTTTCGGCTTTGAGCTAGCTGCGTCATCACATCTGGGGCTAGTTGAACGTATCCTCTGTTCCTCCCCAGTAGCATTTTGACCATCTTCCGACCTGGGAGTCCCATCTTCTGATGGTATACCGACATATCTTTGGTTGTACTGATCCATTTAGTTTTCACGGCAAGAATACTGGGGTGGGTTGCCGTTACCTTCCCCAGGGATCGTATTTAGTCTGACCTCTCTGCCACGACCTTCCCGTCTTGGGTGTCCCTTCACGGTTTAGCTCATGGTTTCATTGAGGTGCTCAAGCTCCAGCACCACGACAAGGTAACGATCTCCTTTGCTGGAGAACATAATGGATAAAATCCCCAAATAGAGTATCAATCATAGGAGGAGCCGACTTAGCCAATGAACTTCATAGGTACTCATATAAGGAAACAAAAGAAGAAAATAATTTGAAAGGACATATGATAAGACAAAGTTTGATAAAAATATGGAATCTTTATAAACAAGAATAAGTCTGGCAACTTCACCATTAGCTTCACTGTCAAATGCCTTTTACTAGAAGGACAATAATAGTAAGAAAGATTTAATCATATATGCCATATATGGTGCATCCAGACTCGGGAAACAGACTAAAGGCACCGTAGGACCTGCTCAGTGGATGCACGAATTTACCACGGCTGGTGAACTTAAAAATTGCTGGATAATAAAAAGTGATCTCAGGAAAGAAGGAGGGACTTTTATGTAAGGGTTTCAAATTCTGTCATCTTTCTCAAAACCAAGATCACCTATTAGGACATATATATAGTTATTGAAACATGACAGAGACCGAACAAATTAAAAATGGTATGATAAAGTGGATGCAAAACTTCAAAGAAATAATCACAGTGCAATAATGGGAAGAGTAATGGGAAAAAAATTAATAACATTTCCTCCAAGTTATAATTTAAAGGAAAATTGGGATAAATGTTTTATGGATGGTATATAACTCCATCAGTAATTACCAAGATAGATAAATCATATAACAATAAATGTTGGAAATGCCCTAAAAAAAGAAGGAACATTTTATCATATGTGGTGGTTATGGCAAAAAAAACCCTCAAAGGTAATGGAAAAAAATACATCAAAATATTCAGAAAATCCTAAAAATAATATTTTAACTGATGCCACAAATATACTTATTAGGTATAATTCCAGAAAACATAAATGAAAAATATCACAATTAACTAAGATACATGCTGACATCTGCAAGAACAAATCTGGCACTATGTTGGAAAAGAGGAATTTTGCCGACAATATCAGATTGGGAAACCATCACTGGAGAATATGCAGTAATGGCAAAATTGACAGTATATATCCATAATAGAAGTCTAACCAAATTTAAGCAAAAATGGCTTCCATGTATGCTACACAGCAGGGCAAATTTAGACATTTGAAATATTTATTTATTTATTTATTTATTTATTTATTTATTTATTTATTTATTTATTTCATTTATATCCCGCCCATCTCCCCCACAAGGAGGGACCCTGGGCGGAAATATGGATTTAGGAAGAAAGCTATGAGACTGATTAAAAGTAATAGATTAAAGAATTCAAATAGATACTAGCAATAATCTTTAATGTGGATGCAAAACTATATAAATCTAGGTTATGGTCAGTGGCTGGGGAAATAAACAGAAGGAAAGGGGAGAATGTCTTACTAGAAAGTTTTCCCAAAATGTTTTATTTATATTTTATTCAAGCTTAGCAGTTGTTACTCTTTGTGTCATTCAACTGCTATTATCCAATGTAGACCTTTCTTTTTTTTTGCAGAAAAGAGAAAAAAAAACAGCAATATTTTAAAATGTGCAGCTACAAATCAACTATATCACTGATAAACATCTATCTATCTATCTATCTATCTATCTATCTATCTATCTATCTATCTCCTGACATGGTGGACTTCCAGCAGATTAGATAACAACTTAAAGCAGACTTGAAACTCTCAGTTGAGGCCCACATTCAAACAGGGACAATCCACTAAGGATTGTTTGATTATCATGGTTGGAATAGATGGTCATCCCCATTCTCTCTTTTGCCCTCTTCTTCCTCTCCTCCTGCTGGTCTACTGTCAGGGGCTTGAATTGATTCTCTGCGGGGGGCTTCTGAAGTTTATTTATTTATTTATTTATTTATTTATTTATTTATTTATTTATTATCAATAAAATTTCTATCACCGCCCATCTCCCTCCACAGGAAGGACTCTGGGTGGTTTACAATAAAATAATTTACTAAAACAAGAAAGATAAAAATATAAATACAATATACATTTATTAATAATTATAAAATCAGAATAAAATCCAAGTGTCTAACTCAGTCCATGTGTGAGAGGAGCACTCTAAGGCACTAACCATCCCCAAGAGCAACTATTCCCTTCCCGGCCCCAAGCAAGGTGGCAGAGCCAAGTTTTCAGGTTCCTCCGGAAGGTCAGGAGTGATGGGGCTAACCTCACCTCCGGGGGCAGGATGTTCCAGAGGGCACGAGCGACTGCAGAGAAGGCTCGTCTCTTGGACCCCACCAGATGAAATTCTCTTACAGATGGGGTCCACAGCATGCCCTCTATGCATGATCGGGTGGGACGGGTCAATGTCATGGGGATGAGTCGGTCTTTCAGGTAAACTGGCCCTATGCCATGTAGGGCTTTAAAGGTGATAACCAACACCTTGAATTGGACCTGGAAGCAGACTGGCACCCAATGCAGCTCGCGTAATAAAGGTGTTATGTGTGCCGATCTAGAGGCACCAACGATAGCTCATGCGGCCGCATTCTGGACCAGCTGTAGCTTCTGGATACACTTCAATGGTAGCCCCATGTACAGCATGTTACAGTAGTCCATATGGGAGATAACAAGGGCACGAGTGACTGTTCGAAGGGCTTCCCGATCCAGAAAAGGGCATAACTGGCATACAACATGAAGTTGCACAAAGGCCCTTCTGGCCATGACTGTCGTGAGTCCAGGAGGACCCCCAGATTCTGCACCGGGTCTGTCTGGGGCAGTGGAACCCCATCCAGAACCAAAGATGATAATGTCCTGGATACAGAACAGCCATTAACCCACAGCCACTCCATCTTACCAGGGTTCAGCTGAAGCCTGTTGGACCCCATCCAGGCCCCAACAGCCCCCAGACACCATGAGAGGGCAGTCACTGTATCACTTACCTCCCGGGACGGAGATGTATAATTGGGTATCATCAGCGTATTGATGATACCTCATCCCATGGTGACAGATGATCTCGCCCAGTGGTTTCATGTAGATGTTAAAAAGGAGTGGAGAGAGAACTGAACCCTGCAGCACCCCACAAAGGAGGGGTCGAGGGTCGGATCTCTCACTCCCTATCAACACCGATTGGGACAGGCCCCGGAGGAAGGAGGTGAACCAGCGCAGAACCATGCCGCCCACCCCCAACTCCCTGAGCCGACCCAAAAGGATACCATGGTCGATGGTATCAAAAGCTGCTGAGAGGTCAAGAAGAGCAAGGATGGATGCACTGCCCACATCCCGCTCTCGCCAGAGATCATCCATAAGTGCGACCAATGTTGTTTCTGTCCCATATCCAGGTCTGAAACCTGACTGAAAGGGGTCTAGATAATCCGTTTCATCCAGAATCCTCTGGAGCTGCAACGTCACCACTTTCTCAACCACCTTCCCCAAAAATGGGAGGTGGGAGACTGGACGAAAATTGTCCAGTACAATAGGATCCAGCAATGGTTTCTTGAGGAGGAGCTGCACCAACGCCTCCTTGAAGATGTTGGGGATGAGTTTAGGTACTAGGATAGGATATATTGTTTGGATATTATCCTTCCTTTCTCACGTGAGTGAGATCAGCAAAGTATCATCCCCGGCAGCATAAAAAGTTGGAAGCTGAGACAAGGTTGGTTTAACCTTCTGGAAAATATCTGTAGCTTGAATCATGTCAACTGGATTTCTATTTTCTCAGTGGAAACGTTTCGCTCCTTATCCAAGGAGCTTCTTCAGTCTGAGCAAAGTTGGTAAGGGAATCCTAAATATGTTTCTAGGTAGCTGTTATATGTTTCTAGGTATAAAATACCTATATATTATATTTATTATATATTATATTAATATATATATTATATATTATATATAATATATATATATATATTATATATTATATATTATATAATTATATATATATATATATATATATATATATATATTATATATTATATATTATATTAATATATATATATTTATATAACATATAAAATATGTTTCTAGGTAGTTTCTAGACAGCTACCTAGAAACATATTTAGGATTCCCTTACCAACTTTGCTCAGACTGAAGAAGCTCCTTGGATAAAGAGCGAAACGTTTCCACTGAGAAAATAGAAATCCAGTTGACATGATTCAGGCTACAGACAATTCCACCTGGATGACTGAGAACCTTCATAGACTTCTGGAAAATAATCCAGGATGCTGTTAGGCAGACTGGATTATCCTGGCATTACCCCTTTTTATCCCTCTTAAAAAGAACAACCACACAGTTTTGTGGAATAATAAAAGTAATCTTTACTCACATAACCTGGTTCTCAAAAATAACAGTTGCAGTAGTAGAGTCAAGGCAGGTTTAAAACATACTAAGTTACAAGAATAACTTAGCAAGAATAAAAATAAGCGTGCCTGGCGTGCTATGGTCCTTGAGGTCACGAAGAGTCGGACACGACTAAATGACTGAACAACAACAAAGTTACAAGAATAGAAAATATAGGCTTTAGCATTCTGTCTGGGCTTGGAGAGCTCAGACAAAATGTCCTTTCAGTTCGGAAGCATAGTCGGAGAGTCTCTCTGAGAGAGTCTCTGAGGAAGAAGAAGGAAGTGACCTCACAGAGTTCTCTCTTCAGGAAGCTACTGTGAGTCTCTGCCCTCTTCATGTCCTTATATAGCGAGATATTGATATGATATGATAACAATGATAGCGAGTCATTGTTAGTATGACTGCCATTATTTTTCCACAGAAGACAGTCAGGAACACCCCCTCTCTCAAGGATGCATTCGCCATCGCTTGGACCCAGCCACATGTCAACTCCCAAGCAGCTTTCATTAGCCAGGAGGGACATGGATCTAGATGACAAGTGGTGGCATTTGCTATGCAGAGGATCCTGTCCACTTCCTCAGGTCCAACAGGATCAAACTGTTCCCAGATAACTGGGTAAGTATGCTCCCCCGGTATCTCCCCAGATCCTGTCTCACGCTTGGAGTCTAACTTGGAACGGATCTGAGAGATTTTGTCCTGCAGATGCACAGCAAACTGTTAAAGTTATTTGGTTAAAGTATTCCATGCAGAATCAAACGCATGGCATTTTCTTCACTATGAATCTGGCCAGAAAGTGGAAATTTCCAAGCGTCTCTGCTGTAAGAGTAAATAACAGGTGCTTGTCTATCTAGCCATAACAAACCGTTATCAGTATTTTTCCCATGTGAAAAGTATCCTAAGGGAAAGCCAATGCGCCACACTGCCATCGTGTGACGGTTTATAGTAAGTACAATTGCTACCAAAATGCTAGGCTGAAAGAGGTGCCCATATGAACCAATCAGAATTCTGTACCATGGGTATATTTCAGCTATGAACCATGGGTATTCATTCTCACTTATGTTCTCACTTATGTTCTTCCTATGCTTTCTTTATGTAGACTGCTATCTACATGTACTTTGTATCTGAACTGTAACGATGCCTGGTCTTTGCACAGACCATGATTTTTCTTTCCATTCTGGTGATGGAACTCTGCTTATGCTTTGATTTTTCCTTTTTGCAATAATGCACCATACATCCATTATTGCCTTATGCTATCAATAAAGTTATTGTTAGCCTTACAACACGTTGTTTGGATTACTTCAAGCCTGAAACCCCAAAGGCCACCATCATCTAATACACACTCCTCTGCACGGCCCTGTAGGTGGGTCTCAGAACCAAGTTAGGCCAAAGCCTGCTAAAAATAAGCTAAGAGGTACTTCAGATAAAAGGTAGCCACCCTTACTGAACTACCATTACTTCATGTTTGTTTGTTTGATTGATTCAACTGATTTTTAAGGCTACCCACTCATTGGTGACTTTGGGCTTACAACAACAACAACCACCACCATTAAAAAATCAAGGATGCTGGGAGGAATAAATCAATCTGTGACACTACTGCTGGTGTTTAGTGGGAGCATGTATAAAACTAACTCAGAATCTGCTGGAAGAGTCAGGGCTTAAGTTCCTGCCCAAAGACCAGCAGGGTCAGGGCCATATGGACCTTGGGGGAGATACTATTCCATAGGGTAGGTGGGGCAAAACAATCAGCAATCAGTCACAAAATATGAACTTCAAGGAAAAAAACTTACCCATCCACCAATCCTTGCCTCAGAATCAGTTGGTGTGCATCTTCTCTAGAAATCTTATGATGAAACCATGGCTGTGAACTGTGTATGGCTAAAAACATAGTTGTAGATCAAGTCTGTCTCATACAATTTTAGGGTAAAGTAATGCACCTTTACATTCTGCTTCAAATATCTGGGGATTATTTTCCACAGTTCTGGCTCCTGCAAAGAGTGTGCCAAATTCCTAGCCCAAAGTGCCCAACATAGTGTTGCAGTAATTCTGGGCTTTTTTCATGCCAGAGATGTCAATTTTATTCCAGCAGCCTAAAAGCTTTTTGATTCCAAAGCCCTAGCACATACTGTATCTTATATGAATTTACCTTGGGTCACACCCCCAATCCAAATTAATACAGTCAAATTTCTTAAAGGCTATCTCTTAAATTACTAATTGTATTCCCAACTTGAGGCTGGATTTTTGAACCAGAGTTGAAGATCTAAATCAAATCATGACCTATTGGCCAAACTTCAAATTGACCCCTTTGGGTTTGGCTCCTTTTATACTGATAGAGACTTATCATTCTTCTTGGAATTGCTTTCTGGAAGCCCGGTTCCCATCATTCAGTTTTCTCTGGGTTAGAGAGTGCTGGAAAACCAATGTGCCAGTGGTTCCAAGTTACTATCACTTGAATAGCTTCAGTTGTTCTCTGAAGCTAGCAGATGATCTACTTCATGTATCAATCCCCAATTTTAAAAAAGCCTTCATGTTATCCTCCTTGGTGGTTCTATTTGGGAAATACAGGACATTCCATATTGTCTAAGGAGTCTGAATCTATAGAGTGCATCCCCCTAAACCAGGGTTCCCTAAAGTGGTCAATATTGACCCCCAAGGGTTGATGGGACTATTTATTTATTTAATTTTATTTTCTATCCCACCTTTATTATTTTTATGAATAACTCAAGGTGGCGAATATACTTAATACTCCTTCCTCCTCCTATTCCATTATTGTTACTATTACTACTAGTAGTATTAAAGTAGTATTTATTAAATTATTGTCATATAATACACCGCCCAGAGTCCCTCCAGTGGGAGGAGATGGGCGGTGACAAATCTAATAAAATAAATGTATGTATGTATGTATGTATGTTTGGGGGTCGATGAACTATCTGAAACTTCATGAAGGGATCAATGAGTTTGGGGACCCCCGCACTAAACAATGTATTTTATAAAGATATACAACATTCTCTCATTGCCTTGTTTCTTTGGTCCTCCCAATAATTTTTTTGCTTGCCTAGAAACAGAGGTATCTGCAGAATCTTTTTGTCAAAATAGCAAAAGCAACATTGCACTGTAAGTTCCACACCATGACACATATACAAAGGGGCAGAATTTGCATGCAGGGCTGTCCCTTGATAGGCACAAAGCAATCTCCATAATTTCTTTTAACAACGAAACTGAGATAAACTTGTTTCATGATTTCATTTTGTGAATGTACGTATGTACTGTATAGGTATGATGAATGACTTCATGACTTCATATCCTACAAGATCCATCAGTGGTGCATACCTGCAGCGGAGGGGACACTTTGCAAAGTGGTAGGACTGCTGTGTGTACCAAGACGTAAGCTCCCTTTTTTCTACATAAAAAGAAAGAAAAAGTACTAAATTGTTAAACAAGAAACATAAAATTAAGAATGGCTTTAAATGAAGTTTTCATACCCGCCATGCTAAACCTTCTTCGACTGCAACCGATAGGGCTTCTGTGGGATTTTCAATAATTCTGGATTTATTCCCTGTGAAGTCCATAGCCACAAGAGAATTCTCTGAAACACTTCTCTACAGGATAAAAAAATGTGTTAGATGCAAAATATTTTACAGTATACCCTTGATTATTCTCAGACAATATCAACATAGAATCTATTGATTAGCCAGCAGAAAAGTAAAAATAAAGGCATCTTTTCAGGAGAACGTGGTTCATAAGCAATATATGGCCACCTTGGAGCCATTTTTTTAAAGGGTATGCCTGGAAGACATACCATTATCAAGATCAGCAAATAATATTTCATTTTTAAGAATCATAATCTGCACTCATAACAATTCTGTTTAGGTAGTTAAAGGCAGGGTTTAATTATTTAAGTTGAGTTGATTTTTGTTAGATTTATATTTCACCTTTTAAATATACCTTTTAAACAGAGGTAGAAAACTTTCTCCCCTTTGGATGTGGTGGACTTCGACTCCCATAGGTCCCAGCCAATGGTCTGGGATGATGGGGGGTGGGTGTAGTCCAATAACCTTTAGAGAGTCATATGCTTCTCTGTCCTACCTCAAAGAAACTTCCACGCATATCCTGCTCTAACATAAAAACAACCCAAATATTATCAATTGAAAAGCATAATGAGTGGGGAAAAAAGAAGAAACTGCAGAAATTATATAAAGGGTACCAAACCAGTGACAGGAGGGCTAGACTTGGGCCATGAGATTCTACTACATAGTTGGGCATCAAATTCATTTATAAATTCATTCATTCATTCTCTCAGCCAATAAGTCATTGTGGGGAAATCATCTTCTTTTGGCAATCAAAACAGAAAATCCCACAACTGTATTGTAAAAACATAACAAAAAACAAGCAAAACAATTTCCTCCTCTTCCATGATCTCCAAATCAGCTGCCTAAGGAGGCCACATAATGCAACCATCGGAATTTTGTGTTTCAATTTTAGTTTAAGTAATTGTTATTAAATATACCTACCACAGGTGTGCTAAGAAAACTGCCCCCACTTCTACCTTGATAGGGCTGTGTGTAATTCTGGTACAACTGCATTCCATACTATAAACAAGGAACAAAGAACTATTTCAATTTTATGTATATACATTCAACCACCTGAGAATATTCTACCATTAAAATAGAAACACAGACATGGCATGGAGCCAGGTTATTAGAGGGACCACCTCTCCGTGATTATATCTACCCATCCCATTAGGTCCAGAAAGAGAGGCATGCTCTGGGTCCCGTCTATTAGGAAGTGCCATCTGGCAGAGCCCAGGAAGAGAGCCTTTTCTGTCAGGTGTGGTGGCTCAGTGGGTAAGATGCCAGGCTTGTCGATCGGAAGATCGCAAGTTCGGAGGTTCGAATCCCTAGTCCCGCGTGACGGAGTGAGCTCCTGCACTAGCCCCAGCTCTTGCCAACCTAGCAATTCGAAACCATGCAAATGCAAGTAGATGAATAGGTACCACTTTGGTGGGTAGGTAACAGCGTTCCGCGCGTGTCAGGCCAGCCACATGACCATGGAAGCGTCTTCGGACATCGCTGGCTCTTCGGCTAACAAACGGAGATGAACACCGAACCCTAGAGTCAGACACGACTGCACAGATGTGCAGGGGGAACCTTTACCTTTACTTTACCCACCCTTTCGAACATTATCATAGTCACAATGATAAGCCAAATTATTATTCCATCTCTTTTAAACATAGACTGTGTGATGTTCTGCTACATACTAAAAACAATATAGAATGCCTGTCTTACAGACTTTGCAGGCATTCTCATAATGATGAAATAACAAGTCTCCATGCTTTTTTAAAATAACTGAACAGGTCTCTCTCTCAAAAACTAAGATGAGAAGGAGAAGGGGAACGTCTGCCTAGATTTGCTCTTATCCTTTGACAAGTAGATTGTAGGGAAAGAAACAGGGCCACCTGGTGACCCAAAAAACTTTAGTGTACCTGAAAGAACGTCCCTAAGGAAACCTACAGCTTGCCAATAACAATAGTAATACAAAAAACCTGTAATACACTGGAACAGTTTTTCATTGATTGCAAAACTAACAACAAAAGGCCAGTGTGATGTCTCTGGATCTAATCCTCCAATTCGGCATTCCTCAGTACACTCTATCTAGAGTATAGTAGAAAGCTTTATTGAAAGTATTACAATTCAGAATATATCTAAAGACCAGAATGACTCAATTCCCGCCAGTCAAACCTCACTCTTCCCCCCACCTACACGTCACTCCTCCCTTGATGATGCATTGTCCAGTACTTTTCCCATCCAACCACGCTCCCCCTCCCATCAGCATATTTCTCTTCAGTACCAAGCGATGCGATGCAGGTGCGTGGCCTTGACCGGCTGTAAACATTCTTCCACAGTCTTGTAGGAATTTTACTCTCTGTGTTCTCCCCCTCCCTTCTCTTGAAATCCTTTGCACTGACACGCATTGTGAATAATCCATTCTCAAATACAATTCAACACGTATGGCAGGGCTTGCACTGTGGCAACCCTGACAGCCAAAAAGCTTTTGTATTTAATAGGCTCCCTTTTTGTTTCCAGATCCCATCCAGAAATACCCTAGAAAAATCCAAACCTATTGGCAATTTTAAACATCTCCTCTCGTGCTGCTCTGAGACAGATCTTGGATGTACGATTAAGTAGTGATTAAATAGAAACATACAAAAGCAATTACTTAAACACCCTCTTTATATACAGTATAGTTTTGTGCTATTAGGTGACTGGCTTGACAAAAGCATTAACAAAAGTCATTTTTAAACCATCGATCATATTTTGTGCAATGAGCTTTTGGGAAGCTAGCTGAAGGATGTACTTGCTAAGAACCCAATACATGTGATCAGATGATTCTGCTCAGGACAGGAATAACAACTATAGAAATAAATATTTTGGATTAGCAAAACTATATGTTACTTGGAAGAAGCTAGCCTTATAGCCACTTCTCCTTTAAAAGACATTAAATCTTTCTAGGAGGTTACTCAGGGAATTAAGCCAAATCGCATCAAACTCTTTGACTGCATTAAGTTATTATATCCCAATTAAACTACTACATCCCATTTACTGTGGTTTATGGCTTAATGTGATGAATGAACCCAACCAACTGTGATTTATTCAACAAGCTCTAGTTAAGCAAACCATGAGTTAGTGTAATGTATAAAAAGGTTTTTATCTAGGCCAGCATTCTAGCTATGAGAGTGATCACCCCTTCAGCAAACGGAATATTCACAGGATAAGCTTTTCCTATTTCACTTTTTTTTTTCTGTAGTCATCTACAACCCCTGAAACTTTTTCCTAGCAGACACCTTCAAATTATGCATGATACGGCCAGGTATCATAGGGTTTTGCAATCACACTTATATTCTTCCATAAATTGAGGAACAATCTATGACCCAAGCCAACGGCCTGGGTTCACCTATCACACCAAGTCACAAAATGCTTTCTTTGATCTAGGCCGAATACAACGTACAAACCAACCCATCATGGCACCCCAATCACTATAATTCGTTCAAAAAATCATTCAGTCCAACAAACTGAATCTGAGTTCCCTTCTGAAATATTATTGTAAACATATAATGGGCCAAAATATGTGTCCAATTTTACTTTTTCTAAATAGAAAATACTTTTTCTAAAAGAAATATTCTCCTTACCCCAACAGAAATTTTAATGGAATGTATCAATATTTTTAAAATGAATGAATAAAGAGCAAATAAACATATATTAACAAAGAAATCACATCTAGTCTAAGGCAGAAATATGTAGGCTGCTTTTACATATTGCCTTAATCATGATTTATTCAAGTTTGGTGATTAAGCCATAATTGACTGTCTTCAGACAACATGCCAAATCAATACCAAAGAAACCACAATATGGCTTAGTGTATTGTGTGAATCAACATTGGTATAATAACTACCGAATGACTGATGGTTTTGTGGTAAGATTTCTGAGTTAGTTCAACTGTAAGCAATGAACCTTACCTCATTCGAGGAAAAATATATGTTTTATAGACTATTTAACTTCACTGGCATCTGCTGTAATTTCTATTATTTTCTAATCTATGCTGCATATTTTAGATTAAAAAAATCCATCTAAACTGCCTGGAGCAATGTAGTCCTCTTAATTGAATTTTAACATTCACTTTTATTGGAGTGGAATAGTCCCAGATGGAAAGTTCCTATCACTACCAGTTAAAAGATGTAATAGAGCGCTGCTGCCTTCCCATCCTTAGAACACCGATTATGATAGAACAAAGCAAAATAAAAGGAATGGGAAACTGGTGGCAAAATACAGGAGAGTTGTAAATGGAGCATCATCCTTAAGGAATAAATACTCCTGAACTAGTTCTTTGAAATAGCAGTAACAGTCACTTCCCTGCTAATCGGAAACCGGTGATAGTGCTTTTGTACATACAGTACATCACTTGCGCATCCTCTGCTGCCCCTTTTATTTTCAGGCTTTGACCTCTGCAAGGCTCATTTTGAGTGACTCACTTCTCCTGCAGCTTCCTTCCACTTACGTCTTCAAGGAACGCCTCTTCCAAGCATTGCTCCTCACGTGGTCTGGTCATCCTTCTAAGATTAAGTGGATTGCTCTTCTAGGCCGCTTGTCCAGGGACAGTGCTTTTTCAGTTGTGGTTCTCCATCACAGGATGCCCACCCTGGGAGGCACACCTGGCACCCACTCTAGTGACTTTAGCTTCCTCTTTTCCCAGCTCACTCATTTTTAGTGAGCTTTGACTTCATATTTTCATATTGAAGGATGGAAGAACTGGGTACGTGCAGTGGAAGGGGGAACATCTTGAATTGGAGTCAGACGAGAGTGAGGGCGAATGCAGATGTGTTAACTGAAGCACAGTGCTTTCCAATGTCCCGCTGTTGGCGACACACCAACGGTGGCGGCGGTGTGCGTGGCGGCGGCGGCAGCGACGCGTGTTGCACTAAACCCCAGAAGCGCTGATGGTGCGCCGCACACGCCGCCACACACGCTGCCGCACACGCCGCCACAGGGGCGGTGGCAACGCACCATCAGCACTTCCGAGTTTTGTCGCGACACACTAATGTGTCGCGACACAGAGTTTGGAAAGCTATGCTGCAGCAATTGAAACTGAGTACATGTAAGGTAGTAAGAACAGCTAACTGCAAGCTGTAACCAGGCATCTTACGATGTGTCTATATCTTGCAACCAATCACCTTATGACATGTGTATACCTTACAGCCAATCAAGTTTAAGCGCGCCAAAGGTTAGGTATAAAAGTTTGGAAAACTGTTTGTTCAGGGCTCACCTTCTTTTCATGAGGGAGCCCTCCTTTATTGCAGGCCTTTAATAAATGAGTTCCTTTGAATTCTGCGGTCTCGTGTGGTGATTGGCCCGGCCACACCAGACAAATGAATCAAACCCCGTTTTGGGGACAACAATATGTTTGTATTACAGTCTTGTGGTGCTACTTCCTAATCGGTTTTAATGTTTTAAGTAAACATCATTTACTTAAATAATTGTGCAGATGAGAAATATACACATGCAACACTGAGCTTCAGAAGGCTAAAAATACCATTTTTACCCAGAGGCTAAAGAGAAGAGTGAAATGTATTGTATACAGTAACTATAGAAACAATGGAAGACAATGAACAGAAGAAGAGAAGACATTTACCTTCAGCAACCGAATTGCTGTCATCCAACAGGTCCTACTTTGCTCACTGTCTGCATAAAGCTGTTTCAGGTCTCTGGTTCCTCCTGCTTTATAAGGCTAGAAGGCCACAGCATATTGTTTAGCATTAATGCATATCTTGAAGACTATACCTGTTGAAATAAAAGCCACTAATTCTCCTATTTCGCAAACAAAATCTCTTTTTTTCTTAGTTTTTTTTCCCCCTGCATCAAAAAAGTGCCTTAGCATGCAGAAAATAATCTAATCCTCTGAAACATCTTTGGCTCTTATTAAGATGCTAAATTCTTACCTTGAAGCAGAACCCAAAAGTGGCTGGTACTCCAGATATCTTTTTGCCTCTCAAAGACATATATATGTCACTACTGCCGAATTCACTGAAAAGCTGCAGGTGCCGTGGTTCCTAAAAGGAAAAACGTAAAACTATTACATACCTCTTTTAAATTATTACTCCAAGAGTGTGTGGGTGGGAGAGGGAGGGAAAGAGCCTATAGTGCAGAGTTTTCCAAACTGTGTGTCGTGACACGTTAGTGTGTCGGCTGCAGTGTCTGGGTGTGTCGCGGCTGCTGCTGCCTCCAAGCCCTGCCAGGATTCCACGCAGGTCCTAGTGCCTGCCTTGTGCCTTGCTGCCTCCAAACCTGCTGTGATTCCGCGCAGCTCCTAGTGCCTGCCTTGTGCCTTGCTGCCTCCAAACCTGCCCTGCCAGGATTCCGCACAGGTCCTAGTGCCTGCCTTGTGCCCTGCTGTAAGAGTATGTCGCGAAATGATGCCCTGCTGTAAGAATGTGTCACCAACATGAAAAGATTGGAAAGCTCTGCTATGGTGGAACACACTGAATTTTCAAAGAATTATAGAAAGTTCCTCCAAGTTGTGTGCAGCATCTTACGACCACTCAGTATCTTCTACATTAGGCAAATTTCCATCAATACTACTGAAATATCCTTACACACTGAAGAGGAACAATAGACATTTCCTAAAGGAAAAGAACTTGAGGTACTGAACCCAGGAGCTGGGTTTAGACATTCTGCTAAGCCATGATGTGGCTTATTTGGTTTTGCTGTTTTGTGTTTGTGGCACCGGATGATGTATAAGCCCACTCACTGTGGTTTATTCAACAGACCACAGTAAAAGCAAACTATGGCCCAGTATGAAGTGTGATCCTCACATGATTTTCATATATTAGTTTCATCCAGGAGCAATTGTGGATCTCATATTGGAGAACTGATCAAAATGTAGATTGAACAAAGCTGTTGGAAACTACCAACAAAACCATCATTGTCAAAAATACGGGATTTACTAGATATCACTGTTTATTGTAATGCAGTGACATAGCAACTATCACCCAAAGCAAAGCCTAGGCCATCATGCCTCAGGGGCAGGGGCATCCAGTCCGCAGGGAGCATCAAAAAGCCCAGATGGCAGACCCACCCTAGTAATGGAAGCCCTGTCCCTTTGTACATGCAGCAATGCTGTTGTCCATACAAAGGGGTGGGGCTCTGATCATGTAGTCATGCCTGCCATTGTGACTTTTTGGCCCACACCCTGCAGATAGCCCAGTGGATGTTTTCTCCCTCGTCATGATACCTTCCCTTTGCTTCAGTTCCAAGGGAGGGAAAACTAACTGCTACAGCTCCAGAACCAGTGAATCCCCACCATTTCCAAGACAATTAAGGGAAGAAGAGTGTTTTGGATCTGTTCATCCATCCTCTTCCAGAGTGTGGCTGGAAGATTTAAAGAGACAATAAAAAGGTCTCTGAGAGCAGACCAGTTTCACTCCTGATGTATAGGACATCGTCACTTCTTCCACAGGCAGAGACCGTCAGCATAATACCATAGCTCTTGTGATGCCCTCTCAGGGACCATAGGACTAATCACAACATATCTTTAAGAAAGAAGAATTTCATGTTTCAAGAGCAACATCATTAATCCTTTAACATGGGAAGTTAGCAATAGAGTTTTTCATAAATAAATTTCATTTATTCTAATTTCAAATCATAGCTCATTCCATGCCTGTATCATAAGGACTGGATGATCCACCTTTTCACCTCTCTTCTGCAACAAGAACAAAACTGAGGAGAAATTGTTCTAAATCACTGCAGACTTAAAAGGACAAAAATATCTCTATTGCATAAAAATAAAATGTGTACCAATTTCTAACACTTCTTCTTTTGTATTTGCCAATCTTACCTTTGACGTCCCCTTAGTGGAAAAATACAGACCAGATCTTCGCAACAAAAAGTACATCTTTTTCCAGGTTTTCTTCCCTTGCTCTTTAAAATGCAAATAACCATGAATTTCAGGATATGCAGTGGAACTTAAAAACATCTGAAAGAGAGAGAGAAAGGAGCAAGAGAAGGAGAGAAATCCCGCTCTTTAAATTCCATTGGCATGTTCTCTTTATCTTGCAGGTCCTTGTGCATGATGTAGAATTCTAGCATCGCTTTGGAAGGGCTGGCCCACTGAAAGTGCATTTACTTATAACACTGTACAATGAGCTTCTACATAGTATATATTTTTGTTGAAAGATCTACAACCTTCTTAAAACTATGCTATAAATGCTCAGGTTGTTAAACAGCAGTATTCTTCCACAGTGAGCTTACCTTATTCTACAACCATCTTCGCTCTACATTCCTGTTTGTGTATTTCAGAAGAGCAATAAATAAGACCCAGAGCCACCAACTTTTCCTGAGCCATTGCAGAGAAAGTCCCCCTGCCTCCATGGAAGTGCTTATAATTAGCACAAGATTTTTCACAGCTGGGACTGGAATTCTGATCAGTTGTCTCGTCCAATATTATTCACAAGTCAACCAACCAGCTATAATTTCTTCAATACCTTTTTGCAGATGGCAGGCTATTATTACATATAACATCATCTAATAGCACAGTTAGGTGAGAAGGCCATTCTTTTTCTTCCGGCTCACTTTTTCTCTGCTACATAAACGCATACACACACACCTCAGTGACTTCATTAAAAGGAAGAGATGGTTATAAACCTGACACCTTAAAAATAAATAAATCCTAAGCCAGATGGTATCCACCTGAGGGTTTCCAAGAACCCAGTGTGAAATTGCTGACCTGCTGATAAAAATACACCACCTCTATATAAGATTGCCATCTAGTCCCAAAAATTATCAATGTGACTCCAATTTCGAAAAGAGAAACTGAGGGGAGATATAGGCAATTATAGGACAATTGGCTGAATGTCTATTCCAGGTCAAATTATCATATTATTAAAGAAAAATAATAAAACATAGAAAAACAGTCCTTGGTGAAAGGGAACCAACATGACTTCTTCATGAGTAAGTCTTGGCTAAATTTCTAGATTGTCTTATGGTGTCAACAAGCATGCAGACAGGGATGACTGGACAGATCCTGAAGATCTAGACCAGTGCTTTCCAAACTGCTGCTGCTAGCGACACACCAACGGCGGCAGTGGCGGTGGTGCAGGCACGCACACAGCGGTGCGTGCGTGCACAGCGGTGGTGCGGGGGGCGCACGGCGGTGGCGGTGTGCACGGCGGCGGCCTCGCTAAACCACGGAAGCACTGATGGCGCGCTGCTGCCGCCGCCACCATGCACACCGCCGCCACACGTGCCCCCGTGCCAGCGCTTCGCGACACACTAAACTGTGTGTTGCAACACACTAAAGTGTCGCAACACACAGTTTGGAAAGCACTGATCTAGACTATTCAAACAACTTTTGCCAAAGGCTCCTAAGCAGTATCAGCAGCGAGGATGACTGGTGATCTTAAGGACAGACAGTTGGCTAGAGAATAGAAATACATGGACAACTTTCAGATTGAAGTAATATTCAGAATTGAATCATCAGGAAGTGCTGCTGGAATCACTATTTTCTAATCTGTTTATAAATGATCTGGAATGAAGGGTGAGCAACAAAATGGCCAGATTTACTAATTGGATCAACCTGTTCAGGATAGTAACACCAAAAATGGATGGCAGAGGATTTCAACAGCATCTCTTCAACGTGGGTAACTGGATTCAAAATAGCAAATGCAATACAACATAAGCAAGTGCAAAAGTATGCATAGTAGCACACCAAAAGCAAAAGTTCAAATATAAATTAGTGAGATCTGAGCTGCTAGTAAGAGGTTCTGGAACATGATGGATAGTTCAATGAAGACACCCACCCAATGTGAAGCTGCTCAAACGGGGGGAATGAAAAAAAAATTAGGAAGGAAATTGAAAATAAAATAGCTCTTACATAAATGTATGGTCAGTCTGCACCTGGAGTATTGTGCACAGTTCTAATCATCACATTTGAAAAAGGATACTGTAGAGCAGCCTTTCTCAATCTTTTTACCCTGGAGGAACCCTGGAAATATTTTATTTTATTTTATTATTTTATTAATTTTATTATTTATATTATTATATTATATTATATTATATTATATTATATTATATTATATTATATTATATTATATTATATTATATTATATTATATTATTATATTATATTATATTATATTATATTATATTTATTATTTATTTATTTTCTATCCCTTTATTATTTTTTATAAATAACTCAAGGCAGCGAACATACCTAATACTCCTTCCTCCTCCTATTTTCCCCAAAACAACAACCCTGTGAGGTGAGTTGGGCTGAGAGTGTGGGACTGGCCCAAGGTCACCCAGCTGGCTTTCATGCCTCAGGCGGGACGAGAACTCTCAGTCTCCCGGTTTGCTATTGGCTCCTTCCTAGGGCTGAGAGAGAGAGTGACTGGCCCAAAGTCACCCAGTGGGCTTTCATGCCTAAGGCAGGACTAGAACTCTCAGTCTCCTGGTTTGCTATTGGCTCCTTCCTAGGGCTGAGAGAGAGAGTGACTGGCCCAAAGTCACCCAGTGGGCTTTCATGCCTAAGGCGGGACTAGAACTGACAGACTCCTGTTTTCCCATTGGCTCCTTCCTAGGGCTGAGAGAGAGAGGGACTGGCCCAAGGTCACCCAGCCGGCTTTCATGCCTAAGGCAGGACTAGAACTCTTAGTCTCCTGGTTTCTAGCCCGTTGCCTTAACCACTAGAATAAACTGGCTCTCAATACTTTTCAGGTCTCAGGGAACCCCTGCATAATTTTTTTATATCTACAGCTCATGGTACATTAGCGTGATCAGTAAGTTATAGATATAATAATCCAATAACAATAAATTATAAAACAGAATGGCATAAGACCTGGTTCTGCCGCCTGGCATGAGAAGGAGGAAGGGATAGTTCCTCATGGAGATGGCTAATCCCCTAATTTTAATGTCCTTCTTTTAATGAATACCTTGTCCATCTGGATTTTATAATTATTTATTGTACTGTTTATATTGTGGTTTTATATATTTTTAGAATTTATTTTAACTTATTTGTTGTAAACCGCCCAGAGTTCCCCATGGGGGGAGATGGGAGGTCATATAAGTTGAACAAATAAATAAATAAATAAATAAGAAATAACTAAATGAGAAAATAATAAAAAATACAAACATTTCACCCTACAATTCACTTCTGACCTACACAATCCGTATTTTACAACATTTACAGCAGCAAAGGGCTGAATCATGACATGAGAACGTTCCCACTACTGAGAGTGCTAGCATTGCATGGCCTGCAAAGTTAAAAAACTATGTTTGTTTTTTCCCAATAATGATCTCTCACAGAACCCCAAGCAACCTCTCCAGGAACCCTAGGGTTCTGTGAAACCTCAGTTGAGAAAGGCTGCTTTAGAGCGTGGAAAACTACAAAGGATTAAACTGAAAATAGAAATAAAGGAACAGTAGGAGAATTGGCTCCCATATCTTCGCCATCTCTCCCCTGTCAACACACATACACAACAGACATACAAAAAAAGAAAGCACTCCTGTAGGAAAATATAAAGTGTAGCATTCCACATATTGCAAGAAAAATACTGAATCATGCAAACCCTGTCATTTTTTTTAAAGAGGTAATGCTTAAGAGTTTTCATACAGCCTTAAGACACTTTAAGAAAGACACCAGTGGTTATGTCTTTTTAAAAACACACCAACCTTAACCTAAATAGGAAGGATCCAAAGGAATTTGGAACCCTAGGATGAGTGGAGTAAGAGCAAATTCAACTTCTTGGCCCCCTGCAGTCCTCACTGAGGTCAGCTTCCCTCCACCCTTATTTACTTGCCAAAAAACCCCACCATTGTTTTATTGAGACATGCGGGTTGCTTTAGGACACGGTAAAAGTCAGGCACAAGGGATTCAATCTCAACTAGGGCTGCTTCAGAGAGAAAAATTAAATTGGCTCCCCAGTGCTTACTTCACAGGGAGGACAGAATCCTCTTAACATTGTTTACTGGGATTTGTGGTTTGATCCATAAGTGAATGATTTCATTTCAAAACCAGTACCTTACCTGCAGTATCTGTGTATGGTTCATTGTGCCATTGCTCTCATTTGAGAGGGATACCAAATGATCCGGGAAAAAAGTCTGCAAAATAAAAAGTGAACAGAAGGCACCAAGCGTTTCATAGGCTTCAGCTGGACACAGGCTACATTGTGGGCTTCATGAGGACTATCAGATCTAGACTGCAAAAATCCAGGCAGCCACTAGATGGCAAGAAAGCAATACAGAAAACTCCAACAACTCTTAACAACTCCAGCGATCAACTGGAATTGAGCAGCTTCGCACCAGATTTATTTGTGAGCAGCTTCGCACCAGATTTATTTGTGAATGTGGGTTGAGAGAATGCCCGACCCCCAACAAATCTGGGCACTTGATATTATAATAAACCAGCATAATAAAATCAAACAACAGGGACTAGTTTTGAGGGAATGAGGTGGCTTTCCTCACAAGAAACACTTCAGCAGCCATTGTCTGAAAAGAAGGTCTTTTAGAATCAGTGTTCAACAGAAGAGCATTTGCTTGGTGTGCAGAAGGTCCATGTTGATGTTTCTTATTAAAAGGATTAGGAAGTAGAAATGGGAAAAGCATTTCTGCCACCAGTCAGAATACTCAGACCATGGGAAATTTTCTATGGACTTAAAACACAGGTAGTCCTCGCTTAACGACCACAATTGGGACCGGCAACCCTATCGCTGTGTCACGGTCGTTAAGCAAAACATCATGTGACCGCAGTGGGCTTCCACTGCAGTCGTTAAGTGAACCACTCGCAGTTGTTAAGCGAGACATCACGTGGTTGCAACATGCAATTTTACTGCTAGCTTGTCTATTGACTCTGCTTGTTGGAAGCCAGCTGTGAAGCGCACAAATGGCGATCATGTGACCACATGACGCTGCATTGGTCATAAACACCCACCGGTTGTAAAGACCCGAATCTCGATCCATGTGACCATGGGGACGCTGCGACAGTCGTAAGCACAAGGATCAGTTGCAAAGTTACTTTTCCAGTGCTGTTGTAACCTCAAACGGTCACTAAACAAGGCAATTGTTAATCACATTCTCCAGATGTGTTCCAGCAGAATTGGAAAGTACCATGTTGCAGAAGACTCTTATAATGTACTGTACATAGCTCACAGCTCATAATAATTGAAAGGAACTTAGAAAGAAAACCATTTGTCACTCTTGTGTGTACTGTATATAAAACAATATGCAGTCAAGTGTCTCTCAGCAAGAGATTTTTGATTGCCACCATAACCTTCAAGCTCTGTTCATACATAGGAAGTAGCCGAGGGATTTGGGGCAAGCAAGGCTTTGCAAACCTATCTCCAAAGCTGTGTTTTTCAGAAGATAGGCACAAGAACAAAGAAAACGAACCCCTTGCAATGCCAATTCTTCCACTGGGTGGGGGCATGAGGAACCTGCGGCACTTTAGGAAGTCTGGCTGGTACTGAAGGACATGTAATTCAGTACCATGTGGAAGGCCATGGATTCCCCACTCTGCTCCACCATTTTAACTTGCTGCACTCTAGGTAAAAAAAAATCAACTGTTTGTTGATCAAAGGGACAATGGAGTATGCTTGGAAGATTTTTTGGCAGCAGACCTGGTATAACTGATGAGTTCCTGTAACTAACTATGAATAATTATGCTGAATATTAAATGTGAGGTAGATTACTCATGTTATTAAAGTATTATGCAATTAGGACTTACCTCAGGGTTTTTAAAGAACTCGTATTTGGCATAATTTTTTCGGAAATAAAATCTATTGCCTTCTTCAATTCCCCACTTTGAACGGACTTCAACAATCATTTCATGGTCTTCTACTATTCTCTCTGTGAATCAAAAGAGAAATGCAAATCCTAGTTCTCTCTCCAAAGGAGCTGGGAGGAAATGGATTACCTGAATCCTTTCAGTTGGGGTTCAAGCCAGGTTGAGCTACTGAGACAGCATTGATTGTGTTTGTGGATGACCTCTGGAGGGCTCGGGATGGGGATGGTGCATCCATCCTAGCCCTCCTGGATCTCTTGGCAGCTCTTGATACCATTGACCATGATATCCTTCTGGACTCGTTTAGGGGGTTGGGTGCATGGTTTTCCAGTGATTCTCCTCCTTCAACTGTAGGCCAGTTCCACTCAGTGCTGGGTGTGTTTGTGAGATCAATCTCTAGGCTCCTCTTACGTGGAGTACCTCAGGCCTCCGTTGTCTCACCTGTCTTGTTTAAAATCTACATGAAGCCCCTGAGTGAAGTCATCCAGCAGCATGGGGTGCAGTATCCTCAGTACACTGATGATACTCAGTTGTACACCTCTGCCCCAGGCCAGACAGGTGATGTCATTCAGGTGCTTACCCAGTAACTGCAGGCTGTAAGGTCTATGGGGAGGAACTGACTATGACTCAACCCTAGCAAGACAGAGTGGCTCTGTGTTTCTAGGTCCCTTGGATCAGGAGAGTTATGATCTTTAACTCTTGATGGTGTAGCACTCCCATGAACAGAGTGGGCACACAGTTTGGTGGTCCTGCTGGACTCATGGCTCCTACCTTTGCACAAGTTCCTCTTGTGCACCAATTGCACCCAATCCTGGACTGTGAGGCCCTGCCTATGGTTGCTTACGCTCTGGTCACTTCCTTCTGGACTACTGAAATGCACTCGACATAGGGCTGCCCTTAAAGACTACCCAGATACTTCAACTGGTCCAAGATGTGGCAGCACATGCAGTTCTGGGCTCCCTGCAGTTTGCCTGTGTTACACTGCTGCTGGGTGTGCTACAGTAGCTCCCAGTTCTTTTCTAAGTGCAATTCAAGGTGCTGGTTATCACCTTTAAAGCCCTATATGGCATGGGGCCAGGTTATCTGCACGACTGTCTCTGCTTGAGGCTACCTACCCATCCTACTAGATTGGAAAGGTTGGCTCGCTCCAGGTCCCCTCCATTAAATGTTGTCATCTGGTGGGTCCTAGAAAGCGAGCCTTTTCTGTAGCTGCACCACCTTGTGGAACAGCCTCCCCACTGAGAACAGAAGACCCCTACTCTGCTTGCTTCCCAGAACACCGTTACAACCTGGCTTTTCCCCCAGGCGGTGGGTCAGGAGGGGAGGGGAGCCCAGCATTTGTAGGTTTCTGATGGGATTGTTACAGTGCTTGGTGGCAGGAGAGTGTTTTTAATTTTCTGCATTGTTACTGGTTTATCTGTCGTTAGCTGGCCAGAGTTATTTTATATAATATGGGCAGCCATATACATCTTTAAAATAAATAAATAAATAAATTTAATGCCATTTCTGTAATTATGAGAACTGTCAGAAGTCTGAACAATTGAGGCAGTTTACAAACATTGTAAATAAATAAAATAAATTTGCACAAGCCCCTCAAAATAATGCTGCTACTATTCTGAACATTTTGAAAGTCTTAGAAGACAATTAAACTGGCCTGCTCAGGAGAAGGAAGAATTTTGGAAACTACATAGTTAAGAGCAGACACACAAATTTTCATCCATCTGTAGTTTAGGATGTAAATTAAAGGCAGATGATGCATAACTATATTGGAGATCAGCCATTCTGAGTGACTTGATGGAAAACTGCCTTGGAAACCTTTGAATTCCATGGAAGAAAAGCAAAGTTCATAAATAAACATAGTCAGCACTGTCACACCCTGTCGCAAGGGATTCCTTCCTGGCCTGCAATACTCAGAAGTCATCAGTATATGAAGCTTGGCCTTCACACAAAGTGGCTTCTGGTAGCTGTTGGACAAAATGGTGGCTCAGTGGTTTAAACCGCTGAGCTGTAGACTGCCGATCGGAAGGTCGGCAGTTCGAATCCCCGCGCAACGAAGTGAGCTCTCGTTGCTCATCCCAGCTCCTATCAACCCAACAGTTCGAAAGCTTTGCGAGTAGATAAATGGGTACCACCTTAAGTGGGTAAAATTGCTGGCGTCCTGTTGGGGGTCGCCCACCAAACAGAAGATCTTTGGAACGGCGGTGGCTACGATGGATCCCGGAAAAAGCAGCTTCATCTACAGGACATCGGCAGCTGGCTCCGACGCAAGGCATTGTGGGGCTTGTAGTCCAAGTAGCCTCGGAAGAGTCAGTTCCCTTACCCCTTCCCTTAGCGCGCGGTTAAATTGAAAATGTATAATATGAAATGTATAACATGAAATGTATATGTGTATGTAAGCCGCCTAGAGTCCTCCATTAGGGAGGGGATAGGCGGGGTATAAATATCAATATAAATAAATAAATAAATAAATAAATAAATAAATAAATAAATAAAACATAGATGCTCACATGATGAGAGTGTCTAAATACTATAAACTATGCAGGAAGCATGTGCCCCACTCCATTTCTTCACAGACTAATCAGTGCCGCTACTAAGAGATCAAACATTGGCTTTGTGTTGCTTTGACATAATGCACAGGTGGGGACATGGCTAGGAGTTGTAGTTTACCGATATCTGGGAAGGTCATAGGCTCCCCACCTTGGCCCTTACACATTCCACTTCCAAGTCTGCCAAAAGAGTTTATATCTTGAAAATAACTGAAAGCGACAAATATATGCCCAATAAAAGCCTCCCTTATGATAAAAACAGTCAACCTTTCGATGTCTGGGACAACGCATGAAGTTCTGGGAGGAACGGAGAGGTACAATGGGTGGGGTTAATGACACAAATGGGAAAGGTAATGCCACGTCAATGAGCAGGGCTGGTGTTTTTTTCTGTCAATTTTGGGGATTTTGGGTTTTTATTTATTATTATTTTTAATGGGCTGACCTTCTTTTAGAGAGAACTCTATCATTTCCTTGTTTTCCCATATCCAACAGATAGATGATCACACTACTGATGTTCAGCTATCCCACCACTGAAAATCAGTGTCATGATCAGTGAGGATTCCAGGGCTTCAATAAAAGATGTTGGCTGGGGACTGTGGGCTATCCAACCCTGCCCTATGGTTGTATCAGCTGAGCCAAAAATTGATTTTAGCTCAGTCAAAGCTCTCAACTGCTTTGTGGATTTATTTATTCATGTATTTATTAAAATAATTAATTTGCTGACCCCTCCAACGATTCTAGTTGACTCACAATAAAATCATCATAATAAACAAACATGAAACATGCACATTAACATTCACAAATAAAACACATCATGTGGCCCAAAACTAGAAGTGGTTTCCTCCCTAGGTTGGCTGCTTCCAAATATGTTGCACCCTCCAGCCCAAAAGGCTGTTGGAAAGGGGCATGGTCTTGTTGGCTTTCCCAAAAGACAAGAGGGAAAAGCCCATCCTCACTTGGAGGGTCAGGCTGTTCCAAAACACCGAGAAGGCCTTTTTCCTGACCCCCTCACAGAGGAAAGATCCTCAGCCAGTCCTCTCCAATAATATGCAGCTACCACTACACTCTCTTCGCTGGCCAATGAAGCCAACCTCCCTTAAGTTCTAAAAAGAATACATTCCAGATCTTGGAATAAGACAAGTGAGTGTTCAGGAAACGCAATGCACTTACATCCTGTCCTTCACACTAACTTCCATAAATTCATAGAGTCTGACCTGGACACAAGATGGCAACTTTTCTCCAAAAGATACCTTTAATTTCCATGCCAGCAGAAGGACTGAAAAACTACTGAAAACAGCTGTCTCAAAATGTGCTTCCTTTGCTAACTATGAAGGAAGCTTTCAAAACTAGCCTGACATTTAAGTGTAGCTACACAGATGTCACTGTGGCATTTATGAAAATGCCACCTTGTATAGGAGGGGAATGGTATTTTTAAAAAAAATTGTAACCATCTTCAATAGAATATATTAACACTTTTATCAATTGCACCGCTGACTATTATTAGTTAGATGAATAATCATCATTTGACAACAACATTATTGCCTAATCAGAGCCAAACTCTACAATATTCTTTATTCCATCTGATATAAGTTAAAGCAATTCTTCATCTTCTGGAATAAACAAATGCTACATAAAATGTATGAATTTATTACAGTGATTTTGATGATCTGATACGTTAAAATGCTTTTCAAATGTATAAACATGCAAGACAAGGAACAGTGGCAGAACGCAAAATAGAACTCACTCTGAGCAGGTCCCATGATCAATCAAGCCAAGCACAGATACTTATGATGGCCTAAGAGGCATTAATTAGAACTTAATTTTAATTCGGCCTTCACGAGACTATGAAAAATAGAAAGTTATCAAGGGCCTGGCAAGCCTCAGACATGCCTGTAGTGGGAACTGACTACCAGAGTTTCTCAGAGCAGAAGTGTCAGTTGGACTGCTTCAAGATCAAGAAGCACAAGGCAAAAGTCCATTAAACAACAGGAGAAGTGGGAGAAAGAAATGCCAGAATTCAACTGCAAAAGAGGAATTGCGCTTTCAAGCTGGCAGAAGGCACTTGTCTGTTTTAGTGGCTTTTTCCTACTATACCAGGGCTTTCCAAACTTTTGCCGTTGGCGACACACCAATGGCCGGCGCACAAAAACCCGGAAGCGCTGGCGGTGGCGCTTACGGGTTGCCACCGAGGCAGCAGCGGCGTCCTGGAACCCGGAAGCACTGATGGCCCGCCGCTGCCCCTTCGAAACAGCAGGCTCTGGGGACGCCGAAAATGCCCTCGGTTCCGGCAGGGAGGCGAAAAGCCTTGCCGCTGCACAGCTGATCGGCGTGGAGAATTTCCACCCCGCCCCCCCCCCCCATACCGATCAGCTGTGCAGCAGGGTTGTGGCCTGGCAGCGTGCGTGCACAATTTTCGCCTCCCTGCCAGAACTGAGGGCATTTTCATTAGCGCTTCCGGGTTGTCACACGACACACTTGGGGCCCCCAGGCGACACAGTATTGTGTCACGACACACAGTTTGGAAAGCCCTGTACTATACAATAAAGACTAGCCATGTTACAAGAGTTTTAAACCAGATATGAGTCTAGAGTCTAGTCAAGCCACGCCAAGTCAAGTTGCCAAGAAATTCTGCCAAGGTCTTGCCAGTAAGCCTGGCAGTGGGTGAGCTATTCAATTTGTTGAATATAAGTTTTTGAAAGCCTGCTCTAGCTTTTGAAATCCTGGTGCTTTTGAAACTGAGATTAAAGCTACCAGAGTTCCCAGGAAGGATACCATTACCTCCTTACAACATCAGCACACCATATGAGCATCTTTCCAACTGCTAATAGCAATAGGCAACTAACATCCAGACACTTGCTGTAGTGACCAGCCTTCAACACTGTGGAAAATGCCAGAATCCAGTGCCTCCTCCATCTGGCTGCCCCCAATTACTAGTTCCCCTCATGCACAACTTTCAGTAGGCAGGTGGTGCTGCTCCTTCACCACAAATGCGAGGAGGAAGTGATGGAACTGCTATGAGCAACAGGTCGTGACTTTTACATCCACTTCACCTTAGACATTTGGACCAGAGGGACTTTAAACAGGCCCATTCCCTTTGGGCAACCGCTGCCAATTCTGACCTGATTTGGCAATGGTTCTCCATCAGAGTGTCTCTTGCCCACCAACTAGTGTCAAAAGCAAGAGGGTATACTAGCGGGTAAGATGCCAGGCTTGTTGATTGGAAGATTGCAAGTTCGGAGTTTCAAGACCCTAGTCCTGCGTGACGGAGTGAGCTCCTGCACTCGCCCCAGCTCTTGCCAACCTAGCAATTCAAAAGCATGCAAGTAGATAAATAGGTACCACTTCGGTGGGTAGCTAACAGTGTTCCGCGCGCGTGATGCCGGTCACGAGACTACGGAAGCGTCTTCGGACAACGCTGGGTCTTCGGCTAACAAACGGAGATGAGCACCGGCCCCTAGAGTCGGACACGACTGCACAAATGTGCGGGGGGAACCTTTACCTTTATACTCCACAGCAGATTGCATGCCTGGATACTGACTTAACAGAGCAACGGTCTGCCTCAAGATAAGCCTTCCCTTGCTAGATTTTCCAACTTCCCACTGGAAGTAGACTGAAGGGTTAATCTCCAGACTGCCTGCCCACTGCCTAGATAGATGGTGATGTCTAAACAGGGTCACCCTTTGAGCCAGGCACTAGCCTGCACACCCCTAAATAGTTCCTGTGTCTATAAAGACCGCAACTTTATCTTCTTTTCTCCCTGTAATTGCAAACTTGGGAAAGAGGGAAGAGTGAGGAGGATTCATCTGACTGACAAATCTACTGTACCTTCTAATTGAAAAGGAGGATTTTCTGAATGTTTTCAAATCACGGTTCTTTGGAGGAATCCTTTGCCTATAGCAAATGGGGTGTACTAAAAAAAAATTACAAGAGTACCTGTTTGCAATGCATTAGTACATTCTGAATGGCCTTAAGGAATCATGGGAAACTGGTGATCCATCCCCAAATCAACACATTTGCCTAAATAGTTGCCTTTTCAGCAAATGTTAATTAGTTCCCAAACACTGTATTCTCTGGTATTGTATCCACAGTTATAACAGGCACTGCCCAATAATAGGAGCCTATTTATTATTGTTATTTTTTTACAACCCAACCCTTTACATATTTGTCAGATGTTTAACTGGATTTTTCCCCTCATAAGAGGCAAGTATGCCTGCAATTATCATCTAATTCTGTTCAAAAGCAACTATCTCCCTGGCAACTTTTTTCCAAAAATAAATCTTTGAATGAGCATGCTGCAAAATTCCTCAACCTACATACTCCAGCAGAGAAGAGTTATGGAAGTGCCCCCCATTTTCTTCTTCTTTTACTCTGCTGGGTATAATTTTAGGGTCACGGGGGCACACTGGAGGAACGTAGAGCATAGGTCTTTGTATATCCATGGCATCTTCTGACACATTCTTGAAATATCCCTTTCCTGCCCTCATGATCAACCGAACACTATAGGTAAGAACCGCAGCACCAACGCTTTTCATCACTCAACAGAGAGACATCTGCTAATGGACCTTCCTCTCCAGCAACAACTCTTCAGTTGCTTCACAACACTGAATTGTTCCCAAATGTTGTTTTATACATCTTTCTCTTCCAATACAGTAAGTTTTCAGACACTCATGCAAGCCAGTTTTTCTCTACTCTGTTTCTTTCTTTCCCCATCCAAATGATGCTCCTAGAATTCTGCTGGCCCTGGGATTTGCTCTGGAGCACCGAATTTAATTGGGCTGGATTTATGTTTATATATTCATTTTACAGTTTGTAAATTAACACACTGCTGGATTCCCAGAGAGTTCCTCAAGTGTGCACAAACCATTACCTTGCTGTTTGCTTCCAAACTGCTAGCTATCCAATTTTGTTATTAGATGAACAAGGACCTTAGTCTGTGCCAATCACAGAGCCTTCCATATATGTGAACTTTAACTCCCCAAGTTCCCCAGGGAATTTTCGGAGTTGAAGTCCACATATCTTGGGTACACCAAAGTATGGAAAGCTGGAATATCTCTACTTTGCAACAAGAGTGCATGCACCTATCCAGGGTTTCGGCCACCCACACCATGTCCTTTTTAGGATATATGCAGGTAGAACTCAAATACAGCTTCTGTCTCCCCACCAACAGCACCACCTTTCCTCTATTTTTCTTTTCCAACTGACATTTAATATTCCATGGTTACTAAGCGTGTTGTGTTCTTTTGGGGCAAAGAATTGCCCACTTTTCATTTTAGCTTAATTTCCCCCCCCCCCAAACCTTGAGTTTCCCATGAACATATCATTACTTCCCTTATCTTTCACTGTTCCTGTGGCACTCAGCAGCAGACCTCAGTGATGATGCCCAGCTCCAAACCAAAATGGAGACATGGTCAACTTTAAATGTCTCAATTTTCCTTTGAATGATAGGCTTTAATTAGAAAAATTAGAATAGGGTGACTTCTCTGCGCATTCAACCTTATGTTAAACAGATACTGGAAAAAAATAAGAGACAATTCATCAAAGCATGCAAGCTATGGATTGATCTTGTTGAATTTCTCTCCTTGGAAGCTACTCACATATGGGGTGACCAGATCTAGGCTGCAAAACTGGGCAACTGGGCAACCACCAGTTAAGAGTAAAGAATTAGAGGTTTTTGTATTTCTTTGCTGCATTTTTTGCAGCTGAAATATGGTACCCTATTCCCACTTACCAAAACCCACTCTTTGGTGAAACTTGCTTCGTCTTCACTCTATCTGATTCCAGAGATCTCTTCCCCCCACCCCAAAAAATGAACATATCAAATATGTTCCATTAAAGTTCCCTGTCACTTTATTCAGCTATCCATAGATGTTAACGTTTTATTACAAGAAGCAACTGATTGTATCTGACTCATCTCTGATTTATTAAAGAATTGATGTACTGAATCAGAAATTGAAACAAATTCTGTCTCTTTCCCCGGCCTGGAAAGTGATTGTACCATGTACCAGACTGCCAAATAAATACACACATCTGACTCTTGAAGAGATTCAGAGAAAGGTCCAAGAAAGCAGCCAGTCTTCTCTAAGTACAAGCCATAAGCTTTGATTCTCATAAATTCAGGCTGATGTTAGTGATTCTTTCATTAGTGTGAAGTTCTTGGTACTCATCAGTGATGATGTTACCTAGCTGGGTAATGAAACATCTGCAAGCAAACAACCAAGCTCAGAGAGCGCCAAGGACTCCACAGTTCAACCCTGAGCTACAGATATTCTCTTCTTTCATTAGTGATAAAAGTGCATCTACCTCTGAAATATATGACAAGGAGGGACACTAGCAACCTGTCCTACTTTGCAAGGTTGGAAGGGCTCTTTTGTCACCCTCTTCTGTCCCATGAAGTCACTGGGAGCTGAGCTCAATTCAAAGATTTTACTGTAGGCTAAGAAAAATGAATTACCGAAATTCTGCATTGAGTCTTTTGCTAAAGGTTAATATATATATATTTGAAAGTAAGAAACAACAGTGACACCCAGTGGACATTTCAAAGCTATACACATCTCTCAATTTAAAACCTGCCATTACAGTAATGTGTACAATTATCACTCATTCTTTATAAAATACCTTCAGCATTTCCTATACTGTGCAATTTTAACCTCTTAAGATTTAAAGAATAAATCAGTGATACTTACTGTTCTCCCTTACTAAATTCAAAATTCAGACGCTATTTGTATTCCCATTACTGGAAAAGATTCTGTCTAGATGATAAAACCTACCTTATGTCTTGACTTTCTGTATAGCTTACTGAACAGTTAGCTACCACCATTTCTTTTGCATTACCCTTGAATCTGACCCTGAAGAAATAAGGCCTGCTAAATCCTGCCTATTAATTCCATTTAGTAGATTGGATTAGAGTCATGACCAAAACTGTCTTCTGCTAGAGCACAGTGATTTACTGTTAGGCAGTGATTTTAAACCCCATATTCTGGTGGGACAGCAAAAATATTTCCATTGACATCAATGTAGAGCCCCAGATGTTTTTAATATTCCCAGATATGTCAGAGGATATGATCCTGATCAGATACCTCTGCACAGATAAATCAAGTCAAACAGGTAGGGTAAATGTGTCTGGCAAAGCAGCATCAGGATTTCAGAGCCAAAACTTTAATCTTCCATCTTGTTCAGCACTTTTCAAACTGAATTTACATTTAATCTTATAGAAGAAAAGGATGATGTAAAGTAAGTTCAGCAAAGTCTGAATACTTGAAGTGTTGGATTATGAACATGCCAACTGATAATGGGAGGGAGGGAGGGAGGAGTGGCAAATTGAAAACTCACTCAGAATTCAGTTTACATTTCAGACTCCCATTCTGATACTTTGATTTTAAGAGTTCAGATCCTGTCAGACTCGCTTTGCTTGCCTGCCATGTATTTGAGCCAACACGGGTATAGAAGCCGACTTGTGTCAGCCTGCTTTGTAGCCAGCTACTGTGCACCAAAGAGAACTGCCTCCCTCACATTCCTTCGCTGACTGGGAAAAACTAAGGACACTGATAAGGCACCTGGACTCTCATTAAACTTAACGAGTTGGGAGGGGGGAAGATCAAGAGTGGGAAAACGGTTGTTTTGAAACTAACAAGGGATGAAGTCAGAGGGATGTTTTAAACTTTGAATGCTTGGCGCCAAATCTGGTATTCAGAGCTTCGCAGCCGTTCCATGTAGCCGTATTTTAATAAATGAATTCTTTGTGATGAATTGTCTGGAGAATTTCTTAAGTTAAGTTACTGGCACTGGGACCATCACAGATCCATCCACAAACAAGCCAAATGCTGCAGAAAACGTAGCGCGGAACAGTTCTAAGTTGGTAGAGAGGGAAACACACACTTGATCAACCCAACTGTGTGGCCTCTCCAGGAAATTCATAAGCCTTATAGCCAATGCCTTCTAAAGCCACTTCTAACCAATTTTGACCCTTACCAGTGGGGGAATACCACAGGTGGTCGATCAATGGGCATAGGACTCCAGGTAGAGTTCATTCCAAGTGGATTTCCTGTATGCTAGTGGAGAGGGGCTTCCAACCCACCTAACCCCTCCTAAGATACAGATTTGGGTCTGTGCCGTAAGGAAGAAAACAGCTTTTTTGCCCAAAGCATTTAGAAACAAAAATAATCAACCGGAAGAATTTTAAAAGACGGGTGCTGGGCATATTACAGCTGCACAAATCAAGGTTAAAAGCAGCTGGCAGTACATAGCGAAGCTTATGCCCAGAGAAGAGTGATGTTCTAATAATTAACATGGTGTGTAAACACTTAACACACACACTCATTATGAAATCTGACATGTGATTATTGTTGCAAATAAAACCCCCATATTCAATTGACTATGATTCACAGGTTTAGACCTCTACCCACAAGCCCCTGGAGCAGCTGCCGGGTGTTAGTGAAAGAATTTGAAACTGCTATATTATCATGAATTATTTATTCCCAAACTAGAAAAACCAGAGCACATTTTTCACCATTTTCTACTGGGAAGCAGCATTATATATTTGATAAGATTCACACAATGACAAAAGCAAAGATCAATCCTTTTGAATCACCCCCTGCCTTGCTCATTGAACAGGGGTCTTCAAGAGAGATTTCATATGGAACTGCGAGGGAAAGGGACAGTATGATTATTACTAACATACAGTATTATTTTCTCAGTTGTGATAGCAACTGAGAAAATTAGAGACAAATATATCAAGCATACTTCTCTGCCTGTCAAGGTGACTACTCAGCAGAGCTCAAGATATGTTAGGCTTCGTGGGCTTGTTGTGCTAAACCCCAGCTGTGAGTTCTTTTCCTGTGTTTAATCTTCTTTTGGTGCACGTCTGTGTGTGTCTGTGTGCCTCTGCAATACCTTTGACTTTAGTAAATAAAGCATGGGATTATTTGAAGAAAACAGCATTCTCCTTCTCTATGCTACTTACGTCCCAAAAAGAGCTCTATATTTGCTTCAACTGTAACATACTTAACTTTTCTTTCCTCAGAACTTTCCAAATAGGGCAGAACATACTTTTGGTCCTTTGGAAGACAGAAATGGAGGAGGGGGGATGTCATTTAAGATCATTAATTAATGTGTCATAGGTGTTTGAGCCCTGGCAAAGTACAGCTGTGTTTGGCTCTGGGTTTCTATAGTCAAGCAACAGCAGGTGTCTTTATCCACTGGTTTATACAGATGCCCAGAATTTTCTGTAACTTATTTCTGTGAAGACAGGCAATATTCTCTAGCTTGATGCCCTCTACACCTTTCAGAACTGCAATTTCCATGAATTTATGTATTTATTTACTTGCTTTCGTTTGTTGTTGTTTATTCGTTCAGTCGCTTCCGACTCTTCGAGACTTCATGGACCAGCCCACGCCAGAGCTTCCTGTCGGCCGTCACCATCCCCAGCTCCCCCACGGTCAGGTCCGTCACCTCCAGAATATCATCCATCCATCTTGCCCTTGGTCGGCCCCTCTTCCTTTTGCCTTCCACTTTCCCTAGCATCAGCATCTTCTCCAGGGTATTTACTTGCTTACTTATTAAATTTGTATGCTGCCCGACTTCCAACAACTCTAGATTTGAACCCTAATCTAGATCAGCAGTCTCACAGTACTTTGGAGAGGATCGGATTGAGGGTGGCTTTCTAAAACTGCTGTCGGGGAAGAGTTCTATTCTGCCCAACAACTCTGGTTTCTTGCAGATATACGTTCCCAAGAGAAAAGGTCTTTTGGTTGTGAAAACACACAGGATTTCCGTCAAAGTGGAGGATTGTATTCCAATGGAAAGTATCACCAAACGTGACCAATGTGATTCCTGCCTCTTAGGGAAGGAATGATGGAATCACTGACCCATCCAAAAGAGGGGTTGCATCTCTATAACAGAAACCAGTTCAGAAAGTTTAAAAGCCTTATGGAAGAAAAGAGAGATCGATTTGGTATAAAGATATGGATTGAGGAAATCTGCTGTCACACTAATGTAACACAAATAATTAAGAGTAGTTTTTAATCAGAAACTCCGGTTACAGCTCTCATCGGTTTTTGTTTTTGTTTCTTTTTTACTGCTTCTGATTATTATTTTTAACTTACTGTATTTCAGAAGCCAATGACTGAAGATAATTTAGTACCGACAGGCAGAGAGGATGAACACAAGTTGTAAAATAATTGTAATTGATATTTATACTGGGGAAAGAGAGGCTACCAAAAGAAGCTTTATCATATTTCTTAGGTCTTGTCTACATACAGCAAAATAATCCCCCAATTTACAGAGGACCTAGAGTGCTATACAACTTCAGATTGCTGGTGTTGATGGGTTTTTAAAATGAGCCCCTAAGTGAGTGTTTCTCAACCTCAGCAACTTTAAGAAGTGTGGACTTCAACTCCCAGAATTCCCCAGCCAGCATGCTGGCTGGGGAATTCTGGGAGTTGAAGTCCACACTTCTTAAAGTTGCTGAGGTTGAGAAACACTGACCTAAGTTATGCAAATTGTAAACCAGCACATGGTAAGCAAATGGCTTGGCTAAATCCTCTCCAGATCTATCTGTTATTTATTTGCAGGAAATATTATGCTTTCAAAATCCTGGAACACTTAAATGTGATCCTTCCACTCACTGTCTGAAGTGGTAGAGTCCATTCTAGTAGATAAGCCTTCTACTGCTTCATCCTGGTGCACACGTAGACTGAAGCTATAGCTAACTTCACATCACGGCTGAAAAGAATCCAGAGAAAGATCTCTTTGTGCAAAGAAAGCATTCCCAGACATGATGGGAACTGTAGCAAAATAAATGAAGGCCACTGGATTGCAGAGAGCTATTCTATGTCCTTTCAGTAACTGCTATTCCTCCTCATTTATTTTAAATTGCTGGTCTTATTGAAAGTTGTTCGTGGAAGGTGTTGAAAGCATTTGTAAAAAAACCGCCAAAACTGATTCTAGATTTGGGGCATACTTCACAATTACACTTGTACTTATCACACTAGACATAAACTATTATATCCCCCTAAAGTGCTTGCTCCCATAAGCCTAGGCAAGCATTACTAATGTAGGCCAAGATTTAAACGTGTCCCTCTCAACTTCCATGCTTCTTATTCAACACCAGCTTCTGAACTATGGCTAAAATGCAGCCAAAATAGTATAGTTTGATCTAGGCTTTCTGAAGTTCGACAGCTGTAGCTCTGAATTCCTCTATTGTGTTAGCGGACTTTAAATCAAATTGCACTGGGATAATTTATGACCCTGTAAGAGGATGCTGACAGGTCTCCTTCAGTAGAACAAAATGTAATTTAGAAGACAGCATCTACTATCTGCACAGAAATATGCAGTAGGATAACACTTCTGTAAACTCAGGATCGTCAACAATGCCCTTGCAGCAATATTTTGACTGGCTATGTTGAGTTGACCCTAAGGTCAAGGTATGTGAAAGTACATATAAATTATGGAATTGTTCTCCCCCTCCCCAGTATATAGACTTTTTTTCAAACTTCTGGAAACTTTGGATGAGTTGTACAGCTATATCCTAATAGCCTGCTGTGAAAGGTAGAAAGCAGGCATGATAGATCACAAGCCACCATGCCACAGTGGCGTGTGCAGCAAGTAAGGATAATGAAAAATGCATCTTGCAAAGCCTGAGAGTAGCAGAAACAGAATATATGGCAGCAGAAAGGAAGCACCAATTGTAATCTTATTGCATTACCAAGACCAGGAAACCCTCTCTGAATCAGGTTATTATTTATTTATTAAACATATTTGTATGCTACCACAATCAAAAACTACTTTTGATGGCTAACACAGAAAAATACTATATAAAATGAACTCCATATAAAAATTAAAAATGCAACAACGCTACCAGAATAGAGAGAGAATAAAAGAGGGCAACAAAAACTCAAATCAGGGAAAGGCTTGTGAAAAACCAACAAAGAGGTAGCCCGCCTGATCTCTACAGGGATCCCCGATCCACAATATCAGGGCTGCTACAGAAAATAAGCACCTCTAGCCTCAACTCCCAAACCTTCTGAAAGTAGGGGACTCGCAGCAGTTTCTCCCTTCTAGATCTTATTGGTCAAGCCAAAGTTGGCGAGAGAAGGCAATCCTGAAGGTATCTGGGTGCCAAACCATGAAGGGATTTATAGGCCAAAACCAATACCTTAAATTGGGCCCCAAAGCTAATTGGCAACCAAAGCAGGGTTTGCAAAACTGGTGCTATGTGTTCCCAATGTCTGGAGCCTGAAAGTATGCAAGCTCCTGCATTATGAACCAATGGTGGTTTCCAAATATCCTTTAAGGGAAACCCCAAATACAGCACATTGCAGTAGTCTAGACAGGGAGGGATAAGAGCCTGAGTTGCTGCTGTCAAGTCCTCCTGCCCTAGGTAAGGCTTCAAGTGGTATACCACCTGAAGTTGATGCAACAGGAGCTGTGAGTCTAGCAGTACTCCCAAGTCACGAACCTGCTCCCTGATGGGTAGTACTTGCCTATCAAGGAGTAACTCTGGCAGCGACAGAGGAGCAGGTATCAACAACTCCAACTTGCTAGGGTTCAACTTCAGTCGGTTTTCTCTCATCCAGACCCTGATAGCCTCCAGGCACTGGGAAAGGGAGTTGACAGCACCTCCCTCCAGCTGGGATGCTGATGTACAATTGGGTATCATCAGCATATTGATGATTTTTTTTAATCCGTTCAGTTGTGTCCAATTCTCAGAGACTGCCTGGACAAGTCCCTGCAGTTTTCTTGGCAAGGTTTTTCAGAAGTGATTTACCTTTGCCTCCTTCCTAGGGCTGAGAGTGAGTGACTGGCTCAAGGTCACCCAGCTGGCTTTGTGCCTAAGGTGGGACTAGAACACGCGGTCTTCCAGTTTCTAGCCTGATGCCTTAACCACTACACCAAACTGGCTCTCCATATTGATGATGCTGTACCCAAACCATCAAATGACACATACACCTCCGCAGCTTCATACAGATGTTAAGAAGCAGAGGAGATGAGACTGACCTCTGCGTACCCCACAAGGAAGGAGCGGAACCACTGAAAGATGTCTCCAGCCCCCAAGCCGTGCAGGCAGTCCAAAAAGATACCAATGCCATCTCCATCCCAAAACTGCGCTGAAACTTAACTGAAAAGGGTCCAGATAATCCGCTTCTGCTAGGGTGCTAAAAAGTTGATCCATCACCACCATCTTAACAACCTCTCCCCAAAATATAGTTGTATAACATCACTAGGTCCAGGGATGGCTTCTTCAGGAGGGAGAATTGACAATTCCCAGGACCCAAATGGTGACCACCCCCTTGCTTCCTGTACAAGCCAGGAGGCAACTGACATGTGGCAGAGAGCAACCAAGACAGCACCCTATCCACTTCCTCAGAAGTCACAGACCAGAAGGAGTCCCGGATAACAGGGCAAGACATTGCCCCAGTCACCACTAAAGATTCTGTCCACATGGAGTCAAGACTACAGTGAATCTGAGTGACTTTCTCAGCAACATGCTGCACAAACTGGTCACAGCAGGTGGGTGGGAGATCACAAGACTTTTTCCACCCCAGATGGGAATTCATCACCCCATACAGGGCCACTGGACAGCAGCCATCTGATGCAGTAAGGAGGAGAAAATAAGCACAGTTCACCTCCCTTATTGCTACAGTGTAGGCCTGAACATGTACCTGTGTTCAGTCAGGTTCACTTCTAGACTTCCTCTACCGGTACCGGCTCCAGGCATCCTTCCTGGCCAGTTCAGTAACACAATTGCAAAACTCTAGAATTCACATACATGCATACAAACACACACACACACGTGCTGTCAGCCACAATATGGATGGACCCCAACAAATGCAGCCAGCTACAACCAGGAGCAAGTATTGAACAACAGTAGAAATAATTATCAGAGATGGGAACCATAATACACTTCACACATTGGGATTAAGAGCCATCTGTATCTACTGAGAGCACAGCTGAGTGAATTTGGTCTTATTAGGGCCAACAGTTCATTCTGCAATACTAGGACTGCTTTCCGCAAACTGTTTGGACATTTTAGAAACAAAGAATGATACAAGTTCAGGCTAACACATTTTAAAGTAATCTTTACATTGGTAAAAGTGTACGCCCAACCCCTGCACCTTGGTTTCTCAACAAATCCAAAGAATCAGTTATAGTTGGATTCTATCAGCGCCTTCTCTCTCCCTCCATCTTCTCCAGAACACCTGAACTCTGTCTCTTTCATTACTGGTTCTTCATCAGAACACATTTCTAAACAACTGAATGGATCAGTCAGCCAAACACAACACAGGTCATGTGAAAAGAGACAGTATGCAAATAAAGTAGATAAGTGAAGAAGCTCCTAGGAGTGAGCTTGGGATGTCCCACTAGGTAAACTTAATTCTGCCTTTCAGAAATTCAACCTATTTCCCAGGCAGATAACTATGATGAAAGATTTGGAAGAGAAGCATTGTGGGATTACTTAATTGTCCTCCAGCTCAAATTAAAATCTCAATCCAGCTTGCTACCCCTGATGAACCCCATCTTTCTTTTACCTCTGAAGCCAGAAACGGGAAAATGTTTGGTGGCTGGGCAACAACTAACACTTGAGGCTAAGGACAGGGATTGAAGTGGACGGGCAAGGAGGCAAAGTATGTGTGGCTACCTCATGCAAATAAGCAGGGCCAAAATTGTCCAATTTCCCCCAGATATTGGAAGGAGGAGGGCTTTTCTCCCCGTTTTTAAAACTATATTAAATCGATTTTAAGCTTACAGTAGAGTTTTGTGTGTTTTCCATCTCAAAACAGCAGGAAATATTGTTACTCATTTCCATCAATCACAGTCAAAGAATGCTGCAGGTTTCCCACTATTAAATTAACTAATATTTAGGGATAGCAGCCATGAGTAAAGAGAAAAAGCAATTTTTTTTTAGGAAACAGAAGGACAAGGATTAAAGAGGAGCTGAATACGGAAAGCTATTTGGCTTTTTGGGTGGGCGCCCACACTACAGTATAACTAATGAAGTCAAATGACATAACTTGATTCCCAGAATTTTTTTTTAAATCCAAGCAGAAAGGCTTGGATACATACATACATAAATAAATGGTGCTTTGATTATTCCTTGCTAGGAAAAAAAAAAGCATCTAAAGGCTGCAGCTGGTCTGTCCTCAGCTAGCAACTGGAAACAATTACCAGCAGAAAACAAGCCAGCTGGGCAGGCGGGCCTGTTTTTTGCCAGCAGGCAAGAAACAAGGTATGCAGTGTCTGAGCATAGCATATCACTATGGAAGCTCTGTCCTGCAGTGGCATCATGATATAGGCATGTAAAGGAGGGGCTTGTGCAGTGACATTACTACAGGATGGGACTTAACATAACTTGTCCTGATTTGCTACGGACATGCTGCCAGGGGAGGATTTAACTCATTCTTCTACAATCTGGGCATCTGAGGATGTGAACCCTCAGCAATGGCTGAGGTTGAGGAATCTGTCTTAACTTATTCTATAAGCAATCCAATATTAGCTTTGGACAGGGAGAACAATATTTCTAATTTCTGCTAACCACTGAAAGGCCACTAAATGTGACGTAACATCATGGCCCTCAGCTAATGAGTTGTCCTCATTTCCTAGCTTAGTTTTCTCTTTGGCACATTAAGGTACTGGGTCCGAATATGTGTATTTAGAAGTAAATCCCACTACAGTCAGTGGGGCTTGTTCCCAACTGATACAAATGCCTCTAACATTGTAGACTTACTCTCTGCCTCCTCAGTTTCCACCCCATTAGAGATACCCAACAAACGCTGCTGCTTTTAAAAGCAAGTAATACTTACCTAAACCTAAATAAGTGAGACGTTCAAAGAGTGTCCAGCTATGATCATCAACGTAATGATTCTTTAGTATTAGCAGCTGGCACAAATCTCTGGCTGTTATATCACTTGGTACTTCAAAAGCTCTGCTAGTTTCATCCTCACTATATATTTTAATTACCTATTAAAAAGAAAAAAAAAGAATTTGACATAGCATTAATATGTAATACTATTTGTTACCAACATTACCATTATTGTGTTGTTTGTTTTATGCTGGTCTTAAAGCAAGCAAAGTAATATTATGTATTTGTTAAATTTATATCCCAACTTTCCTTTAGAAGGTCAAGACAGCATACATAAGGCTCCCTTCTCCTTTTTCCTCCACAATAAATAACACCGTGGTGTGGGCTGACAGAGGGTGACTGGCCCAACATTACCCAGGGAGCCCTCGTGGCTGATGGTAAACTTGAACTTCGGTCTCCCTACTCTGGTCTAACACCTTTACTATGACTTTACTGACAGACACAAAGGTTCAGATGCTCTTTGTTGGATTGAGGATATGGATTTTGCTGAATGTGCTGGGAGACCAAGTGGGCCAAGGGAAAAATGTTCATTGTAAAACACACACACACACACAATTAAAAAGCATTCATTTCTTATAGCCTAGACTTTTATCTATCTATCAGTCTATCTGATTTTATCATCTCCCCACTTCTGCTTTATCCATGCTTAAAGCCATCAAGCTTAATTTAAATCTAATTAAAATGAATTGTAATTTAATTTCCCCCAAATTAGCAGCAGCTGAGGAGGCTGCACTCTTTTGATTATATGGAGTTTTGTATTTCCTTTTATTACAGTCACAAGACCAGCTGTGTGCGTGCGTGTGTGTGTGTGTGTGTGTATATTCATATCCCTGATTAAAATATTAGTTTCATTAGTAGGTGACAGTTTCAGGCCATAAGAAGAAACCTTCATCCACAAAAAGAATTGTGCTGTATGTGATCCTCAATATAATTACCATACATCTAGTAACTGTTTAGGGCAGTGCTTTCCAAACTGCCGCTGTTGGCGACACACCAACGGCAGCGGCGCGAGTGGCAGCGGGGGCGTGCATGGCGGGGGCGTGTTTTCCACTAAAACGCAGAAGCGCCGCCACCGTGCACGCCCCCGCTGCCGCTCCCGGGTTGTGTTGCGACACACTAAACTGTGTGTTGCGACACACTAAAGTGTCGCAACACATTTGGAAAGCTATGGTTTAGGGTGAGGCCATAGCTCAGTGGCAAAATACTTGCTTTGTATACAAAGGATCCAAGATTCAGTCCTGGGCATCTCTACTAAAAGGGCTCTGGGTAGACTGCGACCCTAGAGGGGTCTCATCAGAGTAAATCCTACTGAATCCTAGATGGGATGTTTCAACCGTCTGATTCAGGACAGAGCAGCTTCATATGATTGAACCGCAAGGATTTAGAGCAGAGCTTTCCAAACTGTGTGTCGTGACACGTTAGTGTGTCAGCTGCAGTGTCTGGATGTGTCACGGCTGCTGCTGCCTCCGAGCCCTGCCAGGATTCCGCGCAGGTCCTAGTGCAGGGCTTTCCAAAGTTTTCCCGCAGCGACACACCAACCACCGTTGGTGTGTCGCCGCGGGAAAACCCAGAAGTGCTGCTGTTGCGGCAGCGCGCAAAAACCCAGAAGTGCTGCTGCCACTTTCGGGTTTTTGCGCATCGCCGTTGGTGTGTCGCCATGGGAAAACCCGGAAGCGCTGATCATCATCAGCGCTTCCAGGTTGTGTGGCGACACACCAAACTGTGTGTGGCGACACACTTTTGTGTTGCGACACACAGTTTGGAAAGCTCTGTCCTAGTGCCTGCCTTGTGACTTGCTGCCTCCAAACCTGCTGTGATTCCGTGCAGGTCCTAGTGCCTGCCTTGTGCTCTGCTGTAAGAGTGTGTCGTGAAATGATGCATGTCTAAAAAGTGTGTCACCAACATGAAAAGTTTGGAAAGCTCTGATTTAAGGTTTTAGAAGTGGGAGCTTTGTACAACTAAGCTTTTGGGCCTGTTCCTTTCTTTTCTTTCTTTTTTTTAAACTACTGTGATATTAACAACAAGGACAGCAAAAAGATGTCATATTCATACCCATCTATTCCTCTCTGTTTTGGGATGTTGCCAATACACGGTGCTGAGGAACCTATGACACACTATGGTCCAGTGTTTGGGTCCACATTAAGCAATGCTAAGCAGCACTATTGTTTTCGTTGTCTTTTTAATCAATAAAATAAAAGGAGTGCATTGGCCCAATCAGGATAAAAACCACTGTTTACTAAGTGGCAAAAGGGAGACACTCTCTCCTCACACTTTTTGACCCCCAATTCAACTTGTGTATATGGAGTGCAAACAGTATAGTTTTTGGGTAAAGCTACCATGGCTGTGCTGCAAACATCAGATGCCCACTAGAAGGCAGCAAAGGGTTTTCCTATATCTCCTTGCTAATCTAATGGTTGTCTATGTTTTTGCAGCCCATATTAGATAGCTCTACCTTATCATGATGTATAAATGCCCCCGTTATATTGTTCATGAACCAGTAATGAATTGTCAATGAAACTCACATTCTGTGAAGTCATTCTTTACTTAAGCATAAATCACAATTGCGTGGGTTCACACAATATTTTAGGCCATAAACTAGGGTTTACAAATTGCAATAGTTAGGTTCATGTAACATGTTAAGTCAAAGCCCAACAACTACATTATGATTTAGTACCATGTGTGACCCAGCCCATAGTGGGTATGCTGGCATAGCATTACCTGTAAACCAAGGCACTTTGAAATATGTAAAATATGGAACAGGAGATAACTGATCTTCCATTTAGACACAATTTTTAAAAGATATATGATATGATTTGGAAAACATTTAATAGTAGATTCAAAAGCAGGACTGAAATATCACAAATGAACTGTCTAGAACACTGTAAGTGCTTTTTAAGTAAAAAAGAAAAATGGGATAAAATATGAAATTTACGTTTGTGGTATTTCACAGGGAAAAAGCCCACAGAATTCACAAGTATGCACAATTTATTGAAGTCATTTTAGTAGTATCTTCAGAGAAATGTCTCAGGAAAGGTGAGAACCAATTTACTACCAAAGGTGAGACCAATTTCTCGCGTGCAATTTCTATGCTGTACCACTCTGCGGTACGCCTCTACAAAGAATCCAAATGTCCACAGAGGAAAGACTTACTGCTTGCTAAAGTAACAGTTCAGTAGGCTACCCAAGATCTGACAGCCCAAAATCAGATTCTGATTTCTGGAGGCTTAATTTATTTGAAAGAGGGTTCAGCTGAAGAAATGGAGTAGCAGTTTTCTCAGCCACACTGATTCTTCTGTCCCTGCATCCCAGGGATGTGTCTCAAGAAGAAAATGTTTTTCTGAGCACTGGAAAGTTGGCAAATGAAGTAAGAAGCCCTTGGTCCCTATAAGAAACATATTTCAAAGAAATGGGTATCGAAGTGGAAAGAAATCAAGAATTCAAGGGGGAAGTATGTTCTATTGAGAATCATCAAGCCATGAAGTTGTATAAATATTTTCACTGATAGCATTCGTGCAACTGTGCGGTCAGATACTCTAATACATCTGATAGACCAACTTTATCATGAAATGTGGGGAAGGTCATCAAAAGCGTTGCCTTGACAATACAGAGAGCAAAAGTATTAAAATAACTACATGCTGTTGTGTCTTCGCTTTTGAAGGCATTTAATTCCACAAAGGGGTGTGACAGAAAAGATTACAGAATAGAGATCAGTCATGCAAAAAAATAAAAGTACATGAATATATCACAGGATAATTTGTTAGTAAAGGGATCTAAGTATTATTTGAACCTTAAAGCATTTTGTTCTGTGCAAAATTATTCTTAGGTGTATGTACCCAGTAGCTATTTAGGGCAAATCTGCACACCTCTTCATAATCGTAATGCAGTGCATGGACATATTATTGTTATCCAAATATGCTTTTTAGATGTATTTACAAGTTCCTCCAGCCTGTACCCAACATTAAAAGCTGATCTACAATAGATATACTGTATGCAACAATTACCTGTATACATACAGAACAGACATAATCAACAATGGCAGAGTAGTTGTCTTAGTCCTGATTTTTCTTTTAAAGTTAGGCTGTCTTCCCCTATCTAGAGCTCTTCCTGCCTTCCCCTTTGGATGGACGTCATCCCATTTCTATTTAACCTTGTTTTGCTTGCCTCTCACTTATTGTGATGTTCTAACTCAGAGCTTTCCAAACTTTTCATGTTGGTGACACACTTTTTAGACATGCATCATTTCGCGACACACTCTTACAGCAGGGCACAAGGCAGGCACTAGGACCTGCGCAGAATCACAGCTCCCAGAATTCTCAGCTATGGCCATGATGGCTGGAAGTTCTGAGAGTTAAAGTCCACACACCCGAAGGTGCCCAGCTTGGAAAAGGCTGACCTAGTAGTTCAGCTTCTCCTTGTAAATTTGCTGCTGGAAAATGAGACATGAACTTTTTGTTGTTGTTGTTCAGTCGTTTAGCCGTGTCCGACTCTTCGTGACCTCATGGACCATAGCACGCCAGGCCTTTCTGTCCTCCACTGTCTCCCGGAGTTTACTCTCCACTTTTTTCTGAAATGATGTTTGACAGATTACTGATGTCTATGAAAGTACTTGGAGAAGCATTTGAAAACTGCCTCCAGAAATTTGTTAAGGAGCAAATTCTATTCCATTCATATCATGGGTGTGGTATTCACCGAAGGGTACTTTCATGAATCATTTCATGAAGCTTCTTCCCTCTATTGCCTTATGTGTCCATCCTCAAATCAATTCCTGAGATTAGGATGCTTGATCAGGACAGCATATTTCTCACTGACTATCAGTTCCGTTACATTGGCTTAGATAAGCCACAACATGTGTGCACAGCTCTTTGCATACACTGTTTCCTGATCTACCTTTCATGATTTTGAGATAACAGCTGTAATCACATATTTATTTATTTTATTTTTATTTATTTATCTTATTTATACCCCGCCTATCCCCTCCCTAATGGAGGGCTCTAGGCGGCTTACAATCATGTAAATTCAATTTATACAATCATATCATATATTACAGTACCCGCATGATTAGGGAGGGGGTGAGGGAACCGGCTCTTCTTTTCCAGGCATCGGAACTACAAGCCCCAGAATGCCTCGCTTTCGGAGCCGGCTGCTGACATCCCGGAAGTTGTAATTGGGATCCGTCGTCCTCTGCCGCCGTCCTCAGCCGCCACCCACGGGCTTCTCCAGATCTTCGTCTTCGTCTTCGGTTCCGAGGCGACTCCCCGACAGGATGCCAGCATATTGCCCCACGTGAGTGGTACCCATTTATCTACTTGCTATTTAGCTTTCGAATCGCTGGGTTGGCAGAGAGCTAGGGCTAGTGACGAGAGCTCACCTCGCCACGCGGATTCGAACTGCCGACCTTATGGTCGGCAGACTAACAGCTCAGCGGTTTAACCCGCTGAGCTACCGGCCCATATCTTCTTATCTGGGAATAATCATGTTTTTTTGAGTAAACCAAGGTATTTTGGTTTGTATACAACACTAAGTCATGTTGGGTGGGTTCACTAAGCCAAATATAAACCACATTATGATTTATTATTATGCATGACCCAGGAGATAAATGACGTTTACTTTTCAATAGACATATAACAGACTGTGCCACAAAGCTATGAAGCATTCTACCTATTCTACAGAACCATATGTGCATATTTTCACATGCCAAATACTATTGGAAAAATAGCTCCAAAAACCCACACCTGACTAAATACCAGTTTTAAATGAATTATGTTCTACTATTCAATTATTCTTATTTAAATTAATAGAATTAGCATACAGCAAAATGAAAGGGATGTTGCATGTTCAGTTGAAAAGGTTAACACTTATATTCAAAGTTACAAAATCTTACACATTCCAGTAACATGACCACATTCAGCTGATTAAAACATACACACACACACACAAACTGGATTATGTTGCAACCTTTAAAAAATATATCATTTCTCTATCTCAATAATATTTTACTAATGTATTGGCCCCATGATTTGGAAGCCTTTTGGCATAGCAGTCTCAGTGGGCCATCCAAAGTGGAAAAGGCTGGATATACTAACTGAATATGCTTTTAGGTAGCAGATGGTATTCTCTGTGCAAAGTGCAAATAGTAGTACTCTTAGGGTAATAGAATCATCACTAATTTGGAGACATAGGCAAACATCTAACCTTGCCACCCTTATAAGCCAGCCCTAATTCTAACAACCTACGAGTTGTTTTGAAGTCCTTAGCACTTGGAATCAAGCAGTAGGACACATTTTACAAGAACTTAAATTGCTTTCAGCAAGTCAGACAGATTAAAATATTTGTTTCATATGACTTTATTCAACAAATCTCATTATATATTGAAGACTCATTGCCACCCTAGAAATAACATTTCTCTCATACTTCAGCATTTCTGAACAGTCATGAACAGAGTTTGAAAGCCAGAATTTATAAGGGTACTTCAAATTTATGTTGGAAATATGGGCAACGTGAAGGGTTACTTTATCAAATACATACACTGATACAAAGAATTTTAAAGACTAAGATTCAACTGAAACCAGAACTTTTCTTGTTGGGATTACTGGACAGACAAGTAGAAAAGAGCCATGGAAGACTATTTTTATATATGATCACTGCTACAAGACTATTATATGCACAAAAATGGAAAGACTCTGATATTTATTTATTTATTTATTTATTCGATTTATCACCGCCCAACTCCCTCAAAAGGGACTCTGGGTGGTTTACAGACAAACATAATTAATTGTTGTTGTTGTTCAGTCGTTTAGTCGTGTCCGACTCTTCGTGACCTCATGGACCATAGCACGCCAGGCCTTCCTGCCCTCCACTGTCTCCCGGAGTTTACTCAAATTCATATTCGTTACATCGGTGATGCTATCTAACCATCTCATCCTCTGCCGTCCCCTTCTCCTTTTGCCTTCAGTCTTTCCCAGCATCAGGGTCTTTTCCAGTGAGTCCTCTCTTCGCATTAGGTGGCCAAAGTATTTGAGCTTCAGCTTCAGCATCTGTCCTTCCAATGAGCAGTCAGGGTTGATTTCCTTTAGCATTGACTGATTTGACCTCCTTGCAGTCCAAGGGACTCTTAAGAGTCTTCTCCAGCACCACAGTTCGAAAGCATCAATTCTTCGGCGCTCAGCCTTCCTTATGGTCCAACTCTCACAGCCATACATTACTACTGGGAAAACCATAGCTTTAACTATACGGACCTTTGTCGGCAAGGTGATGTCTCTGCTTTTTAATATGCTGTCTAGGTTTGCCATAGCTTTCCTCCCAAGGAGCAAGCGTCTTTTAATTTCATGGCTGAAGTCACCGTCTGCGGTGATCTTGGAGCCCAAGAAAATAAAATCTGTCACTGCTTCCATTTCCTCCCCTTCTATTTGCCAGGAAGTGATGGGACCAGATGCCATGATCTGGGGTTTTTTAATGTTGAGTTTCAAGCCAGCTTTTGCACTCTCCTCTTTCACCCTCATCAAGAGGCTCTTTAGTTCCTCTTCACTTTCTGCCATTAGGGTGGTATCGTCTGCATATCTGAGGTTGTTGATATTTCTCCCGGCAATCTTAACTCCGGCTTGTGATTCATCCAGCCCGGCATTTCTCATGATGTACTCCTCATATAAGTTAAATAAGCAGGGTGATAATATACAGCCTTGTCGTACTCCTTTCCCAATTTTGAACCAATTGGTTGTTCCATGACCGGTTCTAACTGTTGCTTCTTGACCCGCATACAGGTTTCTCAGGAGACAGGTAAGGTGGTCTGGTACTCCCATCTCTTTAAGAATTTGCCACAGTTTGTTGTGATCCACACAATCAAAGGCTTTAGCATAGTCAATGAAGCAGATGTAGATGTTTTCCTGGAACTCTCTTGCTTTTTCCATGATCCAGCAAATGTTGGCAATCTGATCTCTAGTTCCTCTGCCTCTTCGAAACCCAGCTTGCACTTCTGGTAGTTCTCGGTTCACATACTGCTGAAGCCTAGCTTGTAGGATTTTGAGCATAACCTTGCTGGCATGTGAAATGAGCGCAATTAATTAATTAATTAATTAATTGTACTACAATATAAATAAAATTAAATAAAACATTAAAACATTAAAATAACAGTTTAAGAATATAATAAATATAATAAAATCCAGATGGCAGTAACTTCTTTAAAACCATGGAAAGGGCATTCTAGGGCCACCCTAAGGCATTAGCCATCCCCAAGAGTGTACACTCTTCTTCCCGCCCCAGGCCTGCTGGCAGAGCCAAGTTTTGGAGTTTTTTCCGAAAGTCCAGGAGCGAGGGGGACTGTCTTACTCCGGGGGGAAAGTGTTCCACAGAGCAGGAGCTACTGCAGAGAAGGCACGCTTCCGAGACCCCGTTAGATGGAATTCTTTAACCGATGGGGTCCGTAGCATGCCCTCCCTGCATGACCGGATGGGACGAGACGATGTAATGGGGATAAGACGGTCCCTTAGGTAACCTGGTCCCATGCCATGAAGGGCTTTAAACGTCATAACCAACACCTTGAATTGGACCCGGAAGCAAACTGGAACCCAGTGCAGCTCGCGTAACAAAGGTGTTACATGTGTCCGATTAGGGACACTCAAAATCGTCCGCGCGGCTGCATTCTGGATCAGCTGAAGCTTCCAGATATTCTTCAAGGGTAGCCCCATGTAGAGCGCATTACAGTAGTCTATATGGAGATAACCAGAGCACGAGTGACCGTTCGAAGGGCCTCTCGTTCCAGGAAAGGTCGTAACTGGCGCACAACACGAAGTTGCGCAAAGGCCCTTCTGGCCACGGCTGCCACCTGCTCTTTGAGCAGGAGTCGTGAGTCCAAGAGGACCCCCAAGTTATGCACCGGGTCTGTCTGGGGCAGTGCCACCCCATCCAGAACTAAAGATGACAATTTCCTAGATACCAAGGAGCCATTAATCCACAGCCACTCCATCTTACTAGAGTTCAACTATCCCCTCCAATGAAAATATGTAAACACAAACAGTATAAGAAATTAATCCAAGTCCTAATTTCATCTGACAGCATTACATGCACCTATTTTTAAACTTCACATAGAACCTAGCTGAATATTTTGCCATTTCAAATATAAAGGCCCTGCTGCAATCTTAAGCTAGGCTGTAGAGCAAACACAGCATTTAAAAAAAAAAGTAATGCTACACTGGGACTTATAAATAGCTTCAGTGGCAAAGGCCATCGTATAAAACAGGGGTCCCCAACCTGTGGGTCGCGGCCTGTTAGGAACTGGGCTGCGGGGCTCCCGCCTGCAAACCTCTTCCCCTTCCGCGCGACTGGCTCCTGACCGCAAAACCCTCCCCCCAGTGCGCGCGATTGGCTCCCGCCCGCAAACCCTGCTCCTGGTCCACGGAAATCCCAGAAACCCCGCCCCCCGGGTCCGTGGAAAAATTGTCTTTTGAAACCGGTCCCTGGCGCCAAAAAGGTTAGGGACCCCTGGTATAAAAGATATACAAGCATAAAAATAAGTTTCAAGAAGATTCTAAAAAATGCATGTCCTCCATTAACATTAGGGCACTCCCACCACCTCACTCTACATCCCCCAACTTGGCCACTTCCAGGAAGCGACTGCTCCTCCCAAGTTTGTGCCACTGAGTTTTCCTTCCTTCCTACCTGCCACTTCAACTCTTCCACATAGCTCCACATATTTTGTTACATCTAAAGTATAAACTTTGTGACAGCACATGTTGTCACGGCATACACGTTCCCTTCCTCACTCCACACTTTACAAAGTCACCTACCTGTCTTGGCAGAACTGTTGGAGAAATCACAGGCAAGGTTGCTCTTCTTCCATACAAGTTCATCTCTGTGGTTGACAGCTAAACAAAAGTCCCTTGTTCAAATCACTGGCAAAAGAAAGATTAATCCCCAAATAATCGGTTCACAGACACCCACACCTCATGAAGAGCCACTGGAAAGAGATAACTTGGAGGGGAATCAAAGACATGCTGTTTATTGGAATCTATTCCTTCAGAAAGCCAGTTAAGGATGAGTCTCAGATAGAACTGACCAATGGCAGGCTAATTAGAAGGTGCAAGGGGGACAAGGGAAAGCTTCATCTCTGCCTTTGGAAACACATTATGACACTTCTGTTTATTATATTTAAAGAAACAAGTTTAAACACAGGGAGATAATTCAGTCAAAACCCTTTTCTCTCAGCAGTGCCTTCATCCACCAAGCAAGGAACTGCATCTGACTTCTCTTTTCCTTCTCTCCCAAAAAAATAGATCTCTTTCCCTTGTTTGAAAGGAAAGACATTTATTTTAAATCTTACGTTATTACAGGCAGTAACATTTAAGCAAGATATAAAACCGAAACTTGCTTTTTAGTCAAGTCAGGAAATATTCAAACTAAAGACTTCTAAACACTGCAAAATTGACACTAGATTGGTCCACTGAAGTCAATGCCACCTTCAAATCAAATGTCACATTACTTTCTAACTAGGTTACAGGAACTAGCTGCAAGAAGACTCCGCCTTGTTCTTAGTTAGGGCCAACTGAGGATAATTTCTTGCCATGTGAAATAGCAGAAGGCTAAACTGCTTTATTATTTTTATAAATAACTCAAGGTGGCAAACATACCTAATACTTCCTCCTCCTATTTTCCCCACAACAACAACCCTGTGAGGTGAGTTGGGCTGAGAGTGACTGGCCCAAAGTCCGCCAGCCGGCTTTCATGCCTCAGGCGGGACTAGAACTCTCAGTCTCCTGGTTTCTAGCCTGGTGCCTTAACCACTAGACCAAACTGTTAACAGCTACTACACAGTTCATGTAAATATATAAGTGTGAAGCATGTTTGTGTGTGTATACCCATACCCATAAACACACACACACTTATATATACACACACATCTCTCTTCCCTGAATTTCTCAAAGTTCCTTCAGCACGTAGGTCCCAGTAATCCATGCCAGAAGTATCTTATTTTCTTGAAATAGCTGGAAGACAGCCAGTTGAATGCAGTTCAAAGACCACGAATGATAGACAAGAGAGAACAATGTGAATCTGGGATACATTAGTTAGCAAAATTAAAGAATTAAATCCTAATCAGTTACCAAAAAAAAAAAAGTGGCAACAGGTCTAATAGCTTACTTCTTAATACAGGAGCCTTAACATGCCAGAGCATGTCTGGCTAATGCGATTGCTGCTTATCCTTTCTTTGCGGCAAACCTTCAGGAAATCAAGGTCCTCAGCTTTTCAAGGGGACCAGACAAAAGCATTAAAGCACAGTCATACAATTCTCATGCACCAAAGACAATCCAAGAGGAGATGATTTCCCATATGAAACTTTAACAAAATCAGCAAACAAAAGGTTGTACAAATGCTTCCAAAAATACAGAGGAAATTCAGTTTTCCTCAACTTTTTGCACTATTGCCCACTATCGACCTTTTGATTTCAGTGACATCACAGAAACTCAGCCAATCACTATCACCAGCTAGGGAATGACATGCAGCATTTTTACCTTATGATTCATTATGCAGGTTCCTGTGGTCAGCCAGAAAGGCTGTTTTTTTCCCCCACAAATCAACATGCTTTATGCTATAATATTTTTTTTACCTTTTATTTTCAAGATATAATTAAAATACAAAAAAGAAAAAACTATAGAATAGATAGAAAACAGAACTAAAGAAAAAAGAACTATAAAGATGTGAATAGAAAGAGAAAAGACAAAAGGCGACTTCCAACTTTTTCCAATACAGATATAGGTAAATATAAAAATCTAATCTCTTACATTTAATTAACCTATCATAACATTATTTCTATTACAACAAATCATTCAATCTCTAAAACCCAAAATCAAAACATCATTTTTTTTAATTACAAGCAAATATTCCAAAAGTGGTTGCCAAATTGATATAAATGTAGAAACAGAATGCTCTCTTATTAAAGCTGTTAATTTAGCCATCTGAGCCAAATGCTTTATGCTATAATATGATGCTTCTTTCATGGCAATGCAATACATACAGTTGTAATCGAAATTATTCAACCCCCATTGCAAATCAGGTTTATTGACAAAATTTACAGACTTTCAGCTGTTTGCAATGAACAAATCAAACAAAAGCAATTGAAATAGCTCAACACAATGAATGCTTCAAGTGGTTTCCCCAAATTCAACTGAAAATGCAACTTATAATGACTTCTCCAGTATCAAAATTATTCAACCCCCTGAATAGAATCTGACACAACAGCACACATACAGTATGCAAAAAGAGATGTTGTCTCAAGCACACCTGATGCAACTAATCAAGGGCTTCATTAGTTGCACCAGGTGTGCTTGAGCTGGAACACATGAAATACCTGAACTGGCTAGGGGTTTGTTGTGTGTCACATTTGACTGCATGTTAGAAATATGGCTACATCAAAAGAATGGCCCAAAAAGGTAAGAGAAGAGATCATCGCCCTTCATGCAAACAAGGACCAAGATACAAAAAGATAGCGAAGGCACTGAATGTTCCTAGAGACACCGTTGGAAGCATAGTTCGCAAGTTCAAAGTTAAAGGAACAGTGGTTACACTACCTGGACGGGGCAGAAGAAGGAAGCTGTCAATGGCTGCAACCAGATTTCTGGGAAGGCAGGTTGAGAGAAACCCTCGAGTGACTGCAAAAGACCTGCAGCAAGACTTGGTGGCAACAGGCATTGAGGTTTCGGTGAGCACAGTAAGGCACGTACTAAACACAGAAGGTTTCCATGACAGAACTCCAAGACGTACACCACTACTGACCCAAAAGCACAAGAAAAGTCAGCTCCAATATGCTCACAATTATATAAATAAGCCACAGAAGTTTTGGGATTCTGTTCTGTGGAGCGATGAAACAAAACTGGAACTTTTTGGCCCGATGGATCAGCGGTATGTCTGGAGGAAGAAGAATGAAGCATACGCTGAAAAGAACACTCTGCCTACAGTTAAGCATGGTGGTGGCTCGGTGATGCTCTGGGGCTGCTTTGCCTCCTCTGGCACAGGAAACATGCAGCGCGTGGAAGGCAAGATGGATTCATTGAAGTATCAGGAAATCCTAGGAGAAAACGTCATGCCGTCTGTAAGGAAGCTGAAGCTTAGGCGTCATTGGACCTTCCAACAGGACAATGATCCCAAGCATACCTCAAATTCCACTAAGGCTTGGATGCAGAAGAAGTCCTGGAAGATTCTACAGTGGCCATCACGGTCACCTGACTTGAACCCCATAGAAAATCTCTGGTGGGATTTGAAGAAGGCAGTCGCAGCACGCAAACCCAAGAATATTACTGAACTGGAGGCCATTGCTCATGAGGAATGGGCTAGGATTCCTCAGGAACGCTGCCAGGAGCTGGTGTCTGGCTATGCATCTCGTTTGCAGCAGGTCATAACAGCAAAAGGGTGCTCTACTAAGCACTGAAGATGCTGGCCATGAAGGGGTTGAATAATTTTGAGACTGGAGAAGTCATTATAAGTTGCATTTTCAGTTGAATTTGGGGAAACCACTTGAAGCATTTGTTGTGTTGAGCTATTTCAATTGCTTTTGTTTGATTTGTTCATTGCAAACAGCTGAAAGTCTGTAAATTTTGACAATAAACCTGATTTGCAATGGGGGTTGAATAATTTTGATTACAACTGTATAGAATATGTAGCCTGTAGATAAAAAATATAGGTAATTTGCTGATAAAAATAAATAAAAATATAGGAAGGCAACCTGGTATGATTATGCCTTCCTCTCTCACAAGCTTCCCTGTTCCTTTCACTTTGGACTAAAGATCTGTTTCTTAAAATAAATTTGCTCCCTTCACTGAACAAACAATCCATATGCCACAGCTCTGGTTGTGTGACAGAGCATCGGCAAAGCTCTTGACCGTGGTTATTATGGTGTAATTATTTCTTTAAGACCATTTTTTTCATACCCTTTCAATCTCTATCTGTATCATGAAAGACGTGGAATTCCCAACAAGCTGAATGGGCTAGAAACCAGGAGACTGAGAGTTCTAGTCCCCCCTTAGGCATGAAAGCTGGCTGGGTGACCTTGGGCCAGTCACTCACTCTCTCTCAGCCCTAGGAAGGAGCCAATGGCAAACCAGGAGACTGAGAGTTCTAGTCCTGCCTTAGGCATGAAAGCAGGCTGGGTGACCTTGGGCCAGTCCCTCTCTCTCTCAGCCCAACTCACCTCACAGGGTTGTTGTTGTGCGGAAAATAGGAGGAGAAAGGAGCATTTGGTATGTTCGCTGCCTTGAGTTATTTATGAAAATAATAAAGGCGGGATATAAAACAAATAAAATAATAGATAAATAAATAAATGAGATCTAGCTGAGGTCAAACCCTTGCTCCTTGTCTAGTTACTTTTAAATTGAGGGCTTCTAAGAAAGCTGTAAAGCATAGAGCCAGATACAACCCAGCCATATCTGCTGCCAAAGCTCTAAGCTTGGCTTTTATTCCCACTCTCATAAAAGCCATAGTAACAACGCAATCAACTCAGCATTAAATACATAGCCATTTCTTTATTGCCTTTAGGTATCTGCAAGCTGTACACAATACCATCTCTTCTCTACAGCATCTATAGTCCTCTTCTCCTACAATAGGAATTCAGTCTACTTGTCTTTCAAATCATATTTACTGAGAAGTACATCCCACATTTTCCAAGAGGCTCAGGCAAGCCTTTTTCTTACACCATATCAGGCTGTGCTGTTAAAAAGAGAAAAAAATTAAACAGGTCCAGGGTCAGGAGGCCCCTTTTGGGCAGGCACAGGGTCCAGCAGGGTCTGATAGTAGTCAGGCAACTGAACCAGGTAGAACTTGCAGCTGGCAGCTGAATGTAAGAAGCCCCGTTTTAATTTTCCACAATGCCCTTGAGGTAGCCTTGCTCTAGGGCCCATTGCGGAGGTAGCATTTTCATGTGTCCTAATGCTCCAGGCCAATGCTGCACCAAGGGCATTGTGGGAAATTAACCCGTCCAATGTTCATCACAGTACTCCGACTTCCTGCTAACAGGCTCCATCATTGCAAAAAAAAAAAACACCTCCCATTCAGTATACCTCCTAAGGGAATTTTGTTCTGGGTGTCTTCAAGTGTGGTGTATGTCAGCCCTTCAAAATAGACCAGGTCAGGAAACAGGCATTGCATGAACTCCTGGAATTCTCCTTCGTTGTTGTAGAGCAACAAGGTTTTTCAACCTTGGCAACTTTAAGATGTGTGGACTTCAACTCCCAGAATTCCCCAGTCGCTGGCTAGGGAGTTCTGGGAGTTGAAGTCCACACATCTTAAAGTTGCCAAGGATGAGAAACACTGTTAGGGTATAATTACAGAATCTTGAAAGTCTGACAGAGATTCTCTCTCTCCTGGGGCAATCTTGATTTTTTTCCTCACCCCCTCTTGTCAATCCGAGCTACAGTGATCTTCACGTGACAGCAGTTGCATTCCTTCTTCAAGGCATCTCTGTACTCCTCTATCCAAAAATATTTTCCTTAAATCATCCTCCCTTCACTTCCTTAAAGGAAGTCCCCTCACGTTCCTGTTTTCTGTAAAAAGTAAAATGACCATTTAAAATGTTTGCAGCAAAAAAAGACCATTTCTCCCATTGGACTTGCAACCTCGTAAAGAATTGTATTGACTCGATGGCAGGATATATTTTTTCTTTATTGGCCACAAAACAGAGTAGGTGGTCCCAAACAGAGTAGGCGCCTTTGGGCTCACTTTAAAAGGTTTCCCTAACCAGGACCATCTGGATGTGTGGGATCCATAATGCCCAACATTTCCAGCCAATGTGGCCACCTTCATTCTGGGGGTTGGAGTCCCAACGTCCCTAGAGAGCCTCACGCTGGAGAGAGAGAGGTTAGGGTTAGGGTACAGTGTTTCTTAATTATTTTTCTCTCAGGACCCCACCTCACTTTTAAAAATGATGGAGGACCCCAAAAGATCTTTTGTTTGTATGGGTTATATTTATCGATATTTGCCATATTAAAAGTTAAAATTGACACATTTGCAGCCACTACCACTTCTCACGATTGTTTGATGGGATCTTGAGGCTGTATTAATTTTCAACATAGGCTGGCAAATAATTTTGATTCCACAGATCCTTGAGAGGGTCTTGGGGGACCCCCAGGACCACACTTTAAGAAACACTGGCCTAGTATAATCTTCACTCTCAAATTTAGGGAATGAAATAAGAAAAAGGGAGCCATGAGTAAAGGGATTACTGCTTTATTCAGTCCTCCAGCCCATAATTTTCTGAGACTGTGAGTAAAAAATAATTTAAAAAAATGGAGAAGACATTTCTCTACTGTGCTGATGTTTTTAAAAATGCATTTATTTTATGCATTGAACTTCTAGGGTGAAGGAAGGAAAGTAAGTTGGTTTTCATTGCTTTTGAAAGTGATTGGCTTCCGGATTTTAGAAGTGTGGAAGACTAGTGGTTGAAATCTGCATATGCTTAAACATACATAGCTTTCTAATTCCAATTCAGTGGTAACAGAAACATATACCATGTATGTCCAACAACATTCTTCTTTAGCTTCTGTAGTATATATGAATAGCAAGGTTGCTTTACCAATATGGGTCATAAATTGGCAGAATGGAGCAGCAACAGTCTTCGGAAAACCCCAGGAGTGGCGGAAGCAGACTAAAATCTTGGAGGGGGTGCTGAAGGGAATTAGGCAAGTCCCAAAGAAAACCCATCATGCTCAGAGAAATGGAAAGCTGGTCAGAAAGAGAATGAAATGGAATAGCCTGTAAAAAGGCACAACCGATCGATGATCCATGAAGAGCAGATTTTCTAAGGTTGCAGGATGCAACTTGTCCTGGTTAATATTTTTGCTTAATTCACCAGTTGTTATTGGAATTGTAGTTTCACCTACTAAAAATGGAGCAGACATGAATCAACTCAATCCAGCGTATATTATATGCATTTGACTTGTCTTTGCAGCATGACCTTTGAGTTCCTGTTGTGGGTGGGTTGGTTTGGCAGGGTTGTTGATTTGGGAATCATCTGTAGTGACCTCACTACTGAGGTGACCGCACCATCACTCTCTCCTTTCTTGAAATAAATGGCCCTGTTTTAATTTCTGAAGCTCTGGAAGGTAATAATCACGATAATCTAATAGCAAAAACAGCTACTGACAAGGTGGCCTGGTAGAATCTTTCTATTAAAAAGATAACACATAAATATGTAAAAAATGGCTATATATACTCAACCATCACAAATATAGAAGCAGGAATATAAATTATTTACTACATTTACTTAGATGAAAACATGAGTCTGTAGGAGCCTTTTGAGTGCAAAAAACTTGAACAAGAACATCCCCCTTTTCAGGCATTCTCTTTGTGACTACAACGTGAAGGAAGAGAGTAAAACCATACATACTGTATATCATAGACTGTTAGAGTTCTTGTGTTGCCCTGATGAATTATTCCTGTACAAAGCAAAGCATTCTCATGACGACGTGAATGCCAGGTGGCTGGATAACAGAGAAGCCTTGGCTTTGTTTACATCTTCATTAGATATGAAGCTAGAAGGTACCATTGTTATGGCTAGCAATGGATCTTCCCATGAAAGTGAAGCCTCCTGATTTCTTTCCGTGGGAAGCCTTGCTCAGGCCCCCCTGAGCAAGGAGGGGGGGAACTCAGTGCGTAGATGCAGCACATGCTATGTGCTTTGAGGCCTAGTATGTGTAACAGCTAACTTCCAGCCAATCAGAAAGCTATGATATACATACTGTATATCATAGACATGGTGTCTTCAGCACCTCTGCCTCACATATATTTGGAAGAATATATGAAAAATGCTGCCTGACTTATATGCATAGGTATTTCCTATCATGTAGAATCTTAAGTATACATACAGGACATTAAATCACAGTGGAATTCCACATGTGTATAGTACATCTGCAATACAACATGCATTCTCTTCCTTCAACACCCCACCTAATGGTACAGCCAAAACACAACTGCCTGGTCCCCACAATGTATTAAGCCACAATTTGCTAAACTATGGCTTGTGATATAAACTACAACTGATTGGATACATATGATATGTTTGTGATACAAACCATGGTTTCTCAACCAAATTGTGGAGTTATTTATTTTTATTTATTTATTTAAATTTATATAACCGCCCATCTCCCCCAACGGGGAACTCTAATTTCACTTTATGTGAATTTATGTGAACTCTAGTTCACATAATACACTAATCTTAGTGCAATGTGTCAACCCAGCCACAATTTCTCCTTCCACATTACAATGATTATAAAACCAAAGGAAAAAAAGTTTGATAAGGTTAAGATTTCACATCTATACTTAACAAAGTACGATAACACCGTACTCTGAAAACTAAAATTCTCTGGCAAGCAGTGGGATATTTATTATTTATCGTATGGCACATTCACATCGTGTTACAATAAAAAACATGGAGCATAATAAATATGAAATATAAAATATAGACAGGAAAATTTGAAATGTATGTCTAGGTTACAAATATAGGTTTTTGCTTCAGTTGTCACAGCCAGGAAATCAGCAAAGTCTCCATTGTAGGCTTGGTTTTGACACTCTGTCACTATATGTTGGATAGTTTGTTTTTCGGCCCCACAGTCACAATTCGATGATGTTGTTTTGCCCCATTTATAAAGGGCATCTGCACATCTACCATGACCCATGGGATAATCTGGATGTTATTGGAAGCTCTTGTCCTAAACACACTTTCCAAAACTTAATATGAATTTGTATGATTCTTTGAGTTAATTATTCCCAATTTCAGAATTAGGTATTTCCTATTTCTTTAATGCAGAGTAGATGAATGGTGTGCTTACAGGAAAAAAATAACTTGTACTTCGCATAATATTGCTTAAACCCAGTGATGGCATTCAAGCTTTTCTTTCTTCCAGTCTGCATATATTCAATGATAGCAAGCCTCTTGCTGCAGTTCTAAGGCAACACAAAAAAACCCAAAGATGCACTAACATCGACCATGGTACCCTTTTGGGTCGGCTCAGGGAGTTGGGGGTGGGTGTCATGGTTCTGCTCTGGTTCACCTCCTTCCTCCAGGGCCAGTCCCAATCAGTGTTGATAGGGAGCAAGAGATCCGGCCCACGGCCCCTCCTTTGTGGGGTGCCGCAGGGTTCGGCACTCTCTCCGCTCCTCTTTAACATCTACATGAAACCGCTGGGTGAGATCATCCGTCACCACGGGATGAGGTATCATCAATACGCAGATGATACTCAATTATATATCTCCATCCCAGGTGAGGTAAGTGATGCGGTGGCTACCCTTTCTCAGTGCCTGGGGGCTGTGGGGGTCTGGATGGGGAACAACAGGCTTCAGCTGAACCCTGGTAAGATGGAGTATCTGTGGGATGGGGGCTCCCGGGTATCCGGGAACTTATCATCTCTGACTCTGCATGGGGTTGCACTGCCCCAGACAGATCCGGTGCAGAACCTGGGGGTTCTCCTGGACTTGCGGCTCCTGCTCAAAAGGCAGGTGGCAGCCGTGGCCAGGGGAGCCCTTGTGCAGCTTCATGTTGTGCACCAGCTACGCCCTTTCCTGGATCAAGAGTCACTCCAGTCAGTCACTCATGCCCTAGTCATCTCCCGTATAGACTACTGTAATGTGCTCTACATGGGGCTACCCTTGAAGAGTATCCGGAAGCTACAACTGGTGCAGAATGCGGCTGTGTGAGCAGTTTTAGGAGTCCCAAGGAGGGCACACATAACACCATTGCTCCACGAGCTGCATTGGGTGCCAGTTTGCTTCTGGGTCCAATTCAAGGGGTTGGTTATCACCTTTAAAGCCCTACATGGCATGGGTCCAGATTACCTGAGGGACCGCCTTACCCCCGTGACATCGACCCGTCTCACCCGGTCAGGCAGAGAGGGCATGCTATGGGCCCTGTCCATGAGGGATTGCCGATTGGCAGGGTCCAGAAGGAGGGCCTTCTCACACCCACTCTTTGGTATAACCTACCCCCGGAGGTAAATCAGGCCCCCACTCTCCTGGCCTTCAGGAAGGGAGTTAAAACCTGGCTATGCCACCTGGCGTGGGGGAGGGCGCGGTAGCCATGCATGGAGGTGGTTGGCACCATGATGGTGCCAACAGTAAGATCTCGATTTGCCATCTTGTATTTATACTTCATATTTGTATTTTTATGTATATTATATTTATATATATTTATATTCATATGTACATTGTATTTTAATGATATGTTGTTTTTATTGTTGTAAACAGCCCAGAGTCATTGTGTACGAGTTGGGCAGTCGAGAAGTTCAATAAATAAATAAAATAAAATAAACTTACCTATTAACATAATAAATGATTTTCAAGATTCCTCTATTACAGTTGTATTATTTTAAAACATGCAGATACAAAGTAACACTCAACAATCAGCTCTATGTAGTTTACGTATGATACGGAGATTGTTAGACTACTGGATTGGGGTGTCTACGTGCAACTAAGTCCTACCCATAACACGTGGCAACGTCACTGTCTCTCTCTACTTGCAGGTAACAAGGTGACAGTAATGCTAAGCCTCAACTACATTCGAATTAAGCAAGTCAAGGCTCAGCTAAATATCACTTTCCCATGACAAAGGACAAAATGTAAAGGCCAAAATGGGGTGAAGATGAAATGACTCATGAAAGTCCACTTTGTCCAGCAGGGATAAAAAAAAGTTCTTGTCGGCTCTGCTAGAATTTTTTAAGGCAGTAGCTTCATAAAAGGACCACTCCCTGTCAAGTTTAGGAAATAGAAATCATGGAGGAAGGATAGACACATGGACTCCAATTTGATTCCCTGTACACCCAAACACCTGTATGGATGAGGTCTGCAGTGGGGCTGGGATTGCCTTTGGCCAAATGCATCTGAGGGGGCACCACTTTGGAGAACTGGAGTAGACTAGACGAGAAACCTTGGTGGGAGTTAAAAAGGAGGACAGCGTTCCGCGTGTGTCATGCTGGCCACATGACCGTGGAAGCGTCTTCGGATAACGCTGGCTCTTCGGCTAACAAATGGAGATGAGCACCGGCCCCTAGAGTCGGACACGACTGCACAAATGTGTGGGGGGAACCTTTAAAATGTTCCTCAGAGCTTGCCAAAGACATTCACCTGCCTCCAGTGGAGCAGCAATTGCTCTTTCATATTGCAGGCAAGGCCCAGAACACCTAAGTACAGTAGCTATTGTGAGAGATCAGACATGGTTGGTCAGGAACTGTCATGCAGCTGAAAGTAAAATCTGCTTTGAGTTGAATTGGACTCCTGGTCATTTCATGGACATACATTCATACTTATTTATTTATAGTTTTCTTGGCAATGTTATAGAAGTCGTTTTCCATTAATTTCAGGTTAAAAAATGAAACAGTCTACCTCAACATAAAATCTTCAGTAAAATGTCTGATATATGGTTCCATTCTAATTCTCAATTAGTAAAAATCAGTGAAGTTTGCTTACCAGTGTTCCTACAAGAAACAGATTTATTTTGCCCAGTGTAGTCAAGTTATTTACAAACTGTGAATATCTAGGGTCAGATAAATACAGAAAAATGTAGCAAAAGAATAAAATGTCCCTGGGCTTTAAATACCCTTGAGTTTTGTTTTGCCCCTTCCAATCATGTTCAAGGAAGCCAACAGATTTGATTTGCCTTGAACTATTTTTGTAGAGAAGTAATTTCTAGCTTATCTTTGACCAAAACAAGATTCATCACTCCAGTGTACATTTTCCTTCCATTTATTCACTTATTTATTTAAATTTCTTGTGGTCCCCAAATAACTAACATTCTACCACAAATATAATCCTTTCTTTTATTAAGATGTTGGTTTTTTATCTCAAAGCCCATAACATCTCAATGTAAAGATTATCCATCAAACAGTAGTTTATATTTTTAAACACCATGATAAAACTAAACTATTAGTGTTCGTACATGAAACACAGCCATGGGAATCACTGCTAAATTAATACTTCTGTTCCTGAAGGCCATGTAAGTCTAGGAGGATCTTAGGAGCAGGCTACTCTCTCCTAAGTATCTCCAATGATTCAAAGCTTCCAGTTTGTATGTCAGATTCTATGTACTGTATGTGGATGTGTGCAAGCTGGAGTCCCCTCCATGTGTCCTACACAGTTTAGTTAGGGAACTATTTTCCGAATAAGCAAAAGATGATACAATTCCCATGGCTGTATTTATGTATATGATGCTAGGTATGCCAGAAGACAAGTGTAGCTTCCCAGCTGTCATTGCTCAACTCAAAGTTGCATACAGTATTTCTTTCCTAGTTTTGTGACTATACAAAGCAGAACCACAAACATGCATCTGGATCCATGGTAGCCAGTTTATACAGAACATTCCACTAAGTCAATGCATTCACTGGAGACCCATACATTGCATTTTTTTTTTATAAGAGATGAACAAAGTCTTAGATACTAAGTTCTAGCACTCCAGGTAAACACACATAGGATTATGCTACAAATGCAATATCTTACAAAGACTTTATCCATAATTTTATCCTGAACATTATTTTCATATACATTAATGGACATCTTACATACATTAACATTTGTTATAATTTCCCATATCTAGCAATATCAACTTTTGCCCAGTCTTCTCATTCCCTGGGGTTGGGCACCTAGCTGCTCACTCCCAGCTCCATCAATTATGAGCAAATAAAAAAGCACAAGTCCCCAAATTCAAATCTCAGGTGGATTTTACTCCTTACATCCCTCTCTGTAGGACAGGCCACTTATTCCTACTCTCTGTCTCTCATTTTTTTTAAACCATATCCCAGCACTTAAGAGGATCTGAAACTTAGGGGATTGCTTATCCCAATCAGACCACTCATTCATTTGGCCCCATGCTGCCAACACTGACTGGCAACACACTCTAAGATTCAACAGGAGTCTTTCCATCCCAAATTGGAAATGTCAGGGATTGAACCTGGTTTTGCATGCAGTGTTGGGGCTTCACCACTAATCTACAGCTCCTTTTTTCCTCTTTTATCCCACGGTTGTTACATTTAGTCAAGAACTGTTCATAAGAGGCTTTCAGAAAAAAATATTTTAAAAGTCCAGGTCCAGAATTAATATCTGCCAGTCACCCTTCTTCACCTGCAAATTGATATTGTTATGGTAGACTGGTTTCAATTGCCCTTGCATCACATACGTTTGTAATTAAATTTTGGATCATTTCAACATGCCTTGTATTCACATACTTTATTAATGGTTAGCACAAACACATGGGGTGGAGCACAGGTGTGTCTCCAGTTTTCCAGGTGTGAAAAGCCCAGGCCTTGAGCATGTACTTTGAATACTTTGGTGAAACAATATGGACCCCTGCTTGGGTGTTCATGTTTATGATAAACAAAATGGCTACAGAATTAACATTTCTAGATCACAAACATAAAGAATTCTTTCTTGAAATAGCTGACAATAAAAGGAATCAGTAGGGAAAAATCCTGGATTTAATTGCAAGTAATACCGTTGAAAAGTTTTCAGATGTAAGCACTGAATCTGTTGGGAACTGCAAGGAAGAAACATATTTCTCTTTATAGTTTGGCTGTCAGAATTGGAAAATGCTTACTTGTTTTATCCTGGGATTTGCCTTAGGCAACAGGCTGGCTGACAAAACTGATGTAAATGGAGAAACACAAAGTTCAGGAAAAGGATTTGGTATGGATGGGATTTCTGGCATATTAAAGTCTGTCTTTTTTGTCCTGTATTGACGAGAGATCATATATTGTCCATATAAACATAATTATCTACATTCAGTTCAAAATTACAAGAAGTAGTTATGCATGCAAAAATGCAACATGGAGAGATGCACAGACTTTATTAGGAAAACTTGAGGCTAGATATTCTTAAGCTAAACCAATCCAGCTGCTCGATTCCCCCAATTGTTAAATACTAGGGGGGGATGTGCTGACAATTCAAATTTTGCACTGGAATGATTTCTAGCAATGTTCTTTGGTTTTGTGGGAATTAATTTTTGATCTTGTCTTGTAGCCATATTCCTCAATTTTTAAAAAATTACATAGTAAATGGGATGAAAGCAATTGTCCTTACTTCCAGATAACTGACTTATTAAGATCATAACCATGCTGCTTGTTCTCATGAATTCTTACTTAGAGGTGAACCACACCATGGTTCATATAAGGCCTTCAACTGCAATCCTTTCTAGGTTCACTTGAGTAAATCCCATTTAAATTCAGTGGGATTTAAAGCCACATGAGTGTGTATTAAATCCAAAGCCAATCCTAATATGAAAGGTCAACAATGTTGGCACAATTCAAACTGTAGGATCAATTTATATATCAAAAAGTCATTTTCAGTCATCTAAGCTGCATTGTTCTAGATTTCTTTGCATTAAAGATTTTAGAAAAATAAAGATAGATTATCTACGCATATTAGCATTGGGTACCATCAATACTATAAATGCTGACTTGATTCTACTTCATGGTCATTAATTAGCTTTACTTATATATACAGTACAATGTTTATGGATAATAAGGTACATTTTGCACTGTCCAAAGAAACTGCTCGAATGCCCTGAATAAGAAATTTTCTATAAAGGAATCTTCATAATGCAGCAGAAATTTTCAAGCTGTTTTCTCATATTTGGGTATTAATTAATAATCCTAACGTTTTGTACTAATATACATTCTTTTGAGTATTTTTTAAAAAAGCTTTTACAATCCATTAGCAGTACTTATAAGCATCATTCTAATAAATAATAATAAAGTTATACATGGAACAGTGGCATTTAAGTTCACGCCAAACATTCTCATTTACAAAATCTGCCAATTATTTCTTGTTCATAAAGTCTTTTTGTTAGAGTAAACAGAACTCCCAATTATGTCAAATCAAGAATTTTTATTCTAGAGACCATGGCAATAACATGTCCATAATCTACCTTGGATGTGTAAATGGTTTTTAAAAATATTATTTATAGGTCCTTGAAACACCTATAATTTTTTTAAAAAAATCCAATTCTCTCTTTTGTATAATCTTCTACCAACTGCACAGAAGCACTAAAGTCTTTTACTGTGTTCCTTTTCCATCATCTGCTTTAGCTTTTCCTAGCTGGCACCTTCCAGATGCATCTGATTTCAGCTCCCATCATTCACAGCCAAGTAGGGACAGGATGGTTTGGTTCTGATGCGGCAATATTGGAGACAACCTGGGTATATTTGGGCCACCTAGAAAAACCTCTGTTTGAAACAAACTGCCCGGACGGATTTCCTCTCAGACTTGGATTCCTGCTGTAAGGGTGAATTTGGGGGCGGGGCATGTGTGAAGTTTTCTCTGCTGTTGAGAGGCAGATGCTTCTCATCAGAACCGGTCTGCTTGATCAGGCTTTAAGCCTCTGCAAGCCCAGGGGGCAAAATGCTCATTCAAGCCTCCTCCCACTTTCTTTTCATTGCATCCCAGGTCAATGTAATTCTTTCTCCTTTCACTCAGGAAATCAGTTGCCAGAGTGTGTGGGGAAACCCAAAGTACTGAACTAACTCTCAGGATAGTTTTGCTGCCTTGATTAAAAAGCAACCAAAAAACCCACCTCTGATCATTTCCAATACTGAGCCTTTGGATGGTCCCCCTTCCACACGTTTGGCTCAGAACGAGTGCCTCTTTGAACTGCCCCGCCCCCGCCCTCAGCAACCTCTCATACAGTAGTATCCTCCTTGGGAAGCTTGGACCCTGCAGGGTTTCCCATTCCCTCCACAATTCTGTTCTCAGAGATACACTCTCTCTGAACAGGGAGGATTCATTTGATTATCCGGCTCTCCTCCCGCATCCTTGGCAGTCCCCGGCCTTCTTCCTTCCCTCCTTTTCCTCCCTTCCCCGCCTTCTAACGGAAAGGCTTACCTGTCCTCTCGTGCGAGCTGGGCCGAGATCCCCGGAGCCGGAGGACTCACCCAGGCGATTTCTCCCACGCTGCTCCCTCCCTCGCTCCTCGCAGAGGAGAGTCTTCGACGCTCGGCTGCCACCCTTCCCGCCTGGCTCTGCAAACCGGGCAGAGAAGCAGCCATCCTCGTCCGCGCCGGCTGCGGGGCTAAAGGCACATCCTCCGCGGCCAGCAGCGATCGCGGGGCCGCAGATCCACAGCTGGCCAGGCACACCTTCCCTTCGCCCGGCTTGCCCGGCCCCACGTGCAGCGTTTAGCGAGAAGGGGAGGAGCCGAAGGGAAAGCCGTCAAGGTAACTCCGGGCGGGCATTCCCCCGGAGGGCGGGCACTGCAAAGGGGGAGCCGGCCGAGGCGGATAAAAGAGGGCTCGGCCGGCTCCCTTGGCGGGGGCTTCTAGAGCGATTTTTATACTACCCTCTCCCCTTGCTGCCAGATGCTGCTCGGCGAGAGGTGGCCTTTTCGGGGAGGCTGAGAGCCGATGCGCATTGCCCTGGGAGTAACCCCCCGAACGCGGCGGGGCTTGTTCCCGAGGAAGCCCGCTTCGGCTTTCCTCACAGGTCTTGCCTTAGGCGCCCCCTCGAAGACCGTAAGTCGTACTGAGGGGCGCCCACTATCTTCTTGCCTTTACAGTACTTGTGGGCATTGTTTTAATGCTGCGTCTTAAGGGGGGAGCACGATCTTGTGTGCAGAGCGAGGTCGTAATTTACCCTGAGATAGGGAAGCCCCGGTTCCCCTCCTCAGAGGGGGTAAGGAGAAAATGAACGGGAGACCTTATGTGCCTTCCCCTGAGCTCTTAGAAGAAAGGCAGAGCATAAGCATAAAAATATTTAAGAATATAAATAACTTGCATAAATTTAAAAAAACCTGACGCCACAGCAATGCTTAATAAAGTTACTTTTATTAGATGGAACTTTTAAATAATGCCCAGTTTTTGAAATCTGCACAACTCTTCATCATGCAAGATGGAAAAGAAAATGAGAGGGGAGGGGGTTTGTTTTTATTTTTTAAAGTTAAATCTCTGGTCAAGTTTGACACACAGCCTTGCAGTTTACTTGTGGCTATATGGAAGTGGTTTCCCATTGCTTTCATAAAAGTTTTCTTTAAAAAAAAACTTCTAGTATCTATAGCCCCTGGGATTTCCTGGTAATTTCCCATCTGAGTAGTAGTCAAGTCTGGTCCTATTGAGCTTTTTGAGATTAGCCACAGTTTGATTTAAATTCCTCCCTCAATTTGTTGTAAAGTGCTATAGTATTAGATGACTTGCTGTTTTTAAAACTGATTCTCACCTTTTCCTGGTAATTGGTGACATACAGTTTGGTCTAGTGGTTAAGGCAATGGGCTAGAAACCAGGAGTCTGTGAGTTCTAGTCCCGCCTTAGGCATGAAAGCCGGCTGGGTGACCTTGGGCCAGTCACTCTCTCAGCCCAACTCACCTCACAGGGTTGTTGTTGTGGGGAAAATAGGAGGAGGAAGGAGTATTAGGTATGTTTGCTGCCTTGAGTTATTTATAAAAATAATAAAGGTGGGATAGAAAATGAATGAATGAATGAATGAAAACATGCTTGTGCTACGGACTGGGTGGTTACTTCCTATAAAGCCATGGCTTACTTAAGCAGAGTTTATTAAATGAGCTAGGTTAGCACAAGTAAACTCAAGCCAAACAACCAACATTATAGTTTAGTGATTTGGAAGTGTGAATGTAGCCAAGGATGGGATAGATTCTACAGAAGCCGCTAAAATTCAGGAAAAAGCTTTGCTTGAGGATCCCAGTGAACTTTCAGTCTTAGTTTAGGGCACTGTTTTTCAAACTGGCAACTTTAAGCATGCTGGCTAGGGGATTTTGGGAGTTGAAGTCCACACATCTTAAAGTTGCCAAGTTTGAAAAACACTGGTTTAGAGTGAAGGGAGTAGGGATTGGCCTGTGGTATGAGTTTTAGTCATACCACAGGCCATTCTCAGGCAGAGAATGAAATCTTTATTGGGAAGCCCTATGTGCAGTGGAAGAGTTGCTAAAAGCAGCCATCAAAAGGACCATCCATGATTTTAAACCACCTTCTTTTGTTGCCATAACTGCATTTTTGTATTGTTGACTTGAATACAGTACTGTCATAATTCAAACCTATTCAAAACTCACCAGCTGTATTTGTACAACATGATATGCTAAAGTCTGCTTAACTATCATTTGCAAACTTTCTTTAAAAGACTCATATGCCATACCCCCTTGATAGGCTTGCACATCCTGTTAAACCATGGTTAACCCACCAGAAGGGCTGGGTTTACAGAAGACACAGCTTTCCAAACTGTGTGTCGCGACACTTTAGTGTGTTGCAACACACAGTCTGGTGTGTCGCCACACAACCCGGCAGCGGGGGCGTGCACGGTGGCGGCGGCAGTGGCGCGCCATCAGCGGTTCCGCGTTTTAGCGGAGGCCGCCGCTGCCGCCATTGGTGTGTCACCAACGGTGGCACTTTAGAAAGCACTGCACTAAGGCAAACTGTTATTATGTCATAGCATGCTGTGTGAATTATGCTAAGTGGTTTATTTCACTCAGGATTGTTGACTAAAACACTTGGCTAGGTTCACATATGCTAAACCACAAATGATAGTTTGTAGAGCATCACACCATGAGTTAAACAGCCATTTTATAGCTTAGTACAATGTGTGAGCCCCCTTTCTGAGTCAGACCACTGACCCATTTAGCCCAATATTTTTGCTACTTCCAATTCAGCAAGGTTTCATGCCTAACTGGAGATGCCTGGGATATGTTTTATGGAAAATCAAGCTCTGGGCTCTGCCCTCTGCTAGTTCTATGTTAATTTAACATTTGTTAGTCAAGAAACATCTTTTCCAGCAGTTCTAATTAAATTTAATCATAAGAACCTTTGTATTTAATTATTTTCCATGAAATAGTCCAAATTCTCAGCTGTGAATACTACAGGCCTTAGATAGGGTTGTTACAAGAAGATTAAAATAGGGTTTCTCTATCAAATGTAAAGTTATTGCTACTGTTTGGCTGCGCAACACAGGAATGAGTTAATTGTAGGATTTTAGCTACTCAGGGTTAGGCAATATAGTGGTTTCCAGATGTTTTTTACATTCACTGTCAGGAGGCACAGCCATCCTAGCCATGGGGCAAGAATTTCAGAAGCTTTTAACATTGGAAAGCATCCCATGGCTTGAAATTCCCGTTTTCTATGAACTGCGTCATTCCAAATTCAGGTTCCACGTGGTCTGAAAAATAAGCACTGTCTCTGTCTCCTGAATGAGACTTTATAGTTGCTGGCTTTGCCCCACACATCAAGACCCACCTTCCATAAGGAAGCAGGGCCAGGTTTTTAGGGTTCTGAAGACTGAAATGAGGGTCTCGGTCCTTGGCTGCTTGGCTCTCCTCCTCAACGCCAAAAAATGCTAGCTAGGAGGACTGGGGGGAGGCACAGAAGAGATCCTAACAGGCCCTCTGGCAGCACATTTTACATTTTCAGGATCAACGGTAAAAATGCTGATGTCACCACATTAAGTTTGTGCAAAACGTAAATAATGTTTGGCATTAAAAATGTTAAGAGAACAACAAATCGGGAAATTATGTAAACTGAAGTCAGACACAAAACCTACTGGTTCTCTAGCTCACCTCCTCTTACATCAATAAAGAATTGCTCGACGGTTGGCTTCTTTGTGATTAATCCAAAAGGCCAAAGGGCATTAAACATGGTTTTTAGGACTTATGTAGCGCTGATCACCTTGTTACAATAGAAGTTGTTGAGCAAAAGATGGTGCTTGTCCAAGTGCCTCAGACTGAAAAGGGAAAAATGGCCAGATAACACAAGAGCTGCTATAGATTTCAAGCTGAAGCATGTACTGTATGTTGGGGGAATCAGAGGCATGCCAGGGGCCACCTTCCCAAATTCAGGATAAAAAGAGGTAGATGGGGTACACACTCAGTTTGATGTAATTTAAATTTAAGCTTAACTGGATTGGAATGGAGTTAAACAGAGACAACAGCACAATTACTTACCGTATATTTAACATCTTCTAACCTTTACAGTTTGAAAGTGGTTTTCCAAGGAGGGGACTTTTGGGCCCCATGCCCAAGGCTTTGAGATAGATTATGTCATAAGGCATAATATGTACAGTTGTGGTTTAATCCCCCCAGTTAGAAGTGTCTGTTGTACATCACCATAACTGTGCATTATCATTTTCCATATCAAATGTTGACAGCACTGATTGACAGTGAGAAATCCAATGTATTCCCATGTCAGACTAGCCATCTGAGAAGGTATCTGAATAAATGACACATAATAAATAAATAAAATAAATAAATAATATAATAATATAATAAATAGAAATAAAGGACACCAAAATAAATGTATCCTCTAACGTGAGTCCAACCTGTTACATATTTAGATCTTGAAAAATATCTAAGACTATCCACATGACCTACAGTATCAGATTGGCAGGTAACTCTACAAAGAAAGGAAGCATGAGAGATTTTTAATTTGTTGCTTCCCAACGTGTTCTCACTTACATATAGTAGCATTTAGACATTCTTGGTGCTGAATCTCTTATGGGAAGAAGGTTTGCATTAGAGCAGAGCTTTCCAAACTCTGTGTGGTGACACAAAAGTGTGTCGCCACACACAGTCTGGTGTGTCGCCACACAACCCGGAAGCGCTGATCATCATCAGCACTTCCGGGTTTTCCCGCGGCGACACACCAACGGCGGCGCGCAAAAACCGAAAGCGGCAGCAGCGCTTCCGGGTTTTTGCGCGCTGCCGCAACGGCGGCACTTCCGGGTTTTCCCACCGCGACACACCAACGGCGTGGTGTGTCGCCGCGGGAAAACTTTGGAAAGCCCTGCATTAGAGAGAAGAGGTGAAAAGTGAAAGAACACATATGTGGTCAAGTATGGACCTGAGATGCAGAAGGTCTACAATTGGTTCAGAACTTCAGTAGCTTTGTCTATACAAGATCTCACCTCTACTTGGAGAAGAGAATCAAAATAATCAGAAAGTTTCTGGCAGAGATTTTGAAAAGAGGAGCAACATCAAGGTAGTTTATGCCTCTCATTCTTTTTCATGGGCCTGGAAGCTCCCTACAAACCTCAGAGTCATCTTTTGGCAGAATAGTTGCTAAAAACTGGCAGCACAGCTTCCTATGACATTGGGCATCTGTGGGAATGAGGTTAAGAAAGTCAAGCTGTCAACATGTAATTCAGCCCTGCTCCTTATTATTTATTTATTTATTTTCTATCCCTTTATTATTTTTATAAATAACTCAAGGCGGCGAACGTACCTAATACTCCTTCCTCCTCCTATTTTCCCCACAACAGCAACCCTGTGAGGTGAGTTGGGCTGAGAGAGAGTGACTGGCTTTCATGTCTCAGGCGGGACTAGAACTCTGTCTCCTGGTTTGCCATTGGCTCCTTCCTAGGGCTGAGAGAGTGAGTGACTGCCCAAGGTCACCCAGCCAGCTTTCATGCCTAAGGCGGGACTAGAACTTGCAGTCTCCTGGTTTCTAGCCTGTTGCCTTAACCACTAGACCAAACTGGCTCTCTTATGTGCAGTGATGGCCACCATCTTGACATTTTTGACAAACATACACTGATGACACCAGTAGTGTAAACCTTGGCATAGAGTGAAAAGCAACACAAACCCTCCAACCTCCCCAATAAAAAGCCGGGACCCTCTCCAGAACTCCTGCTTTTTCCCATCCGCGTGCTGAGACTTTGCCTACTTTCCACCATAGCCCGTGCATTGCAGCAGCTGCCATCCTTCAAAAGCTTGGGGTGGTATGGAAGATGTTGACACAGAAAGGTGTGGGAGATGTGCATCCTTCCCATTTATTTTGGTAGGACAGCATGGCTGTGAAAGGACGAGGAGAGGAACATCTCCTTCCCCTCTTTGGTTGGTAGCTTTGTTTTGGAACCCAAAGTTCGAATCCTTCCTTCCCCTTCAGTTAGCCACACAGACTTTCTAGAAGAACCATGAGTCTCCATTCTTCCTCTGCTTGCCAGCCAGCCAGCTGAGTAATGAAAGGCGCTCTGATGGAAATGGGGGTGGTGCTACAACTGAGGAGTGGACCATGAAGATGGTAGAACTTGCAGAAATGGCTAAATTGACTTATTTGATTAGGAACAACAACTATTTTTGTAAAAGATTGAAAACCCTTGATGGACTTTTTGCTGAAAATGGATAAAAATGAACTAGTGGTTTCTGGATTTAGCGATCAAAAAGGGCTGTATATGGGGAGAAGGGAACTATGTGATATAATTTTGAAGGGGGGAAATGGTATCAAGTATGTCTATAACTCCTATAAAGAAGATCAGAAGTCGCTTCTTTAAGTATCTTTTTTTTCTTTTCTTTTTTCTTCGCTTTCTATTGTTTTCAACATTTTTTTCTTTATCTTTCTTCCTTACCTACTTTTCTTCTATATTTACCTTTTAACTTTGTAAATTTTTTAAAATAAAAATTATATTGAAAAAAAGAAACAGGGGTGGTGCTGGCCCTTATGTGTGGGTTTGGAGGTTTCTCTTTGGGTTTTTGATGGAAGTAAGAAAGGAGGAGGATGTGGTGGCTCAGTGGGTAAGACCAGCTTGTCGATCAGAAGGTTGCAAGTTCGGAGGTTCGAACCCCTAGCCCTGTGTGATGGAGTGAGCTCCCGCACTCGCCCCAGCTGTTGCCAACCTAGCAATTTGAAAGCATGCAAATGCAAGTAGATGAATAGGTACCACTTCGGTGGGAAGGTAACAGCGTTCCATGTGCGTCATGCCGGCCACATGACCGTGGAAGCGTCTTTGGACAACGCTGGCTCTTCGGCTAACAAATGGAGATGAGCACCGGCCCCTAGAGTCAGACACGACTGCACAAATGTGCGGGGGTAAACTTTACCTTTTTAAGAAAGAAGGATTGCATCCCTGGGAAAAAGATGGTGAGACAAAACTAGGAGCAGCTGGAGGAAGACCGAGAGGAGGACTAGAAGGAAGAAAAGAAGAGGCAGCTAGGAGCAGCTGGATGAAAGGGGAAAAAAAGTTGCAACAGCAAAGCCAAGAATCGAGAAGCGGCAGTGGGGCAGAGTGACTCATCCAGCAGACGCAGCCACGAAAGAAACCTGCAGGTAGAGCAGCAGATGGATGGCAACCCACTGGTAGTTGAAGAGGCTGTGGGAAAAAGGCAGGTCTGAAATGAAAGTTAATAGAGAGGCTGGAGTGAACTCAGTAGCCTTTAAAGAGACAGTCACCAATTTGGCAGAGATTCTGCAACAGTTGGTTTTATAGGTGGCTGATTGGGTTTCCCAGCGGAAAGCTGGAAAAGGGAAAACATGCGACAGCATCAGTACGCAGGGCTAAAGAAAATCTGTGAATAAGCGATTAGGATAGTAGAACTTTATTTATTGAATAGATTTGTACTAATAGTACAAATTATACTATTGCAATCATACAAAAGGCATGGGGATTAGGGAATGGGAATGGCATAGACCAGTGTCTAAGGGGAATTCTGGGAGTTGAAGTCCACGCATCTTGAAGTTGCCAAGATTGAGAAACACTGCCATAAACATAGGAGTAGGGCAGAGTTGGAAGAAAGATTAGTTTTGTAAGAACAAGCTTTACTGTACCTTTCGAACAGTTCAGCAATAAAGACACTCATACATGGGCCAAGCACAATCCCGCTTGCGTCTGTGCCATCCAGGAACAAATGTGAGACAAGCAGGTGCTGATCATGCACCCTCCTAGATCAATTAACTGACTAGCGAAAGGTGGTATCTTGCAAAGACAGATGTGTACACATGCCTAAAGAGATTAACTGGAGATATTTCTTTTTCCTCTCAGTCTATTGGTCCAGCAGAACTGATGAATACCAATATTTCCAAGCAGTTTTTTGTTGTTTTTGCAGAATGTATATCTGCTTTGGAGATCTGCGTACAACTCTGTAATAACCTGTGCTAAAGCCTTATTTAGGTAATGCACTAAAGTCAAGATTTGATGGAACTGCAGCACACCTACAAATAAATTAAATGCTTCAACATTGATCAGGAAGTAAGACAATAATATATGATGCCTCATTTTTTAAAAAAAATATGGATAAAGTTGTAAGATATGTTTGTGATGATGTTAGAGGTGTGTTAATTATTTGCAGCATATGTTAGAGTGTATGATGCAAATGCTGGTAGAAAAGTAGGGGATAATATGCAGTTGGTTGCAAGGAATGAAAGTTTATAGAAAAGTTGAAGTGGTTGTTTATAAGAGCCCACTTTGTTATATGGAAGTGAAAGTTGGCTGTCAGGTGATGAGTAAAATTAAGTGGAAATGGTGTACTTAAGTAGCATGTGTAGTAAAACAAGAGGAGATAGGGTTAATAATGAATAGGTACTGAATGAATGTGGACTGAATAAGAAAGTGAGTGACCAGTACAGAAGATGTAGGTTGAGGTGATTTGGTCATATGGAGAAAATGAACAAGGAACAAATTGCAAAACAAATAAATGAAGGAACAGTCAACCAATGGAGAGGAAATGAAAGGCTGAGAAACTCATGAGTGATGGAGTTGCTGAGATCTTCAAAAAGAGTGAGGTGAGAAGCTTAAGGAACAAAAGACAATGTGATTAGTGGCTTATGGTAGAAGCAAGGATGTTTCATAGTTTGTAAGGCAGAGCTTTCCAAACTTTTCATGTTGGTGACACACTTTTTAGACATGCATCATTTCGCGACACACTCTTACAGCAGGGCATCATTTCACGACACTCTTACAGCAGGGCACAAGGCAGGCACTAGGACCTGCGCGGAATCTCAGCAGGTTTGGAGGCAGCCAGGCACAAGGCAGGCACTAGGACCTGTGTGGAATCCTGGCAGGGTTCGGAGGCAGCAGCAGCCGCGACACACCCAGACACTGCAGCCGACACACTAACGTGTCCCGACAGAGTTTGGAATTTATTTATTTATTATTTTATTTATTATTTGGATTTATCCCCGCCCATCTCCACCATGGTAGACTCTGGGCGGAATGCTCTGTTGTAAGGATAGAAAGGTAGAAGTACAGTGAATGATGTTGCTGTAAATTGGTTTCAACTACGTCTTTCATTTCTGCAGCTTACTACTTCTTACACCTTTTCTGTGCTCTTCATAATGTTGCTTAACCTGAACAGGAATAGCCTGATGTAAGTTTGTATGTTTACAAATGCTATATTTCTCACTTTCTCATGGTCGTTTCCTTAATGAATAAATGCAATTTGATAGGATGCCTGTGATTAGAAACTAGAAACTATTTGGGGGAACTTCACACATCCGTGTGATTCACATCCTTGAATGTGTCCTCAGTGTTAAGCATTTAATTTAGTGTGAGATACAACTATGAAAAGAAAATCCAAATTTAGGTTTAGTGAATTGAGGAGTTATTCTCCCTGCTATGTTTCTTTCAGAAATGTGTCAAAAATGCAACAGCAAGTTCCTGTCCTATTTTGGTCTTTGTGCTGACAACTATGAGAAATTTTATTGTGCTCTTCTCAGTTCACTTTGTTCCCATCCACATCTTAAGAACCCAACTGTAACATTTGTCTGAAATAAGGTACCCATAAGGCAGTCTCAGGGCTTTAAGAGCCAGCCCCACATCACTTGCTGTCTGAGGCCAAGAGCAAGATGACATTCTCCCACTTGAGAGATGTTAAATCTGCTAACTGATCTTTTGATATCGATGGTGGGCCAACCTATTTCACTGTACCTGAGAAATGCAGGCTAAGTCCTCCTGCACAGATCTGCTCCAAAGTCTTAATACCATTCTCCTCCCCAGCATCAGCCACCCAATATGGCTGCTTCACTCTACCTAATGTAAGGGCAGCCGGGGTCAGCCCTATTGTAAGATGGCATGAAGCAACCATTTCATATGGCAGATGCCCTCAGGACGAAACTGAATGGTTGATGAATGCAGAAGTTAAAAGTTTACATTTGTTTGATGTCTTTTCAGAGATGTGTATCTGCGTGTTGCATATTTCGTCAGCAAATGAACTAGAAGCATTTTTAAAAACATAATTTACATTTTGCATCAATGTTTTCCTATATTTATTTGAGAATAATATTAAACCATGCTAGTATCTGTGAACCACAGTGAGATTTAGACATATTGCTACTAGAAACAACTAAATAGTCTCATGCAATGAATTACCAAAACATTTCAGGAGTTCTTAAAATTTTGAAACATAGAGGTATTCCACCTCGAGTGATTATGTTGAATATTTTTTTGATTTATTTATTTTTCAAATTTTGCCACCGCCCATCTCCCCCAAAAAGAGGGACTCTGGGTGGTTTACAACAATAAGCACATTAAAACAGTAAGCATAAATAACGACATAAATTTTATAAATAAGTAAATAAATAAATAAATAAATAGCATCTAAAATATCAATACAAAATTACCAAATATAAATATAAAAGTAAAAATAAATATTTTAAAAATATTGTAAGATGAAAACAGGCCAGCTTTGAAGGAAGAGACATTAAAAAAAAAGGCATCACTTGTATAAATTAAACAGCCAATAACTTAGGACAAAACAACTGTCCTATGTTTGATGCTAAAGGAAATTCATACAACCAGTATAATATTCATAGACTATTATATATTATTTATTTAATTAATTAATTTTTATCCTGCTTTTATTATTTTTATAAATAACTCAAGGCAGCGAACATACCTAATACTCCTTCCTCCTCCTCTTTTCCCCACAACAGCAACCCTGTGAGGTGAGTTGGGCTGAGAGTGTGACTGGCCCAAGGTCACCCAGCAGGCTTTCATGTCTAAGGCGGGACTAGAACTCACAGACTCCTGGTTTCTAGCCCAGCACCTGAACCACCAGAGCAAACTGTCTCTCATATTAGCCATATCTAGACTAGCAGATTAGTTGTGGTGTCATTGCCTTCAGATTTATGGTTCCAGAAAACTTCACAGTCTCTGCAAGGGCCTTCAGAGGCTAAAAAAACACCAAATTTCATGGTCAGATCTAAGGTAGCCAATTGTTCTTGCCAAAGAGCCTGTAGCTCATAACAGGTTACAACAGGTTTTCCATTACAGCACAACCACTTTTTGAAATCAATTATCTTTCCTCTTTAGATCAGTTTTCCATTTGTTTTATTAGTGCGTGTAAACACTCACCGCAAAACACAACCCAAGCCCTCCCTTCTTTTCCCACTAAGGTGAGCAACTGCAGAAGTCTTCTTTTTATTTCGCCATTCAGAAATGAAATGAAACCCCGCAGGAATCATGCCACAAGAAGGTCAAGCAATCCAGTATCTGCGTTGGTGGCAATTAAATTATAGCCGTGAGAACTCCAGAACCATTTGGCAAAGTGGCATTCCTTCACAGAATGCTGAAATTTTAGAAGTCAAAGGCATACAGTCCAAGGAGAATCTCTGGCATCACTTTTGTCTGCAGCTATACATATTTTTTGCATGGAAAGCGTGATTCCTCAGTCCCGTGTTTGGCAGGGAGACCACTACCACTTACACTTGTGGTTCATTCTGCCCAAAGTCAGTGCAACTAATTTCTGATTGAACAGGCTGGGGTCAGGCTCTAAATTACATGGTGTAATTAGAGCTTGGCTTTGTAAGTTCATGAGTTACAACAACTTGAGTAAAAAGCTTCTAGCTCACCCCCCACCCTCCTCCCAGCATTTTCAATAAGAGAAAGCTAATTCCAAAAAAACAAAATGCCATAGCAATGGCTGGTTCACATAAAATTCTCCTTTCATCAAGTCAGACAATTACACCCGTTTTGTCTACTCTGGTCAGCATCATTTCTCCAGGGTCCGTGACAGGACAGGTCTTTTCCATCACCTGAAAGTTTTTACTGAGGGTGATAAATATATAATAAATGGGATATCTTGATTCACTTGTACTGTTTCCAACCCAGTGGGGTGTTGGAGAGAAATTATGGAAAGGAACACAGGGCTCTGTCCATTTATTTATTTATTTATTTATAGTGCTATTAATACCCCGTCTATCCCCTCCCTAACGGAGGACTCTAGGCGGCTTACATACATACATATATATACTGTATATATACATTTTATCATTATACAATGTCACCAAGTGTAATTAACCCGCACACCAGGAGAGGGGGTAAGGGAACCGGCTCTTCTAAGGCTCTGGACTACAATTCCCAGGATGCCTTGAGCCGGCTGCTGACGTCCTGTTGATGTTACTTCCGGGTCTGTCCACACCGTCACCATTCAATCTTCCTCTGATCTTTCCTCCGGTGGAACCGGCTCCCGACAGGACGCCAGCAAATTCTCCCACTTAAGGTGGTACCCATTTTATCTACTTGCTAAGCTTTCGAACTGCTGGGTTGACAGGAGAATCCTGTCCATCTACCCATCAATAGGTTATCTCTCTGAAAATAGAATGGAAAGGGACCAAATTTGGTGTGGTGTGGGAAGAGAAGCCAGGAAAAAAGTTTTGGAAATAGGCTGGATCAGGCTGGGGGCTATGGAGGGGGGAAACCCCCCCCCCCAAATGTCCTCCAATGCATTCCTGTGGGAGAGGCAGCTCAGAATGGTGCTGACTTCTCCATTCTAAGCCTTCTCCCGCCTGGTCACGTGACCCAGAGCAGAGCATATAATGGAGAAGTCAGCAGGCCACCCTGGGTTTCCCAGTACATGCATCTGCACCAGAAGAGGGGAGAGCAGACATAGTCTTGGGTGGGGGGATTTGAATATAAATAAATGCACACAACGTATTAGTTTCTACAAAGAAAGATCAAATGCCTCGTATGGCCACTGCTGGTAAAGGGATTGGAAACAATTCCAGACACCATGCTCTCTATATTTTCTTTGTTTCTTAAAAAAATATTTTCATTCTCCATTTTCTACAATGATCTAGGGAAACAATACATTTGGTAACAAATGCCTATCCAGTTGTATTTTCTTCAGTATATACTTTTTTCACTGAATTGCAGTAGTGTATTGATGTAGTATAACAACGTACAGTAACTGCAGTTTTTCATTTGGCTAGTAAATGGCCTTCTTGGATGCTATGACTTTCCTCCATTCTTCCTCTAGCACCCCATCTTTCCAGGCATATCTCTGCAATGTCCATTGCAGAGTGTCCCCCATCTCCTGACCAGGGATCAAGAGGGTCATGGCAGAAGGTGGAGCAATTTGTTCTGCTGCTAGATGCTGCTTCATCAGAAATGACCACTGGATACCTCTTCAAACCTAGTTCTTTCTATGAATATTCTTGAATTTTCTCTGACCTTGCCCTAGATTTGTCTTAAAGGTAGGAAGAAAAGTTTTATTTCCTTCTCATTCTTGAAATGCCACACCAGGACACAAGCCTATGCAGACTTACCTGAAAGGTGTTTCCCCCAACACATTGAGACTTCTGAGAAAGAGGAGACAGAATTTGCCCCCTTCCCTGTATGTCTTCTTTCGGTTCCTTAGAGGCAATACTAGTGTCACACTCTGGCTTTGAACAAATCATGGCCTGAATCAGGAGGAGTCAGATAAATTCAAGATGCCCAAGCTGAAGCAGATCAAATCGTAACCCCCTTGAAACGTCTTTAGAACTGGAGAACTCAGAAGACACAGAGATTCCAGTCAATATAATTGCAAAAACTTATACATTTCATTCAAGCTTTCAGTGTAAGAAAATAATATGACGTGTTATATTTAAAATCAGTGGTTTCAGCAAAGCTCTATAGTCAGTGTTTTTGGGAAAGGCTGTGCCAGTGTTCAGTGCTCTTTGCTAGTTCTCTCGGGAGCAAGAGAGATGGGATCTATTGATTATTTTTCATTATATCTAACGCCTGCATTTATCTTTATGAAATTTTGCAGCCTACGTTTTCCAGTAACTTTCATCTAATTATAAAATTTGCTTTCCAAAGAGGTGGTTCTACCACCAAATTGCTTGGCATTTCCATGACAATGAAAGCCTTTTTAATACTGTGACATTTTAAAATTCTGTTGGCAATTGGTTTTCATTGTTTTATGTTTCTTATTCTGAATGGTTTGGCTATGTTTTCATGGCATCCAATTTAAATATTTATTTAAACTGCATTCATATTCTAAAGCTTTGTAATTTTATTCCTTTGTTACTTCTATTCTTGGAAAAACAAGTAGACAACATAGATGAGGGCAGGGTTTAGTGTGCATCATACAGCAGATAGATGGATAGGATGGATGGATGGAATCTGCATCCATTTGCTGATGTGTTTACATGCTCTAACTATAGAACTGGGTTATTTCTTCCATGTTATTTTAGACCCGTACCCTCAGCAGATTGGGTAAAACCAATCCCAAACTACTTCTTTTCCATAGTTGCTCAGACACCATGACAGTAGATAATGAAAACACTGGCGTAATACCATTGGATCACTGGATAGAGTGCTTCCATGTTCTAGTTTGTAAGAGCACTAGCATATGTTTTCCAGCAGTCTGCACTTAATTCTGAGACTCAATTTACATGTATATAGTCCCATGGCAGTCTGGGTATATGTAAAGAGCACTGGCCATATAATTTTATTTTCTGGCATGGTGACATGGTTACTGTATACAAATCTAACTACTGTATATGTAGGCAGAAATCATTATATACTGTATACTCAGACTAGCATAAAAGCAGCTATGTCAGTAAAGAGATATATTATGGCACCTTCACAATTTTGCATTATGTAATTTCTGTGACAGCATTCACTTCCCCATTCAATACATGTTGCAACTCACTACACAGAGTATTTTGAAAATATTTGAAAGTCTTTGTTAAAAACTAATCTGACTAGAACTTTTTTTAAATTATCAAAAGTTGATGAATTTCAAAATTAAAGATAGTTCAACATAATGATTCAAGAATAAAACTAAATACCATTGCTTTTATTTGAAAACACCATGAATTATTAAACTGAAAATATTCCATTATTTGCAATGTATATCTACACTTTATTGCTTGATCAGAACTAGGGTCACAAACAGATTTCCAACACAGAAATGCAACATTAGTTTGTCAAGATGGACAGACACAGACAAAGCAAAACATCTGTTACCCAAGGTTTGGTTTTCTGCTCAAGATAACACATCTGTTCCACAGGTGATTCTTAAATGCTACAATGGTGGAAATACACACTCATAAAACTAGTCCATTGACATTGAGTTGCTAAAATGTTTCTAAAACAAATTTGAATTGGAGAAATCACCACCACCACCTCTTTCCTCAAGAGAAAATGAAGCTCATTTTCCCCCCTTACCTTACGTAGAATTTCCTGAATGTCAAAGAAATATTTTAAAAATTAACTGACATAAAAAATAGCTTGCTTTTATGAACATTGAAGAAAAAACTCTGCACAAGAGTCTGCATTCATCTACAGTTTCTTTATTTTCAAATGCCTTATGGCTGCTCTATGCCACTGCGACTTTCCCTTGAGAACGCCTCAAGCTAAACCTGATCCACAGCTCAATGTCTTTATTGAAAATTTATATCCACTGCCAAATAAGTATCCAGAATCTTCAGTACAGCCCAGAGCTGGATTCTGAATGCTTCCTGTCAGCTCATACAGATTTCCAAATATTTGAGCTATAAGTCCTATGATTCTGTCTTTGCCAACAAATCCCTTTCTAACATGTGCTTAGCTATTAAACTTGCAAAAAGATGTGGGTAGAAGTTACTGAAGCTTAGTAGTGGAGAGTCAAATCCATGCAGGGCTCTGAATGATAGGAACACTGAAATCACACACCTGTTTTTGAGATGTACAGTTCAGCCTACACGAACCTGCCCTTTGGCATCCCCCTAGAGCAGGATGGGAAGTCTGTGACCCCCCAGGTGTTCCTGCACTGCCCAATTCTTGGTATCCATCCTCATATACTAGCTGAGGTTTCAGGGGCTTACTCATCAGGAGCTTCAGGAGGAGTACACTCTAGAAGCATTCACAGGTTACTATTTTTCAGCATAACTTGGGATATGGGTTTGGCAGCTGCTTTTGAAAAACAGCTGTGATTTCACTGGTGATATTGTTGCAACACATCACAGATATAAGCACTCTATAGCGCTGAGACTAAAAATGTTTTAAATAAGGAAATCCACATATAGTGTTAAAAAGTAGGTGCCAGGGAATTTCTGTTTTATTATTTTTCACTTTGGTACTAGAAACAAACATGGTAACAATCAACCTAAACAGGCATGATCCAGCCAAAGTTAAGCACCTTTAAGTCCTGCTGATTTAAGTGAGAACAATAAGCAATCAAACTGATTTAGAAGTGTATAACTTCAGATGTATCTCATCTACATTTTTGTTTGACTAGAAAATCTGCCCAACAGAGTTTCTAGATAATATTTAGCTAAGTGCAGTAATTAATTGCAAATTTAACATTCAAGGCAACAGGTGAGAAGAACTACATTTAAATTCAAATATTTCTGAACATAATCATTAAGCAGTTACAAAAATTAAGATGAATCTTAGCATTATACAGCATATTTCCACACATCATTTATTATGGATGAAGTGGAAATTAACATATCTGATTATTACAGCAGCAAAAACCTGCAACTCTTCTGAGCCATGGAATACTTTCTGAAGCAGCATTTTTAGTTTTAAAGAGAAAGGGCAAAAAAAGCCATAAATTATATATTTTAAGAATTCTTTGAGGCATCCATTAAGTTTCTATGCTTCACTTTTGACAATATATACCCACACAATCCTGCATTTACACAGTCTCTGTAATATGCAGTTAACTGTGAAGTGGGTTTATGCAGTAGGTCTATGCAATGGTGATTAAAGTGCAAAATATTTGGTACAAAGTCTTAATGACTACTGTATCTTGTTTCAATGGACACTGAGGAACTGAGACTGGATCTTCCACTGATGGCAACAGTGTTTGATGGAGGTGCAACCTGGAAAAGAAGAGTATTGTCAGGATCACAGAAGAAAAGTAGGCCCGAATATCATCCATCAACCATTTCAACATGCAACTGTCTGAAAAGCTATTGCTGAGCAACATCTAATTATCAGGATTAGGTGTCTACTACAACTATATTCAATGAAGATGTGTACATGTGTTTGATAGAGGAAGCAATGTGATGTGGTGAACTAAGGCTGAGAAGATTTGGGTTCAAATCCTAATCAGCCTTAAAATTCAGTGGGTGTCTCTGGGCAGACACTCTGTTTTACCAAACTTAGTGCAAATTGGTGGAAGGACAAAATGAGATGGAAGAAGCATATCTCCCTGCTTCTCAAAGGGCGTGGGATAAAAAGCAAGTGAGCAAATAAGCTACCTGCAAACTGCCTAAGTCTGAAACAGCTTTCATACTAATTAATATTGTGTTAATTTAAAGATCATATTATTGGAAGAAAACTCTTTATCGGCATCCAGGGATATTTCACTGATTTGAAACCTATCTTCCTGCTGTTCAGAAATCTGTTCAGTGTATCAGAGAGAGACATGATTGTGGAGTCCTTGGTGCTCTCTGAGCCTTGTTGTTTTCTTGCAGACGTTTCATTGCCAGGCTAGGCAACATCTTCAGATACATGATTATTTTATTAAAAAGAAAAGAAGACAGTGTGGTAGCTGCTTAAGAACCAATGCCCTCTGAATTAGCCCCACATTCCCTAGGAAATAGAAGTGGGTCAGAAGTATGGACCCTGTAGTCCTCCAGATTTTTTTTTCCTGAAGTAAAGCTTCCAGTAGGCCCACCCTACATGAGCAATGGTGAAAGATGCTGGGAGCTGGTCAGCCACATCAGAAAGACCACAGGTTGGTCCTGTTGCAGAACCCTGCCTATAATTTTAAATCTTAAATCTCTTTTTCCAATTAACTAGGAAGTTTAATTCTAAGCATTCATTGCATGCTTCTCTCTTAAATCCCATTTTATTGTCAGTTTCACATTTGATTGGTTTAATGATATTAATGCATTGCTAAAAGAAAATTTACTTTTAACCTCATTGTAAGAAGCAGTTCAGTTACAAAGGGGAGTTGGTGCTAGCCCAAGATAATCTGCAGCCCGAGACAATCTCCTCCTTAGCCAAGGTCCATTGTCCTCATGGAATTTTGGCACCTGAGACACAAAATTCCACAACAGCATATCCCATTCCCTAGCAGCAAAAATGTAATGGTAATGCGGCCCTTGGACCAGTGGTCGTTCGTCTCAGTACCCGGGGCAGCAGAGATGTCTGGCAGCATCCGGGCGACTGGGCAGCCCTTCTAGGATAGCACTGCCCACCCTTGCATGAGGGAGGGGGTTAGAAAAGGTACCCCAAACATCTGGCTAGGTAACCGCGGCTGGCAGATCATCTCCTTAGTGGTCGAGCATCAAGAAAAACGAGTTAAAGAAAACTCATTTTCGGAGCCTGGAACATCCATACCTTGCTGTATAGAGACAAGGTGTCAAGGCCCGAAAGACGAACGGCACTCATAGCAGCCGAACTTCACCGTTATAGCATTGACATTGCTGCACTCAGTAAGACCAGGCTGGCAGACGAGGGTTTGTTACAGGAAGCAGAGAGTGGATATATGTTATTTTGGAAAGGGAAAACACAGACTGACAACAAGACTCATGGAGTAAGTTTTGTAATCAAAACTGCTCTGCTGAAGAACATCTCTACTCTACCCACTGGAATAACGCACTATGAAGTTTATTTATTTTCTATCCCGCCTTTATTATTTTTATAAATAACTCAAGGCGGCGAACATACCTAATACTCCTTCCTCCTCCTATTTTCCCCACAACAACCACCCTGTGAGGTGAGTTGGGCTGAGAGAGAGTGACTGGCCCAAGGTCACCCAGCCGGCTTTCATGCCTAAGGTGGGACTAGAACTCTCAGACTTCTGGTTTTTAGCCCAGCACCTGAACCACTAGACCAAACTGGCTCTACTTTCCACTTTCCTCTCAGCAAGTCCTGGTATATCACCATTGTCAGAGCCTATGCACCAACTGTCACAAGTCCAGACGAAGACGAGGAAGTTTTCTATGAGGACCTGGACCAGATTATTTGAACAACCCCCACCAGCGACAAACGCGCCATTCTGGGCGACTTCAACGCTCGGGTGGGGGCAGACAGCGACAACTGGGACGGAGTCCTTGGGAGACATGGGGTGAGAAAACTAAATAGCAACAGCCTGCTCCTTCTGAGCAAATGTTCTGAGCACAACTGTGCATCACTAACGCAATGTTCAGACTTGCAAACAAGTACAAAACTACCTGGATGCATCCCAGGTCCAAACACTGGCACCTACTTGACTATGTCATAGTATGTCAGCACGACCTTAAAGATGTCACCATCACCCGCACCATGCGAGGTGCTGAGTGCTGGACAGATCACAGGCTGGTCCGGTTGGTCCTCAACCTGCACATAGCCTCTTTACATGGCATGCAACCAAGGACTGTCAGAAAGTCATTCAACATCGGCAGACTGCAAGACCCAGGTCAAGAACGGTTCCAACATGTACTTAATGAAAAATTCTCCAGCAATTTACTGCTTGTAGGAACATGTTCTGAAACGTGGACACAATTTAAAGATGTCATCACACAGACTGCAACAACAGTACTTGGACTGAAAACCCGGGCGCATCAAGACTGGTTTGATGAAAACCATGAGACCATTTCAGCAGCCCTCCAGGCCAAGAACAAGGCCCATGCGGACTGGCAGAACGATCCATCATCTGTCTCAAAGAAAGACAAGTTTAACATGCCTAAGGGAGGATTATAACTCACCCATGGTTCCTAGCCCAGTACCTTAGCCACTACGCCAAGCTGCTATATGCTAGTCTATGGCTCATCTCAGGCCAAAGGTAAGTGGATTCTTCCCACTGTGCAACTATTTTGCTTCTATCCTTCCCCAAGACCCTATTTTGACTCAGCTGAAGGTGGCAGTCCTCAGGGTTTAGGGAAAAAAAAAACCAACCCTGAAAGCCTGAAATCAGTGAGTGAAGTCAACAGGCTTATGGATGAGGTATACATTTTGCTTTTAAAAAAGAAGGGAGTATCTCAAGATTTTTAAATAAAGTATTATCTTAATGGGGAGAGAGTAGTCATATGATGGAAACATTTTGGAGAGATAAATAGCTTCAAACCTCTTTTGATTAGCAATTACTGCAGGCTTAATTCAGCAGGAATAAAACTGCAGCACAAAAGGCCACAGAGTTTGGCTTTGCACCCGAACAAGTTATTAAAGGGGGGGGGGAATGTTTGGCTGACAGCAGCAGCAGTTTTTGCCTCATTTCTTAAATACTTGGCAGGTACCAAAAGCACCTGACAGACCTTTTACCTGATTTATTAGAGCAAAACATTCACCCAACATCCTTTCTCCTTGCTCTCCATACACAAGGAAATCAAGCAGCCTGCCAGGCTGCTGACATTAAGGGTTTAATTCTCCCACATGTAACATGCCTTGTTTTAAAAAGCTAAAGTGACATTTTGCAGCCACAGCCTGACATCATCTTCACAAGACGCATAAAAATAAATTTGATACCGCAGTTTTCTCATCCAAGCTTCACTTCCTCATATTGTTAGATAGTGCAAAAGTATCATCAACAGGCTACTCTCTTTTTTGGTGGGTGGGGGGGTTGACTTATTTAAATGGAGCAGAACAACTGAGGAAAATCTGAAACAACTTCTTAAAATAAATCGATCTGGATAGGTCCATCCTGGCCATATTAGTTAACCTTAGAGCCCAGGCAAAACAGCTTTTTTAGTTTCTCTTTCCCATGCACAATTTCCAACAAGAATGGATGCATGCATTAGTTGCTCTTCATATTTCACTATTTATTTACTAATTTAATCAAACCTGTAGGCTACCTCACAGCAATCGGAAAGAAAAACAAGTGACAATAGAATTACTAAATACCCATATTGGGCAGAACATCACAGCTCAAAGCAAGAACAGTAGAAAACATGCAGGGAGCCAGCTCACAAGCCATCCTCCCACAGGACCTGTTGGGAAACCCAGCTCTTCAAGGCTTTGGGGTCATACAGACATCAGAAGGAATGCTGTTCCAAAGGGCAGGTGTGGCTACAGAGAAGGCCCTGCAAGATGGCACTGCATTACCACGAGTGAGCCAACCTTTCCAGATCTTATCAGATGGGCAGAAACAACAAAAGAGAGGTCATCCCAAAGGTATCCAAGCCCCAAGCCATGAAGTGACCACCTTGAATTGCAGCTGGAAGCTAATTGGTAAAGTAGTAGTGTGACACAGAAGGGTACAAATAATGGTGTTACACAGGCAAAATGAGATATGGCCATAATTACTTCCGTCACTGCATTTTGGACCAATGTAGCTTCCGAGCCGACTTCAAGGCAGCCACATATAGAGTGCACTGCAATAACCCAAACAGGCGGTGATTAAGGCCTCCCAGTCCAGAATCCAGGTTGCAATTGGAGTACCAAATGAATCTTTGCAAAGGCCCTTCTGGCCATGGCTGCCAATTGTTTGTTGAGAAAGAACCTAGAGTCCAGGGGGACCTCCAAATTGCACACAAACTCAAGCTGTGAGAAGGGCAACCCCACTGAGAACTGAAGTTGAAAAGTCCTTGAAGCCAAAGCCACGGAGTCTTGCTAAGGTTGAGCCTGAGCCTGCTCCTCTCCGTCCAGACCTTGACAGCTGCCAGGCACTGGAACTGGGCCTCAGTGGCACTGCCTGTTTGCCTTGAGATTGAGATGTAAATCTGGGTATCATCTGCATGCTGATTAATACCTGACCCTGTGCTAATGCAGATGTTAAATACAAATGAGAAGTTGGTGAGCCCTGAGGGACCCTGCAAGGCTAAGGTTTCAGACTTGATCCATCCTGCCCCACTCCCCACCAACCCTGATTCGAAGTGACCCTGGAGAAAGGAGAGTCATTATAATACCGAACTCCCCATCTCTAACCTCTGGAGGTGGTAGGCTCCGAAGGCTATCATGATAAATGATACTGAAAGCTGCTGTCAGCCACATTAGGTAGTCCAGGCCAGAAAATCAACTCCATAGAAAGACTAGAACTATATTTTATTGAGATAGGCCATAATATCAGAATCTTGCAAATCTGATTGTGCTATCCCTCCCCTCCATCTTATAGCCCAGTGAATCAAGGAGGCATTTGCCTGTGCCACTTCCAAATAGCATCTTGCTTCCTTGGAATTAAAGAGTGTTTCAGCCCTCTTTGCCTAGGTAATGGTTCTTGCATATTTCTGTCAAGGTCATCTCTCTTACTCTCTACAGCTGCTGAGAGATTAAGCAGTAACAGGAGAGTTGCACCACCCCTCTTCGGGCCCCACCAGAAGTCATCCACAAGCACAATCAATGCTGTCTCAATGCTATACCCGATCTCCCACTGGTAAGGGTCCAGATAATCTGCTTCCTCCAGGGTCCTCGATAGTTACAGCTAACAGAAGCAGGCAACAACAATAAAACCTCCATGGTAGACTTTTTTCACAGCAGAAGGGAACACTGAAAAATATGACCTTAGAATGGCAAGCTGTGCAGTCACAAAGCTTGCCTGAGAAAGCTGAGTTCATCAACTCACTTGAGCTAAAACCTCTTTATATAGGTTTTGCCCTACTAAGAACTAGAGCACAGAAACTGTACATTTCTTTAAAAAATATGCAAAATATCCTGCTGAATATACAGGAAAAATATCCAGTATGTTTTTTTTAAAAAAAATACTGATGTTGACACTTGAAGCCTACAAACCTGAGATCTATGCCACAACCTCTCTGCTTTACTGACTTGTTGATTTTTAAGAAGAAACTGAGTTAACCATCTGCATCAAAGAAGGCTGGAGAGAGATAGGGAAGGTGGAAGTGGAGGTATGAAGCCAAGATGATTTATGAAAGACCTTAACTCGAGAAGTACAAATGAGCAAGGGGACTGAAAGAGGCAGCAGAAGAAAGGAGCAAGTGACCAGGACAAATAGAAAGAGAGGGAAGCTAAGTGTACAGAACAACCTGGTAACCTCTAAAAGGGGTTAGCTGATTGTTGTTTCCATAGCAAAGGAGTAAGGAAATATACTATATACATTTATAAGTTCCTTTAACCAGATCAAGGTCAGAAACGACAGTTTTGAACTCAGATCTATTTTATTTATTTATTTAATTTTTATCCCACCTTTATTATCTTTATAAATAACTCAAGGTGGTGAACGTATCAAATGCTCCTTCCTCCTCTTATTTTCCCCACAACAGCAACCCTGTGAGATGAGCTGGGCTAAGAGAGAGTGACTGGCCCAAGGTCACCCAGCCGGCTTTCATGCCTAAGGGGGGACTAGAACTCACAGTCTCCTGGTTTCTAGCCCAGCACCTTAACCACTACACCGAACTGGCTCTATTTCCTATTGGCATGATTAAAAAAACCCCACACATTCACAAAATTCACTCACTGTATTATGATTGCTACACTGACTTTGAAAGAAGCACTGTAAATCCACTACTATTGGTTTAATGATGAGCGGGAGAAGGGAGGACAGCGACTCACCCGTTTCAATTTGGCAGCAGCCTCTCCAGAGCGGATTGCAGCCAGCAAGCTCTGGTGGATCTGTTCTGGGTCAGGGCGTTGGACTGCTGCAGCAATGCTTCTCTCACAGTGAGCGGTGGTTGGATGGTTGAATAAAGGGGGTGCCTGCCTGTTTTGCTCGTAACTTGCATCGTTATTCTTCTGCTGGGTTAAAACATTGCCCAAGTAAGGTTATCTGAGTGTGTTACCATCATTCTGAGCACATGTTCAAAGAACTATAGATTTCTAACAACAAAACATCTAACACATTTATTATGCTTTCATGGATCCAGAATAATAAATCATTAATTTATTATTATTGGGGGGGGGTTAAAAGTGGTACAAAATTGTTTGTTCTTTTTACTGCAGTTGGATAACACAGCTATCTTTTGGAAGCTGTACATGACTGTCTTATTTTGCAAGTAACGTTGGATAAATAACTTACTCAAATATTCCAATATGAAGGGATAGAACTGGGGGTGGGGGAGATGCAATGCTGCTATGCATGTATGTTAAATGCAAGTTTTACCTTGTCTGTCAGGCTTTGCTGTGTCTGAGCTGTTGGACTCAATACAGGCGAATGATCCTTTATCTCAGTGTTGGATACCGATGAGCTAAGGTCAAGAGAAGATTGTTCTTTTAATGGTCTGGTTGTACTGGAGCACGTTTTACTGAATGACTGCGATCTTTTAACTGCTGATGATACAGCAAGAGCAAAAGATGAAGGTTTAGGACAAGAATATGGCTGTGGCAAAACAAAAGTCCTCAGAGATTTCAAATTTAATGGAGAGGACTGGGATGAAGAATGCAGCGGTTGAGAGACTCTTACAGGAGAAGTGGTGACTTTTCTTTCTTCTTCATTGCATCCGTTTTCAGTAGTTTCCTCTGCTAATTGCAAAGGAACAGTAATTGTTCTAGGAAATGGAAAACAAGTTTGATCTGGTGATGCCAGCTTTTTCTCTGTCTCTATAGTCTTAGCTTCATTCTGAGTAGGGCTGCTCAGAGAACCACTTCTTGCAACTGCTGAAGTTACATAATGATCTGAGGTCCTCCTCTGTATCTGCAAATAAAAATTGCTTGGCCTTACCGGACGACTTAAGATTTTTGGTTTTTCTTGCACTGCAGGCGGAGAACTTTTGTTTCCTGGTTTTAGAATTAAAGGGGGAATTAGATGGTCTTGATTAGGCTTGGAATGTTCTACCTCCATTTTCTGGCCTTTGGCATTAGAGCAGGAAACGGGGCTATGATCAGCAATAGTATATGTTTTAGTCAGCAGATCCTTCCCTACCCCATGTAATGTAACTTCATTTTTAAAATCAGGTTCTGTTTGATTCAGCCTTTTTGAGATATTAGCAGTTTCTGTTTGTGTACCAAATTCTTGGGAATTCTCATTCTTGGGAGATAGGGCTGCTTCTTGGCTTTCTACGGTATCTAATTCCCAACTCTTTACTGTTTCCAAAAATTTGGGAGGTACTATTTTGTAGGTAGTCATTCCAACTTTGGGTATGTAGTCTCTGGTAATTTCATTGGAAGGCTTAGGTTTAGGCTTTGAATCTAGTCGGTAAAGTGGGTACATTTTTGTAGGAGAACTCACTGGGCTTCTGACAACTGTCTCTGGTAGAACTTGGTTATCGTTTACCAACGCATTATCATGGGGGCCATTAGGGTTCACGCTGTTTTCGGCTGCTTGTCCTATGGTCTTATTCAGGGCTCCTGAGGGATACTTTTCCTGCACTGGCTTGTGTACATGAGTTGAATTTTTGTGAGTGCTCAGTCTGTGACCCCGATGATCACTATTTTCACTTAATGCAGTCCGACCAAAATTATCTTCAGACGCTGTCTGAATTGCAACATCCTGAGTCTTTATTACATCTACATTGACCTGATCACATTTTTGACCATGCACACTCAGAGATTCTTGAGGAGTGTGTTCCCCATTTAGAGAGGTGTCATGTTTGTAGGCTTCAAAATCCAGTGTTTCAAGCTTGTTACTTTCGCTTACTTCTACCTTACTGAGTTTGGTAGAAGGCAGAGGAAATGTTGGTTCACTGTGACCTTTTTAAAAAGGGAAACATAATTTTGTTATTAGCACTGAGAACAAAAATTATTTGAATCACACATCGCTCTTTTTCATTTAAAATAGTACTAAGCATAAACATTCCTTAGTATAAATTTCATTGACTGTACTGCCATTTGTTGCACTGATTTCACAATCTATGCCTGGCAGATCTAACTATCAGGGTTTTTTTAAAATTACTCAAAATAGCTACAGTATGTAGCATCATATATAGGTAACTCCAGGCAGGACTTTATAATCGCTGGTTCCTATGGCTTGAGAACAACCACAAGGACAATCAAAAGAACCTCTCAGTGCCAATAAGCTTAATTAGCTTTCCCAGAATGTTTGAGGGAAAATTCCCTTGCATGAGCAATTCACATAGAATCATCAGAAAAACTGCAGGGATTATCCCGATTTTCAAGACAAAATTGCATCAATGACAAAATCGTAATTCTGATGAAGAGAAACTCACCATTATTTGTATTTGGCTGCAACGTTCCAAGTGCAATGTCATTAGGAATGCTAACTCTTTCACTCAGTATTTCACTATCTTGGGCTCTGCAAAACAAGACAGAAATACTGGGGAGAGGACTATTGATAAACAGATGAAAGAAGACCCACAAACAAAAGATAATTTGTTTTGATGGAAAAAGAGCCAGTTTGGTGCAGTGGTGTAGGTGCTAGCCTAGAAAACATGAGACTCTGAGTTCTAGTCCCGCCCTAGGCAGGAAAGCTGGCTGGGTGACTTTGGGCTACTCACTCTCTCTCAGCCCAACCCACCTCACAGGGTGGTTGTTGTGGGAAAAATACGAGGCAGGAGTATTAGGTATGTTCGCCATCTTGAGTTATTTATATTTACAGGCAGAATAAAATTCAATAATAATAATAATAATAATAATAATAATAATAATAATGCCCACATACTAAAATGTAGACATAAATCCAGTATAAAAGTTTATGGCATAAGGTCCAAAGAAAACAATGAAAAAGGAAGGACTTTAAATACTAACACATTTTTATAGCTAACACATTTTTATAGCTTAGGGGGGTTTTTTTAGTTGGAGTTATTCTAGCTAGCAGGTATACAAGGATATTGAAGAGACAAATATAGCTAGAGGAAACCAAGGAATGAAAAAATATGGATCACAATAATTACATTAATGTAAAATTTTAAATGTACTGTATGTAAAATAAGCACTAATAAGTAGTGCTCATGGAAGCCCTGGCATTAGTAAGCTAACTAATCATCTGTGGTGTGATAAAAATTTGTCATTTTGATTCAGGACACAGGTGATAGAATCAAACTTCTGGCAAGCTTAGTCTTGCGTCTCCCTTGACCAATTCTTTAGGTGGCAGTTGTGACCATCCATGGTCTGTGGGAAGTGTTGGGAAAGACCTTCTCTGCAGTAATTTAAGCCATATGTGCCCAGAGGGAGGAGAAATGTAAAAATGCCCAGTCCTGAAACCTTGTGCTTTCAACTCCTGCAGGTACCACTTAAGTACACTTCTTTCAGGATCTTAAAAATATAAACTGCATTGGGTGAATTGGCAGAAACAAAGTATATAAATGTAAAAGTATATAATCTTAAAATTTGTTGAGTTTCTAGAAAGAAAACAAGAGTTGTATATACTGGGGGCCACCACCATTTTGTTGCCAGGAGCTACAGGTATGTTTTATTTTTTAAAGTTTTTATGGTTTGGGTCTCAGCAGGCCACAGGAGGTATGATAAAGGAGGTACACCTGAGATTTCTGGCATGTTTTGGAAGGAGGGGTTCTATTCTCTTATACAGGTAGTCTTCGACATATGACCATTCGTTCAGCAACCGTTCAAAGTTATGACAAATGGTGGTTTTGACCAGTCCTTTGAGTTCCGGTCATCCCAGCACCTCCACGGTCATGTGATTACGACCTGGGCGCTTGGTAACCGGTTTCCACTTATGACCTTGCTGCGCCTCCCTCGCACACTTACACACACCCTTGTACCCTCCCTGACCCGCGCCACACCCTCCCCAACCTTTCCTCGCACCGTCGCGACCCTCCCTGATCCATGCCATGCCTCCCATGCACCCCCTCACACACTTGCGCACCTCCCCAACCCGCACCTCTCGCACCCCCCCTGCACCCTCCCCAACCCTCCCATACACCCCCGCGCACCCCCTTGCTCCCTCCCCCACCTGGCAGCAGCCACTTACCTGCCTGCTGGCCTGGGACTTGCAACTTCCTGCCGGCTTCCCCACTGACTTTCATTGTGGGAAGCCGGCAGGAAGTTGCCTCGCCTAACGACTGTGGGATTTGGTTAATGACAGCAACCGGGACTGCAGGGATTGCCATCACTAAGTGATGTGGTCGTGCTTTACAACCGCACCGCTTAGTGATGGAAATTCTGGTTCCAATTGCCATTGTAAGTTGAGGGCTACCTATAGCAAAATAGGTAAAATGAGTCTAATGGAGGCTTAACCATACATTTTAGTGTTTAAATTTCAGGGGGGGAAAGTAAAAAAAACAAAAACATTATAATGCCATCAAAACTCAGAACTATTTGCTACCAAGCCTCAGTAGTGCAAAGTTGGGGGCTCCAGGGCTGAAAAAAATGAGCTGGGAAACTGAACCAGGCTGCCAATCTTTGGTATATTCACCAGCTATGACACTTTTCTTTTTCTTTTTTTAGAGAACCACTGATTAACCCTTATTTTACTACATGGGGCATTAACAGTAATACATAGCCCAACTTTTTAGCCCTAGCTTTAGAACTCCCATTCCAACGGTTACTGTAATGTGAGATGATGTACCCAGGTTGAATAAGTTACCGAGTTCCTTACCCCCACAACACATACACACAAAACCATACTAAACTTAACTGTACTTACTTATCACCTGCACTCGTATTTTCTGTTTTATCTTCATTTGACTCTTGCACACTGTGTCCAATACCAAAACTTGGATGAGAAGCAGGTTCATGTTTCTGAACATCTAGTGGAACTTCTAAAGAAGCTTCTAGTGGATCACTGAGGGAATCATCGTGCATTTCTTCCTTCTCATCTATCTCCTCTAGGCTATATTCAGAGCCTATATCAGCTGTGCAAAAAAGCACAAGGAGTAATCTTTGGAGAGGATGAGTATACAAAAGTATATATTTTTAAAAAGAAGTTTGAAAGCTTGCTTACTGATGAGTTTGCTACATTGGGGAAGGAGTTTTGTCCTGTTATTTAAAATCACTATAAATCAGGTAGGCAGAATGTAATGCATCATGAAACACTTATATATTAATAGAAGATGACAGTTTGGCAAATGTACTTGAAAATACCATAAAAGTAATGTCGTCTTTTCTTTAATTAACTACATAAGAGAATAAACTGACAGGAATATAGGAAGCTGCTTTATATAGAATATAATATATTTAGACATTTCATGGAAGAAAATAGAAAATGATCTAATAATATTACCATAATCAGAGGAAAACTCTGCTGCATACCTCAGCTTCCTCTTGGATTCATTAATAAACTAATATTATCATATGACTTCAGCATAAATATGCTGTATCATGAACAGGGGTTATGCTAAGACAAATACAACAATGGAGCTCTTAAAATCATCAGTAAGAGAAAGCATTGAATGAACTGGCCTTAAGTTAACTAGGCTGCACTCTCATAGCAAGCACATGAAGCTGAACAGAATGGAAGATCCTACTTTCCTCCAAAAACATATATTAAAAAGCATTTATTACTCTCAGAGAATCTCATGTTAAATGAGACTAGTATGTGTAATTTAGTAAATTAGTCCCAAAGAGAAAACATGACAGTCACCTACATTTAAACGACACTTCAGATTCATCTGGAGTATCAGCGTTAACCAAAACTCTACCTTCCTCTGAGACTTGCTGGACATTGTTTTGATCATGATTGGTTGGATCAAAGCTGCATGGGGTACCTGCTGCCACTGTAGTCCTGGTTAGATCAACTACATTGCCTAAGAAGCAGGTTAGGAAACAATGCGTGAATTAACTTGATTAACATGAGAATAAAGCAGAGACACATGAGAAGGAAAAAAGCAGAGGGAACAATGTTAGTTAAATCAAAATGTTTTTGCTCATATTTTGGTCACACTAATAGGGCTGCAGTACTTAGTTAACAGACACAACATAATTAACAGAAGTTCCTCTAATGAATCAGATAGCACTGAAAAAAATTGTAAATGTCTTTGAACATCAAGGTGTTACTTCAGAAGAGGCTTACCTCCTTCCCTCTCATGCAAATGGAATTACTACCTCTTCCAAAATGGCGTCTACTGAAGTTGCACGTGCATTATTTAAAAACAAAACAAGGGCACTTATTTTTCCTTTGAAATTATAACTTATTTATAACCAAACAGATGCAAATGTAATCCATTAATCAATGAAATCAATGTGATTAAGCAATTAAAAATTCTTTTCCTAGAACAATTAATTGTATGTTAAATTGTAGGGCTGTGCACAAAGCCACTGAAGCCCTTCTCTGAACCCCCTGTTCAATGGCCCCCTCTCTCCAAGACTCAGTGCGGCCGCCTTCTCCCGCTACAGCAATCCTCTTTCCACTGGGACTGCTGCCAAAACGAAGCCAACTGTCTTCTATGCATGCACACACATGCTCAGATTAACTGGAAAAGAACCTCAGAGCCAGTGCCAAACCTTGAAGAAACATAGCCACCTTGATACTCTGAGGAGCGGAGATCTAGGGGGGTACATTGGTCACTTGCAAAGCATCCTCCAAGTACTTTGCCCAGCCCTATTAAACTGGGAAATGGAATTATGGATATATTTTAATTTGCAAAAAACAATCACCAAGGATACCTTTAACTTGGTTGTGGAGAGGGAAATGGAAAGAGAGAAAGAAAACACTACTCCACTGAAAACTGAAAGGAGGAAGCCAACAAGCTGAGTTGCAGAGACTAGCTGTGGCTGTAGGAGGAACTGCATGCAAAGCAGTTTCAAGCTACTTCTCTTATTATTTGTAAATAAAGAGTTCCCACAACAGATTGTTTTTGCTTCAGCAGTTATCAGTTTCCTCCTACATCACTGTCAACTGTTTAAGCCCTTCTCATCCTTCTTAATGGAAACAGGACATGTGACTGGGACTTCATTTCCCCTGCACTTCAGAGCCGTCCTTCCTGTAGTGGATGGGGATTATGCAGACTATTATTCAATCACATGCTATTTTAACCTAACATATTGAAAGAGGATCTAAAATAGACCAGGACCATGGTATAATGGGAACAAATCACATGTTCCCCTTCCCTCCCATCCCAAACAAGATATCAAACTATTATTTGAACATTCTTTCCAAGAGGAAACTAGCACAGAATATAAGGCTTTAGTCTCCTTTTTTCAAGTCCTGATCTAAATGAATGCTTCACCATGGCTGCATTTCTTTGCTTTTTAAAAAAGGATGTAATATAAAGCAGTGGATTCAAAGATATTTCAATATTTACTTTGTCTCTAAATCAATGTGACTGCTTAAAAATGATCAATAGAAAAAAATAGTCTCCTAAAGATAGGCTTGTGTGTATGTACCTTCAAGTCAGTGTCGAATCCTGATGAGTGCCTGGACTAGTCTCTGCTGTTTTCTTGGTAAGGTTTTTCAGAAGTGCTTTGCCCTTGCCTCCTTCCTAGGGCTGAGGGAGGGACTGGCCCAAGGTCACCCAGCTGGCTTTGTGCCTCAGGTGGGACTAGAACTAGCTTGGTGCCTTAACCACTACACCAAATTGCCCTCAAGATAGGCTTGCGGAAGGGAAAAATGTTAAGATAATTTGATAATGCTTGATTTTATAAATTTTGCAGTCCAATTCAAGTAAATTAAAATGAAAGCCATTGGTTTGGGTTAATTTAGAATAATATAGTAACAAGGGCAGAGACAAGAATGAGAAAGGGGAAGAAAGAATGTTGTGGCAATTCTGGCAGATGTAGCTGAGCCTTTTTTTTTTTTTTTTACTAAATGTTGCATTAAAAATACCTGTTGGAGATTGTACTTCTGAGTATCTTCCTTTGCCAATGCCTTCTATATGAATTGATTCTGCAGATTCTGATCCTGAAAAGTAGATGGAATTTTGATGGCAAAACTGCAACAATACTCAAATATATTTTATCAAAGGTAAACTGCTATGCAACTGTCAGATAATTATTGTTCTTGTGATACTATTTATCTAGCACCAGAGCAGTCAGCCCACAGGCCACATGCAATCTACATGCACACAATTCTCTCTACCCTTTCCATAATTTCCCAACAAATTTCAATGGTAAGAACAATAAGCTGTTATTTTATATATAAACATAATAATAATAATAATAATAATAATAATAATAATAATAATAATAATAATCAACCTCTATTTATCCTGGGGTTTTTTTTGCAAGTTTTTCAAAGGATTGCTAACATTTATTCCACAAGCCTCCACCAGCCTCACATACTTTTCTCAGCATGGGGACAGCATGCCACGTGAGGACCGAGTACAACCCTCCACTCCAAAAGAGGGGCCATCTTTGCTGATGGCCATCATCTTTCTACACACATTCTTTTTCGTGCCCCCCCCCCCCTTTAGGCATGAAAGCCGGCTGGGTGATCTTGGGCCACTCACTCTCTCTCAGCTCAACCCACCTCACAGGGCTGTTGTTGTGGGGAAAATAGGAGGCAGGAGCATTAGGTATGTTCGCCACCTTGAGTTACATATATAAAATAGTCTGGATAAAAATATTGTCATTATGATCATTATTATTCAATGAGCTAATTCTGACTGTAAGTTTTTTAAAAAATTACTTTCCATGAGGGCAAAGCTGCTTCAAGTTTAGGGTACAGATTCTGAGATACTATATTTACCTGTGTCAATGCCGGGGTCACTTTGGCCTTGCAGTTTCCTGGGAGGTGGAGAAGGTGCTTTGCGCTTTGCCCGCCTTAAAGAAGAATTAACGGAGGAGGTGCCACTGAGGTGAAGAGAACCTGTTCTCACTATTCCTACTCCTGAGAGTCCCTGGGGAAAAGGTCAGGACGGAAATGAAAATAGAACAGAAACGTTCAAGAATGTAGCCAGAGAGAAATCATTAACTGTTAAATGCAAAAACTCTTTCAACATACTGAAGAAATAAATTCAGCAGCACTAATACCTCCATAAAATACATAGGTATTTTGTCCTACCTGAATCAACTGCCTGTTACAGATGTAACACCAACCAAAGACTGAGCATTCATTTTGGGCTATGAAAATATGGATATATTTTCCCCACGAATATGAATGAATGAATGAATGAATGAATGAATGAATGAATGAATGAATGCTAATAATACATTTAAGTAACCCTAACTTAATCTGTGAAATTTGTAGACATTGACATCTGCCTAGGTTCATAAACCTTCACATTCCAGACACAATGGAAAAGTTACCAGCATTTGCTGTGAGAAAATGAAAAATGGCAACCTATATTTTATTCATCCTAGATTCTATTCTACAGAGCTATATTTAGCTGAGGGAAAATCTACTTGCATGTCGTTCAGAAAAAATAAACCTTTAAATGTTACAGTGAGCTAAAGCTTTAAAATCTATCTGCAAGTGCAGACCTCGCTCATTATTTAACAGCGAAGTGGCAGCACTTAGCAGACCTTGGCTGATCTTGAAAAAGCTTGTTTAGTACTCAGATGGGAAAGCACCAGGAAATTCCAGGGTTTGTAGGTTAGCCTGGAAAGTCAAAAAGCATCCCAGAAGCCAGCAAACAACTTCTATGCTGTTACCAAGGAAACAACATGGACATGCACATATCACCACCAGTTGTTGACTTAAGGGAGACTTCATCTTCAAATTTCTGATTAGCCAGTAACTTCCTAAGCTAAGAAGCAACATTAAACGTTAAAACTGAATAAACAATTAACAGTATCACACACAAGGAAAAAACAATTTCTTGTCCGCAGCAATTTTATTCTGTTATCTGAGACCCAGAAGATGGGATTCCAACAAATTCCAACAAAACAAAACAAAACAAACAAAACAAACAAAACAAACAAAACAAACAAAACAAACAAAACAAACAAAACAAACAAAACAAACAAAACAAACAAAACAAACAAAACAAACAAAACAAACAAAACAAACAAAACAAAACAAAACAAAACAAAACAAAACATCCAGTATATAGAAAAGTAGCATGTCAGTGAGCATCCCCACTTCCAAGTTGAAGAAGCAATCCAAAACTACCTCTGGTTGTTCTTGGTGACACTTGGAAAAAAGCAGTATGTGGTTCTGAAACTCTCTGAAACTTTCAATATCATAAAGCAGCCTTCTAGATGTATTGGATTACAGCTCCCCAAATGTCTGCCAAACTGGCTGGGAATTCTGGTAAGTATAGTCCAACATATCTGGAGGGCTACAGCTGGGAAAGGCTGATGTAGAGCAATTTTACTTTACATGTCTCATTTACTTCTCAAATAAGATGAGAAAATTAAAAGAAGATGACCAAACTCTTATATTTTCCATTTACTGTAAAACCAAGAAAGCAGACTAAGTAAAACTGTGGAGACAGTGTTCCTTTTTTCATGCCATTGTCTGATATTACCTCTTTGGTATGGATAAAGCTTCACTTTATCAAAACTGAGCAAACCGTTCAGCTGGGACAAAGGTGCTTCAGTTTACTCTAGTACAAAGGCAATATAGCAAGTAACTTTTTATTATCCTTTGAAGCTACATCTCAGCAGTTATGAGGCAGAGCACAGCCTCAAAACTGCCTGAAAAACAGAACACAAGGACAGGGGGGTCAGATAATAAATCCACTGAATTAGTTTATTAGTCCCCCCACTTGGGGGGAATGGGGAAGAATGCTGAACTTTCATGAACAAGGGAAGAGATGATGTAGCTAGAAAAATGTTGCAGGGAAGTCTGGTCACTGATGATGCTGGCACTGAAAGAGAACAACTCCCCCTTGGGGGAGTTGGGCGGTGATAAATCCAATAAATAAATAAATAAAATAAATAAACTTCCACATTTTACAAAGATATATACAGTTAGAAGATGGAATCTGAGAAATGTGGACCAAGAAATGAAGCACAGTAAATTGCAAGTTTTAGGCAAAGGTGAACTTAGGTAAATGGGAATGGGCAATTTTAAACCAGATGATTACATGTATTTCTCAGGATATGAAACCATGTCCTGGGCAAGGATTTATCATTGGATTTACAAAAGATGGTTTCTAAAGCCCTGAAGAAATCTCTGAGATGGGAGAAAGAAAATTTGAAAGGAGATTCAATCCAATGACAGTAACTTGAGGAATTAAAGATCAAGCTGAAGCGGACAACGCTGGCTCTTTGGCTAACAAACGGAGATGACCACCGGCCCCTAGAGTCGGACACGACTGCACAAATGTGCGGGGGGATCCTTTACCTTTTTTTTTTTACTGTCAGAAGCAAAAGAAAGGAATATAAAGTTGATGTGTTTTGATCAGGGTTAAAATACGAAATATTTCTATAAATTCTGGAAACCCTTTATGGACTTTTTGCCAATACTTGGACAGAAACAACAACGACTTTTGGATTTGTGAATGGATGGGGGGGTATGGGAAGAAGTGAATTATGCATGCAATCTTATGGGGGGGAGGAATATTAAATTTGCCTGCACTTCTTCCAAGGAAGATTGGAAGTCACTTCTTTAAATATTGTTTTTTCTATTTCTTTTCTCTTCCTTTTCCACTCTGTATTTCTTTTCTATTTTCTTTTTTCTTTCTGATTTCAGTTTGTATTATCTTTTAGTATGGTTATACTCTTCAATAAAAAGCATTTTAAAAAAATGGTATGAAACCAAGTGAAGGAAAGGAATGGCATAATACTCAAGGAGGTGTATGTGTTCCACTATATCTCAATAAACAATAGAATCATATTTATTAAAATTACTGGATATTCAGTCAATGTTATAGAGTGTACAATGTTGTACTGCACATAAAATGGACAAATGTTTTGGCAAATTATAAAGTGTTTTTAAATGAAACATCTAACAAGGGCATAATAGTACTAGTAAGTTATTAGAACACCAAAGCTGGAATTACTTGGACAGGGTAAGGTCAATAACGCAGGAGATAACTTAGTAGAGTTTTAGGAAGAGAATTTTTTGATCATTGCAACATCTGCTGCAAGGAATATAAGTACAAATATAAATATTGCACATCAATGGAATTAAACTGGCTACATTGGAAATTGGCTACATTGGAATTAAATTAACTACATAATAAGAAGTAGAAATAGAGAAGTGTAATCCAGTCAGCCAGGCCATTTCCAGGTGCACACTGTGGAAGAGACCATGAATTATTGCCATTACTTACTGACATATATTTAGGAAAGTAGGTTAAAGTAGAGAAAGTAGCAAGATTTGATCTGGAAGACAGTCAGAATGTGAGATCACAAAAGAGTCAGTGACCAGAAAAGAGCAGCTGAGGAGCTAAACAAAGGGATAAGAGACATTATAAAAACCAATATAGAAGAACTATTGCAAATATTTCACAGAAAAACCAAAATAAAAAAAACTACTGCAAACATTTCACAGAAGAAAAATTCCAAGTGGCTTTCAGAACAAACGATCATGATTTTATTTCCCACCATGGTGACGAGAAGACAAACCTCATTTTGAATGTGGCCTATCAGCAACCCTTATCTTGAGGGTTGAGTGGAGACTTGACTTGAAGACCTAGCAGGCTGCTAGTGGGGTGGGCCAGTGGCCGGCTCCAGATTCCTGCCGCAAGCAGTAAAGTGAAGAAGAGGGATCGGAATCTTGCATATGATGGAAAGCAGATCCGGAAGAAGAAAAGCCAATAAACTATTGAATTTGTTGTGGAGAAATATACAAAGGAACAACTAGAAAATTGGGGGGAAGTGTAATGGATTTTGTAAATGATGGAAAGGAGGAGAGAGCGGAGAGCAATGGAAGACAACATGCAGAAATTTGCATGAAAATGAAAGGGTGATGGCAGTGGGAACATGGAGGACCAGAAAATAGAAGAAAGGGGAGAAGTGGACAAGTTAACCAGCTGGAATGGTGGAAACAGATGTAAAGATGACAAATAAAAAGAGTTGAGAGGTTTTGGATTAAGAGATGAGGTTGAAGTCTTGACCCGGTGTCTGGAGGCTGTGAGGGACTGGGTAGAGCAAAACAACTGAGAATGAATCCCAGCAAGATGGAGTTTCTGTGGGTGCAAATACTCTCTGGTTCTATGAAGGCTTCATCTGTTGTTCTAGAGCTGGTGCATTTCCCAGGATACAGCTGGTGCCAGGAGTTTGGGGAAGTGCAGTCCAAAACATCTAGACAGCATCAATTTACACAGTCTACCCCTGCTTTACACAGCTGCTTACAGATTATTTTTAAAGGAGTGGAACCAGTTTAATTTGATATTATTTGGAGAATGCACTGAGATGACCAATAGCTTTTCCCAAAGTAAGACTTTTTTTACTTAAAGACACAGATGTCCAAACCTCTATTAAACAGCGCACTCTTGTGGTTAAGGCTTAATAAAAAAAAGAAATAACTGTTATACTTTAGGTGAACAAAAATAATATTCCCTGATTGCACTTATGTTCCATTCATCTACTAGGCCTGCTTTTTCCTCCTTCTTCCACTTTCTCTTCATCTGTATAGCATGCTCATATATTCTAGGATATTAGAAAAATGCCTTTCATTCTAGATTCAAAGTGTTGTCTCAATACACAGTACTCCCATTTACGCTGATACACTTAGCTTTGAACTTTAATTGGAATTCACAACTGACAATTTATGCTTCACCAAGATATTACTGACTGCATTAATTTCTCTCCTCAAACTATTCTGGAATAAATTCAGCATACAGTGGGATTTATATAGATAGATTTGACCTGGCAGCCTCCTTTATAACTTCATTAAAATGCTTTATTATAGAAGCAGGCAAGGTTGTTAAGATAAAAACATTAGTTTTAAACATCCATGTTCTTCCAGTAAGTAAAATTTGATTTTCTTAAGGATTGAACGTGTTTCTAATAATGCAAAGATTTGAACTGCTTGGGAAACCTTTTCCCAGTAATATATTTAACTGTATTTTTCATAAAGGGATAAGGAAGACAATATGGAAAGACAGAAATGTCAAATCTTTCTCCATTTTATACTTAAACTATACTTTTTCATATTTAATGAAAATACAGAAACTACCTATTTGATAGGGAAAGCTGGATTCCAATTGCAATTTGGTATTGCTTCAAAGTACAATTTTTCAACAACCAAGCAACTAGCTAGACTTATGATTATTGAACTATCTTGATCACATTAAGCCTTTCCAGCATTTAATATTATTAATATCCAAATTTCATCTAAAAATTAAAGGTTAATTTCTAAAGCCATTGCTTTAGAAGTCTGATAATAAGTGCTAGCTGTGAAGGATCTTATGAATAATGAAATCTTCCCTAAGCACAGTATTAGATGTTCCACATATTTCATTTGAAAGTGTAAGAATAAATACTTTCATTTGAAAGTTTTTCCAAGGATTCCAATAGCAGCAAAGTTTTAGCATGTTCCCCCATGCCTTATTACCATATTCAAGTGAAAAAAACCTGAAACATCCCAAACCCACACAATATATTCCTTATGATCTGGCCTGTCTACATGTTTGATGTGTTTATTCTCAACTTGAAATCTGAACATAAAGAAATGATTTTGTGGCCATGATGATTCCAGAAACATCATCTAAATTTGGCTCAAGTAAACTTGCAATTTATTTGGAAGGTATGATGGTGATTGTTCTCACTGAACTGTTTCACAGCTACTCAGAAATTATTCTAAAATTATTCTCAGTGAAAGAAAGGATAAGAGATTAATGACCAACCTTATCAGTTTCATCCACACTACTGGATTTCAGCATACAAATCTTAGGTTTGTCCTGGGTTTGGGCAAGATCCTGGGGCACACTTTGAGAAGCAGGCATTGGAGGCAAGGGTGCTCGTCGCTTTTTGGGCATTTCAGAGGGCAGAGTATTTGAGTCATACTGTTTGGAAATTGAACTGGATCTCACAGCAAAGGATGGCCTTGGCTTGTTCAAGAGCGGTGTTGCAGGAGCACTGGCCGTCTTATTGGGGGTGGGGTGGGGATAGAAAAAAAAAACGATGTAGTTAGATTTTAGCCAGCCGACTTCTTTAAACCAGGAATTATTCACATTTATTACAAGGCCTCATTCAAATTTGGCATAAGCAGCACAGAAATTGTTTTCTTGCAGGAAGTTCCCAGAGAAACTCAATACAGAAACCATGGGGAGATGGGGTGATGAATCGATTGTTTCTGTTTAATCATCAACAAAAACAATGCTTTGGCTATTCTGGGTTGACCAAAATGGAATTGGAATGAATGGGGCAAGGCTGGTGTGCCTTTCTTCCTTCCCTCCTCCTCTAGGCCTCCATCAATGTTGCTATGTTGTGGATTCCAGCAGCCTACCTCCCATCTTCCCAGCATCTTACCTTATCTCCTCTTCCTCCTCTCAGCTGCCAATGTTCTTGGCTCCCCACACATACCACTTCAGCGTGGACCAAAATAACCCTACTTCAGTCTATGCATGGATAAAACAGGCTCATTTTACTCCATCCTTGGACCAAAATGCCCAGAACATGTATGCTTTGATTTGGGCACCAAACCTTCCATGCATGGGACACTTCATGCACAGAACATTTGATTATCCCTCGTTCCCATGCTGCTAATATGTAAGGGTTAAGTCCCCTAATAATAACCTGAAAATCTAGATTCTCATTAGTTCATTGAAAGAAAAATGGGATTAGGTTACAAAATCTTGAAAACAGGATATGTATGTTCTTTAGCCTCTCTTTTATCAGCTCAAGCATCAAGACGGGTCATCCTTGATGCCTCTGACCTTCTTTCCACCTCTCAGTTGATTTAAGGGGAACTAGTTAGCCATTTACAAGATACAAACTGAATGTCCATTTGTTCTTCTTTATTTATTTATAATTTAAATTTCCACTTATCAACAATTTCCACTGCTTCCACTTGTCAACGATTAAAACATTCTCATTCCCAAGTTAAGAGAATCCATTACCCTGAGCAGGAAGAGTGAGTCAAGACCACAGCCAGTCTTAATCTATAGGCAAGGGGGAAGTGGTGAGAGTATTAAGGTGGTGAGAGTATTGCACAATTGGAAAATCCAAGTAAACAGGTCAAAAATAGTATCTTCAGAGCATGGAAGAAATAGTTTCCTTGCAATCTTAGGATATCAAAGAAGAGCTGGGAATGATATTGTGAGGAGGCATGCAGAGGTGTTATGTGTGTAAGAAAGTAAGTAATTCCTGGAAGCAAAGAAATAGGGATACTCCATGACTTTTTATCAGGAAAGAGGGGCCATTAGCTTTGTGAGAGAAACTGAAAGAAGTTACAGGGCTAAACAATAATAGTTTGTTAAACACTCCAGTTGACTTCAACAGGACAAACTGTCCAGGCCAGCCAAAAATGACCTGCTCAAGCTTACGTACATTCTATCCCACCGTAGTTACAAACATTAATATGTTTCTTACTTGTTGCCGTTTCTTTTTGCTTCTTTGAAAAATGCCAAAGAATCCTTTATTTTCTTTCTCCTTCAAATTCTCTGAATTTTGTACATTCTGAAAAGAGTCTAAAAAGAAAGTACCTTCATGCCACAGCTTCTAGCTCCTATTCATTTTTTCTGCACTGCACCTCTCTTTCTATTACATAATAGATCTTTGAAAATCAGTAAGATGTTCGGTAGTAACAATGGGAAACTATTTCATTTTGCAATGTAGATAATAATAAATCTTGCACAGGACATTTAGTCTGACACATTTTCTGCAGTTTCAGATTAAAATTATTATCTGTATCAAAGCAAGTTGTAATCTGCATATCGTTTTCTGATTAATGTATAAAACAAAAGCTGCTTAAAACTCAAAGTTGATTCTTTCTATGTATAATTCTCAAAGAATTGTCCTTAGCAAGATTTATTGAAAAGAAATGGATGGGGTTACATGAATTCAGGCAACTGAATTAGTTTGCATTAAAAGTCAATGCATCAGGGCAGGGGTGTTTTTAATAGCCTTCCTGTGAGGTGGTGGACATTTTCACTGATAACAGAAAAATGTGCAATGACCTGTTTACATAACAGTCTCCTCAACTGTCATCAGTCTGGGAACCAACTATTATACGTACACCATAATTCCATCTAAAAGCTAATCAGCTTCTAAAAACTGACTACTGGATATTTTTTCATTAGTTGGATTTTTTTTTGTAATAGCAGTAATTAAAAAAAATTGATTAAGTCAATTCAGGCACTTTGGAACAAAGAGGCAACCCCTAATGAATAAATGATCTAGCACAGTGAAAGTTACTTCCCAGCTCAAATAGTATTGGATAGATAACATTGCCCTAACTTGACAAACAGTCATGCTGCATTTACTCTAAAGGGAGGTGACCCTGAATGAAAGCCATCCCAACAAAAGAAACAAAACACAGAAGTCTATAGTACCCAGCATCCCCATTTTCTCATGTCAGAGTTACCAATGGCAACTGAAACCAACCCTGAAGACCCCATTTCCTTGCCTCCAAATGTGTGTGAATTTATGTGTGCACATAACTATATGTATCCATGTATCAGAAGCCACACGCCTCAAAACTAACTAAATAAAAAGGCCAGAGCCTAAGCCCCCACATTAAAGTAATAAATACTAATTACAATTAATTGCCTGCAAAATAAAGTACCCTATTTACAAACTTAATTGATTCCTATCTGCATACGCCAACCATTCCATCACCTATTCCTTTTCCTCCCCTACTTCAAGCAAAAGAGTAAAGAAGAAGAAAAAGACCTCAGAATGGAAATAAAGTAAGAGGAAGGGGTAATGGTATGGGGAAGGAAGGAAGGAAGGAAGGAAGGAAGGAAGGAAGGAAGGAAGGAGGAATAAGACTGAATGCAGGTAAGAAGGAGGAAGAGGTACTAGACTGGGAAGGCAAGTTAAGAGAGCCCTGTTTAGGGCTTCTAAAAAAGCATTATGTTCACCAGGAAAACAGTTCTTTCCAAGCAGAAGTTGATTAACAAAGATATCCATCCTTTACAGCAGTGATGTTCTCAACCATTTCTACCTCATGCTAATTCTTTGATTTTCAACAGCTTCTTCTAACCCTTTTGTCAGCAATGGCAGCCATCCCGCAATTAGAGTTAATTGGAAAAAATTTTTCATCCTCCTATCCTATAAATATGGTACTTAAACTAAAATTGTAAAGATATACTATAGGGAGCACAAGCCAGTATGATTTTACTACTTTTACCATTTTTAAAATAGTAGAAAATATTTCTTGGTCTATTTGCTTAATAAAGTATCTTTCAATAAATATATTCAAGAGCCAGTTCACTTAAAAGGTGTATTCAATTTTTTTCTTCAATAAAGCTAGAAACTTCACAGGAAAATGGTCTAAAATTGTAACTGCCTCCTTGTAACGAACAAAATAACATACATACACACACACACACACACACATATATATATATACACACTCACAAACATTTTTATTTATTAAACAAATTTATATGGCTGCCCAACTCAGACGGTGACTCCAGGCAGCTTACAAAATTAAAATCCACAATACAAAAAACCCATCAACCCATTCTTCTATACATTCATTTCTACATATAGAAGAAAAGAAAGCATATGACAGTTGGGAAGGATGAGCAGAATGTCAAATTGCAGCGGCGTGGGGGGCGTGCGGCCGCCGTGCACGCACGCGCTGCCGCTTCCGGGTGGTGTGGCGACACACCACGCTGTGTGTGGCGACACACTTTTGTGTCGTGACACACAGTTTGGAAAGCTCTGCACTGATCTATAAGCTTATTATACAGATATTGAAAACAATTATGCATTTGTTCTGGAGAATCTGTGGTCAGGCCATATAAATTCAGGAGTATTAGACATTGATCACTAGGGGTTCCCTGGGAGATCACAATTTATTAAAAAAATTATTTCAAATTTGGGTAACTTCACATGAAAGAGGTAAGTTTTGTTCTTTATTTTTAGTTTAAGAACACTGTTAATGCATATATACAGGCCTACACATGAAACAAATATAATAATTTTGTAACTTCTGGCCTATATTTGAGTCTGAATGTGCAGGGGTTCCCCGAGGCCTGAAAAATATTTCAAGGGTTCCTCCAGGGTCAAAAGGTTGAGAAAGGCTGCATGGTACAAAGGAGACTCCATTGTTATTAATATTAAAAAAAATAGTAAAAATAAGATTATGTCACATCCATCCACGTCCTACTTGGGTTCTACTGAAGCATGAAACAGAAAAAAAAGCGGGGAGGGGGAATGAAATAAAAAAAACTTTCAGGGAATCATATTGGGGAAAGGGAGAAAAGTAGACTAAGATATATTGTACTATTTTAGAAAATATATGCAGATTCCAGATCTATTAACCAACACTTTTATTCAAAATTTATAGATCCAATTCCTTTCATCAATACTATCTGAGATTTATTTTTATTTGGCTATATCCCTAGAATTTGGACTCTATCAAAGCAGCAAGAATCAAGGACTGTTTAAGCATGGAGATTAGTGAGACAAGACGACTCACCTTGTAATGATGACAAGCTGTATTCAGCAGTTGATGTGCCTAGAGAGACAAAGAGAAATACAAATTTAATTGTAATTGAGAATGCTTCTTTAAAAAGTTTCAACAGAACAGCTGAAGGCTACACAGGCAAGATTAAAATAATAATAATTAAAATAATCTTTTTTGATCATATCTAGAAAGAAAGGACATACTGTACATTAGTGGACAGTACAATTGGTGCACTATAAACTGCCCCAGAAGCTTATATTGCTTATATCACTCATGGAAGCCTTAGGAAATAAAAGCTAACTTTCTCAAAGTTTCTCATATACAACGTTCTCTCCAATATATGCATTAAAAACAACCAAGAGGAGTAGATTGTACTGAGATAGTATGACTGGCCTAAAGTCATCCACTGAGTTTCTTTGGCTGAGGATGGAGTTGAATCTGGTTCTCCCGAGTCCTATTCCAGTACCTTAGTCATCAGACTATTTTGTGATATTCCTATTTTACAGCTTATCTGACAGTTTGCATCTGTTTCCCATGCCATTCATTTTCAGCAGTCCCAGGGAGGGGATTGTATCTGAGAGCTGAAAAGGGGGAAACAGAATCAACTTAGTGCATGAGAGTTAGGGAAAAGCGGTCGTGAACCAACTGTCTGATTTGGATTCCAGAATTAGCAAATGTGAACTATGAAATATTAGAAAGTTATTTTATTTAACATGATATTATGAAGATAATCTAGCATGCATGAAAGGATAGAGGATTTCATGGGAGGGGCTAGATTAAGATGTACCACTAGGATCAGAATAGTCATGTTAAGAAGTACCATAGTCCATGCTGCATGGAATGACCAAGAAATGAGGTGCTGATTTTATGTCTAAAGGCAATTTTAGACTAAACTGTTAAAAGGGAAATTCCTGTTTGATATCCATGGGGCACATATGTACCCTGTGTGTACATATATAGTTGTCAGATGAAAGGTAGAGAGAAGAAAAAGCTACCAGTGGCTGACTGGCATAGGTCATCAGATCATGAGAGGAATGCGCCACAATAAAGGGTGCGACCAAAGGCCTTGGAAAGAGCAATTAGGGAGGGATGGTTCTGGACCGCAGAGATGGAAGGTGTAACCAGAGGCCTTGGAAAGAGCAATTAGGGAGGGGTGACATAATATGGATGTGAGAAGTTGAATGGTTAGCATTCTTTATATGTTATTTATGGTATTTTTTAAAATCAACCATGTATTGTCTTTTATTTTAGAACAATCAACAATGAGAATGCAGAAACAGAATTAAAACTAAAAGCAAAAATTTGTGCTTTATAATATATTTACAGCATTTCTTTCAGCAACAACTCTGAAGACAGACAAGTCCATAAGTCTTACCTCTGCTGACATCCATTGCATATAATTCTCTGAGTCCAAGGTCATTAAGGGATTTTGTCAAGTCAAGAGTCTCTCGAGATTGATAGGTCTTTAGCAAAACAGTGTGTAAAGGATCAAAATCACATTTGCTGCTGATAATTTGCACAATTTCTTGAAGTGGTGCATGAGGACTAACTCGGACAATTGTCTTCTGTGTCTTCTTGTAGTTTACCACAACTCTCACAGTTTTCTAAAACAAGATAATTTTTTTTAAAGAGTTCAACACATCATGCACCATAATTCTGCAGACTCCATTATTACCAATACGTTTTGCAACACTCAACATAAGAAAAAATACTACAGAATAGTAATTAATTCCCATATTTCTTCAACTCTTCTAAGAATACAAGAAAATTCCATTACCCTTTAAAGCTCCCTATAAGATATGAACCTAGGCCTCCCTCATTCAAACATACTATCCTAAAAATGTTAAGTTGTAGAATGAATTGGAGCAGTGTTGTTTTTAGCTGTTAATGTTCTTTCCCCTCAAGAAAAGCATAAACAGTCAGAAATATGACATCAAGAGCAATTTGCTCTTACTAAGAGGGAAGGCCTGCCAGGATAAAGTTTTAGGAGATCATAGAGGTGCAAGCAAATGGAAGAAGCATCCATCCTCTCCTAGGCAAGAAGGACCCAAAGCAAATAAATTCAGCATGAATATGTGCATCTAAAATATGGGTCAGCAGTGGATCTTTTTATGTGCCAAGTGATATGACTTTTAATTTTGTTAGCTGCCTTGATGATTTGCTTGAGAAATATAAACTTTACAAATAAATACATACATACATACATACATACATACATACATACATTTGTGACCAAAATATTCTATTTTTTTAATTGCATAAAATATTCCAAGACTGTTATTCTTGTGAAATTTTACAACTGAATCTCAGCACTTTGCACTGGGATACTAACATCTCAGAAGATTAGAGCACTCATCTCGAAAGTCATGAAATTTCAGTTCATCTAAATTTTAAAAATTCTATTTTGTGGAACCACAAATGCTATCTGGGCAGTATCTCAGGTACCTTGGTATCTGTGAGCACTGTGTAGTTGACATGTGGCCTAAGGCAGTGTATTACTGCTTTATTAGTAATGTGTGTCATGCGGCCACATGACCGTGGAAGTGTCTTCGGACAACGCTGGCTCTTCGGCTAACAAACGGAGATGAGCACCGGCCCCTAGAGTCGGACACGACTGCACAACTGTGCGGGGAGAACCTTTACCTTTTTATATATTACCCAAGGCAGAACCCATGATAACTATGTACTAAATTTCAGCAATTTTCAAAGAAAATTTAATGAACAATTCTGATGCTGTCTCCATAGTATTCAGAGTAAAACCCACTGAAGTGTTAAATAAATGAAATATATGAGAGATAGAGGAATAACAACAGTAAGACTTTACTAACTCTCTCACCTCTGGGATGATAGGAATAGGATTTTTCTTATCTATTTGTTTTGGCTTTAAAATCACATGGTCAACTTCAAGCATCCCAATAGGTGTATTAGGTTTGAATTTGATTGGTTTCTTCTCAGCTGACATCAGGTCGATAGTATGGCTTGCGGGATTTAAATGGTATTGTGCACAAAGGTATACCAATAAGTCCATCATTGGTTTGCTAGAAGAAAAAGTGATAGAATATTATATGGGGATATTCAATACACTACATCTTTCATGTCAGACAAGCTTACAGATCAGAATATAAATGGCATAAAATACAATCCATGGAACTTTGAGGATTTAATTCACTCCCTTGGAACTTCTCCCAAACTTTCCCATTTTCTGGCCTTTTCTATTTCACTTACTTTGGAAATTGAGTTTTGGAATGTTATAGTTTAACCATTTTAACATTTAAATTTGAAAGCATCAATTATACTTACAATAAAAGTGTTACATGCTAACAGATCATCTTTTGCCTCATTTATCTTTCAAACCAAAGGAGATTAATTATAGAGGAAAAAGTAAAATTAAACTTCAGGCTCAATATTTCTTTCTATGGTCAAATTCTCACTCAAAAGTTGAGCCAAATCAAGTTAGCTACTTGGATTTTATCAGAACAAAATATGCAAATGTGATGGCTGTGGTCTCACACAAGTACTCTGTCTTAATCACAAACAGGCAGTGTGGTAATAAATGGTGCCTGATAGTTCCTGTTTGTCTCCTTGTGCTAGGGTTCACAACTAAATGGCTGCAGTTAGCAAACTGGGAACTGCATTTATCTCTACTAACAAGACAGAATGAACAAGATGCATTTATAAACTATGATTTCTACTTTTAATTTATAACCAATATCCAAATGCATGTCTCCCATTACCTCTTTGCATTGTATCCTAAATATACAGTATATCATTAATTAAAGTGATTCAAAATCAATTTCAAAATGAATGTATAATTTAGATATAATCATCTACTGGTATGTTATCAAATAGCATAGCGGTCTGCAGAGGAGAAGGGGAGGCAAAATATCACACATACAGTATGTCACATCATCATGCGAATACCTTAATTTACACACTTGCATCAGACATCTGGATACAAATACATGATGACAGCATTTGTGTGAAGACATCAGCATGTGCATCACTCTGGCATCACTGCCATTTGCTCTGGATGCCACTGCAGCTTTGACTACAAAGAACTATTTTCTCATGCATGAAGCTTAATACATTCCTAAATCTTTGAAGCATTTGGAAAAAATTGATTGCATTATTCATAAAAGCATTCCTGCTATGTAATCTCCACCCATATTAACAATGCTTACAAATTACTACAGTCCCTGTTTCCCAGAAAAGTAACTAGCATTATTTTGGATTGGTGTTGGTATCATCTGTAGCTTAAGCTCTTCTATCAGAAATACAGCCTTTATAAGAAATTAGTCATTATTTTCCTTTTAATTTGTTCAAGTATTTGTTTTATCAAAGAGATGATTTATTTCCAACAGCTGGGGTACTTGCAGACAAAAGCCAGATGCCTATATTGATGTCACAAAATGCAGTTGCACAGAGATACTGTATCTGAACACCTGGGCAAGAGAAGAAAAAAACTTTTGTAGAAATGTCAGGGACTATTTTTTTTTAAAAAAAGAAAACCTTTCTGAGTTTAATTTTCCATATACAGTACTGATATTCAGCACAGAGGTTTTACACCATAATCTGTAGCTTTAAAGTAGTGCTTGGCTTAATCCTCATAATGAATAGCAGAGATGATGATGATGATGATGATGATGATGATGATGATGGTGATATCATTTTCCTACCTCCTAATAAAAGCTTTTACAATGCCTCACAGAATAATAAGTGCCTTGCTTTTTTTTTTTTTAATAATCTGATTAGTTTGGCTTTGCATGCTAGCTAGCTATAAACAGCAGAACTAGTATTCCTGAATATTTTACTCACAAAATATGCATTCATTAATAACCCTTATTTTTTTAAACATAGAAATACAGAAGAGCAAAGAATATTTAACAAATTGAAGGATTTGCCTAATAAAATAGCTTCAAGAATCCAGGAAAAAAGACAGATAATTCATTTAGCGATCAGGAATATTTTCGAAATTTACAAATCTTACAAGTTTTAAATACTGAAAAACTGATTGCTTGTAATTCTTTGGTGATCTGTGCGGTCACACATGCAGATTTGTGCTGGGCAAAACAACATTCTAGAACAGGGGTCCCCAACCTGTGGGCCACGGCCTGTTAGGAAGTGGGCCACGGGGCTCCTGCCTGCAAACCCCGCCCCCCAGTGCACGCAATTGGCTCCTGCCTGCAAACCCCGCCCCCTGGTGTGTGTGATTGGCAACCCTGCCCCCTGGTGCACGCGATTGGCTCCCGTCTGCAAACCCCACCCCACCCCCCGGTCCGTGGAAAAATTTTCTTCCATGACCGGTCCCTGGTGCCAAAAAGGTTGAGGACCGCTGCTCTAGAACATTCTCTAGCTCTAGTCACACTGAATTCTCCCAGTTCCAAACAATAATTGAGCCACCAGTAAGAAAAAGTGAGGAGTATGAGTATGGCGAAAGGCACAAATAATCATTTAAAGAACTAATACTGTACTCTGTTTTCTGTGTATTTGGTTTCTTCTGTGAACTCACCATCTTGGATGTGTGAGTAATCAGAATTCAGGAAAAATGTAAATGGTGAATGGTAGTTTATTGTCTTGGTTCTTTTGATCCTTCAACTATAGGAACTATTTGATAGGAACAAAAGATGACATCTGACAGAGTCCAAGCAATGATCAAAGAGCCTGAGGAACCAGTATGGAAGGGCTGACATCTGAAGACTTGAGAAGGCCTCCACAGCCACAATTGAGACTCTGAGGCTGAGAAAACATTCCACCTGATTTGCTCAGATCCAGCTGCAACATGAAAGGAAAGTAGCAAATGTCTACTCAATCCTTGGTTAGAGATACATGGCAAGAAACTGAATCCATTCTCCCTCTTGTGAAAGGAGGTACCATGCGTGGGACAGAAGTTGAGCTTGTTCCAGTCTATGCAAGAACCAAAGGTTGGAAATAAGTGTTGGTACAGTATGTTCAATAATGCCTGTAAATTTTCTTTCTGATGCCAAATTTCTTTAGAAGGGAGAAAATCAAAGTCAATGGCATATCCCTCGTCAAGTATCCAGCAATCTGATATAACATCTTTGCAAGTTTCTCTGAAGTGAGTCAGTGTGCCTCCAAACATGAGGGTGTGAACTTGGAAAGGGAAGGGGTGATAGTCAAAAATAGAGTTTAGACCTCAACATCTCTAAGGGAAAAGAACAGTTCTTGAAAGAATGAAAAGGTCATCTAGGTCTCTGTCTCATGGTTTGGGATGAACAGTTAAGGCTGGAAGCATTGCTTAGAACTGGATCTGTGGTTCCTGCAACAATGCCTAGAAAAGGAGGGATTCTGGTTAGTTGATGGCATAGAGTAGTGATGCTCTCTAATGTATTCTCTCTTCAAAGGCAGTGTCTCCAATATGGTTTCAAGTTTCTCTGACTGACTAGAAGCATGACTTTTCAATGCCCATGTCTTTACAGCAATCCATATTTTGGAAACCACAATCTGTTTCTTGGAGAGACAGCATGGTAGTCTGTAACACTCAAAAACTGTGTATGCTATGCATCTTACCCCATGAACTATCCAAAGCCATTCAGTTTCTGACCCTCCTTGTCACTGGAAACAATCAGTATCCCAGTGCAAACTTGAACTCTTGGCAGGTGGCCACCAGTACTAAGTATCACTTTGTATTAATGTTAACACTGGATCATTTCAAAAGATAGGTGGCTGATTTATATATATTCCAAGTACTGAGCCATGTGCAGTAATTGTTCACATAAAGGCAGATGTCTTCAGTAGGAGAAAAGGGTTTAATTATTTATTACCACTCAATCAGATGAAGATGCAGAAGGCAGAAAAATGAGGCAGAATCCAATTCCAGCTACAGTCATCTAGATCTTAAGAAGTGAACCAGTCCATTACTGCAATCTGAAGATCCACAGCTATGAAGTCTGAGTAGATTACAATAATCAAGGACTGGTAAGAAGTACCGATGGAGGGATAAAAAGCAGTCCAATTATGAAGGAGAAAGGAGATCAAAAGATGACGTAACTATAGCAGACTGGTGTAAAACTAAGCTCTGCGCTGGTATACCCAAAGGCAGCTCAGGAGTAGTCTGTACTGTAGAGGCTGAAATAGATTTTATCAGGAGGATTAAGGGAGTTGGTGGAGTCCTTGGTGCTCTCTGAGCCTTGTTGTTTTCTTGCAGACGTTTCATTGCCAAGCTAGGCAACATCTTCAGTGCGAAAAGGGAGTGGAACTTGCTCTCTGTTTATATACCCTGGCTCACTCAGACACAGCAGCCATCAACAGACACATAGAGGTAAACAACATTTACATACCATTCATAAGAGACAATAGAAAAGCCAGACGACCAGAACACCTCTTGGCCAGCAATCAACAACAAGATAGGCAAAGATTAACAGCAAGATTAGCAGCAGAGGAGCAATCAAACAACACAATAGACCCTAATCAAGGAACTATTAACTTAGTCAATCAACCAAGCAGCACACAACAACCCAATCAATGTACTACCAAGGAGAGTACAACACCCCCACCAACACAGGCAGGACAAGCCAGGGTATATAAACAGAGAGCAAGTTCCACTCCCTTTTCGCACTGAAGATGTTGCCTAGCTTGGCAATGAAACGTCTGCAAGAAAACAACAAGGCTCAGAGAGCACCAAGGACTCCACAGTTCAACCCTGAGCTACAAATATTCTCTTCGATTAAGGGAGTTGGTTTCAAAGGCATTAAAGGAGTTTTCATCAGTAATGAAGATTCTCTATGCATATAAGAGTGTTTCTCTAGGTCTTGAGATTATACAAAAAGTGGAGCAGCTTGATTGGGGCTTATGAGGCAAAGGCAATCTCACGATGCTAAACCCAAGAGACTTATAATGGTCCTGAGACCCGAGTCCTGGATGATGATAATAATCTTACGAGGTTGGGAAATTAGATGCCAATAAGATGATTTCTATGGAAAATCTGGCTGAAACCAATACTGGTCCCATTCCCCAATAATGTTCCAACCTGGCAATACCAAAAAGAGAACCCTCCACCCAGATATATCACACAAAATAGACGAGAACATTTACACATCTCCCTAAAATATCTAACTTGTCTACTTTTATAATTAATACTATAACAATCTTAACCCTATTAAACCTAAAAACCAAGCACTTATTATTATACCTTATAAATACCTTATAAATCTTAAAAGTCATACAAATCTTAAAAAGAATCCAATAAATCTTAATCTAAATCATTAAAGAAAAATGAAATCATAGAAGCCTGTCAATCCAATTTAACATTCTTAATTTTTACCCTACTTTGAAATAAACCAAAACATTTATATATCTCCTTATTACACACAAGGCATTTTTCTTACAAAAATCAAACAGCCCAACTGCCCCCCTTAAAAACACAGACTTCTCTACAAAAAAAAAACATCCCACAAAACAGATTCTCTTCTCTCCCATAACAATCCCTCAGAAAGACATAACAAACAACTCTTCTTGTAATATGCAGTTCAAACTGTCGCTTTAACCCCTTCAGCACCCAAATGTAGTCCTCATCTGGCATTTTATTTATTTTCCAACTTATACCACCGCCCATCTCCCCCCACAAGGGGACTCTGGGCGTTACTGGCATTACTTCAGTTTTGCTGTCAGTAGAAAAATCTTCATCCTTATCCAGATCTCAATTTTCTTCCATAAAAACTTCAGCCAGATGATACATTTTAGAAATCATCTCTTCCCCAATGTCCCGCATATTCTGCAGAATAGTCTGATATAAATCTGAAAAAATCTCTTTATAGGTCTGCTTAGGTTCACAACAATCCTCCATGTTTCAGGCAGTAGATTATAGCGCCCCCTAGATACTTGACTCGCACAGATAGGAGTTAATGAGTTAATAAAAAACTTCCGAGTGAAATTGAGGAGAGAAAGTACGCTAACTAGCAGCTCTCAGAGAAAGTGAGCAGGGAGCTAGAAATTCAAAACAGCAATTTCAACGTGCAGAAAAATATTAAATCCTTCAAATTCAGTACATAAATAATAACAGGGAGGCAATTATTTATTCTCAATTCTCCTTAGTCTTTAAACGGGAAGACAAGCCAAAGCTTAAAAAGATTTTAAAAATTAATCCGGATATAACAATAAACACCAAGAGAATCCGCTTCTTCTTACTGTAGAAAGCCTCTCTTAGGGTACAAAAACTTTAAAAATATATAAGTTGGGTGATTTAGAAATGGGGGGCGGCTTGACCTAGTGTCCCTTTAAGGATACAGTGTGGTGTGGAAATGGTGATGTCCCCGCCTCCCATCGTCTCTTACCAGATCGTCGCGAATGCTGTTTGCAATTCTCTGGCTGCAAGACAGCGTTTTGGAGTACAAATGGGATGATTCCAAGCGTTTTCTAACCATGAAAACGTTCTCGGGCTGCAGGAAAAGCCTGCCTGTACCCCCAAAAAAGCCACGTTCTCAGATCTGCCCGCGGAGCTCGCGGATTCATCTGGTCAGTCGGCCATATTCCCCACCGGAAGTCCTTCTTCAGAAGTTTCAACACCTTCATCACTGCTTAAAGTTAACTGTATAAAGACTTTTTGCCCAACTGGGAAGATAAAATTTGTTTTTAATCTTGCTGATTTCTGTTGAAGGTGTTTGATATAATGAAACTGTGTGTTTAACTATTGTAAACCATCCTGAATACAGAGGATGGCAGTATTTAGCAAACATGGCTGATCTCGAAAAAGCTAAATAGGGTTGGAGCTGGTTAGTATCTGGATGGAAGAGTACTAATCCCAAAGTTGCAAACTAGCTGGGAAATTTAAAAAATCCATGAAGGTGGCAATCACAAATGTCTTCCGTATCACTGACAAAAAAACATGGACCTGTCAGGAGTCAAGCTTAACATGAAGGAGATTTCATTTAAGCCACCCTGACTCATGCATTTGTATTAGAAAGTCTCAGAATCTGTGTGTGAGATGGCAGCCGTAAAAAATCATTTAAATAAATAAATTTTAAGCGTGTACACACACACAAATCCAGCGGCCTTCACCCGCAAAACAGCTTCAAAATTTCGTTCAACATACCTGCCGTTAACATTAGTAGTCTTGATCACCTCTCCAGGGAGAAGCACAGACAGCTCAATGTCTCTGTCAATAATACTTCCTTTTTGCTCCATAGTGCAGTTAGCTAGTTCCAGATCATCAAAAGACGAGCAATCAGTAGTAACTTTTGTTTCAGGTGGAGGAAGGGGAGCTTTTGGCTTGGCTTTCCGCCTGTAATAAAACAAAAATATGAAAACAAAACAAAAAAAAATTAGACAAAGTAAATTCAATAGAAAATCTTGGATACTAGAAGCCCCTTATCCCCAATGGATTTTTAAAACTAAAAGAAACTGTAATCCTTAAGCACTGAAAGGAAAGCAAGTACATAATCGGTAAACTTTACCAAAGCTCAGAGTAAGCTCTTGATCAAAATGAGTTATCAGACCAGCAGGACAAAGTTGCCAAATTAAGATGGTGTACAAATTTCATAAATAAATAGCCTAAAAAGACTTTTACTTGATTATGCAGTGCAAGCATGGGTTCCCCACCCCCATGTGGATCTGGTATGATGTTTAACTAAATGCTCTAATTTCTAAATCTCTTAAAAATATTTGATGAAAACATATAATGGTTTAAATAGTTTGCTGCTGTTGTGGTTTTAAATTTCATCTGAGTATGTTTATTCAAACATTGCTGCACAACGTTTTGCGGTTCTGCAGTCCACGACCCCATTTTTTGCAACTCCAGGAACCCTCCCTCCCTGCCATTGCCAAAATTAATACGTAGCATGATTTCCCACTATTTTCAGATCTGAAATACACAGAAACTTTAGGGTAAGCCTTGTAGATAGAGAAAACTATCTCAGGCTTAACAGAGGGTTAGAGCAGGGGAATTCCATTTTAGATTTTCCTCTAAGCTTGTGTGTTCTGCAAAAAGCCCCTTTACTCTTCTACAACCACCACCCAAGCCCTGGATCACAATGCACCTTCTGGTGCCTCATGGCCAGCAGGTTTACATATAAGCTGGCTGCATCTGCTTCCTCTTCCCTTGACAACAGCCAGACAAGAATGCTTCTTCCCTGACTCTTACATGATACTTTTGTTTATGTTTATTTATTTAATAAATTTATATAGCCACCCAACTCACACATGGTGGCTTCCTAACAAGATACTTCCTAACAAGAGAGAAGGAGAGATTCTTCCCACTCAGCCTGTAAAAAGAAGAGAAAAAGAGCACTGCTGGATCTGGTCCAAAGCCCATCTAGTCCAGCATTTTGTTCCCACAGTGGCAGATATGATGCCTATAACCTTCAAGTGAGACGCAGGTACAGCAACTCACTCTCACTCGTGTTTCCTAGTAATGGGTAATCAGAAACATAATGCCACTTATGGGAGAAGCAATAGGTAGCTGTGGTGACTAGTAGCCACTGACAGTCTTATCTTCCATGAATTGGTTATATCTCTATATAAAATGGTCAAATAAACCGCCATTGCTACAGTATATTTTAGAGAAGCAAATTCCACACTAAGTTATAGCTATGCCCTCCATGAAATACTTTTGCTCTGTCCTCCCTCTCCCACCAGTGAACTCTATTTGTTGATCCTGGACTCTAGCATCCAACTACATCATGCATATTTCACACATAACCATCATGTCTGCCCCACCTCTCTCAGCCTTCTTGTTTAAAGCTAAAAATCCTCAAATGTTGTAATCTTTCCTCACAGGACAGTTGCTGCAACCTCTCAACCATTTCTAATGCTCTTTTCTGTGCAATTTCCAGCTCTACAATACTCTTCTTGATGTGCATCAGCCAAAACTCAGTAGAGCTTACCAAGTCTGTTCACGCCATAAATTTTATAGCATTATGATGCCAGCATGTAACTTTGCCTTTTACTCCTTCCTACTAATTTTAATTATGGAATTTGCATTTCTGACATTCCTTCACACTCTACCATAAACCTAACTTGCCCTCTAAAAGAGGAGTCCCATGCTCCATCACCCTCATCAAATGAAATTTTAAGTAATGAATGGCAACGTAAGTGAAGCCTGAAAGGGGGCTCTGATGATCAAAAGAAAAGTATTTACTCTATTTACATTTACAACCTGCTGAATCAGCCACAGGGGGGAAAAAACCAGGACATTAAAGCGTCCACAATAAAAGTAAAATTATATTTAAAATAATCCAACTCTAACAGAGCCATCAATGCACATTATGGTCCAGACTAAAATAATATCAGTGCATAAAAACAGCAGCACTTTGAACTGTACCTAGAAACCTACAGACAGCCAATGCAGGCCATGCAACACAGGGGTTGTATACTTCTGGCAGCTAGCAGGCCACCTTACTTCATTTATTTTAAGAAAACTTCATTTGCTTATTAAGGGACCCACATCTAGGAGCACATGTTAGACTAACCCTGTTAGCCCACTCTGGTAGTTATAATCCCTTGAGTTGCTATCCTTCCCAATGTGTGGTCATGTATTACTATCCGTTTTGTAACCTTTACTGCTTTTATTACTGTTTTAACACTTTATGTAAGATGCCTAGCAAAGGTGTCCATGGGGAGGGTGTCAAAAAAATCAAGATGGTGGCCACAACCTTGCTTTCAAAACCCTACTGCCCTTTTTTATATGTGTGTCAGGCTTCGACTGTATGTTTGTAGTTGCCATCCCAACTTTTTTGACACCCCACCTGCAGACACCCCCACATGTTCTCCTTCAGAGATCCCAAAAATGGGTTTGGTGATATCTGACCAGCCTCATACACATTAGAATCTGGCTCAGGGTATTCAAGTATTCCAAAAGGCTTGTGCAATTTCTTTTCCATTTTAGATTAATATTCCCACACATAAAGAGGCATTGAAAACCTGGTTTTTACTGATAGTATAGTAAAGGTAAAGGTTTCCCCTGCACAGTCGTGTCCGACTCTAGGCGGCGGTGCTCATCTCCGTTTGTTAGTCGAAGAGCCAGCATTGTCCGAAGACGCTTCCACGGTCATGTGGCCGGCATGACGCACACGGAATGCTGTTACCATCCCCCTGAAGTGGTACCTATTTATCTACTTGCATTTGCATGCTTTCGAATTGCTAGGTTGGCAAGAGCTGGAGCTAGTGCGGGGCTAGGGATTCGAACCTCCGAACTTGCGATCTTCCGATTGACAAGCCTGGCATCGTAGCCACTGAGCCACCACGCCCCTCATGATAGTACCCCAACTGATAGTATGGGTGAGCCCATTTCTTGGTCATGGTTGTATTAAATGAGTGTTCTCGGCTGCTATGTTATTTTTTTTCTGTTGTTTTTAATTTTGGTTGGGTTTTTTTTTCTATTTTTTAATTCTGTTTTTAACTGTTAGCTGCCCAGAGTCATGCATATGAGATGGGCAGCCATATAAATTTATTAAATAAATAAACACCACACACACACACACACACACACACACACACACAGAAACCTGCACACAGTGAGCCATAAAAGTGGAAACAGGAGCTAAAGAAAGAACAATAAAAGTAAAGCAGTAGAGTCAATCAAATTAAGGCCCTGCCATCAGAAAAAGCCCAATTAAAAAGGAAGCATTTATCCAGTGAAACAAAGGGAACAAAGGATTTCTCTTGTCAGAATATTATGGAGAAGGCCCTGCATTACACAGTTGCTTCTCCTGCTTTGGTTGGTAGAGGAATAGGGAGCGGAGCCAGTTTGGTCTAGTGGTTAGGGCAATGGGCTAGAAACCAGGAGTCTGTGAGTTCTAGTACCGCCCTAGGCATGAAAGCCGGCTGGGTGACCTTGGGCCAGTCACACTCTCTCAGCCCAACTCACCTCACAGGGTTGCTGTTGTGGGGAAAAGAGGAGGAGGAAGGAGTATTAGGTATGTTCGCAGGTGAAGCCCAACTATCTGCTATGAACTTGTTCAGCCTCCTTTCCAGAAAGTTCTCTAGAGCCCTAGTCAGGTTTTATTAACAGTGAGTTGAGCAGAGTCCCTCCAGCAATCCTTCCTGCAGTAGGTGAATGCCTGAAGAAAGGGCTATGCAACACCACCACCACCAGAAGGAACTGGAGCTACTTAGTGTAACAATGCCTGTATTGCAATTCCCCTTTGCAAGCTGCGGCTTTCTGCACCTATAAACCTACTGACCATTAGGGGGCAACAGACACAGAGATAGTCAGCATACGATTCTGCACTTTTATCTCCTTTCCTTGTCTAAAAGACTTACTTTGCACGTCTCTGGTAACATGCCCCTTATTAGTTAGACAGCTGTTCTCAGGACTGTCATCACTTCCTTCCTCTTTCATTTCGGCTTTCTTTCTCTTCTGACTCTGACCTGTGCAGTTCAGGTTCATCCCCGTTTCCCTCACTTTCACTAGTTTTAAATACCTCAGGCTTCCCATGTTAATTCCTAAATAGAACAAAAGCTCCAGACTCAAGAATAATTTCTTACAAGCTGCACTTCTAACTTTAGTGTTTCTCTTTCCACATAGTCTGTCCCATGTATAAAGCTCTCTGACATCCAATCACCTATATATTGCAGAAATTCTTTTCAAGAACGCTTGGATATGGTTTTTGGTCTGTGGCTATAGACAGGAGGAAAGGGCAGTGACAGCTATTTAAACAAAGGCCAGCTATGATGGAGATTTTATGCTCCCCCCCCCTTCTAAAAGGAAGTGCACTGTAACTATCAGCTGCACCACAAAAAAACTGAAAAATGGCAGTACTGTATTTTTTGTAAGGCTTTGATGAATATTTGGAGGGAAATATAATTTCTTTGTTCTTTCATCAGACACTTCTAAAAAAATGCTAAATATGTAAATACTTGTACAAACATCCCTGAACCCTAAGATACGATAGGAGAGGAAGTGCTACAAAGAAATATAGTATACATAAAGTTAAAACCACACAATCAAAGACTTTGCAATGCCTCAAGGGAATATAAGTCTGGAATGTAACAGCACTTAACAGTATAATTTTTTGAAAAAAAATTAAGTGGTTCCTGGAACTAATGAGCTATATTATATGACATGGCCTAGTACAAATTGTGAGAAAACTGCTTTCACAAAAATATTTTTTGCTGAGATAACTATGACAAATAATGGATTGCTCCTGGCCATGGGTGGGCCTTCAACAGATTTCATTATGAATGCTAACATTTCATAGCTTGAGTCAGACATATCAAAACTACCCCATTTGAGTTGAATTCACTACCAGTGGCAAGACTAATATGAATGTCTTGCCAGTTAAATCACCTAAGTAATCTGAATTATCTAAATTCTGGTCCCAGTAATTTAATCTCTGCAAGTGAAACAGGAACTGTAGTAGCAGAATAACACATACACACAATCCCCCCTTTGCACCTGTGCTTACTTGGAACTCAAAACTAAATGGGGGAACTGGGGTGACGCAAACTTCATTTCTAAGAGAATTAGAAGAAAAGCAAGAATCTCAAGACATAAAGTTTCTCAATGCCTTGCAAATTTAGAAACTTGTCCATGATTTGTAAAACCATTATCTGTTTAAAAAAGGGGAGCTTTGTTTACTTTCTGCCACCACAGTCTATTCCTGCCAATAAAATTAAATCCACTAAAAATGTATTATGCACACAAAGTTTTAAAAAGGGAATAAGGGAGCTTTGGCATAGACTATCTACATTCTCCAGAAGTTCTAACCTTCATTAAATACATTCACAGTAATATAGTTCATTTATTTATTTACATTTTATACTGTCACACTCCTGCAAGACTCCCAGAAGTTAACAGCACATATTAAAATAAGCAAAAGCATAACAAATCTACTAAAAAATAATCTGCAATATGAAAGAAATGTTGTTCACCCCCCTTCTAGCAACCATCTATGTAGTAAAAGCCCTATGAAACAGCTCAATTTTCACCCCCTTCCTGAATGTCAAGAGACACAATGCCATCGGGGTCATAACTGAGGAGCACTGACCTCCTGCCTCCCCGTACCTCATGTACTCAGGCAACACTCCCATGCAGGATGTCCAGATCACACGTGTAGGTTCTATCTGAAGTAGGTAGACATATAGGTACCTAAGAACCAAGCCATGTAGGGCTTTATAGATCAAAACCATGCAGAGAATTCTGTACACATTTACAGGTTGCATGGAATATATAGTACTTCTTAAAAAAATAATTTAGAGATCTGTTCTACAAGAAATATTTTTGCGTATTTTTTTTTCTTGTTGAAGCAACAGTAAGGCTTTGGGCTACTCTTACAATCTCATCTTAGGTTTGTGGTGAGTCACAGATGTGGCAGCAATCAATAAACTTGAATGTTGGCAAAGATGATATGAGGCTGGGTCAATAATATTAGGAACACTGGGTTATGTCCAAGGGTGATTTTATTGCTGGTTGAAACCTCTTCCATTTGTGCAAGGCAAGGCAGTAGGTTTTTGCACTGCAGTCTCCTTTCTTTCTCAAAAGCTGCTTCTGAGGCCTGAAGGTTGGTAGACCCTCTGGATAAGACATGAAATGCTGGGATAAGGAAAATGGCAAACTAGACATCTTGTTAAGAGCGGAGACGCCACCGTGGTGACAACCAACAGACCAGCAGCAAGCTTGGTCCAACGGAACCCCTCCAGATAAGAGGAGGACGAGAGATCACGCACTTGTGCTCCTCATGAGGAGATTGCAGGATAATGGTCATCCCGTGGGTCTGAGTGCCAGGAGACAAGGGAAGCCATCAAGCTCTCAACTGCGGCAGAATCTTTAAGGACACTGGGTTCGACCACCTCATTCTCTAATCACCTTTGGATTTGCAATTATTTTACAGTTAAGAGTCTTCCAAAGAACAGGCTTGAAAAACTTCCTGGTGAAAACTTCATCCCAAAATAGAAGAAAAGTTAACTAGCAGTTTAAAGAATTTAAAGAGTATAAAACAAATGGCAAAAAGCTGAATAAGAATTTAATTTTAAAAAGTTTTAAACGGATTAAGGGACCAGACAAATTTGGAATATTAGGACTTTTGCTATGAGGTTTGAAAAATTGAATAAACAAAACAGTATATCCATGGGAATACAAATTGTTTAGTCTACCAGGAAAGCGATTATTGGCTGAAAGCTGAAAACAAAACAACAATGAAACCTGAGACTTCATGAATATAGAAATGGGCCACTAGAGGAGACTAAAGTTCTAGGCAGGAAAAAGAAAAGTGAAATCTGCAAAATGGCAAATAAAGGTATGACACTTGAGACATTTCAAAGGATTTTTAAAGAACTGGGAGAGAAACTTATAACCAATCTTACAGCAATAATCTCTGCAGAGTCCTTGGTGCTCTCTGAGCCTTGTTGTTTTCTTGCACCAGTAAATGTTTTTTTTTTGAAGAAGATTATAAAGAAGTGAAAGATGTGAGAAACAAAAATATGGAAGAATGTATGGATAGACAGGGTGAAGAGGGGATACAAATCCTAGCTCATGGAGAAATATTGGAAAATAAAGAAATTGAGGGTTATAAGACAGAGATGACATTCAGAGTGGAAACACAAGTGATAAATCAAGAGATGAAAAAGGACCTCAACAAGGACTTATTTTTGGATTTACAAAAGAGGGTTTCTAAAACCTTGAAAAAATCTTTGAGATGGGACAAAGAAAGTCTGCATGGAGATTCAATCCTACAACAGCAACTTGATGAACTAAAGATTAAGATTGTTAGAAGCAAAAGAAAGGAATATAAAGTTGGCTTGTTTGATCTGGAAACCCTTTATGGACTTTTTGCAGACATTTGGACAGAAATGACAATGATTTTCGGATTTGTGAATGGATAAGGGGGGGCTATGGGAAGAAATGAAGTGTGTATGTAATCTCATAAGGGGTGGGGAACTATTGATTTGCCTATACTTGTTGCAAGGAAGATCAGGAGTCGCTTCTTTAAATATTCTTTTTTCTATCTTCTTTTCTTTTTCTTTTCTTTTTTGCACTTTGGATTTCTTCTTTTCTATTCTTTTCTTTTTCTTCTGATTTCAGTTTGTATTATCTTTTAGCACTGTAAAACTCGTAATTTTTTTTTAAAGATAAGACATGAAATGCTGGGGGGAGAGAGGGGGGAACTGGTGAAGATGAGTTATCTTGCCCTACATACAAGGCAGTATTTCTTGCTCGTGCAAAATCATTGGATATAAACCTCTTATATTCCCAGCAATCTGTACTTAGTGGGTGATACTGTACTTCCTGATCTTGCAAGCAGAAAGATAAATGTTTCATAAATTGTGCGGTAGCCCTGCATAGCGACAACTAAAGGACTGTGCTAATCCCCTCTTTAAAAGGTCCAAGAAGTTCCATCTACTTGGGAATAATGCATGACTTTTAAGTTGTAGGCCACTAGACTGAAAATATTTATCTTTAATCCTGAAGTTTTGAATTATGTATTCCCTTTAAGGAGCTTTACACATTTGAAGGGGAGAGTGGTTAGTTCCATCTATATAGATGTCAATCCCGTAACAGACTGTTTACTACTGGATTTAAACATAGTTTACCAAAGTCCTGGAAAACATTTTTGTACCCTTCTAGAACGTGAATACTTTCTCTTGAAACAACTGGCTCTGAGTCTTCTGTAGATCTGATAAACTGACCTTTGGACAGTGTCAGTCTTGGAAACCGAAAAGCCTTTCAGCCAGCTCCAAGTCCAAATGACATTTTCTTACTTTAAAAGGCCAAAAACCATACTCTGAGCTGTAGTTTATAGCCAAATGTGCTACAGATATTTATGCTTTGAGCCAGGGTTGTTACAGTATTTCAGGAAAGCATGTCAGTCAGCAGTAACTATATGAGTCTTTGTTATCTTATCTCATTGCTGAAGAAAGCTCCAGCTGCTTTATCTTGATAATTTGACCCAAATGTTTTTTAAAGACACTTCAGCATAACTTTGCAATGCTGTATCAGTATAGCTCTATTTACTAGTAGTAAACTGGTTTTGCAAATGCCAATCCTTATATAGTCATAACAGCATCATCCACAAACAAAAGAGGAACTTCAAGGTTTACAGGAATGGAGTGGGGGAGGCAGACCTGAAGGGGGGGAAAATGGAAAGACAGCAAAATAAGCCAGAAGTGACTTGGAAAAGGAGGGGGAAAAAAACATAGAGTGGAATATTATAGGAAAGGGTTAGGTTGGCTCATACCTGAACACTGCAGTACTTTGTTGCAAGTCCCATCTGCATCACATCATTTATTACCAATAAAGCAGCCCATTTCAAGGATTCACCTGTATTTCTTCTCAACAGTTAATCCCAAGGGAAGGGGGAGGGAAGGCTACAACATCTTATGAAATAATGATTCCTTCATATATTAATGCCCACGGATAAAATTTCAGTGACCTCCAGCCTATCTGTGACAACAGGCCCTGATGAACTGTCAATATTTGAAGATCCAAGTGAGAATCAACTGGACACAAAACTACTTTTCTTTTTTTATTGATGCCCAAATGGTTATAGCTGTTTATCGGAAAGATAAAAATGGATATACAATTAAAATGCAGTATGCAAGTTGTAACAAAACTGGCAGTTGCAGAATGGTTAACTAATAGAGTAAAAGCTGGAAGGCTGTAGATGGTTTTGCCATTAAAATGATCAGAGTCGTGAGCTGGGCAGCTTTATGTGATTTATAAATAAATGAATTGTATTCATAGTAAATTGGACTCTATTCAACCACTTTCTCAAATTGTACCTGACCAGGTATTTTTTTTTTTGGTGGGGGGTTGTTTATCAGTTTCATCAGGGACTCACTTAAAGCTTTTGGGGGAGAAGACCACTTTTCAAAATATAAAATCAGGCAGTTAATGTCAAACCTGTTACTAGCCTGTGAGAGACACAGAGGCCTCTTCTCAGAAAGAGCACATTGAATAAATAAGCATTCATTATTTGTGGGAAATCAATGAAATAGAAAGTTGTTTTATTCTGAGGAATTGCCACTGGTTGGATTGAAGTGATCTATCATCTTGTTGCTTTCCCCCCTTCTTTTTCTGCAAGACGTAGGGGAGAAAGCTTCAGCCGGAGAAGCTTAAATAATCTACTTCTGGAAAATTGACAAGAAATGCAAACTAAAAGCACAATCTTGGGCACATTTACTCAGAAGTAAAGCTTACTGACTTCAGCTAGGTTTACTCCCACATGCACAAGGTCCCACAGCCTAAGACAGTGCTTTCCAAACTGCCGCCGTTGGTGTGTCGCCAACGGCGGCAGTGGCGGCGACAGTGGCGGCATGCACGGCGGTGCAGGGGCACGTGTGGCGGCGGTGTGCGTGGCGGCAGTGGCCTCGTGTTTTCCACTAAAACCTGGAAGCGCTGATGGTGCGCCGCCGCCACCGTACACATCCACTTCCGGGTTTTGTCACGACACACTAAAGTGTCGCGACACACAGTTTGGAAAGCTCTGGCCTAAGAGCTGAACTAAATATGATTCTGCTGCCTTGTTTAACTGCACAATTTATCTTTGAAATTCACAGCAGCTGCAGGTTCCGAAGCCAAGACTGCAGACAACAAACAGGTGATGTTTTCCTTAATGCCCTTTTTTCCTAAAGATTTTTTTTCTCTCTAAAATTCACCCTGAATATAGAAATTGGTCCCCAAACCTGTACCTTCAAGGACAAATGGTAAATGTGGAGATAACTGATGTAAGAAAGCCAGATTATAGACATTTTCATGTGTCAAAGCATCTTCCATTGCATCTGAAAGCAGTATGTTAACTAAGGCCACGTGCTTCCTTAGATGTTGCCTCCCAGCATCTGCTGCTTCACAGTAGGACCAGCCCTGCATCCCGGTGCTCATGCTACATCTAGGAAATGGCCATTTTGTTTCCACTCTGAGGTTCCTACACTCATGTGTACTGTCCTGAGGACACTCCATGCCCCCTCATATCAACAAGGTAGAGAATTAATGGCATGAGACCATTATGGGATGAGGGACTGCACAGTTGACTTGCCAAGAAATATGAGGAATAATTTTGGATTGTGTAGGAAAAGCTAACCACCCAGAGTTCCCCGTTGGGGGAGATGGGCAGTGATATAAATTTAAATAAATAAATAAATAAATAAATAAACAAACAAACAACTCTTCTCTCTCAGAAATTAAAAGGTGAGTACTGTATGGCAAACGGATTATTAACAAACACAACAAGGAATATAACTCATAGCAGGACACAAAGTAAGGGTGGAAGGATTTGTGATACATCACAGGGGTAATTTTTTTTAAAGGAAGCTTACGCAAGCTAGTAAGTATCATTTTACACAATTCGAAAAGTACCCATTTTACACATTCCTTTAGCATCCTGGTCAGAAACTGATTTTGCCAGGGCAGCATTTTACTGTAGCTGTAACATTTATATAAATTGTATCCCTCCCCACACACACACTAAAGAAGGACTGTGCTTCTGACAAGTAACACTGCACAAAGCAATATATATAGTAAGAAAACTATTAAGGGGTATGGTTGTTAATGTAATACAATCAAGCTGAGCATCAGAATTACTTTCCTGAGCTTTACAAACAAGCAACGCATAAAATGATGCTACACACACCCATTTGATCTTAGCCAAAAGGCTGAGAAGTGATGCGAAGTTGTGAGGTGCAAGGTGCAATAACTATCAAAGAAGGGAAACACTTTTGATCTTAAAACTTCCATCACAGAGAGCAAACTGCGTTCTTACTCTGAGTTAGTGGCTAACCTAAGTAGCATAACCTAGTTAACATCAGCCCTCCCAAGTGATGTTCCCACAGACTCCAACTCTCATAATTTTATTCTGCAAAAGGTTGAATTCATCGTGCAGGGATATTCTATCTATCTATCTATCTATCTATCTATCTATCTATCTATCTATCTATCTATCTATCTATCTGGCAAGTGATGTAGTGGTCAGGGAGTTAGACTAGGACTTGGAGATTCAGGTTTAAGATCATTCTCAGGCATGGATGCTTACTGAGAAACTTTGGGCCAATTACTCTTTTTCAGTCCATCCTTCCTCACAGAGTTGTTGCTATGGGGAAAAAATGGGTGGGAAGGAGTACTAAGCACACAACTCTGGGCTCCTGGAGGAAAGGTGGAATATAAATCTAATGGAAGCATTAATAGATGCAGCATTATAATCCTTACACTAGGGCTGTGCTGCAGGGAGCCTTCCAAGGCAGCCGCACAATCTTGAAAGGAGACACACCTGCTTTAATGAAGGAGCCAACAGCTGCTGCATTCACACTGCAGCACATTCCAGAGCACCTCCTACAAACTGAATCTGAAGCTCTGCACAGCCCCATCATACACTACAGGACAAAAGACACAAGTGCTAGAATGATGCCCACAGAACACAGGAGTTTGTCAATATTGGTCCACTCTGAAACAATGAATTCACTGTTAGTACACAGAACTGGTATACACACAGTGTGGGTCCATCTATGCAAAAACCAAACAACGAATCATTGATTAAACATCTACCCAGGAAATATACAGTACATCTGGGGAATGCCATAATATACATAGTACATTTTTGCCATCTTCACTGCCATGGTAGAGATGAGCGGGGATAAATCCAAATAATAAAATAAATAAAATAAAATAAAAAGACGATACATGTTTTTGTCTTGTGGTTATTCAGAGCTAGGATTAAGGGTTTTCTTGCAGGTCACCCTATGGAAAAGATACTCCATGGTAGAGCAATCAGAGTAAGTCTGTGTTACAATTCACTGCCTATAAATTTCAAGAGGGAAAAGAGATATGATTAACACTTTCATTCTCTTCTCCCATGCTGCTGTATATGACAAATGGCAGAACAAGGCAAAGGAAACAAGCGAGTATACAAAGTTGAAATGAATGCCACATGAATCCAAAAATGTAGGTTTCCAGGTTGCCCAATAATGCAACAGAACAGGTACTGTCAATATCAATCAATTTAAAGACATTTACAGCCTGAGCCAAAGAATGTTCCTTCACAATCCAATTGTGGAGCTCACCCCAAATGAGTGCAATGGGTGTGATCTAGTTCACAGAAATACAGCTGTTTCTGGGCTGAGGGCCACACTTGAACTTTGAGTGATGTGCAGCAGGAAGACATGTACAAACTTAACGATGGGGAGAGGCAAGATAAAAATGAAATTTGACCCAATTAACTTACATTTAATTAAAATGGAAGTTGATGTTATTACACTCCAGTCAAACACTTAATCATGTCCTCTTTCCGTCACTTTAAAGCTTATGACTTGGTAACAACTGCTGGAGGTTGCTGGGGCTGCCTCCAAAGTTTTCCGAGGCACATTCCAGGCTGTGCACCTCTGCTCTAATTCACAGAATCATTGGTCTGATCATTGTTATGCATACTGTGTGAAACAGAAAGTCCCTCGGTGCTTTAAGTTCACAGTAACTGGAAATGCGTAACTTTTAATGGAAGTGTCCCTTTACCAAATGGTACAAACTGACGTTGAAAATGTTCAAGAATTATCAGTTGTTTGCAGACTGATAGCTTGGCTGGAGCAAATGATTCAGAGCATTTACTGTATCTGCTAGCCTTGTGTACACAGGCAGAGAACAGCCTTTCAAGGGCATCTGTGTTGCTTTCGGTGTGTTTTACACAGTGCAACGATGATGTAGGAATCCCGCTTCATTCCATGGTGCTGCTATAACGTTAAAAGTCCCAGAACTACCTGTGGAAAAGAAACCTTTCCTTTACATCTGGCCAGCTGTCACCTTGGTCTTGGCCAGGAAACTATCACAGGGTCTGGGGCAGGAGAGGCAAGAGAAGCAGAAAAGCAGTTTCTAGTCTGATCATTACTGAAACATACAGCGATCACTTATAAAACTACAGACATGTATACAAAACCATTCAGCTTATCGAAATTAATTTTAAATACAACAATAACAAATCCCTGTCTCGAATGGCTGCCTACTGTTTGCCAAAAAAAAAAAAAAGCCATCAGACTCGTTCACATTAATATAACCTGAGATGATACATGCCAAAACAAACAATTTCGGTAGGGTTTGAGCCGTGGCATATACAATTCAAAGTCTGCAGAATGAGGCAACTGCTTCAAAACAAAGAGATAATGGGTCAGAAATTTTAAAAGCATCTCACCTTACTAAAAGCATATATTTAGATCTGTGCCCCAGATTAATAAAAAGACTGCATTGTTTTTATCTGTAGTTCCTGTAAACTAATTTTTATTGAGTGTCCACTGCCACAGCCCAGTCACCATTACTCTGTTTTCCCAAGACAGATAAACCTGTGGAAGTTTTCACAGATGAGTGATACACAGAAAATTGTAGAGATTTTTAAAACTTATTTATTATTAAATGTATAGTCAAAGACCAAGGAAAGAAGATGGTACAGATTTTGACCTTAGTTATTCTTGTTACTATTTTGCTCATACAAATTTCAGCTAAGAGAACTTTTAAGTTGTTGAGGGAACTTTGCCAGCTCTTAAACTGAAAGCCCCAAAAGAAAGCATGAGTCTCCCAGTGTAGGATTAGCCGGAGAGCCTGAAGCTGATCTGCACTTGGGTGAAATTAACCAGGAATTTCTACAACATGGGGAGATAAGAAAATGCTGTATTACTTTATGCAGATTATATACACTTTGCAGGCACCACTGCAAAAGGTAGTGCCCATTTCTTTTGTGAAATTCTTGCTCCATATTCTGAAAAGAATGCAAGCTTCACTCAATCAGCCCTCTCTAGGGGATATGGGGGGAGATGGGCGGTGATATAAGTTGGAGAAATAAATAAATAAATATTACTAATGAAATGGCAACTTGCAATTGGGAGCTGCACTGTCCAGGATGCGTAAACTGTAGTAAGATACGTTGCTTCCTAATACACTACATTTACCAATCTTTCAACATTTCCTGCTTAGTTATCACTACAGAAGTATTAATCACAGAAAGATGATTCTCCAACAGGAGACAAATTCCTAAAGCTTCATGTGATTGTAGAAGCTGGAATCCTATTCATCTTTGGCAAAACTGATGAGGTTGGAAAAAAGAAACTGGACAAATGTTTTGAAGATTTATTATTATTATTATTATTATTATTATTATTATTATTATTTATTAAATTTCTATGACCGCCCATCTCCCCCTCAAGGAGGGACTCTGGGCGGTTCACAGCCACAATAATATCACTAAAATACAATAAAAACACAATAAAATACAAATACAATAAATATAAATTTAAATTAAGATGACAGAATATATCAGCAAGATTTAGAGATTTCCACTATTTAGCTAGTTTGGTGTGGTGGTTAAGGCACCAGGCTAGAAACCGGGAGGCAGTGAGTTCTAGTCCCGCCTTAGGATCGAAGCCAGCTGGGTGACCTTGGGCCAGTCACTCTCTCTCAGCCCTAGGAAGATGGCAATGGCAGAATCTTGCCAAGAAAACTGCAAGGGACTTCTCCAGGCAGTCGCCAGGAGGCATCACTGACTTGAGGGGACCAAAAAAAAAAAAACCTATTTAGTTTGTTCACTCCTGCTTGCATTTAGTTTATTCCCCTTGGTGGCTTGATGAGCTAAAGCACTAGAAATTGTTTGTTTACCACAAAAGTATATAATGTGTGACATTCCAAATACTGCTGAACTATACCTCCTAGAATCCTTCACAACTGGCCACACTGTCTAGGGCTCCTGGAAGCTGTAATTTAACAACATCTGGAGTTCAACATATTTTCTCGTTTAACATGTGGTTCAATCCTGAGGTCCTAGCTTCTTTCTCTTCTCTCCAGATCAAAGTGTGAATGTTCAAGTACATATAGAAATCTCTCCTTAACACTTAAAAAGATGCTATAGGAAGTAAATCATACAAGTTTTGATGTGCAAGTATTGTCATCTACTTTTTGTGCTTCTTACCCCATGCAACACTATCAATGAACATATTTCAACACACCTTTCTAATACTTGGTGAATTGCTAGTTTATATATCAAAGTTCTGGGGTTGCATTGATATCATCTGGATAACATGTGAAAAACAAGCTTACTCAATATTCATGGATATGAGAGTTGTTTCATATCTTAAGTTAATCTACCTTGCTTCTTAAATAAATAGGACCAGTCTTGTTATTTTTAAAATGTAATGAATACAGTTCTATAATTAAGGTCATTTAAGAAAAATACTTCTCCACAAAGGTTATACGCTGGGGATAACTGTTTTTCTCTGATATGCTGGTTTTCTGAATACAAGAAAGAAATGCATCTGAAATCTGAAATGGCCAGTTCAGTGCAGTACAGTAGTTAAGCTATTGTACTTGAACCAGAGAGACCAAAGTTCAAGTCTGCACTCAACCATGGAGCTCACTGGCTACTTTATCTCAGTCTACCTACTTTATAGGCTTGTTCTTGTAGGAATAAAATGTACACCCCGTGCTATCAAAAAGGAAGGAAGGATACAAATGCACTATTAAAATTAATACCTGTGGAAACGGGCATCATCCCTAATGCCACAATGGAGCACCGCAAACACAAGGATTCTACATATAGCATCTGCCAAGGCTATCATTTCCCATGTCTGATGATGTTATTGGCAGCATGTCTGTGACACTATAATCCCAAAGAGGGCCTTAAAGATATATCTACTGTGTTTTCTAGGCTGCTACTGTTAGGGGGGCGTGATGGCTCAGCGGGTAAGACGCCAGGCTTGTCGATTGGAAGATCGCAAGTTCGGAGGTTCGAATCCCTAGCCCCGCGTGATGGAGTGAGCTCCCGCACTAGCCCCAGCTCTTGCCAACCTAGTAACTCGAAAGCATGCAAATGCAAGTAGATGAATAGGTACCACTTCGGTGGGTAGGTAACAGTGTTCCACACGCGTCATGCGACATGACCGTGGAAACGTCTTCGGACAACGCTGGCTCTTCGGCTAACATACGGAGATGAGCACTGGCCCCTAGAGTCAGACACGACTGTGCGGGGGAACCTTTACCTTTACTGTTAAACACTCAAGAGTAAACAAAAAAACCTTTCTACTAACTGATCTTACTTAATATTACATGTTAAACAACTTGTTGTTCAACTGCAGCATTCATTCTATGAAACCTATAATAATTAGTAATAGAATATATTCCAACTATTATTCATCCCTTGGTTGGCAGACATTCTAGCTCTAACTGCTGCTATATATTGGTTAGTTGACAATTTTTATCCTTTGTTTAGTTCCAAGGTAAGAAATGTCCACTATTTCATACGAAACCAATAGGATGTAAAATATTAAATATTTAAAATGAAAATATATATTTAAAAAATGGTATTAAGTATGCCAATATGGACTTCTAAAAATGTATTGATAAATCAAAGCCATGTCAATATACCCAAACTAGATACGTATGTAATATATCTAAAAAGCAAAAATATACTCCTGTCCTACCCACAATAGGACAGAGTCAGAGTAGCAAGAAAGAGCACAGAATGAAGAGATAGCTAAAAGGAAATGTGATCACATGCAAGCAAGGAAACGATAAAATTAAACTTATGACACTCAGAGAAAGTACAACCACTTCACATTTACAGCCCAATTTTATATTTGGAAATCAGTTTCTCCTATCCCTGATATGCTTATTTCCACGTGAGCTTGAATGCCACAAGCCAACACTAAATTCAAGTAAGATTTATTTGTTACTGATCTCAAATAGATAAGAGCTGTATACCTCTTACAACGCTTATAAAACCTACCATTTTATTTGTGATTTTTCACCTTAGGCAATAAGAGAGTGAAGCACTTAAAACACATATATACACACAATGAAAAGCCACAGAAATATAGCTGTACCTACCTTTATATTTTTAATATCTGCATATCTAGTCTGACCACAGGTATTTTCCAAAAATAGGTGTTGCACCAACACTCCTGATGTATGGCTTTAGAAATGCATTTTACTGTCACTTAGCACATGGTTCAGAGCACAGTTCAAAGTCCTATTTAAATAAAACTCTACAGGCCGTTTTCTGAATTGTTTTTGCCTTTAGGAGAGTTGTTCTCCTTTTTGCTGTAACCCTTGCAAGACAATTAGAAAACGCCTATGAAAGGGGCACAGTCCTCTTTTATTTATGGCCTGTATTGCTTGATAAGAGGAAAAAGTTTTTCTCTGTCCGCTATATGTAAGCACAGGAGCACCCAGTATTTATTCCCTGCTTCTGACTAGACGCTTCCATACCACTCCCACTCTTTGCAGAGTTCCTGTTGAAAAGGGGTGGGCCAACCCCCCCACCCCTATGATTCTTCAATCTTACAAACCAACACCCTTAGCAGACCTTGGAAACTATGAAGGTGTCAAAAGCCTATCCCGTTCAGGCAAGAAACCCTCCCAGCTGTTTGTAAAACCTGTCTCATAGCCAAGCTAAGATTTAAGGAGAAAAAAATAGACCGTAAGAATTTGAGGATAAGACAAGCACCATAACTGAAACCTGCCTTGACATAGTTAGCTAATTTTCCAACCAAAACTGAAATGTTGGTTTAACAGAGATATGCAATGTATTAATAGGATAGGATAAACATATTCCCCAAATGATGCTAGACATTTTGGGGAAGAAGAATTTGATCAAAAAGTTAGCATTCATATTATAAAATAATCAATCCATTTTGCAACTGTTGATCAATGTCATAACACTTTAGAAATCATGTTTAGCACTGATAAAGATTTTTCTCATCTTTAAAGGTTTAATTGATCTAAATCATCACAGTGTTAATCATTTCTAGTTTCTATTGTATATATACCACTGAATTCAGTTAGTATTTTACAGGTAGTCCTCGCTTAACAACCATTCATTCAGCAACCGTTCACAGTTACGACAGCGCTGAAAGAATGGTACTTACACCCAGTCCTTGAAGTTACGGCCGTTGCAGTGCCCCTGCAGTTACATGATCAAAATTCCGGCACTTGGAAGCCTGCCTGCATTTACAACCACAGGGTGCACTTCAACTTTCCCCCACCCAACTATCTCTCCCATCTCTGCCCTTTTGGCTGCCCTGCACTCTGCCGCCCCTGCCGATCTTCACCATCTTCTTCCTCCCGCTGCTGACAAGGCAAGCCCAGCCTGGCCCTTCGCGAGGCAGCTGCTGGTCACACGAGGCCTTCTTCCTAAGGCCACATGGAACCTCACACAACTTCGGGAAAAACTCATGAAGGGCCAGGTGCGTCTCGTCAGCAGCAGGAGAAAGACAATGGTGAAGGTCAGTTCAAGGCGGGAGGGGTGGCAGAGGGCAGGGTGGCTTGAGTGCCTTCCCGCCCCTGGCTGCAGCCACCCCCAGCCTGGCTACGCTCATGCCGGGCCACAGCAGCCACTTACACACCCACCAGTCTGCTTGTGAGCCACCCGGGACTCGCGACCTCCTGCTGGCTTCCCCATTGACTTTGCTTGTTGGAAACCAGCAGGAAGTCACGAGGTTCTTGTTTAATGACCTGCAATCCTCACTTAACAATGGCAACGGGGGCTGCTGAGATTGCTGTTGCTAAATGATGTGGTCATGTAATGTCGCACTCTACTACTGCATCATTTAGCGATGGAAATTCCAGCCCCAATTACCATTGTTAACCGAGGACTACCTGTATTCTATATTATTCACATTTTATAACGCAATATAACTCAAATTGTGCAAAGTAAGGAAAGGTATCATCCCCAAAAAGTTCAATGTAAACATCATTTCACCAATGTATGCCGTGGAAATTAAGAACAGGTTTGTTCAACTGAATCTAGATGGAAAAGATCCAGATGAACAATGGCGAGAGATCCGAGACAACATCATTGAAATTGCTGAAAAGCATGTGCCGTGCCAAAAACCAAAGCGAACAAACAAGTGGCTATCTGACAACACCATCAAAATAGCTGATCAGCGAAGGGTGGCCAAAGCCAAAGGCAACAAGGATGAAGTCAAAAAGCTGAATGCAGCCTTTCAACGTGAAGCCAGGAAGGACAAAAATAGGCAACTAGAGGAGCAGTGTCAACATCTAGAAGAAGCTAACATAAAAGGGTATACCAAAGCCATGTTTGCTGAAGTGAAAATGATGCGATCTAGCTTCTCTGCACGAAAAGGAACAGTCAAGGACTGCGACGGAAATGTACTAACCAACCAGCCGAAGATCATGAACAGGTGGAAAGAATACACAGAAGAGCTATATGCCAGCTCGACTTACCACCAAGATGACGGTGATGATGGCCCAATGGACAGAGAGCCAAACATTTTGGAGGAGGAAGTGGAATGGGCCACGGCGAGGTTGCCAAGCGGGAAAGCCCCAGGTATTGATAGGATACCTGCAGAACTATTAAGACCGGTGCCAGCCAATGTGAGGGACAACGCTTGTGCCAGACCCTATTTTGGGTTGTTTGGAATTTTGGCAGCAAGCTAGGTTTTGTATGAGTAATTAACCCTAATTGCAAACACTGAAAGCAGGGTCCATTATCTCAGAGGAGTAAGTTTGGCCAGCTTCCCTTTGAACTATTGGATCCTGGCGAGCCAGGACATTCTGATGGTAACCCCTTGCAGCTGTAATTCCAGTTGGGAGGGGGAGTTCAGGCAGCTCATTAGGCAACGCCCTAGAAGCTTCTGATTGGTTATCACTGGGTTACCAGGGCCAGGAGAATGTCAGGTTTGCTTAATAAAATAAAGAAAAAAGGAGAGCTTGAGAGTTTCAACTTCAGCAGCAAGCAGAACACCTCTTGTCAGCAGAGGGTTAGTATCCTCCAGTAACCTGGCTAACATGAAGTTTTGTCTTACTACGTCTGGGATAATGTGTAAGCAACAACTTATCCAGGTTCAAGAGAGCTAAGTCTGGTGAGTGTAAGGAACTACAGTGAGTTTTTAGGAAGGTAGTTTTTATTATTTTAATCAACTGTTGTCTTGCATATTATGCCTTGTAAAGAGTTTATGCTTTATAGTATGTAAGTCTTAACCCTATTTAATAAACAAAAATATATTTTACATGCTGGTGTTTGTGGTCGAGTACATGTGAAATTGGATTCTACCCAGCCTGCCTAGCTGCTTGGCTTACTACTACCAGGGGTTGTTAGTGGTTAAGTTTCCAAGGTTTTGGGGCTTGAGTTTGGATGGAGAAGTCACCCTTGGAAGTCCTGAGGTTTGGCCCAGAGCCCCCCAGCTTTCCCTAGGGCTGTGGGACTATGGTAATAGGGTGGTGGCAGCAAATTTTGTCCTTTGGGTTGGTGCCCAAGCTAGGAACATCTGGGTTGGTGCTCTAAGTTAGGAATAATTTGTCCTTTAGGAGAGATGGTTCTCGTGGAGTCAATTAGAGAACTTGAGTAAATCCATTCCAGGGTTCCTTTTGTCACAGTTGTTGCTGAGGTGTGGATCCTGGTTAATAAGTTTTAAAAGGGCAGTGCTCCCTTTTAGTTAATTGTGTGGGCCAGCAAAGGAAAGGAAAGGGGGGGGGGAGGCGCCCAGCCAGGAGGCCTGTGAGCCAAGTGATACAAGGAAAGGAGGGACCCCCCCCCCGGGTTGTTAACAGCCAATGGCTGTTGTGGGTCTTCCGGGCTGTGTGGCCGTGTTCTGGAAGTTGTGGTTCCTAACGTTTCACCAGCATCTGTGGCCAGCATCTTCAGAGGGCAGGAGCACAGACAGAAAGTCTAAAAATTAGCAAAACCTGGCTACCAGTCCTGAAAAACACAGCCTGCAAAAGGTCAATGAACTCAGTCCAACCACCAGGACATGGGAATACTTCTCACAATGAACATGCTAATCACGCTCATCAGCCACTTGTTAACATTTCAACACAACAAAAAACCCCACCTAATCTCCTATAACTTAGCTCTATAAATAGAAAACAAACAAACATTGCCACTCTACCTGGGCACAGAGATTTTGCTTCTGTCTGTGCTCCTGCCCTCTGAAGATGCTGGCCACAGATGCTGGCGAAACGTTAGGAACCACAACTTCCAGAACACCGCCACACAGCCCGGAAGACCCACAACAGCCATCGAACTCCGGCCGTGAAAGCCTTCGACAATACAGTTAACAGCCAACATCATCACAGCCCTGTGTCAAGAGATATGGTCTACTTGCAACTGGAAAAGATCAGTTTTTATCCCATTAGCAAAGAAAGGCGATGCCAGAGATTGCTCCAATTATCACACAATTGTGTTGATTTCTCATGCAAACAAGATTCTACTAAAGATTATACAACAGCAGCTACAGAATGTCATCAATCAGGAGCTACCTGATGTACAAGCTGGCTTTAGAAAGGGGCGTGGCACTAAAGATCACATTGCCAACATCAGATGAATTATGGAAAAGGCCCATGAATACCAAAAGAATCTATACATGTATTTTATCGATTACAGCAAAGCTTTTGACTGTGTAGAACACAATAAGCTATCCGTGGCTCTGCATGATCTTGGTGTCCCACCCCACCTGACCAGACTTGTCAGATCACTGTACACTGATCAGGAAGCAACAGTGAGAACACTCTATGGCAGGGGTGGGGAACCTTTTTTCTGCCAAGGGCCATTTGGATATTTAAAACATCATTCGCAGACCAGGGAGTGGGGTTTGCGGGTGGGAGCCAATCACAAGTACTGGGGGTGGGGTTTGCGGGTAGGAGCCAATTGCACGGAAGGGGGCGGGTTTTGCGGGCGGGAGCCAATCACGTGGAAGGGGGCGGGGTTTGCAGGCGGCAGCTCCTAGAGGGCCAGACCAAATGATTTTGCGGGCCTTATACGGCCCGTGGGCCGGACGTACCCCACCCCTGCTCTATGGTGACACCGATTGGTTCAGGATCAGCAAGGGTGTTAGACAGGGATGCATTTTATCCCCATTCCTTTTCAACCTCTAGGCTGAAGTGATCATGTGGAAATTAGACCTAGAGTTGCTTGATATTGGAGTGAACATTGGTGGAAGAACCATAAACAATTTGAGGTACGCAGATGATACAACATTATTGGTTGAAAATAAGGAAGGAAGACCTGGAAAAAATGATTCTGAAAATCAAGGAAGAAAGTGAAAAAATGGGATTAAACCTTAACATCAGGAAAACAAAGATAATGACAACAGCAGCAGATGGACAAGTGAGGTTTAAAATTAACAATGAGGAGATTGAATCAGTCCAGGATTTCATCTTTCTTGGATCAAAAATTGTTCATGATGGCAAATCCACACCTGAAATCAAACGCAGGATAACTTTAGGCTGCACTGCAATGGTCAGCATGAATAAGATCTGGAAGAGCAAAGATATCACCCTAAATACAAAAGGCAGACTAGTTAGAGCAATAGTCTTCCCCATAATGATGTATGGGTGTGAGAGTTGGACAATAAGAATGGATGACTGAAGAAGAATTGACACATTTGAATTGTGGTGCTGGTGTAAATTGTTACGCTTATCATGGACAGCCAGAGTAACCAACAGAGAAGTGCTGGGCTGTATAAAACCAGATACATCACTAGAAGCCAAAATTGTAAGACAACGGCTGACCTACTTTGGCCATGTCATGCGTGCAAACTCACTAGAGAAGTCGGTGATGCTAGGAATTGTTAGTGGAACAAGAAGAAGGGGCAGGCCAAGAATACGCTGGCTTGACACCATCAAAACAGATACCAAGATGAACATCCAGCAATTGAAAGAAGCCGTGCTTGATAGGGCAGCATGGATAGCTCTTGTCCATAAAATCGCCAAGAGTCGGACATGACTGAATGGTTAAAACTAACTAACTAACTAACTAACTAATGCAATAAAACAATTAACTTGGAAGAAGTAAAAAGAAAAGTTAGCACTCTTTCAGAATGAGCATCAGCTGGTGCATCAGCTTGATTTAGAGAAGATGGAGACATCAAAAATTATAACACAATTTCATAAATTCAAGTCTGAAACTTTTCAGCTCTGTGTACAAGGAAAACAATTGGGGGCCTCCTACCAAAAGTGTTTCTACTCATGGCTGTAGCCATCATGGAACAAAAGCCCTGTAGTCCTATTTGAGGTTTGCAAAGTAGGGAAGATTTACTATTCCTTTCCCACACTCTTAAAAGCTTGTCCCCAATGTTATATAGAAACAATAGTGGATGAGCAATCTGCTTCCACATGTGGCCCTCTGCTGAATTTCAGAAGTTCTCTGACAAGAAGCACCTTACAGTAGCCTGCTGATAGCACAATTTGTCTGTTTCCAGGCATACTACTGAGTTGGAAAGAAAGAAAAAAGGATATTAAAAAGCCAGAGAGAGAGAGATTAGAGATTAGAAAGGGAGAGAATAAGTAGTGCTACATACTTTGGGCTCTGGTCCCACCAACTGCTTTCTTCAGCGCCATCTCCATCACTAGCAAGTGAGGCTGAAACAACCATTCACTTCAAGGTTCAGGTTTGACGTCAATGCCAAATGTGAGTGTTTATTTCTACAGGAAATTCAGAGTAAAAATGTGGTGCCCCTTTCCCTTTCTTTCTCAAAACTCCTCTGTATAGCCTAGGAAGAGGAATTTTTAATCACACATCTATCTATCCTACCCTAATAGCATAAGTGTGAGCTGATCACTCTCTTTCTCCATGTCACCCCATTTTCACCTTTCACTACCATGTTATGGCTCAGTTGCCCTCCCTATCCACCACATGTTGCAGTAGGCACTAATCTTCATAGGGGTTTTGTGTGTTACTATTAGGTTTCCTTTAAAAAAAGTTACAAATGAATATGTCTCTATATCTGTGGAGTTTCCCAAGTCTGTATAAAGGGTGGTACTTCTTTCACCTCTGAACAAATAGGTGCTAGATCACCCAAATTTAATTTGAGAAGGAAAGATAATACATAATACACACATTTATTTTTGAGATCAGTACGGTATATGAATCTACTTCATTCCTGTTAATATTCTGTTCAAGGAGAGCCACCTCTACATTAGTGGGCCTCCAGACAGCAGCTTGGTCCAACTAAATATACAATAAAACTGGCAGAAAATCTAGCATTTTAACATGGCATTCTGACTAAGCAACAAATAGCATGTAAGTCAGCAGCATAAAAAAACAGAATATTTTTTAATTAAATTAAAGTGTCAGTAACCTATGTCAATTCAAAATAAATGAGAAAATGAAGTAATCTGAAGTACTGGGGCGGTCCTAGATACCATTCAAAATTAGAGGTCCAATTTATATTGTTGGGCTCCCCCCCTCCCTTTTCTTTTTGCCTTTTTATCAGTAGAAGGGAGTGGTTTGAAATGTACTCTGCCATTACACCAAATACTATTATCCCTGGGGGAATATATTGACTCTGAAACAAAAGACACTTGCATTACATTGAAGTAATCTGATTGTATAGCATTCTGCATCCAGTGTTATTTTAAGAACAAGCTTTTGTTTAAACTGGGTGTTTCTTTGGCAAAGTCACTTTTTGTTATTATGGTGAGATTCTTGATAAAATATGGCATTAGTTTGCAATGCTTTGAAAAATTACACTATTTGAAATGTTACAATGCTGAGCATGTATATTTAGATGGAGGGAAATCATCAGTCATCTCAGTCCAGGCATTATCTATCTATCTATCTATCTATCTATCTATCTATCTATCTATCTATCTATCTATCTAATTTATATAGCCACCCATCTAACAAAGCAAGCCACTCTGGGTGGCATAAAACAAAGCTAAAACAATTTAAATATCTAAAAACCACTGTCATTATTATTTATTAAAAAACATTAAAAACTATAAAAACCGAACTAAAAAAAAAGTAGATGAAGAGATATTAGTAATAATGGAGCCACCTCACTAGTTCACCCGTCCTCTGGGGTCCCTTAAAATTAAATTTAAATTAAAACTAAAATTCCCAGGATAAGTCTGCGACTGAAAGCTTATATAACCTAATTAGACTTTGGGGATGAAACCCTGAAGTTGGTAAGGAAATTCGAGAAGACAGCAAGAAAGGTGGCAGACTATAGAAACCACCTACGTTTTAACCTCAGATGCAGACAACAGAGACTCATCCCGACAAGCCTACGCCTGCAATCTACAGTTAAGGGTCACAGAGCAGATCAGACCCTGCAGCAGGCACAAAGACATCTTCTAAATGAAAGAATAAGGCAAGTCCACTTCACCATTGATGCCCTGCAATACAATTTTGAAAACCTTCACCAGGAACTCACAGCCACCCTTCCTGACCCAATCCTGGATAGAGTTATTCAGCTTGGCAATAAAGTACAGCTGGCCCAGCATCACAAGACAAAGGAGAGGCAAACTAAGAAATTTGACATTCTTCTTTCTCGCAGCAAGCAGAAACAAGGAACTGGAGAAACCGCTGGGAGGAACAACAACAACAGGACCACAGAGGACAAAAAGAACATGTGGGTGAAAAATCTCTCAGACAGAGAACTTACCCAACCAGAGAGAGATGTCCTAGCCAAAGGTCTTAATTTTGCCATCACTCCCAAGCAAGTTCCGGTTGTGGAGCTCATTACAGCCACAGAATCTGCCATCCACAACAACCACCTACCTTTTGAAGAAGCAGAACAACTCCGGCTTAAAATATCTGCAGCTCTGTCCAGTGCTCAACCTCCTCCCCCCAACCTTACCGTCCAAGAGAGGAGAGCCCTGACAGCCCTCAGCAAAGATGAAACCATCACCATTTTACCTGCTGACAAAGGAAGATGTACAGTGGTTCTAAACACTGCAGACTACCACAATAAAATTACCTCACTTTTGGAGGATCACCATACATATGAAAAACTGAAAAGAGACCCCACCAACAATTACAAGAAAAAGGCAATAGACAGTTTGAAACAATTGGAACATGATGGCTCCATCGATAGGATTACCTACCACCGTCTGTATCCTGGAGAAGCCATCCCCTACATCTACGGACTTCCTAAGATCCACAAGGAAGGAACACCCCTCCGACCCATAGTCAGCAGCATCAATTCGGTAACATACAACATTGCCAAACACCTCTCTACCATACTAGCACCTCTAGTTGGACACTCTGAACACCACATCCATAATTCGGAAGAATTTGTTTCCAAAGCAAAGATCCTGAAACTGGATACAGATGAAACTATGGTCTCCTTTGATGTGTCCTCCCTTTTCACCAGCATCCCCACCACTCATGCTCTATCTGCTGTCAGGAAGAGACTAGAAGAGGACAGCACCCTGGAAAGGAGAAGCCATCTCAACCCAAACCAGATCTGCCATCTTCTGGACCTGTGTCTTAACACTACTTATTTCACATACAGAGGTGACTTTTACAGACAGAAACACGGCTGTGCCATGGGTTCTCCTGTGTCACCCATTGTGGCCAATTTATACATGGAAGAAGTGGAGAAGAAAGCACTCAACACATTCCAGGGAACGGTGCCCACCCACTGGTTTAGGTATGTGGATGACACCTGGGTCAAAATCAAGGCCCAGGAAGTACAGGCCTTCACGGACCATATAAACACTATAGATGCCAACATTAGCTTCACCAGAGAAGACACCAAGGACAACAGACTGGCATTCCTAGACTGTGAAGTCCTCATTGGGACCGGTGGCAAGCTAGAAATAGGGATCTACAGGAAACCCACACACACAGATCAATACCTGATGTTTGACTCCCACCATCCACTGCAGCACAAACTAGGAGTCATCAGGACATTGTCACACAGAGCAGAAACCATCCCCACCTCCATGGATTCCAAAAAGAATGAAAAGCAGCATCTGAGAACAGCTCTGCAGGCCTGTGGATATCCAAATTGGGCCTTCACTAAATCTAACTCTACCAGACCTAAAACAGCGACAGATAGGGCTGAGACTCAGAGTAAACGGAAGAACCTGGTCATTCCTTACATGGCTGGCGTGTCTGAAAAGATAAAACGGATATTTGGCAAACACCACATACCTGTATATTTCAAACCCACCAACACACTGAGACAGAGGCTTGTACACCCCAAAGATCAAACTCCAAAACACAAGGAAAGCAATGTAGTGTATGCAATCCAGTGCAGTGAGGAGTGCTCTGAACTCTACATTGGAGAAACCAAACAACCTTTGTACAGGAGGATGGCCCAACACAGGAGAAGTAACACCACAGGACCAGAGTCAGCAGTTTATCTTCATCTAAAGGAAAAAGGACACTCATTTGAGGACATTAATGTTCACATTTTAGACAGAGAAGATAGGTGGTTTGAGAGAGGGGTCAAGGAATCCATTCATGCCAACTTGGAAAATCCTTCCTTGAATAGAGGTGGGGGCCTCAGGCATAACCTTTCCCCTATCTTCCTTCCTGCTTTGTCTTCTGTGCCTAGGAAGATTAAGACCATTTCGCAAGCTCAACAGCAGCAGGGTAATCTTAACGATCCTCCTTTAGATGATAAAGGGATTTAGAAACAAACATCTCAAAAATAACCATGACCTAGCCCCAGGTGCAAGGTCACACAGCCAGCCTAGAAACATATTTAAGGATTCCCTTACTAACTTTACTCAGACTGAAGAAGCTCCTTGGATAAGGAGTGAAACGTTTCCACTAAGAAAATAGAAATCCAGTTGACATGATTCAAGCTACAACCTAATTAGAGGTTTTGCTGTAACTAAACATGAATTTAAGTTTGCCAAGTTTATCTTTTTGTTTCTATGTCATAAAACCAATTAACAGAATCAGTAGTGTATAATCAACAGCATCTTTCAAGCTAACTAAAAAGATGAAAGAACGTTAAATTAAAAAGTCACCTTGCAATGGAGGGAAATATGGTTTTAGTGCTGCCTACAGTTAGCGTGGTGGCTCAGCGGGTAAGATGCCAGGCTTGTCGATCGGAAGATTGCAAGTTCGGAGGTTCGAATCCCTAGCCCTGCATGCGGAGTGAGCTCCCGCACTCGCCCCAGCTCTTGCCAACCTAGCAATTCGAAAGCATGCAAATGCAAGTAGATTAATAGGTACCACTTCGGTGGGTAGGTAACAGTGTTCCACGCGTGTCATGCGGCCACATGACCATGGAAGCGTCTTCGGACAGCGCTGGCTCTTCGGCTAACAAACGGAGATGAGCACCGGCCCCTAGAGTCGGACACGACTGCACAAATGTGCGGGGGGAACCTTTACCTTTACCTTTTACAGTTATTTACCTCTCTGTTGGATGTATACATGCTTTTACATTACCATAGCACGCCAGGCCTTCCTGTCCTCCACTGTCTCTCGGAGTTTACTCAAATTCATGTTCATTACATCGGTGATGCTATCTAACCATCTCAACTAAAAGTCTGCTGTAGTATCAGCCCTCTTCAACTATTAGATAAAAACTGCCTTCACTGTTAATATGAATGCTCTGTTTAAAATATTAATATTCCTAATCATAGCATGTTTTCTGCTTACCCAAGTGATGAGCCACAGAATGCTTTCTCTCTACTGCAACAATTTAAACTTTGCGGATTCTTCCCTCTATAGCACACGCATAGACAAGTTCTACATTGTAGCTGTTCCATTTCTCTTCAGATAATGCTATCATTTAAGCCTTTCTATTTATAATTTCACTGCCAGGCCAAAATAACCTAGGAAGCATGTGCACACACTGTATCACTGTCTTAGCTTGTTCTAAATAAGGGCTTTTGGGGTCTTTATTCTGTAATTGTATTATATTGCTGTATAGGGTTCTCCCCACCCCATTGGGCATCCCTTTGAAGGGCCCCACTTGACAAAAAGCAACTTATAGTTTCAATAAATATATCAACTCTTGGCAATCCTGACATATCCACTTCAGCTAATTCAGGAACCAACATTAAGCAGCTTTACGATTTTTAAAATAACCTAATTCAGTAATGGAACAATCTGTTCTATATAATGGAAGTCTGCATTCATATCAATTTAATTGCAGCGTTGGATATCTCAATAATAGCAACAAGCACCAACTAGAGATACTGGTTTTTCAATGGTGTACCGCAGTTTATACAACTCTAATTCCATTTTATTGGCTTTTAAATGGGCTTTGAAAAGCTTTCCAGCTGCTTTTAACTAATGTCCTGGGCTAAGTATTCAACATTTTAACTGCTGTTGCACATGATTTTTAAATTGTTTTATCTGTACTGCTAACACATCCTTCCAAATCAAAGGAATGTGGGGTTGCATTGCATTGCTACTATAACTGGTTCTTCTTGGTATGAACAGGTACTAGAATACAGTAAGTGGCGGCATGAATAAAGCTGTGGCAAGAAGAGAAAACGTCTGGGTTGTCTAGAACAGAGCTTTCCAAACTGTGTGTTGCGACACAAAAGTGTGTCGCCACACACAGTCTGGTGTGTCACCACACAACCTGGAAGTGCTGATGATGATCAGCGCTTCCGGGTTGTGTGGCGACACACCAGACTGTGTGTGGCGACACACTTTTGTGTCGCGACACAGTTTGAAAAGCTCTGTTCTAGACAACCCAGACGTTTTCTCTTCTTGCCACAGCTTTATTCATGCCGTATTTCCGGATTTTCCCGCAGCGACACACCAATGGCGGCGCGCAAAAACCCGAAAGCAGCAGCAGCGCTTCCGGATTTTTGCGCGCTGCCGCAATGGCGGCACTTCCGGGTTTTCCCACGGCAACACACCAACGGCGGTTGGTGTGTCGCCACAGGAAAACTTTGGAAAGCCCTAGAAGATTAACAGGCCAGGAATGACTTTGCAAAGATTACTTCTGAATGAATCCTAGCACAGAGTAGCAGAGTTCATCCATTTGGACACAAAAGGCCACAGTCCACTTCAGGGTAAATCTATCACTTTTTGCAATGGAAATGCTTTTGTATTCAGACAATAATAATAATAATAATAATAATAATAATAATAATAATAATAATAGACAAGGCAAGGCAAAGTATTACATGTAAGTAAGTTTATGTACGTTTACATAAAAAACCTAGCAGGCAAAGCAGATAACAGCAAGCCCTGGCAATGGCTACGAGCAGGAAATTTGAAGAAAGAGACAGAGGGGCTAATTCTGGCTGCACAAGACCAAGCCTTAGGAACAAAGGCACGCAAAGGCAGAATTGAGAAGACAGCAACAGACAGCTAATGCCACCTCTGGAAAGAAGCTGAAGAAACAGTGAACCACCTAGTTAGCTGCTGCAAGAAGATTGTACAGACTGATTACAAACAACAGCATAACAAAGTAGCAACAATCGTGCACTGGAATATCTGCAAGAAATACCAGTTGCCTGCAAGCAAGAACTGGTGGGACCACCAAATAGACAAAGTAATAGAAAATGAAGAAGCCAAAGTGCTCTGGGACTTTAGAATTCAAACAGACAAGCATCTGCTGCACAACACCCCAGACTTAACAATTGTTGATAAGAAAGACACAAAAGTCTGGATAGTGGACTTTGCAATACCTGGAGAGAGCAGAATCATTGGCGATCACTCGTAGCCGAGTAAGATTGTCTTCCAAAGGTAAAATTTTAACAGTGGATCCGTAAGTGGCTATAAAGGCCAATTCTGTATCCGCACAACCTCCCACAGTGAGGGCATATGTTTCCGGGTGGAGCAGAAGAGAAGAGAAAGAACTGGACAAAATCACAACTATAAAGACCTGCAAATAGAAATAGAACGACTGTAGCAAAAGAAAGCAAAGATAGTACCAATAGTAATAGGCGCCTTGGGTGCAATTCCAAAACATCTGGAGCACCACTTGAACACCACTGGCATTGACAAAATCACCATCAGTCAATTGCAAAAGGTAGCTTTACTTGGAACAGCTTACATCCTGCGACGATACCTTTAACACCATCAAACAACATCTGCCTATCCCAGGTCCTTGGGAAGGACTTGATAGGTGGATAAAAATGCCAAATCCAGTCTAAACATCTGGCTGACTGTGTGACCAACAACAACAATAATAATAATAATCTGGCTGCGGCATATGGAAGTTCTAGTCCAAAACCTCTGGAAGTCATCAACTTAGGGAAGGATGAAATATTGGAATTATTTCTATTAAAAGAATAACACTCCAAGCAAAATTAAGGAAGCATAGTTCCCTATGATCAATATACCATCTCAGCGAGAGAATGTCTGCATCAACCTTTACACAATTGGAAGCCTAGACAGGGGTCTAGCCAAAGGAATTTGAAAGAGGGCAGAGGAACCGGCCTGATGGATGCAGAGAGGGAAGCTGTTCCAAGCTTAAGGAGCAAAATGCTGGAAATCAGAAGAGAAAATAAAGCAAAAAAGCAACCAGCATTAGATAAGCCTAAACCAGAGCTTTCCAAACTTTTCATGTTGGTGACATACTTTTTAGACATGCATCATTTCACGACACACTCTTACAGCAGGGGACAAGGCAGGCACTAGGACCTGCGCAGAATCACAGCAGGTTTGGAGGCAGCAAGGCCCAAGGCAGGCACTAGGACCTGCGTGGAATCCTGGCAGGGCTCAGAGGCAGCAGCAGCCGCAATACACCCAGACACTGCAGCCGACACACTAACGTGTCCCGACACACAGTTTGGAAAGCTCTGGCCTAAACAGAAATTGAGCACAAGACTGGAAAGAGAGGAAAGGGAACTGCCAAAGATGAAATATGAAGCAGTAGGAAGCAATAGCTCTATAGCAGGTATAAAACAACAAAGGGCCAAAGAGAAAGACGTAAAGGGAAGAAGATATGCTTATTTTTAAAAAAAGGGCACCGGAAGGCATTTTTAACTGAGGCAGAGGATGGCACAAAATTTTACAGGTAGTCCTTGCTTAACAACCATTTGTTTAGTGACAGTTCAGACTCATGACAGTGCTGGGAAAACTGACTTATAACCGGTCCTCACACCTACGACCATCACAGCGTCCCCACGGTCACGTGATCACAATTTGCACACTTGGTAACTGGTTTGCATTTATGACCATTGCAGCATCCCGTGGACAAGTGATCGCCATCTTCGACCTTTCTAGCCAGCTTCTGGCAAGCAAAATCAATGGGGGACTGCATGATTTGCTTAACGACCAAATGGTTCACTTAACACCCACAGCAATTCACTTAACGTAAGAAAGGTCGTAAAATCAGGTTGGATTTGCTTAATGACCACTTCGCTTAGCAACCAAAATTCCGGCCCAATTGTGGTTGTTAAGGGAAGACTACCTGTACATCAGCCATCCCCAGCTGGTGCCCTCCAGATGTCTTGGATTATAATTGCTAGCTAACATGGCCAATAATTATGTTGGTAGAGAATTTTGGGAGTGGTAGTCTAGTGATTCTGGAAGGCACCAAGGAAGGTTGACCTTAAATGATGAAGCACAGACATAGGAGTGAAACAAGGCAGTAGAGCAAGCTCTAAAAGATTTACCTCCTTTGCACAACTCCTGGGGTGCAATGCATCCAACACAGGAAGTTGATTACTCAGCATCAGTACCTGTTAGTTTGAGATGGAGTTGATGGTTTTTAGATCTTCATGAGATCCTTTACTTCAAAGAAAATTGCAGCTATTAATTTTTCTTGAGGATATTATGAACAAGGGATTGGCTGGGTAAGGAATAATATATTGGTAGAACTAATCTTGTATCACAACAGTTCTCTCAGTGTAATAACACATGTCTGCAGAAAATACGATAATTGCTAATTAGCTCATTTCATAAAAAGCTGGAAAAGAGCCAAGCCAAGTCCCTGCTGAATGGTTTTTTTTAAAAAACTGAATGCTCTTTCAGAAAAAAATTAAAAGATCAACCCCTGTGATGCACATACATCATAGTTTATTCCCAATGAACACAAAAGGACTTATTTCCAAATAAAAATGTATATCCTTCACAGATACTTTCAGATCAGAAATTTAAATCACATCCGACTCCACCAAATTTAGATTACACATGACTGTTGTTTTTCAAGCTTTCCTCTACCATTTTACTTAGAACTCTGTTTTTTCATATCTCTGGTCATCAACCTTAGTCTTCTATAACCTAGTGCAGGGGTCCCTAACCTGTGGGCTACGGCCCACTAATGGGCCGCGGCCTGTTAGGAAGTGGGCCGCACAGCAGGAGGTGAGCGGTGGTATCAGGAACGAGCCTGTCCCTGCCGCCATGAGTCGGAGGAAGAGCAGCCGGTAGCAGGAAGAAGCTGGGAAGGTGCAAAGACAGAGCCTGAGCCAGAGCAGCTGATTGGTGGGGACCCTGAAGGGGAAACACCTCCACCTATCAGCGTGCGGCAAAGAAGGGCAGAGAGGCGGGCCGAGGAATGCGAGGCCCGATTGGCCCCCGCTCGCAAACCCCACCCCCATCTGCGCTATTGGCTCTCGCCTGCAAACCCCACCCCCCATCCGTGTGATTGGTTGGGACCCCTGACCTAGTGCACCCTGGATTGTTGAAACTACAATTCCCAGAACTCACATCCAGCTGAAGGGCACCAAGATGGAGAGGATTCCTCTATCCTTACTCCTCTCTACAGTTTATTTCACACATAGATGGGTCTGATCACCATCTTCCTCCCAGAAGTTGGCAACAACAAACCATTTCCTTATTATTGACAAGAAAATCATTCAGAGTGCGCAGCATTCAAATGCTAGTAGAGTCAATCTATTGATTAATTAAAAAGAACCATGGATATGTTCATTAAGTCATTAGGAATCAAACTCCATTCAATGCAGACTTTAATTTTTATATAATTTCTAGCCTGTACATGAGCCCTTATTCCATCAAAAAAAACCCTCCACTGCTAAAAGGGAGAGATAAAGGATTCTTTCAGATTTTCTTCTCACATTGACATTAATCTTTTCTTCCATTTCTTCCATTTATTTCCATTCTTATGAATTATTTCTGCCCTAACGTTTACATTCTATCATATATATAACTGCTAGTGTTCTACAGACATTCTTTTATTGTGTTGTTAACTTTTATTGCTCTTTTTCTTCCTTTATCCCTCCCTTTTTCTAAACATGCAAACTTTATCATTTTTTCTACATATATATAAAACAGGTAGAAAAATGAAAAACCCTAAGTTCCTAGGACATAGCTTTCCAAACTGTGTGTCGGGACACGTTAGTGTGTCGGCTGCAGTGTCTGGGTGTGTCGCGGCTGCTGCTGCCTCCGAGCCCTGCCAGGATTCCGCGCAGGTCCTAGTGCCTGCTTTGTGCCTTGCTGCCTCCAAACCTGCTGTGATTCCGCGCAGGTCCTAGTGCCTGCCTTCTGCCTTGCTGCCTCCAAACCTGCCCTGCCAGGATTCCGTGCAGGTCCTAGTGCCTGCCTTGTGCCCTGCTGTAAGAGTGTGTCGCGAAATGACGCCCTGCTGTAAGAGTGTGTCACGAAATGATGCATGGCTAAAAAGTGTGTCACCAACATTAAAAGTCTGGAAAGCTCTGCCTTAGTGTGTCACGACAAAACCCGGAAGTGGATGTGCACGGCGGTGTGCACGGTGGCGACGGCAGTGGTGCGCCATCAGCGCTTCTGGGTTTTAGCGGAAAACACGAGGCCGCCGCCACCATGCGCGCCCCCGCCGTGCACACCGCCGCATGCACCCCCGCGCCGCTGGTGTGTCACCAACGGCAGCAGTTTGGAAAGCACTGTCCTAGGAAAAGAGTACGGGGGGAGGATGACTAGAAAGTAGCTCTCTGTTCTACCAATTTTTCAACACCTATAAAAGTGGTAGCAAGAGTTTTTCAAATGTATACATTTGAAAAACCAAGTTGTACTGCTCCCACATTCTAATCTTTGGACAAACTTCTCTCATTCGCTGGATATATTATTTTAAAAAAGAATTAAAGATTATAATTATAATAGTAAAAACTAATACAAACGAAAGAAAGAAAGAAAGAAAGAAAGAAAGAAAGAAAGAGTAAAAAGTGCAAAGGAAAAAAGAAAAAAAACAGCAGAGCAGAGCAAGAAAGAATATAATAAAGAAAAGAAATTTATAAAGAAGTAATTTCCAATCTTCATCACAAGTATAAACAATTTTAGTAACTTTTCACCTCCTCTTAATTTACAACCAATGATCTCTTCATCCCATGTCCCATCTCTTATCTATAAACAAATCCATAAAGCACCATCATTTTGGTCCTAATGTTAACAAAAGTCCATTAAGGGCAGAGATAACAACATATCTATTTTAACCTTGATCAAATAAACCAACTTTATATTCCTTCCTTTTACTTCTAACCATCTTAATCTTTAGTCCATTCAAATAATGTTGTAGAGTTTGATTTCTTTTCATTTCTTCTTTGTCCCTTCTCACAAGATTCTTTAACAAGTCTCTTTTGTAAGTCCAATATAGAAAAATTATCCAGGTCACTCTCTTGGTTTATTGTTTCTACATCCCTTTTAATTATTAAGACATCAGCTGGTTTCTTTCATCAGCTGTATGTCCAGTGTAACATTTATTTCCGTGTCATTCTTGTAGCCTGTCATTTGTAAATCCACTTTCAACTCAGTCTCTGTCTTGTCAGGTAAAACTTGTTCCTCTTCTGCCATTTCTTCCAAAACATCTGTTGGACACAGTCTATCCATAGAAGCAAACATCACTATTGACACTGTTGATATTAACTTCTGATTCCATTTTTCAAAAATATCCTTCAGTATTTCCAAGCGGACCCTTAATCCATTTATAACTTTCTAAAATCAGTGTCTTAATTAGCTTTTTGCTGTTTATTTCAAATTTTTTAAAGTTCTTAAGCTAGTAGTTAAGATTTTCTTTCATTAAGAATTGAAGGCAGACTCATCCGGTGTTTTGAGACTTCTTGATCCAAAGGTTTCTAATAGCTGAAAAGTAGTTAATAAGCAGTTTCCAAATGTGTTTAGAAAAGGAAGTATGAGAATTTGGTGTCCTTTTAAAGACGCTGACTGCGGTTTGAGCAAGATGACTATTCCCTCATCTTTCAGTGTTCAAAACCCGCTGGAGACCGCTGTCTTGCGGGCTCCTTGTGAGGAGCAACTATGTGGAGCACTTGTGGGCGATCTCCCATCCTCTTTGTCCATAGAGGTTCAAAGAGCTGGTCTACTCATTGACTCTTGTTCTTTGCCATGGTCATCGGCTCCGCTTTTTGCGGAGCCATCTTCAGTCTGCCATTTCTTCCTCCATAAGTCCTCATTTGCAAATAGCAAATGGAGTTTGCTGTATGCATACATAATGTCACAATGTGGTCTGTTTCTTTTAGGTGTGCCATATGTGACCAATTCCATTGTGGACAGTAAGCTAGATAGGTTTCAACATATAGTATGTCAAAAAACAAACCATAATATGGCTTAATGTTAAGTAAGGACCAGAGTTGACTATCACTTGGACAAAAGGAATTTGTTGATAGAAAAGGAAGTTTATATTGCTTTATTCACAATTCTATGAGTTTTTTTCAATCCACTCATACAATTTGCTGGATCATAATGGAAACATCAGAGGATTCAGGACAAGGTGCAGATGTTGATAAAAGAAATTAAGCTTATCAGGAACAGTCAAGGAGGTTCATTCACTTCCCACTAAGTCCTTTTGAAGACTGCACTAAAATACATATTACTGGACAGATTTAAAAATAACTGTTTTAGTTCAAGACTCCAAGCATGCAAAGAGATACCAATTGCACAAACTCCCATTCAGAATTACACTATGGAATGTACATATGGATCTGGCCTCACCATTACAGTGAACAGCAATGCTTTTCCAGCTTAATCACACAGGAGCAATGCAAACCTTCTTGTTTAGTCAAATGACTGCATGCTATTTATTTTTTATATGATTTATATAGCTGCTCATCTCACACAAGTGACTCTGGGGGGCTTAGAGAAAACCCACCACATCTCATGCTATCTCATGTTAGGCTCATTTTAGGAAACGCAGAATCTATGCAGCTATAAATTGATAGGTTTAGGTTGAGATGTAGGGGATCTAATTCTCCTTTCTTTCAATGGGCAAGGAAGCTCCAAGGTGATCTGCACAAGCTCAATTGTAAATGTCAAAAATCTTGGGAACAAAAAGTGACAGCTTTACCCAGAACTGGCACTTACAGATCAGGACTGCCACGAAGAATGTTGCACTGAAGTATGGAATAAAACATGCAATCTGCCACAATGTTCTGTGAAGTTTCTGAAGGGAACTAGACTCTGGAATTTTCCAGTTTAGAAAACTGCAATTTTTTGTGATCTATATAATTGTTTGTTTCAAGCTTTTATTATATAAAATTAATAGTTTAAAACAGCAGTAATCCTTCACTCCCATCTCATACATTCACTCACACTCCTACACTACAAACACATTCTTAACATTCCACTGGAGAAAACTATCATCCTGGGTAAAATTGAGTATGCAGGAATACTCCTGGGGGGGGACTGGCTAAAAAGATCTTTTTGAAATTGTGGAAAGGAAGAGACACAAAACCAACTGAAGATCGCTAACTGGCACTTATTTCACATGCCAGTAAGGTAATGCTCAAGATCCTGCAAGGTGGACTCCAGCAATTCATGGAACAAGAATTGCCAGATGTACAAGCTGGGTTTAGAAAAGGCAGAGGAACTAGAGACCAAATTGCCAATATCCGCTGGATAAAGGAGAAAGCCAGGGAGTTTCAGAAAAACATCTATTTCTGTTTTATTGACTATTCTAAAGCCTTTGACTGTGTGGATCATAACAAATTGTGGCAAGTTCTTGGTGGTATGGGGATACCAAGTCATCTTGTCTGCCTCCTGAGGAATCTGTATAACGACCAAGTAGCAATGGTAAGAACAGAACACGGAACAACGGACTGGTTTAAGATTGGGAAAGGAGTACGGCAGGGTTGTATACTCTCACCCTACCTATTCAACTTGTACGCAGAACACATCATGCGACGTGCTGGGCTTGATGAATCCAAGGCTGGAGTTAAAATTGCTGGAAGAAATATTAACAATCTCAGATATGCAGATGATACCACTTTGATGGCTGAAAACGAGGAGGAGTTGAGGAGCCTTATGACGAAGGTGAAAGAAGAAAGTGCAAAAGATGGGTTGCAGTTAAACCTCAAAAAAACCAAGATTATGGCAACCAGCTTGATTGATAACTGGCAAATAGAGGGAGAAAACGTGGAGGCAGTGACAGACTTTGTATTTCTAGGCGCAAAGATTACTGCAGATGCTGACTGCAGCCAGGAAATCAGAAGACGTCTACTTCTTGGGAGGAGAGCAATGGCAAATCTCGATAAAATAGTTAAGAGCAGAGACATCACACTGACAACAAAGGTCCGCATAGTTAAAGCAATGGTATTCCCTGTAGTAACCTATGGCTGTGAGAGCTGGACCGTAAGGAAGGCTGAGCGAAGGAAGATAGATGCTTTTGAACTGTGGTGTTGAAGGAAAATTCTGAGAGTGCCTTGGACTGCAAGAAGATCAAACCAGTCCATACTCCAGGAAATAAAGCCAAACTGCTCACTTGAGGGAATGATATCAAAGGCAAAACTGAAGTACTTTGGCCACATAATGAGAAGACAGGATACCCTGGAGAAGATGCTGATGCTAGGGAAAGTGGAAGGCAAAAGGAAGAGGGACCGACCAAGGGCAAGATGGATGGATGATATTCTGGAGGTGACGGACTCGACCATGGGGGAGATGGGGGTGGCGACGGCTGTCAGGAAGCTCTGGCATGGGCTGGTCCATGAAGTCACAAAGAGTCGGAAGCGACTGAACAAATAAACAACAAAAGCATTTGGTTAAATTGCAGTAATGGCCGAGTATGCTCTGAACATAACATATGTCAGAATGACAGAGGGCAGGCATTGAATTTTCCTCTTGCATTCCGATCCAGAGTAGAAGGGCATGGCAATGAATTTTCCTCTTGCATTCCGATCCTTACAATCGTCCATGTCTATGAAGATCAACTTCCCACATAAAAATTTATTAATAAGACACAAAATGACACCTGCTTGTAAATCCAATGCTAGAAAATTAAACCTAGAAGGCTTTGGGCAAGTCTTTCTTTTTCTAGTCCCCAGAATAGGTGAAAAACAAAAATAAGATAAAGAACTTAGCAAAGACTTATATAATTGCCAT